>JASDDO010000008.1:111336180-112536180 GCA_030015575.1 Agapanthus africanus | reverse complement strand
ATATAAGGCAACATTTTGATGAATAAAGCATATACTTTTCATTCTCTCCACAAAAATTTTAGATCTGAGATCTTTTGTGCCTCATGCTCCTTCTCCAAGATTCTAAACCTTCTCATTTCTTTTGAATTAAATCAAGAGTTTTACTCTTTCTTTTCAAAAAACTAAAAAGTCTTCCACCACGAAACCCACAAAGGGGAACTTGGATCTACCATTAGATCTCAGAAAGGAGAGATTTTTAGATCTCGCATCTCTTGATCATCAAGATCCAGCCAACAGAAGAGGAAGAGGAAGAACCCCTTTCATCAACCAAAACATTTCAGGAGTTTAACTCCATATATTTAAATTTATATATATATATATATATATATATAATAAATATTTCCTTTCCGAAGCATAGCTTCTGGATCTGGGACTAAAAGCCCCATTTTCTCGCCAGCGCCCAGTGCTCGAGCGCAAAGCGCCCACGTGCCGACACGTGGCGCGCTTGCGCTTGGGCGCACTGCGCTCGAGCGCAAAGCGCCCACGTGCCGACACATGGCGCACTTGCACTCAGGCGCACTGCGTTCGAGCGCAGAATGCCCGCGTGCCGACACGTGGCGCGCTGCGCTCAGGCGCACTGCGCTCGAGCGCAGAACGCCCGCGTGCCGACACGTGGCGCGCTGCGCTCAGGCGCACTGCGCGTGAGCGCAGAACGCTCGCGTGCCGACACGTGGCGCGCTTGCGCTCAGGCGCACTACGCTCTAGCGCAGAGCGCCCACGTGCCGACACGTGGTGCGCTTGCGCCTGAGCGCACAGCACATTAGCGCACAGCGCTCAAGGCGCTGGCCC
Source organism: Agapanthus africanus (assembly GCA_030015575.1). NCBI lineage: Eukaryota > Viridiplantae > Streptophyta > Magnoliopsida > Asparagales > Amaryllidaceae > Agapanthus > Agapanthus africanus. The sequence continues at coordinate 112,535,352 of JASDDO010000008.1, read as the reverse complement.
CACACATCCCTTGGATGCCTTTCCCCCCACTTTTTATGTATATACATATATATATATATATATATATATATATATATATACATATGTATACATATTTACACACACATGTACCCCACGACACTGTCCCTGTTAGAAAAAAAATTTCTAACGGGGCGCTGCCTGATTGATCTCAAAAACTATCTAGTAACCGCAATCAAGAACGGCGTCGCATGTAGCTAGCCGGTGAGTACGGGTCGGTCCACAGGGATATTGTGAATTTCCTAGTCGCTCAAACGAGTTAATTCCGATTGTGGTCGGATTGATTATTAAATCTAAAAACTAAATTAATCTATATCTAAATCTTGCTAGGGTTAGGTCTAGATTAAATTTGGAAAGTCAATAAATCTCACCGCTTTCTATACCCATATGAAGATCTAATTAGGTGTTATGGTAATTATTAATAAAAGGGATTAGAATCGTTTGGAAAGATATTTCTTCCACTAGGTTCTTATCCTTCCTTTATCAATCCTTACCCTAACCTCTATGGAAAACAATCACAACCGGGCCTTTATACTACGGTATCATGGCTACCTCGTGGGATAGGGTGCCGTAGGGAGCGGTATGTGCATGTATGCATAGAGTCCTATGAAAATATATGACGGGCAAGAAAGGGGATGAGAGATCTTCGTCTCTCAAACCTTCCCCAGATCTAACCCTAACAAGCGAGGAGACTACTCACTCATTAGGGAATTTAAAAACATTTATCTAGGGCAGGGAATGAAAATTACCTAGGGCAAGAATTAAAATCTAAACTAGGGCAATTAAATAAATCTACTTACTTTACAGATGGCTCTCTCCAAACATTTACACAGGGTTGTCAGATCTGAATAGATGATATGAAAAGAGACATCGATGCTCTCCAAAAGAATTCTAAATTTTATTCATAAAAAGATGCATAGGGAGGCATGAAAAGAATACAATGATTTGGGCTTCTATTTATAGGAGATAGAAACCCTAGGTTACAATTGATTCGCATGTCTACATTTACCAAAATATTCTTTAGGAAGACCTAGTCAAAGTAGACTTCCAAGCTTTTGGTAAAATTTTATGTCTGGAAATTTTGGAACTGATTCTGAGCTTTTTGGGCTTTTTATTTCTTTGGATTTTTATTCATTTTGGCTTCTCTATTTCTTCCAGATCTCCAGTGAACAATTGCAGTGGACTTTTAACCGTTTGCTTTATAATCTTGGACCTTGCATTGCCTTGTACTGATCTTTTGTGTAGGCTTGATTAAGATCCTTCTATTTGTTGGTCAAAGTCCCTTTTTGTGTCGTTTTTTGTCTTTTTCACTGTTTTCGCTCCAAGAACCTGTAACCTGTAATATGTAGCAGACATGCGTTAAAAGCACCTGTTTATTTATAAAAAGAATAAGAATGGGGAATATAATAATACAATATTATGGTGTGAACAAATACCCCCAAACTTATCTTTTGCTCGTCCTCGAGCAAACTTATTTTTATTCTTGACAAAAACCTAACCGCACTTTCGCAGGGAAACGCGATTGCACTGAGCTCGTGCAACAAGCCGTTAAACCTCTAGGTGTCCCTAGTAGGAGGAGTGTTGTCTCCTGAGGGTTTTCAGCGGATACTACCCACAAAATCCTATCAATTTGGATTTTTCGACTTTTGTTTTCCAATTAGGTTTTCTAACAAGGAATTCTATTATCTTCTACTTGTAAATTATCCACCCATATTCTTCACACTTCCTTATCAATTAACTTAAGATTATATATATTCTATAGACTTACTTAGCTTTCGGCATCTCTTAAGTTTTCCTTCTAGGGTTCCATCTCCACTTAGGAATTTCTATCAACTCTACTAAAGATACAAGTTCTATTCTTCACTCCTTTCCCTCATCTAAACTCCAATCACATATCCCCACGTGTGTGTATAAATCACCCCTGCACTTGGAAATTCAAATCAAGCAATCATACCCTTGTCCGTTGTCCAAAGTACTTATTAATTGGTGAATTTTTATGAATTTTGCTTACACATCCTTCATGCGACCGTTAATACTTCTTGAGGTACCAACGACCGATTACAAAATGCGTTTGCACTTTAAAGCGTAATTCCTAGTCTTGCAACACCTAAGGCTTTAGCAGTGACTCCCAAACCAGTTGGTCTAAGGCACTAGGTGATGAAGCACCCTCGCTAAATATTTTTTCTATTTTTGCAGCCTTAAGTAATCACAAAAACCAGTGTTCATTTTTTTTTTCTTTATTCACCCTTTTTTTTCTTTTCTTTTCATTGTACTAAGAACTTTAGACAAGAGCATTTCAAGGTCTCTTCTACTATTCCAAGTTTCAAGGTGCGTGATTGTGCAAATTGTAGGGTATACATTTTCAGAATCTAGACTTAAACTAGGAATTATTTTTCAAACTTATACTCTAATAAGAACATCAATACTTTTCCTTTGTTTCGACTTAGCCCAAGAAGTGAACTCAAAATTTTCCTATTTCTAAATAAACTACAAAGACATATACTTTCTACCGCTAAACTTTAAGGAAAGTTATCTTTAGGGTTTTTAATTTACTACGTCAAAAATCTAGTTGTTCCTAACTAGTTAACCTATTTGTCAAACTCTAGTCAAATAAGCCAAAATTGAATACAATAATTTTTATAATTTTTCAAAATTTTTCAATTTTTTATGGTTTTTCAAATAAATATGCAAATGCAAAAATATACATATGAATGCGAACGAAGAAGACGTACCGAGCATACCCCCAAACTTAAACTTGACAGTGTCCTCACTGTCATGCTACACCAAGAGGGTCAAAATGTCGGCACACCCCTGTTTATTTATTTATATTTTTTTTTATTTTATTGTTTTGAAATTTTTTTTATATAGAAAAAGAAAACAAAAATATATATATATACATATATACAAAGGTTCCCCCCAAACTTAAGCTTGGCCTTTGACAAGCCAAAGGTTAACACCAACCATTCAAAAATCTTATCGTGGTAATGGTCGAGTTGGTGAAAGAATGGAGTAGAAAGAAAAGAAATGAGAAACACACGAGACCGTGTGGAGGTAGAAACGGGATACGGTCTCGGTGGGGGAGAAGAATGGCGGAAAAGAGAAAGAAGTGGAGTACGATCTTGAGGGTGTAAATCGAGTGAATAAATTAGCGCAATTTGTGATGACCGATGTGTTAAAAGCGATTGCGCTAACCTATCAACTCGTCGAGAAATGGGATCAAATCCCTCAAGATTCGCAAGAAAATATGGGTACGCCGAACTTGGTATTGGAGATGAAAGCATAACGGTCTCTTGTACGGTCGGAACGATAGGAAGGACGAAAGGGAGTGAATTTGGGAAAGTATCATTCTCACCGTAGTAAACTGTCTCGAACTTGAAAGATTCCATTAATGGTTCGAAACTACTGTAAGCAACCGAGTCTGATGGTTCGACTAACTCATCTGAAAATGTAAAGGACTCAAACTCGGACGGTGAGTCATCAACATCGTCCGAAAAAGTGAAACACTCGTAAGTGTTATCGTCTGTGAGAACAGTATCAGATTCAAAGGAAAAATTTTCATACTCACAGTCTTCAAGCGTGATATTAGGCGTGGTCGGAACGATGGAAAGGAGGGAGGGTGATTTAGGTAAAGGTTCAAGAGGATGAATTGGAAAATCCGACACATCAAACAAAAATGGTTCAACCTCAATATTATCCTCACTACTCTCCTCAATACTATCCTCATAATTCTCCTCAATATTTAACTCATCCATGCCATTATCATCAAAATCAAGACGCATATAAAGTTCGGGAGAAACATTTAAGGGTTCGGGATGATGAATTGGACATAAAAGTTCAATCAAATCGACAGGTTCATCATCCGAAATTTTCCCGGCGTCTATATCATCAATCAAGTGAAAATCAATTTTTCCTGACACCTCATCAAAAGCATGGATATTTATCGATTTAGGTTCTATATTGGAGGTGTAAAGGTCAAACGGATTAGGTGCGGTTTCACTCGAAAGGGGTTCTTCACAATCTGGCAAATCAAGCACTACAAAGTCACACAACTCATCATTTTGGACAATCGATGGAAAACCGGAGTTGTGGGCTTCAATTGGGTAAGGGTAGGTTTGATTTGGAAATCCTCTAACATTCTCACTCTGCCCTACCGCCTCCTTATACATTGAAAAATTTGGAGCCAGCGGGAAACTAGCTACCGGTTCAGCAGGTTGCATAAAGGAGGCCACGGACGCTTCCACATTCCTAACCATTTTGTTTGTTGCAGCAATATAAGCTTCCAACGACTCTTCCAAACTAGACTTTGGTGGTAAGGGGGTTTCGGTAAAAGATTCGAAATTGTTTGGATATGTGAAACTCCCAAAAGGCTGTGTAGAAACAGGGTCTAGTGAAGGTGGGAAAGTCGGGTAGGACTGGTAGGAAGTGGATGGTTGGACAGGATTAGGATCAACATATGGATAAAAAGGTGAATAATCGTGTGGATCCCTAGAACTAGATGTGTGGATAGGGGTGAAAGATCGGCTACGAGATTGAGCAATATGCTCAGCAATGGACATCGGTTTAGAAGTTACAACAGGACTTGAAAAAGTGGTATCAACATCTGGAGGTGGTAAAGGTTTACTTGGTTGACACAAAGTGGGATGAAAAGTCAAACTGTTTCTCCTAGACGCTTCTATTTGATCTTTCAAAGATATTTTAGGCATGAAAGGATCGTCTTTAAATTGACCGAACAAATTGACGAACGAGGCAAAATTAGGTTCGGGATACCATAGTTCGGCAAGTGATTTATTATGTGGGGTACCCATGTTAGAAGAAAGAGGGAAAGAAAGAAGGTTGGGTGGTGCAAGGATTTCTCAGCGACAAAAGTTGCAAGTTTTTTTTAAAAAAATTCCTTTTTCCTTTTTCTCTTTATTTAGAACTGTTTGCAAAAAGATTTTCAAGAAAAAAGCTAAGACACACTTTTGATCAACCAAAAATGCACAATCAGGCCTAGATCTAGGGTCACCTAGGTCAGCTAGACAGCTCCTAACTGTTCCAAAGGGCTAGAAATAGGACCTCAAACTGCCTCTTCACCGCCAATTTCGGCCAGGTAAGTGCCAGGTAAGTGGGAAACTCCCCGCTACAAGTAGCGGTCCTAATTAGGTAACCACTTTCCTTAGACACACTTGCCTAGACACCGCAAAGTCAGGTTAGGATAAACGGTCGATGCCTATAATTAGTCCTCTGTCCTATTGAGCTCGAAGTCCTTAGGGCTGAGTCTAGTATTTTTTTAATTAAAGATTGGTCAATGCAAATGCTTTATGTGATTTCTGGGGTCCTGGGAAGGGTGATGAAACCCCCACCCAATCTGAATTGGTCAAAAGCCCCTTAAAATCCGATTAAAGATATGCAAAACAGTAAATCAATTGCAATTAAATCTTTTTTTTGTGAATTTAAAAGTTTGCAAGTTTTCTAATTAAAATTTTCATTTTTTCTCTTGCTCTTTATTTGGAAAGATATTTTTAACAAAAAGATTAAGGATATACCAATCAGAAAAGATCACTTGCAATCAATTATTATTTTAAGCATAGCGCAACGAATCCTGCATAAGATTTGTTATTTGGAAAGAAAAAAAATTTTTTAAGCGCAAAGAATCCTGCAGGAGATTTTTCAGAAGATATATCGGAGATTTGTAGAGGAGGAGAGAGAAAACTCACAGAGATTTGCAGTGGCGGAACTGTTTTTTTTTTTTGCTGATGCAACCAGGGAGCGGTAGTTCCGCGGCCGGAGTGGGGGTCGCGCGGCGGTTCCGCGGCCGGAATGGGGGTCGCGCGGCTTTTTTTTTTTTAGGACCAGAGCACCGCGATTCTGCTTATTTGACTCGGTCCTCCAAATTTCTTCTGTTGTCTATTGTGATATTCCTCTGTTTGTTCGGATTTGATATTTGTCGTTTTGATCTCTGTAGATTTTCAGATCCGAATTTGTTCGTAGATCCTGCAAAATTCACACAAAAATACAGTTCCCAAAAATAACAGATGATATATTTTTATATTTTTTTGATTTTTCAGATTTTTATGATTTTTTAATTTTGATTAACCCGAAATTGCAAAAAGGAATTTAACACGCCATCCCTGGCAACGGCGCCATTTGATTGATCTCAAAAACTATCTAGTAACCGCAATCAAGAAAGGCGTCGCATGTAGCTAGCCGGTGAGTACGGATCGGTCCACAGGAATATTGTGAATTTCCTAGTCGCTCAAACGAGTTAATTCCGATTGTGGTCGGATTGATTATTAAATCTAAAAACTAAATTAATCTATATCTAAATCTTGCTAGGGTTAGGTCTAGGTTAAGTTTGGAAAGTCAATAAATCTCACCGCTTTCTATACCCATATGAAGATCTAATTAGGTGTTATGGTAATTATTAATAAAAGGGATTAGAATCGTTTGGAAAGATGTTTCTTCCTCTATGTTCTTGTCCTTCCTTTATCAATCCTTACCCTAACCTCCATGGAAAACAATCACAACCGGGCCTTTATACTACGGTATCACCGCTACCTCGTGGGATAGGGTGCCGTAGGGAGCGGTATGTGCATGTATGCATAGAGTCCTATGAAAATATATGACGGGCAAGAAAGGGGATGAGAGATTTTCGTCTCTCAAACCTTCCCCGGATCTAACCCTAACAAGCGAGGAGACTACTCACTCATTAGGGAATTTAAAAACATTTATCTAGGGCAGGGAATGAAAATTACCTAGAGTAAGAATTAAAATCTAAACTAGGGCAATTAAATAAATCTACTTACTTTACAGATGGCTCTCTCCAAACATTTACACAGGGTTGTCAGGTCTGAATAGATGATATGAAAAGAGACATTGATACTCTCCAAAAGAATTCTAAATTTTATTCATAAAAAGATGCATAGGGAGGCATGAAAAGAATACAATGATTTGGGCTTCTATTTATAGGAGATAGAAACCCTATGTTACAATTGATTCGCATGTCTACATTTACCAAAATATCCTTAGGAAGACCTAGTCAAAGTAGACTTCTAAGCTTTTGGTAAAATTTTATGTCTGGAAATTTTGGAACTGATTCTGGGCTTCTTGGGCTTTTTATTTCTTTGGATCTTTATTCAATTTGGCTTCTCTATTTCTTCCAGATCTCCAGTGAACAATTGCAGTGGACTTTTAACCGTTTGCTTTGTAATCTTGGACCTTGCATTGCCTTGTACTGATCTTTTGTGTAGGCTTGATTAAGATCATTCTATTTATTGGTCAAAGTCCTTTTTTTGTGTCGTTTTTTGTCTTTTTCACTGTTTTCGCTCCAAGAACCTATAACCTGTAATATGTAGCAGACATGCGTCAAAAGCACCTGTTTATTTATAAAAAGAATAAGAATGGGGAATATAATAATACAATATTATGGTGTGAACACTTCCCCGCACCCCGCAAGGGGGCTGCTAGCCCCCTTGACCCCAGCCCGCTATCCGGGTAGCGGGACCCCCGTAAAAACTCTGCGTAGCTCCCGATATATCCAAACCCCCTTCAAAACACAACACTGCACATTGAGTTCGCATGACCAGTTTAACCCGTCAATAGGAGGTTCGCTCGCTCCAAAGGCAAGGGGTAATTAACGGCAGCTTAGTCTGCGGCTGCCGGAGATTCGGATCCCCACAATCATTAAACCCCAGCCTACCTTAGGCAGGGGGAATCTGTAATGCGCCTGACAAACGCGCGCGTATTCCCATCTCAATGGGGTGACGAAAAACACCCTACACTCCTGAATGTACTGAATATATGGAACTATGAGCTTCCTTCATGACTTCTTCATGAACATCTCTTTTAGGCGCACACAAACGACTTCCATATCTTAAAGAACCATCTTCATGAATCAATAAATCCGTGCGAAATACCGGTTTTACTTTTCCTCGCAATTTCTGCAATCTAGGATCGTGCAACTGTGCCGCTTTAATACTGTCAATCAAGAATGACTGTACTTGCAGCTGCATCAACTGTCCTGAAGAATCTGGTAGAATAAGCTCTAACTCGAATCTCTGAAAATCTGGAATAATCTCTTTCTGCGTAGTCAACATCCGTACCGTTGGCAACTGACTTAAAGCATCCGGTACTACATTAACTTTTCCCGGATGGTACTTTAGATCAAGATCATAGTCAGCCATCAGCTCAAATCATCTACGCTGCCTCATGTTGAGCTCTTTCTGTATAAACACATACTTTAGGCCCTTGTGATCAGTGAACACCTCTACCCTTTAGTCCAACAAGTAGTGTCTCCAAATCTTTAGCACAAAAATAACTGCTGCTAGCTCCAAGTCATGAGTTGGGTAATTCTTCTCATGAGTCTTCAATTATCTCGACGCATAAGCTGCAACCTTTCCATGCTGCATCAAAACATATCCCGAGCCTTTCCCCGATGCGTCGCTGTGAATAACTAATTCTCCGGAATCATCTGGCACTGTTAAATTAGGAGTTGTTATCAATTTTTGCTTCAGCGCTTCAAAAACCGACGCGCACTTCTTAGTCCATATGGTACCTCCTTACATGATAGCTTGGTCAATGGTTCTGCTATTCGAGCGAAGTTCTCTACAAACTATATATAGTATCGAGCAAGCCCAAGGAAACTTTTGATCTGCTCTACATTCTTTAGAATTGGTCAATCGTGAACAGCTGCAATCTTTTCGGGATCAACTGCAATTCCATCTCCGGATACAACATGACCCAAGAACTTCACTTCTTCGAACCAAAACTTGCACTTGCTCATCTTAGCGTATAATTCTCTTTGTTTCAACATCTGCGGTGCGACTTTCAAGTGTTCTTCATGATCTTCTTTGCTCCATGAACAGACCAGAATATCATCAATGAATACTACCACAAACTGATGTAGAAAATGTGAAAAGATCCAGTTCAGCAAGTCCATAAATATCACCGGTGCATTAGTAATTATTGGGGTCAAAAATTACACCCTGGTTAACCAAGTCAAAGTCAAAGCCAACCCCAAACCAAGTGAGCCCAAGACCAGGTCAAGTGGGCCCATAACCAAGTCGAGCCCGAACATGAAGCGACCGGCCTCTCCCATGCTAAGAAGAAAATTATGTAATAAATAAGTTTAATTTAATTTTCATGCATGAATGTAAAATAAATAGGCATGAAGCCAAATTTTAGTAAAGCCTATGGCTCATGTGCAAAAAGAAACAAGCACATGAGGTATGGGATGGGCAAAATGCCGTTTTGTAAAGCCCAAGGGGATATGTGTAAAATTGTAAGCATATATAAGGTAACATGATAATGAAATGAAGGACAATAATTCATTCCTCTCAAAAATTTGGGTTCTGTGTCTCCTCCTTCCTCAAGGTTCTAAACCTTTTTCTCTATTCCGAATTAAATCAAGAGTTTAACTCTTCCTAATCCAAAAAGAAATATTTTTTCACCATAAAACCCATGAAGGGGAGCTCAGATTTCCCATCAAATCTCTAAAAGGGGAGATTTTTAAGTCCCCCCTTTTCTTCAAAATCCAGCCAACAAAGAGGAGGAGGAAGGAGTCTCATATCCAAAAATCCTACTTTAGGGAACATCCGAGACTTAGGAGAGGATCCAGGGCTCAAGGAAGACGAAGAGGTCCCCTTTGATCATCTCCGAAGATTTTTGGGAGTTCGACTCCATTTTTCAAAACCTTTTGGAGTTTAACACCATAAATAAAATTATTTTGGGAGTTTAACTCCACTCAAAACCTTTTGGAGTTTAACTCCATAAATAAAATTCTTCTGGGAGTTTAACTCCACTCAAAACCCTTTTGGGAGTTTAACTTCTAATTTCGGGGCTAAGCCCCTTCTTTCTGCAGGCACCGAGCGCCTACATGCCAGGCACGTGAGGTGCCCACCGCCCACGCGTCCTTAGTACGCTACTCACCTCTTGTTTCCCATACACTCCACGCTCAAAACATGTCTCCCGTTAGAAAAAAAATTTAACGGGGTGCTGCCCCGCACCCCGCAAGGGGGCTGCTAGCCCCCTTGACCCCTAGCCTGATATCCGGATAGCAGGACCCCCGTAAACTCTGTGAGGCCCTCGATATACCCAAATCCCCTCAAGACACACACACACATACTGCACATTGAGTTCGCATGACTAGTTTGACCCGTCAATCGGAGGTTCCTTCGCTTCAAAGGCGAGGGGTAATTAACGGCAACTTAGTCCGCGGCTGCCGGAGATTCGGATCCCCATAACCAATAAACCCCGAACTACCCTAAGCAGGGGGAATCTACAATGCGCCTGATAAGCGTGCACATTCCCATCTCAATGGGGTGAAGAAGAACACCCTACAGTAACTCCAAATGGCATAACTAAATACTCGTAATGCCCTTATCGAGTTCAGAACACTGTCTTGCAAATGACTTCTGCTTTCACCCGAACTTGGTGATACCCTGATCGCAAATCCATCTTCGAGAATATTCTCGTGCCACTTAGGTGATCAAATAATTCGCCTATGCGAGGAATTGGGTACTTATTCTTAATAGTCACCCGATTTAACTCTCGATAGTCGATGCACATCCTCTGCGTGTCATCTTTCTTCTTGACTAGAAGAGCTGAAGCTCCCCTTGGTGAACCGCTGCTGTGAATCCAACCCTTCTTCAGTAATTCGGTAACTTGTTTCTTTACCTCTTCCAGTTCCACTGGTGCCATTAGATAATAAGCCTTTAAATTGACGTTGTTACAGGAATAAGATCAATCGCGAGCTCCACATCTCGTTTAGACGAAACACACGAGATTTCCTTGAATATCTCCATGAATTCCCGAACAACTATCGATGCTTCATTTGCAGCCTATTTACGAGCCTCACCTTTCAGCACACATACAAATAGTTCCCTTCATCATGAATTTACAAGTCGGTTCTAAGACTTGTGGGTTATCATCCAACCACACTTCCACTGTGCTACTCTGATAAACTGAGGCGGGTCTGTCAGAACTTCTTCAATCAAACATTTTACATCTGATCGGCCTTGAAGCGGTCTGTACCAACTCCCGCTGGGGTCAATCTCGAACTACTGCAATCATCATATGTTCTCCTGTATTTCTCCTTGTTCTTCGAAATGCAGACGGACTGGTCACTACGGGATAATGGGAAATATATAACGCGGTTGTTGGATTCAAGGTCGTGATAAGGTATAAATTCGTAAGTAATGAAACTGAGAGAAACAAAGTAGTACAACGAACATAAGTCAAAAAATGAATCGAAATAAGACTCTAGATTACCTAAATAGAGTACCGCATTATAACCATGCCGTGGTACATAATTACAATCACATAACTCCATCCAAGTCACCCAAATCCTATTATCAAAATCGAGAGAAAAAGAGGGGAGAAACAATAAGGAATCAAGAGGATTTCAAGTTGAGATGCAATGTCATTTCCATATCGTAGAGATAAAAGATTTTAAGGGAAAGATAAGATTCAAGAATTTGAATGACAAGACAATAATGTGGCAGGATATGTTCCTAAAATTCTGGGTCTTAAGGACAATGTATTGGGTACCATACCCAACTATAAATTGAACCAAGCCCAGCTAACTTAAAACATATTCTCTGATACCAACAATACCTTATCACGCCACGCTTCCCAAAATACGAAAATTTCGGTACATAACAAAGCTAGCCATGCTACCTATGGTTAGGAAAGATCCCTCTATAGTCACATTACGGCTGTCAATCGAATATCGAGAATGTAAACTACTACATCTATCTATCACATGTCCAATAGCCACTAGAAACGATAAGATAGCAGAAATAATAAAGATCCAAGGAAAAATTAACCATGAATAAGAGTTATATCAGTAAGATGGTCATCACTGCTCAGTAGTCCTGTCAACGTACTCACGTGCTAAGTCAAGTATCTGGGCCATGCAAACCCAAACATCAGTGCGTCATAAATATCATAATAATAATATATAAACAGAACAAGATGCTTTAAAATATGATATGAGTATAAATCATAATCGCAGGTATAAAACATTGGCTATAGGTGTGTCGCGTGTATCCTAAAGTATGTGCTTCTAGATTATCTATTCTACAAGTCTTTGAAATCAATTAATGTAATTCTCATCGTAACTCAACAGTAATATCTCGTTCATACCCCCACAGGACCACGGCACAATATATCCCGTTCATACCCCTACGAGACCATGGCACAATAAACAATGGTTATTTCGTTCACGCCCGGAATCACGACAAACAATAATAATATTCTCTTGAGTTACGTTTCGGTTACATTCTTGATTTTCCCTTTTCCCCAGGTTTTGTGTTCAAATCAGGTATTAATAGAATGTCCACCTAATGCCAACACAGAAAAAATCGTATACTGGTCTTGTCTAGGAAAACAACAAGTCAGGTCAATCAGGATAATAGGTCAAGATTTTTGGTATCGGTAAGTATTACAGGAAATATGTATTAACATGATAAAAAAAATAGTATAGTCTGGCAAGTTACAAATATGTCAAGGATAACATTATCATATCATGTATAAGACCAAAATAATAGTATTAATAGGGATAACATATTCAATCTGATTAACAAGTATAAAAGTGGTATTGATTAACCATGCACAAGAAAGTTCCGTTCAGAAATTTAGAATCATCATGATTTGTAAAATAGCTTAAAAATAGCAAACGTCCTCCAAAAAGGACATGTCATATACCAAAACAAAGCTAATTCAATAAGATTTTCATTTTTATAAGTCAAAATATCTCAAGTTGTTCCTATAAAAAATTATGAACGTTCGAAATTGAAAATTTGCTGCTGGAATTTCCCTGGACAGCAGTTCGGAGGTAGGTTCATTTACAGTTTATGTTATTTAAACAATTTATTTTGCACGTGAATATTTTACAAGGTTATAGTATTCTGAGTTAGCTTCGTAACGAACAAAAGAATATGTGCTGATGATTTTTCTATGATTTATAATAAATTTTATAAGGTAATGTGTATAGTAAATTTCAGATTTGTCGTATCCGCTTGGCGACGACGTTTCATATCTAAACTATAATATTTTCAAACTATAATTTGCATAACGTTATAAAATGTAGATTATAAACTAATTAATGATATACGGATTATATAGATATAAATGTTATAATGATAATAATAAGAAATATTACGACGATATATATATATATATAGTATGTCGCAAGTTGTAAACTTGCATACACTATATATTATAAAACTGATTAACGTTAAATAACTATGGTGTATAAATTATATAGATATAGTTATATGATGATAATAATAATAATAGTACGACAACATATAAGTAAATTACGTAAAACGTAGCATGTAGCAAGTTGTAAGCTTGCCTCAAAACAAACGCGATGAACGGAAGCAATACGACGCTATACAAATCAACACCAAGTTTTGATGGATCGGTTAAGGTTATAGGATGCAGATAGAGTTGCGTCAGCGAGAATGGGTGTGGGCTTGAAGAACAAAGAAAGATAATATATAAATTGATGAGCGAGAGATTTAGTTAGAAGAGAGAGAGAGATATTATGTAGAGAGAGAGACAGAGAAAGAGAGGTTTTGTATTTAATATAAAAATATATAGTATAGTTTAAATTAGGTTATAAATATATTTTAGTTTTAATGTATATAGATAATATCAAACTACAACCAATCTCCGCCAAAATCTCATCAAAAATATATTTTAGAAAATAATGCACATACATAAACTTCTCAACCATAATGCAAGAATATATTTTAAATAACGCATACACTTAATTTAATATTTAAAAGGATTCTAAAAATACATTTAGATTTAATAAATATTTGATATTAGATATCTTGAGATTTAAACGTAAAAGATAAAAGCAAAATAAGATATGGGATGACAACCATATGATAACAGTTAACAAAATATAATTTATCTTTAACTTGTGGATACTAAAAGATATATGATAATCTAAATATATGATATATAAAGATCTAAAAATATAATGTAGGTATTATATTAGATTCACATAGACACACTTTACTGGTAAATCTCAAATACAATGTTGCACCATATTGGGTTCTAAACTTGCGTGTTGGGTCGGATAACGACTACACTATTCGAATCATTCGCAACCCAAAAGATAAAATGAAAGAATTATAAAGCAAGACATAAAATACCAAGTTATATTGTATAAACGTACTAAGGTGTTACACTGGTTCAGGCGAAACGATATGGAGGCCGTATATTTATACGTGCAGGGTTCCGGTTAATTACGTGTACTAGTTGCGCGGAATTTGATCGGATGGATTATAATACTGGCGGGCTTAGGATTAAGCTGGTTTGTTAAATCAGATATTGATTAATACTAGTATTATATTAGTAGTATCATTCTATCTCTCGGGTATTCATATTTTAATACGAATATAGGTATGTATATACGGTAGAATGTATTTTGTATTTATACAAAATACCTTTTAGAAGATAACATCTCATCATGCATTTTTCTATTTATTGAAAATAGAAAATGAGGTGGAAAGATGAGATGGCTTCAAGTATGGATTGAAGCATGGCAATTATTTCTATTTTTATTCATTTGTGAATACTATTGAAATATGGCTAGTATTTTAATAAAAAGAAAAATGCTTGATATGATTTTGAGTTAGCCATTCTTCAACTCATTCACACATTGCCATTCTCTCTCCTCCCTTGATCTCATCTTCATATTCAACCCCAAACAATCTTATGAATTGAGAGCTATGAGGTTTTAAGATAGAAGAAATCACTACTAATCATCTCCACATAATCTAAACTAACTAGATTAGCAAACTAGCTAGTTTAGTTACTTTCTTTTGAAAGTAGAAGCTTGAATCTAGAAGCTTCAGATGGATCATCTAGGATTGAAGAGGACGACAACCAAGCTAGATCAAAGATCCCAAAAGGAGCTTAAGAAGAGGTGTCAAGACCGGAAGGACACAAACCTATCGGTATACCCTCTTTAAATAGTAGCTAGAACTCATTTTAACTAGTTTAATGTTTGGTTAGATTCTAGGTAGTTGTTTCTAGCGCCATGTTTATTGAAAAGTTAAAGTTTTTTAGTTCCGTAACGGCCGCGTTTAGTGGCTAGGACGCTAGGAATCGTTACATCTTATGATGATGGCCAACCGAATACAGTGCGATATCAACTCTCTATAGCGGGAGAGACGAATCTCTAACAATCGCTCACTGCCTCCATGTGGCTTGGGACTGTATCCAACTAAAATCTGTTTACACATCTCAGTATAGCCATGGTAAGGTAGTAATCTAAGTATAGTGAGAACTCATACGAGACAAATGACGATATCAGGTCTGAAGACTAACATGTACTCATGTCACCTGAGAACTACTATCTGACGATAGGTATAATAACATCTAGAAGTTATCGGTTAATCCGTCCAGTGTACTCACCCCTAGTGAGCACCTGTACATGATCTTAGGTGCCAGACACCAATGACTGTAAGACAAACCATCGCCCCTCATCGGGGTCTAGAAATGTATACACCAGTCTACTCCGGATTATCGATTCCCAGATCGATACTCCTACGATCAGTGACATTTAATGATGTGCTTATGGACTACCCAGCCCCCATATGTATGATCACCATCACAACGCTGGTAGTCAAGCAATAATCTTACAGGATTTATCAACATATATTAGCGATACGTAATAAGAAGTAAAATATATACACATGTTAAGATAAAAACAAACCAAATAGCATACTATCATATTGAGCAAAATTGTCATATTCATACATATGTCCAAGCTTCCAACAAAAAGCTAGCATGATTATAACACCCTAGTTCATTTATACCAGTTCAAGTTCAAGTATTTCTTTATTTATGGTATTTTCCTGATTTACAGTGTTTTTGGGTGCGAATAGTATTTTGACATCTGTATTTTCATCCGACCCGACCCGCTTGCTTGAAACCTGTCTTGATTCATGTTTATGATTTATCCTGACCTGTTACGTGGACTCGTGCACTTTCATTTTTACATACTGCATACTGGCATTTATCTGGCATTTACATTTTTAAGATAACATTTAATGTCACATAAAATATTTTAAAAATACATTGCATTGCCTGCATAATACCCCTGACCTTGGGGTAGCATCCGCGCATCTTGTTCCTGCCCCGTTCAGTGAAACGGACTTATTTGGATGGCTACGCGCACGTACGTGCATCCGTTCTTGGGGGTATACATTTTCGTTACCCGGATATCCAATTTTGGTTTTGGTTGAGACGTATATTTTCCGTATTTTGAAACTGAATTTTTAGACCCGACCCGGACGTGTTTTGGTATATTTTTGTTTTAACCAAATATTAAATATTTGTTTAATATTATATTTTATTTAATTCTAACAGTTAATAAAAATACTTACGAACCTCTAACTAAAATATATTTTAAATCCTAACCCAAGATTTTCACAGCTCTCTCTCTCTCTCCCCTCTGCATATAAATTTATATATTAATTTTTTTTCATTAACCCCCCCCCCACACACACACACACGCACGTCTCTCTTTCTCTCTCTCTCTCTTTCCCTCTCTCTCTCCCCTCTCGCATTCCCTGTTCACGAGGGATTCTCGTCACCATCCTTCGCACATTATAATTACCTCCCTCCTTCATTCTTTGTTTTTTAAACCCATGATGAGAACGCAACCCTAACCCCCGCACTCGTCTTCACCTTCGCCACCGACACCCTAGCATCTCATCTTCCCTTCTCCTGAACTTCTCCTCCATCCCATCCGTCTCATCACCTCCCTCTTCAACTTCCACCACCACCATCCCTAAAAACCCCGTGAACCCTGGAATCCCCTGCACACCCTCGCCTCACCGGAGCTCCGACCTCGTCGTCGTCTCTACATCCCTGTTGCCAACACCACCTCTTCCCTTCTCTTTCCTCCACTTCCCTTCTCTCTCCCGAGCCCCTGTAAATACCCCGATAACCCACTCAAAAACCTGCACACCCGAAGCCCTAACCCTAGCATTCGCCGGCACCTCGCCGTCGACGGCTCATCGTCATCGATGACTCCCTTGCCACCTCCTCTGGCCCCAGCACCACACCAGAGCCACCCCAAATATTCATTTCCTTCTTCTTCTTCTTCTTCTTCTTCTTTTCTTTCTTTCTCTTTTCTTGATCTCGTTTCTTTTTCGGTGATCACCAGCCGGAGCCGTGCTCGTCGCTGACGATCCAGGAGATCCAGTGAACGTCCCCTACCTGCGTGGTCACCTTTTTGCTTTGCCTGGACCTGTCCCGTGTGTCGTGTGTGCGTTGCGATGATTTACCGACATCGGACGTGCCGTACGTATCCGTCGTGTATTCCGATCGAGGCAAGTTTATCTTGCTACATGCTATAATACTTATCTTGCATCCATATGAATAAAAATATTACATGTTGATTGCATTATACATCCATATTAAAGTTTTACTATTTTCGGATACCCGTATGCATCCATATCATTTAAAATATATATAGCTGCATCTATAGATCATATTAATTCATGTTATTGTTGTAGTGACACCCCATGCTTAATAATGTGCATCCTACATAGCCATGGAACTGTAGTTGTAACCCCTGGTAGTTATTTGAGCATCCATGTTTATTTGTGTATGCATACCATTAATTCTGCATACCTAGTTGCACGCCATATTACATTAACTCATATTATTATTACATTAGTACCCCATGTTTGATATTGTTCATCCTACTTAGTCATGGTGTAACCCCTGGTAGATACTTGTGCATCCATGCTTTTATCGTACATCTGTATTCTACCCTGATTCAATACTTGCTACATTTTACTGTTGGGCACCCATTTGATACACTACTACTTGACATGACCTGATACACCACTACTTGACATGTTACCTGATCCTGTTTCTAATACCGACAATCCTGACATGTTGTCCCGATGGACATATCATGTTGTCTGTATAGACAAACCTATTCCTGCTTGATCCTGTGTTGGCATTAGCTTCAGATTTATCAATACCTGACTTGAACACATAACTTGGGGTAAGAGGAAATCAATGATGAAACCTGACTTGTAACTCGACAGTTCGATACTTATACTGATCAGTTATAGGGGCTAGGCCAGCCCTGAGATGATGATGCTAACATCATTCATCTGTACATATTTCCTGTTTAGTGCCTAGCGGCATGTCTCGGTTTCAGCTCGAGAATCTGGACCGTGGTCCCGGGCACGCACGGGATACTATTGAGTTACATCGACGATTCATTAAATTGATTTCAAAGACTTGAGAGTAGTTAACCCAGTAGTTTAGTTCAGATTACTCACCGCACGTCACATGTTCTTATACCCTTCATTGTTCCTTATTCGTGTTACTGTTATACTCTTATTACTGTTCATACTCATACATGCATGTCTTGTTACTCTTATTAGTGTTCATACTCATACATGCATGTCTTGTTATCTCCTGATTATATTATTGTTGATATTATGACGCACTAACGTCTGGGTTTTGCATGACCCAGATCCTCTACCTTTGTCGCAGGCTGATCAGGAGTATTTCCGCCGACAGGCCGAGCAGTGAGGATCCTGTTAGTATCCAGTTAGTTTAGTTATTTCCGTACTTTCCAGATGTTACTGTTTATTGGATTTATTGCTTCCGCATATTATTTCTTGACTCGTTTATTCTGGCATATGGACATGTACTAGATAGTTTACTATATTTTCCTGTTCTTGATATCTTCTAGACAGTCGTAATGTGACTGTTGAGGGATATTTCCTAACCACAAGTAGCATGGTTGGCTCTGTCACGTGCCGATCTTAGCTCACTCTGGGAAGCGGGGCGTGACAATGATATCTACTATATAGGGAATGGACATGGTTCTAATGTCATTGAAGCTTGTAGGTCACAGTTGGATATCCACTGTTCATCACCGTTGCAAAACAAGGGAATTAATGACTGAGATTATTCACTTTTTATTTTTAAGGAATATACAAAATCATAGAAGAATTTGCAAATAATCTCAGTCATTGATTTGTTATGGTGATGAACGGTGGATATCCATTTTTGACAAAATAGCTTTGAAGTTACCTTTCACCGGAGTCGCACCCACAGGGAATTGCACCCTCCACCCCATCTTGCAGCAAATACCGGTCTTTATAAATGATTTGGATTCTACCACAGTAATAGAAAATGTATCTCTCTTTCGGAAAGGAGTAACACTTTACCTGCCGATTTGAAATCCTACCACAATCTATCCACGAGATAAAACGGTGGATCCCATGATAATCAGATATTAATGCAATACAAGTAGGCCCATGTTATTTGTCTCTTAGGAGGTGTTAGTCCTAAGTCATTTGAAAATAGAATTCCGGAATTTGAAAAATCGTGTTTGTCCCAAATTATTTAAATTTGGAATTTACTTAATAGTGTTAATCGAAACTAACATTTTAGAATACGAGAATTTGGATTTTAGAATTCATTATTCAACTTATATTAAAAAAATGAAACAACCAATCAATTTTCAAATTATTATGTATCCCTATGTTTTCTAAAATGTCATAGTATACATAATAGATCAAAATTTAAATAAACTGTCTAACCGGACATAGCCACCACCGGCTGCTACAACCATTAACCGGACATCAACTGTCGTCGCCGCCGCCGGACGACCGCCGGCTGCCCCCACAGCCGTCGTCAGACTACCATCCCCACCAATGTCGTAGGTCGTGCTACCGCTAGCCGACCGTTGCCACGGCCGGCCGACCTTCACCGTCCCTTTTTGTTGCCACCATCTCCGCCCCCGCCATCGCCGAACGTCGCCGCCCATCGCCTGTCGTCGCCATCCTCGTTCATCAACACCATCACCACAGTCCGTTGTCGATTGTCGACCGTTGCTGTCCCCGTTCATCGCCACTATCGCCACCGCCCGCCGCCCCATCGCCGTCCCCAATCGCCACCATAATCGCCGCCGACCTTCGCCCTGTAGCCAATCTCGATCGTCGCCGCCTCCAACCGCCAACCGATCTTCCTAGTCGCAAGCCAACGGTCGCCTTCACCGCCACCAGTCATCCTCCGCAATTGATCGGCTTTCGTCGAACATCCGTCGATTGAGTACCGGCTAACGTCCACTATTAAATATATTCACTACTAGAAACCGTGCATATTAAGGACGGGGCATTAAGGACCGTTTATTTATATACGGTCCCTAATAGGGTATTAGAGACCGTATAAAATATATGGTCCCTAATAAAAGGTCGACAATGCTTTAGCGACCGTGTATTAAGTATTAGCGACCATATAAAACGGTCGCTAATACCCCCTGCATATTTCAGCCACGAAGGCTCTCTTTTTCTCCCCTCTTCCCAATTTTCACCCGCAGGTTCCCATTTCCCCCCTTTTCTCCCCCAATTCTCCCAAATTTCTCCAAATTCCTAATTCTTCCCCAAATTTTTTTCCTAAGCGGTTGTTGCTGCTGCTGGAGCTCGAAATCACCATCCTCATTCCTAAATCCGGTCCAAGGCCCTTCCACTTATTAATTTTTTCAATTAAATCAAGTAATTGTGAAGTTGGATCATGAAAATATTTGATATGGTGTTGGGTTTTAGGATATATGAAGAATTAAAGAATGTGTTTGGTGTTGGGTGTTAGGATGAGGTATTGAAGAATGTGTTTGGTGTTGGGTTTCGGGTTTCAGGATGAAGTATTGAAGAATGTGTTTGGTGTTAGGTTTTAGAATTTAAAATGGAGAAAATGGATAATTTAAAGAGTGGTTGATGGGTTTTAGGGTTATGGATGTGAAAATTGAGAATTTGAAATATAAATTTGAAGAGTGTTTGTGTGCGAGTGTGTGTGCACGCACGCACGTATGTGCGGTCACGCATGTGGGTATTTGTGCGTATGTGTGAGTATGTACGCACGCAAACGTATGTGAGCGAGTATATGTGTGAGTGTGTGAGCGGGTGTATGTGTGAGTGTGTGAGCGTGCACGTGCGTATGTGTGAGTATGTGAGTGCGTATATATGTGTGTGTGTGCGCGCGCTCGCATATGAAATATTTCACAAATTCATCCTAATTTTTAGTTTGTATTTTGTAAATTTAATGATTCAAAATCTTGTTGTTGTGTATGATTTATTGCTGGTGGATTAATATTGTTCTCTGCTCTTTTAGCCTACGAGATAACTTTCTCTCTCCCATACTTCCCCAAAATTTTCACAGCCCGTGAATTTGACCCCAAGAGGTGATTTCCCTCTTCATTTTTCCCCAATTCTTCCAAAAAAATCCCTTTTGTTATCTAATTTTTTTTTTGGTATTGCGGCTGCTACTGGTGTTCAAAATCCGATCAAAGGTCAGGGTTTTTCTCCTCAAATTATTATTTTTTAAATTAAATATGGATGTTAGATTATGAATTGTGAGTTTAGGTTATGAATTATGATGTAATTTTGATATTAGGTTGTGAAATTGTGATGTGGATGTTAGGTTATAAAATTTTGAAATTAAATATGGATGTTAGGGTTTTTCAATTACATGTGAATATTAGGTTATGAAATTTCTGATGATGGGTTATACAAATTAAAGAATGTATAAGCCCTAAAAAACCTAATAACAACTTATAAACCTTAATAAAAAAAATTATAAATTATACCTCACTACTTGGTATTTGTGACATTTGTGATGATTGTTAAATTAATTTAGGATAAGATGGATTATAAGAAATTATTAGATGAATTTAGGGTAAGATGAATTTTAGGTAATTGAGGGTATGTGTGGGTGTGTGAGAGAGTGTGTCACGCCTCGCTTCCAAAGATATGTAAACACGGCATGTGACAGAGCCAACCATACTACATGTGGTTAGAAATTATCCCTCCACAGTCATATTAAGGCTGTCAAGCGGATACTAAGAACAGTAAAATAAATATAATCTAGCTAACACATGTCTATCTGCCACAATAAATAAATCAAGAAATAAATGTAGCGGAAACGAATCAAGATCCAATAAAACAATAGAATCTGAATCACGTCCCAATATGGGCTCACATCAATAGGAATAAAACTGCTGAAAATAAACTAAGAGTCTATAAACTAAATGGCTAGCTCATCGTTGCTTGGCTTGATTGCTAAAGTACTCTTGATCTTCCTGCGATAAAGATAGAGGAACTGGGCCATACAAAATCCAGACATCAGTGCGTCATAATATCAAAATTAATAGCAGCCAGGATGGGAGGATACGATTAAACAAGAATGTAAATAATAAACACAGATACAAAACAGAGAGCTATATGTAGGTGGTGTGTATCGTAAAGTCTGTGCTTCTAGGTTATCTATTCTAGAAGTCTTTGAAATCAATTAAATGGAATCGTCGATGTAACTCAATAGTATCCCGTGTGTGCCTGGGACCACGGTCAAGACTCTCGGGCTGAATTCGAGACATGCCGCTAAACAGTAAACAGGTAACATGTACAGACGAATGATATCGGCAGCATCATTCCGGGGCTGGCCGAGCCCGTAAAGACTGATCAGTATAAGCATCGAACTGTTGAGTTACAACTCAGGTTTCATTATTGATTTCCCCTTTCTCCCAAGGTTATGTGTTCAAATCAAGTATTGATGATATAAATATAATGCCAACACAGGACTAAGCAGGTACAGGTCTTGTCTATGTAGACAAAATGTCACGTCCGTCAGGATAACAAGTCAGGATTGTTGGCATTAGCAATAAGATCCAAGTAACAAGTTTGTTA
The DNA here is from genome assembly GCA_030015575.1 of Agapanthus africanus. Lineage (NCBI taxonomy): Eukaryota > Viridiplantae > Streptophyta > Magnoliopsida > Asparagales > Amaryllidaceae > Agapanthus > Agapanthus africanus. The sequence continues at coordinate 112,512,613 of JASDDO010000008.1, read as the reverse complement.
GTGGGTCATGACATGCCATGTACTGTATATTAACCAAAATGAATACCAAAAGTAAAACTGTAGTCAATATTGAAACATGATAAACCCAATTAAGGCCAGGATGCATATGTATCTATCTGTAATAACCATTATACATGTCCATAACCATGTATGATGCAATCTAGATAACATATTGTACTGATATAGTAGTATAATGATATCATGATGTTTCGGCATGCAACTAGATATGCTATTATCAGTACGGATACCGTAAAACTGTAAATCTGTAATACTTGATGAATAATAAAATACATGCACTATTCTTATTCGTATAATTATCGATATAATAACATAGCATGTTGCAAGTTAAACTTGCCTGATCGAATCTCACATCGAGATACGGATATCACGTCCGACGTCAAAATAACGTTGCAATGCAAAACTCGCGTGTGCAGTACTGGACCTGGCTAAGCAGTGACGTGACGTGGTGACTGAGTTAGATGACGATGGTTACTAGGTCGTCTGGATCATTAACGACGCGCAATTCCGGCGAACCGATCGGAGAATCAAGTAAAGAAAAGAAGGAAAGAAAGAAAGAAAAAGAAGAAGAAGAGAGGTTGCTGGGGTGGCAAGGATAGAGGAAAGGTGGTGAGGTGACGGCGACGATGGCTGACGGCGAGGTGCTGCGTCAGGGTTGGCTGTGAGTTTGTGAGGTGATCGGGGAAGATGACAAGGGTGTGGTGATGGTGATCTGGGGTGTTGCTGCTGCTGGGAGGGCGAGGAGGTGATGAGTAGAAGATGGAGGTGGCGATGATGGATGAGGTGAGCGGCGATGACGAGGGCTCCGGCGATGGGGTGTGGTTTCTTGGGTTGGCGTCGGCAAGGTGCAGGGGTAGTGCTCGGGGAGAAGAAGAGGAGAAGAGGTGGAGGTGGTGGTGACGATGACAAGGGTGGTGATGGTGAAGGGGCGGCGACGGATAATAACTATAACTACTAATTGCACAATCCGCAACCCAAGAACAACAATAATAAAGAAATTTACCACAAGATTTGAAATAACCTAAATATATATAGTTTAACAGTGCTAGGGTGTTACATTATACCCAACTAAAAAATAATTTCGTCTTCGAAATTCCCGGAACAAGAAAAGACAAGAAAACATGGATTTAAGAAAAGAAGTGTGGAAACTTCTGTTGAATCTCGTCTTCACGTTCCCAAGTAGATTCTCCATGCGAACGATTCCCCTATGAAACGAGTACTAGATGGATAACTTTATTCTTGATGACTTTTTCTCGTCGATCCACAATAACCATTGTTCGCTCTTCATATGTTAAATCTTCCCTTACTGTCAGTTTCAAGTGATCTAGGATGTGCGCCTCATCTCAAATATACATACGAAGTTGAGATACGTGAAACACGTCATGAACACCCGCTAAGGATGGGGGTAAAGCCAATCGATAAGCTACCTCTCCTGCACGCTCAATGATATCGAAAGCCCCATGAATCGAGGACTAAGCTTGCCTTGACTACCAAATCAGATCACTCTTATGGTCGGTGATATCTTTTAAGAATACAAGATCACTAACTACGAACTCCAGAGGACTTCCTGTTAGTTGTATGTATGCCCTAGAGGCCATTGTTGTACATGATTGTATATTATAATGGATGCTTGGACATATATAGAGAGGACTTTCTTGCTCGACATGATAGTATGCTATCTGGTTGCTCATTATCTTAACATGTAGACTTGTATTATGATACTGTCTTGCTCTCACATGTTGATAAAGCCCTTAGGATGTGTACTTGACTACCAGGACTATGATGGAGATCATACTAGTGGGGACAGGGTAGTCCATAAGTTTATCCTTTAATTGTTCCTAGTCGAGAGTGTATCAAGACGGGGCATCGATATTCTAGAGTAGACTAGCGTATACACTTCTTGACCCATTTGATGGACGATGGATGATCCCATATCCATTGGTGTTTGACATCAAAGATGGTATAAGGGTGCTCAGTAGAGACTGGGTACACTGAACAGGACTCGCCGAGAACTCCTAGATGGTATTATATCTGACGTCAGATAGCAGTTCTTTGGTGACACTGGTACAGGTTAGTCTGTAGACTCGAGATTGTCATAGAGACTTGTGTGATTCCCAATGTGCTTTGATTTCCACCTTACCATGTTCAAGAAAGCGTGCAAAATGGTGTTTTTTTGGGTACAATCCCGAGTCACATGGAGGCAATGAGCGATAGGAGGGGATTCGTCTCTCCCGGTATTGGGGGTTGATGTTGCGATGTGCTCGATTGTCTATTAAAGGAAGTCCCTGGCTAGGGCTGATACGGAGATTTACTGGTAAGTGTTATCAGTAGTTTCTCGACCCGTTATGAGCCTCATATCGGCATGACTTATCAAATTACTGGGGTTTGACATTTACCACCCCTAGACTAGAAATGCGACATATCAGACGAAGAGACTGGACTATACGGTAGTGTTGTTGTTGGATTTATAGGAGTATGGACAAGCTTGCTTGTTGATCTTCTGATCGCTCAATACCCGGGTAGCCATTACGTCCAGCTAGTACCGCTGACGGCTTGTGGGTGACTGATACGATCATTATCTACTGTTGGCGTATTGATGAGGCATCAGAGTCCTATACAGTGGTTTCCTAGCTCATGCGAAACGAAGTAGGGCATATATGTGATATGTGCGGGACCAAGATTAATACGTGTATGTGATACCGTATTCCAATCTCGCGATATAGGTTATATGTGATATAACCGGATTGTTGAATCAAGTGTTGATTCAATGATATGTTATATGTATATGTGATATGCATATAAATGATATTAGTCGGTTGCATGCGATACAACCGGGTTATTAAATCAAGTGTTGATTTAATAATTTAATGTGTAATTATATATTTTATATATTAATATACATTAACTGATATTAGCTCACTTAAGAAAATGTTTTTCTCATTATATATTTAATATATATGTGATATATGTTAATGCATTTATTTTGTGTCATGCTAGATGATACATTGGACTTGGGTGTATGAGACTCACACCACACTTAAGATAATGTGGGTAATTATTTATTAAGGGATAAATCAAAATTAGGTGGATATTAGTCATGGCTTGAAGCTCGGAAAAGCTTGTGGAAACCATTGACTCAGTCCACTAATTTTGTTTTACTCTAGATATTTATTAACCTAACCATTATCTTTAGTCATGGTTTAGTCTCTACATGAGTTAGATGAGATATTTACTCACCCATGGTTCACACAAGATCATTCTAGAGATCATTTTCATCATCTCCTCCATTGCTCTCTATCTTTGAGCGAGAAGAAAACGAGGGAGAGAAAAACAATTCTAAAGTGAGCAAAATTCCTACTTCACCAATCTACACTAGACTAGACATTTAGTATAGGTTGTTTGCTTCACTAATTCTCTATTAGTGAAGAGCTAGCTTGAGTTAGAGATTCTTCGACGTAGATCATCTTCGGACTCGAAGATCATTGAGCAAGGCCGTTCCTTTCACCTAATGGAGCCAATGGAGAGTCCGGGACACCACTACTTAGAGCAAAAGAGACTACTACACGGAACTTTAGAAGTGAAGGACCGGTCTACAAAGGTTGTATTCCAAATTCACTTAGTGTAAAGTAGTTTACATGTTAGTTAAACCCTAACCCTCTAGAAAGATCATTGGTTATGGGTTACTTAGCACTCTAGGTTTTTTTTAAATTGCATACTTGATGCCCTAGAAAACTTAGTAAGGGTGCTAATGAACCTTTCAGTGGTATCAGAGCCAAGTTAGAGAATTAGACGATATTAGTAGATTTACGAAATCGAAACAACTCCGAAACCTCGAAACAAAATCTATAGTTTCTGTCGAATTTTAAAAGTTCTCTGAAATTTTTTTAAACAAGTGTAGAATGTTACATGTGATGTAACATGAACACCAGAGAAAAACGAGCTAATTCCACCGAATTTGACCCGGCGAAACTTGTCAAAAAACCGGCCCCACCGGTTTTGTAATGTTGGTTTGGCTTCGTTTTTTTTTTGGTGCTCCAGTCTCCGGGGTTTGGTGTTTCAAGTATTTTTTGTTTTTACTAAGATTGCATGTGATGTTATCTTTTTGTAAAGGCAATTCGGAGTATTTCGTATTCGTAATTTTATCGTTTCGGGTAACATAGACGACCTTAAAATGTTCGAACGAACATCAAACACCACTACAAGATATCTCTCTGGAAATTTTTCAAAAGTTAAAATTTTTTGATCTAAAAATTTTCAGAAAATTGTGCAGGGTATTGTGTGGACCCCCAAGAAAAACGAACCCCTAACTCAACCTAACGACCGCAGAACCGCGGCCAAAAGGTACTTTTGGAGACGGTTACGTGGCACCGTTGGTGAGGCTTGGGACGTGCTCTCTTGTGCTGGTCCATATGTGCTTGTGGCACTGTCTAGGAATTTTTGAATCTAACTCAAGTGTTGAGTCCTCTGAGAATTTTAGGTGGTTGATCGATCGATCGAAAAGTTTAGCATCGCCTAGCTTTTATTGCTATGTGATACAATATTTGGAATCCGCAATAATTAGTTTTGTGAAAACTAGTTTGAATTTTATAAACCTAGCAATTTAGTCTCATCTGATCGGTTGCCACGGGGTTTTGATATGGATCAAAACTCTGTCGCAATCACGTAGTGTATGCGGATACTCGTCGGGTAACATTATTAAATAGCCGTGCCCCATAGCTTCGACCAAGTGACTGTAGGAGAACCCCGTTGCCAAAAGCATCCCTCCCGGGTTCTCGCGGTCGCGGTGTTCCGCCTAAGTGCACTTCGTCGACAGCATCGGGGGTGCGGCCGTCTACTAAAGTTTCCGACGAGCATTCGATCAGGTTGTCGAGAATCTTGTTGAATTACCCGACTGGTTATTGAAAAATGTTTTCAATATTGAGACTAAAATGCGGAGTTTATAAGGTTAGGCATGAAATTCGGAATATAGGATATTTCGGGTTTATGATGTCTAAGGAATTCATTTGGTTAGGCATGAAATCCGAAGTATGTGATATTTCAGGTTTATGATGTCTAAAGTGGTTGCAGATTCCAATTTTTGTAGTTTTCACTTTCTTTTCTGCGACCGTAAGTGTAATATATGGTGCATCGCCGGTTTCGTTGCTATATGTCAATGACAATTGGGATACGCATATTTACTTACGTTGATGACATGTGATGTTATGTGTTGCTATGATATGTTATATTGGATCATCGTGTTTGAATAGCCGGGGGTTTTTGTGTGAGATTAGAGTTTTTTATTTTCATTCATGTAAAAACTTGTATGTAATATTCTTTTATTGGGGCACTTTCGGGTTGAGGATGATGTCACCATTGTTGTATATTATTTACTTTTCCGTATTAGGATAGACCCAAGGCGGGGAACACAAGTAACCGGGTTCTAGAGTCCAGTGGGAGACCATCTCGAGGAGTCAAGTCCGGATCTCCTAACTCTAGAATTGGTAGGGTTGCTTGTTGCTCTCGTAGGGGTCTAGAGATGTGGGTTTGGCTATTCATCGCAACCGTGGAATCCATGTTTTTTACTGGCTTAATATAAAACACGAACCTCCTAGTATATCTAATATTTCATATGTTGTCTTCGCCTGCAATGTTCTGTGATGTGATCACTTTATGCCTGAGACGAATGCTTTATTATTATTATATATATGATATATAATAAACGTTGCTTATATTTTGCATCCGCGCTAGTCCAGCCCCCGCTCTGTCGTTAGTTATCTAACCTATCGGTGCATGACGGGACCCCGTATCGAATGCGAATGGCATAAGCGTACGTTGTATTTTCGTTTCTTCTGTAATGCTTAGGAAGCATAATTGATGGGACTTCATTAATGAGATTAATGAAAAAGGAAAAAAACCTAAAGATGTTATAGAATCACATTTTCAAAAAGGTAGCTCTGGTTCTTGCTTTGCATAGCGGTATTCCTTGACGAATATCCAGCACCTCATTCGATGAGGAAAGAGCCCAGATCCCTTCACCAGGAATGACCTCTTTAGCAAAAGCTAGCAGATGCTAAACCCACTCGGTTTATTTTGAAAAACTCGATTTTAAAAGCGGAGCTTAAACCACTCCTTTTCAAATAACTCGATTCTACAACGATATCAAGTTCATTACGCAAAAGGTTTTCTTAAAAACCTGTCATAGCCCTCCGTCATTTCAGATAAGTACTATTTAGTATCCGTGCTGCGTTTGTTGACCATAGCCAAGGCGTAGTGTGCGGTACCTAATTAGTGCTTATCTGCAGCATATGATGCGATTGAGTTAGGATAGTCGTACGGCTTTGTTGACCATAGCCAAGGGTTGTACAGGTGGGTTTAATTCAATCATGAAATGATGGTTTGAACTTGACTAGCGCTTATGATTTTTTGACCATAGCCTAGGTCATGAGTTGCTAGGGGCAAAATATTATCGGGAATTTCAAGTGTTGAAATTTGCAATGAGATTGCATACCTTCTATGAGATAGTTGGATCCCGATATCCACTGCGAGTAAAAGTTACTCCTGGGAGAGTTTTACACATCACAATTATCCGATCAAGTAGGTGTCTAGAAAGGTGTTAACGGGGTTACGCCCCTAGGAAAACGATGTTTATTTTAATTAGGTCCGTGCAAAAGCACGGGGAACCTCTCTTAAAGTACCGACACTGGCCTGGCCGAAAGATTGGCGAACTTGTAGGGTGTAATTAATCCCGGCTAGTCTTTCCTTTTAGGGTTTGAAGGAAGATTTGATAAAAACAGTAGGAGCCATCCTGATTAGATAAGATAATAACCAATCTAATCTTGCAAGAGTATACGCTAAGTGTTTTCTTCTCTCTCTCTCCAGGTAGCGACCATGTCACGCCTTAATTAAGATAATAATATGGATGTATTGACCGAACCCGCTTGTTATACTGAGCTGGGGAACGTTGGTTCCGCTCTATCTTATAATTGTTATAAGTATGAGCAGGAAATAGGGGAATATACGGATTCCCACGCCACCCAAACGAGGAATGAGTATGCTGATGCATCTTTTTCGGGTGTGTTAGTTATAGAGAACTGTTTCTCAGTATACTCTACGTCCTGGGTATTAGATACCGGATCGGGATCCCACATATGTAATATGTTACATAAGCTAAAAAAAGATAGAGAACTGGGAATAGGTGATCATTCTGTAAGAGTAGGGAATGGTGCAAATGTTGCAGCCAAAGCAGTTGGCGAATATCACCTTGTATTACCAAATGGTAATACATTGATTCTGAACGAATGTTATTACATACCGAACCTGAAATGCAATATTATATCAGTTTCTTTATTAAGTAAAGAAGGATATAATTTTGTATTGCAGGATAATGTTATGAACATTTTTTTGAATCAAAAGTTTATTGGATCAGGCTCATTAAGTAATGGCATATACGTTCTAAATCAAACCACAGTTCTTAACGTACAGAACACACACAAGAAGAAGAGTTCAGAAATGAACGAATCCTTCTTGTGGCCTTGTAGACTAGGTCATATCAATGCGACACGACTAGCTAAGTTACATAAGGATCGATATTTGAATCCGTTCGAATTTTCATCTTATGAAACTTGTCAGTCATGTCTCAAAGGCAAGATGACCAAAAATCCGTTTACTAGACATGGAGAAAGAGCTACAGAACTCTTGGGACTGATACATGGTGATGTATGCGGTCCCATGTCTACACATGCCAGAAATGGTTCCTCGTACTTCATTACATTCACTGACGATCTCTCAAAATACGGACATGTGTTCCTGTTGAAACACAAGTCTGAAGCTTTTGAGAAATTCAAAGAATATAAGTGCGAAGTCGAGAACCAAATGGGTAAAAGTATTAAAATCCTTCAATCTGATCAAGGAGGAGAATACTTGAGCACTGAGTTCCTAGACTATCTAAAAGAGCATGGGATTCTCTCTCAGCTTACTCCTCCGTATACACCACAGCACAATGGTGTATCAGAGCGGAGGAATCACACCCTATTAGATATGGTGCGCTCTATGATGAGTATTGCTGAGTTGCCTGTTTCCTTTTGGAGTTATGCGCTTGAAACGGCCGCATACCTTTTGAATAGAGTTCCAACCAAATCAGTGTCTACCACTCTATATGAGTTATGGAATGGGAAAAGACTATGTCTTAAGTGAGTTAAGATATGGGGTTGTCCGGCCTATGTCAAAAGGCAAAATCCGGACAAACTCGAGGCACGATCAGTTCTTTGCAAGTTTGTGGGATATCCAAAGAATTCTTATGGATATCAATTCTACCTCAGTGAGGAACAAAAGGTGTTTGTTGCTCAACATGCCACCTTTTTAGAAAAGGAATTTCTTGTAAAAGAAATTAGTGGCAAAGAGGTAGAACTGGAAGAAGTTCCTGCTATATAAACTACGACAGAAGATTTAGTAGAACCAGAGGATTCGATAGTTACCAACAAACCTCGGCCTCTCCGCCGATCTAGTAGGGTTCCTTATCCACCTGAGAGATACTACGGTTTTCTCATTGATGGTAGGAGCGAGGATTGCATCATGGAAGATGATGACCCAACTAGCTTCAAGCAGGCCATCACGAGTGGGGACTCTATGAAATGGCTGGATGCAATGCGATCTGAGATGGAATCCATGTACACCAACAAAGTATGGACTTTGGAAGATGCTCCTGAAAGGGTAAAACCCATCGTGAGCAAGTGGATCTTCAAGAAAAAACTTGGTGTAGATGGAAAAGTTGAGACTTTCAAAGCTAGATTTGTAGCAAAAGGTTTTCGTCAACGACCAGGTGTGGATTATGATGAAACCTTTTCTCCAGTGGCTATACTTAAGTCCATCCGGATCCTACTTTCCATCGCTGCATACCATGACTACGAAATCTAGCAGATGGATATTAAGACCGCCTTTCTAAATGGTAATTTAGAAGAGAGCGTGTATATGACTCAGCCAAAGGGTTTCGTGGACAGTGGGAGTAGCGGAAAAGTGTGCAAGCTGCTTAAACCAATCTACAGGTTTAAGCAGGCATCGCGGAGTTGGAACATCTATTTTGAAGTGGCAGTCAAAGAGTTTGACTTCGTCAAAAACGTAGATGCACCTTGTATATACAAGAAGGTGGCGGAGAGTAAGGTCGTCTTCCTCGTATTGTACGTGGATGGCATACTCTTGATAGGAAATGATGTTCCTATACTGCACTCGGCCAAGCTCTTCTTATCACAAAGATTCTCCATGAAGGATCTGGGTGATACCTCCTACATCTTGGGGATTAAGATCTATAAAGATAGATCTAAGCGGATGTTGGGATTGTCCCAATCCAGGTACATTGACACCATACTAAAAAAGTTTAGTATGGAAGATTCCAAGCATGGGAATTTACCCACGATCTCAAGAATCACTCTCTCCAAAGATATGTCCTCTAAGACTGATTTGGAGAGGGCCCGCATGTAAGGTATACCCTATGCTTCGGCAGTCGGGTCTATCATGTATGTGATGTTATGTGCCCGACCGGATGTAGCGTATGCATTGGGTGTTGTAAGCAGGTATCAATCACATCCTGGGAAGAATCACTGGATAGCTGTGAAGAACATTCTTAAGTACTTGAGAAGGACTAAAGAAATGTTCTTGGTGTATGGTAACGGTGAACTCCAAGTGGAGTGCTTTACCGACTCGAGCTTTCAGAGTGATAAGGACGAATCTAAGTCAGTATCGGGTTTTTCCTTCAACCGCAATGGAGGGGCGGTTTGTTGGAAGAGTTCTAAGAAAGAAACCGTGGCAGACTCGACGATGGAGGCTGAATACATCACTACCAACGATGCCTCCAAAGAGGTCATCTGGATGAAGAAGTTCATAACTGAACTTGGAGTGGTTCCATCCATCGAGCATCCAATACCTTTGTATTGTGATAACAATGGAGCTGTGGCTTTGGCCAAGGAACCCAGATCCCATCAGCGATCCAGGCATATTCTGAGGTGGTATCACCTGATCCGGGAGATAGTTGATCACCAGGAGATCGAGGTCAGGAGAGTTGACACGAAGAATAACATGGCGGATCCACTCACGAAGGCCATTCCCTAGATACAATTTGAGAGATTCTTCGGGATGTTGGGTATGAGATACTACAACAACTATCCTTAGTGCAAGTGGGAAATTGTTAGTTGTATGTATGCCCTAGAGGCTATTGTTGTACATGATTGTATATTATAATGGATGCTTGGACATATATAGAGAGGACTTTCTTGCTCGACATGATAGTATGCTATCTGGTTGCTCTTTTTCTTAACATGTAGACTTGTATTATGATGCTATCTTGCTCTCACATGTTTATAAAGCCCTTAGGGTGAGTACTTGACTACCAGGACTATGATGGAGATCATACTAGTGGGGCCAGGGTATTCTATAAGTTCATCCTTTAATTGTTCCTAGTCGAGGGTGTATCGAGACGGGGCATCGATGTTCCAGAATAGACTAGCGTATACGCTTCTTGACCCATTTGATGGGCGATGGATGATCCCATATCCATTGGTGTTTGACATCAAAGATGGTATACGGGTGCTCAGTGGAGACTGGGTACACTGAACAGGACTCGCCGAGAACTCCTAGATGGTATTATACCTGACGTCAGATAGCAGTTCTCTGGTGACACTGGTACAGGTTAGTCTGTAGACCCGAGATCGTCATAGAGTCTTGTGTGATTCCCACTGTGCTTTGATTTCCACCTTACCATGTTCAAGAGAGCGTGCAAAATGGTGGTTTTTTGGGTACAATCCCGAGTCACATGGAAGCAATGAGCGATAGGAGGGGATTCGTCTCTCCCGGTATTGGGGGTTGATGTTGCGTTGTGCTCGATTGTCTATAACAGGAAGTCTCTGGCCAGGGCTGATACGGAGATTTACTGGTAAGTGTTATCAGTAGTTTCTCGACCCGTTATGAGCCTCATATCGGCATGACTTATCAAGTTACTGGGGTCTGACGTTTACCACCCCTAAACTAGATAAGCGACATATCAGACAAAGAGACCAGACTGTACGGTAGTGTTGCTGTTGGAATCACAGGAGTATGGATAAGCTTGCTTGTTGATCTTCTGATCGCTCAATACCCGGGTAGCCGTTACGTCCATCTAGTACCACTGATGGCTTGTGGGTGACTGATATGATCATCACCTACTGCCGGCATATTGACGAGTCATCAGAGTCCTACACAGAGGTTTCCTAGCTTATGCGAAACGAAGTAGGGCACATATGTGATATGTGCGGGACCGAGATTAATACGTGTATGTGATACCGTGTTCCAATCTCGTGATATAGGTTATATATGATATAACCGGATTGTTGAATCAAGTGTTGATTCAATGATATGTTATATGTATATGTGATATGCATATAAACGATATTAGTTGGTTGTATGCGATACAACCGGGTTATTAAATCAAGTGTTGATTTAATAATTTAATATGTAATTATATATTTTATATATTAATATACGTTAACTAATATTAGCTCACTTAAGAAAATGTTTTTCACATTATACATTTAATATATATGTGATATATGTTAATATATTTATTTTGTGTCCTGCTAGATGATACATTGGACTTGGGTGTATGAGACTCACACCACAATTAAGATAATGTGGGTAATTATTTATTAAGGGATAAATCAAAATTAGGTGGATATTAGTCATGTCTTGAAACTTGGAGAAGCTTGTGGAAACCATTGACTTAGTCCACTAATTTTGTTTTACTCTAGATATTTATTAACCTAACCATTATCTTTAGCCATGGTTTAGTCTTTACATGAGTTAGATGAGATATTTACTCACCCATGGTTCACACAAGATCATTCTAGAGATCATTTTCTTCATCTCCTCCATTGCTCTCTAGCTTTGAGTGAGAAGAAAACGAGAGAGAGAAATAATTCTAAAGTGAGCAAAATTCCTACTTCACCAATCTACACTAGACTAGCCATTTAGTATAGATTGTTTGCTTCACTAATTCTCTATTAGTCAAGAGGTAGCTTGAGTTAGAGATTCTTCGACGTAGATCATCTTCGATCTCGAAGATCATTGAGCAAGCCCGTTCCTTTCACCTAGTGGAGCCAATGGAGAGTCTGGGACACCACTACTTGGAGCAAAAGGGACTACTACACAGAGCTTTAGAAGTGAAGGACCGGTCTACAAAGGTTGTATTCCAAATTCACTTTGTGTAAAGTAGTTTACATATTAGTTAAACCCTAATCCTCTAGCAAGATCCTTAATTATGGGTTGCTTAGCACTCTAGGTATTTTAAAATTGCATACTTGATGCCCTAGAAAACTTAGTGAGGGTGCTAAGGAACCTTGCACTTCGTCCAGTATCAGCCAAACTTTTCTGTCGATCTTGTGCCGCCTTCATATGATTTCAGATCATGTTAACTTTCTCCACCGTTTGCATAATAAGATCCGGTCCCAATAATCTTCTTTCTCCAATATCGTCCCAACAAACAGGCGAGCGACACTTGCGACAGCATAATGCTTCGAATGGAACCATATGCATAGTCTCCTGAAAACTATTATTAGAAGAAAACTCTACCAAGTGGAAATGATCCTCTCATGAACCCTTGAAGTCTAACTTGCATGCTCTCAATATATCTTCAAGAGTTTGGATCATTCTTTCGAACTGGCTATCTATTTGAGAATGACAGGTTGTGCTAAATTTGAAGAGAGTTCCCAAAATTTCCTGCAGAATCCTCCAAAAGTGTGATAGAGATCGAGTATCATAATTGGAAACAATGCTCACGGGTACACCATGCAATCTCACAATCTCCTGCATGTACCGCTCTGCCAAAGCCTTCGTCGATTGACCAACTCGAAACGGTATAAAATGAGCTGTCTTGGTCAATCGATCGACAATCACCCAAACTGCATTATTGCCCTTTAGACTCCGTGGTAAGCAGTCACGAAATCCATGGTTATATGTTCCCACTTCCATTGAGGAATCAGAAGTGATTGCAACAAACCAGCTACCCTTTGATGTTCAGCCTTGACTTGCTGACACACCAAACACTTCGATACGTAGCGAGCAATCCCTCTTCTCAGCCTCCTTCATGACTTCTTCACGAACATCTCCTTTAGGCACACATAAACGACTCCCATAACGTAACGAACCATCTTCAAGAATTAACAAGTCCGTTCGAAGTCCCGCTTCTACTTGTTCTTAAAACTTTTGCAATCTTGGATCATGCGATTGCGCTACTTTAATGTTATCGATCAAGGATGACTGTACTTGCAACTGCATCAACTGTCCCGAAGAATTCGGTAGTACAATCTCCAACTCGAACCTCTGAAGATCAGCGATAATCTCCTTTTGTGCAGTCAACATCTGTATAACTGGCAACCGACTTAAAGAATCCGGCACTACATTAACTTTTTCCGGATGATATTTTGATCAAGATCATAGTCAGCCATCAGCTCTAACCATCTTCGCTGCCTCATGTTGAGCTCTTTCTGTGTGAACACATATTTTAGGCTTTTGTGATCGGTAAATACTTCTACCCTTTCGTCCAATAAGTAGTGTCTCCAAATCTTCAGAGCGAAAATCACTATTGCTAGCTCTAAATCATGAGTTGAGTAGTTCTTCTCATGAGTCTTCAATTGTCTTGATGCACAAGCTATAACCTTTCCATGCTGCATTAGAACGCATCCCAAGTCTTTCCCAGATGTGTCGCTGTGAATAACCAACCCTCCGGAACCGTCTGGCACTGTCAGAATAGGAGTGGTGGCCAATCTTTGTTTCACCACTTCAAAAGATGACGCACATTTCTCGGTTCATATGAATGGTACCTCCTTTCGAGTTAGCTTGGTCAATGGTTCTGCTATTCGAGCGAAGTTCTCCACGAACTTTCTATAGTATCCGGCAGGCCAAAGAAAACTTCTGATCTCCCCTACATTCTTTGGAACTGGCCAATCATGAACAACTTCAATCTTTTAGGGGTCAATGGCAATTCCATCTCCTGATAAAACATGACCCAAGAACTTCACTTCTTCGAGCCAAAACTCGTACTTGCTTATCGTAGCATATAACTTTTCTTGTCTTAACGTTTGCAGTGCGATCATCAAGTGTTCTGCATGCTCTTCCTTGCTTCTCAAATATACCAGAATATTATCAATGAACACCACTACAAACTGGTCCAGATATGTGAAAAGATTCGGTTCATCAAGTCCATAAATATTGCTGGTGTGTTAGTAACTCCAAACGGCATCACCAAGTACTCGTAATGCCCATATCGAGTTCAGAACGTTGTCTTGCAAATATCTTCTGATTTCACCCGAACTTGATGATATCTGAATCACAAATCCAACTTTGAGAATACTCTTGCGCCACTGAGTTGATCGAATAATTCACTTATGCGATAGATTGGGTACTTGTTATTGATAGTCACCCGGTTTAATTCTCGATAATCGATGCACATCCTCCGCGTGCCATCCTTCTTCTTGACTAGAAGAACTGGAGCTCCCTGGTGTGAATTGCTACTGTGAATCCAACCCTTCTCTAGTAATTCAGCAACTTGTTTCTTTACCTCTTCTAGTTCCACATGCGCCATTGGATAATATGCTTTTGAAATCGGCGCTGCTCCAGGAACAAGATCAATCGCAAACTCCACATCTCGTTTTGGTGGTCAACCCGAGGTGTCCTCGAACACATCCATAAACACCCAAACTGCTGCTTGCACTTCCTCCTTGTTTACTTCCATCGACGCAAGAATGGCATTAGTCGGCCTAGCCCGACAGATCTACTACCTCCCAAAAATATAAACTCCAGATGTACAAGAATCTGGAAAATCACTTTCTTTGCCCTACAATCAATGTGAGCATGGAAAGTGCCAAGAAAATCCATTCCCAAGACAACATCATAGATACCAGTATCAATCACCAAGAAATCTGCGAATAACTCCCGTCCGCAAATAACAATCGAGCAACCATTGTACTCACTACTAGATATAATTTTCCTATTCCCGGTGTGTATGTCCCAATAACTAGACAGAGTCGTGTGTGGAATAGAGTGTGCACTAATAAACTTGGATGACATGAAGTAATTGGATGCACCTGAATCGAATAATGCCAATGCGGAAAAATTATAAACAAGTAGGATACCTGAAACAACATCATCTGACACCTTGGCCTCCTTGGCCGTCAAGGTGAAGGCCCATGCTTGATTAGGCCTCTGGGTGATCAGCTTCTGCCCATGAATATGCTTCTGTGACGGTTTTTGAAT
The DNA here is from genome assembly GCA_030015575.1 of Agapanthus africanus. Lineage (NCBI taxonomy): Eukaryota > Viridiplantae > Streptophyta > Magnoliopsida > Asparagales > Amaryllidaceae > Agapanthus > Agapanthus africanus. Next base: position 112,497,343 of record JASDDO010000008.1, on the reverse strand, counting down.
ATCATCACTCAATCGGAGTTTTGAAGGGCAAGCACTGATGGTATGGTCAGCTGATCCACAAACTAGACAGAGTCCAAGCCTCTTTCGACATTCCGTCTGTAGGTGTCCGGGTAGATGGCAAAAGTCACAAATCTGTAATGACCCAGAATTGGCACATGACCGGCACGAGAATCACGTGAGGTTTAAAGGACCTCGCCGTAATTCAAATAAGCCGAAGCCCAGAAATCTAAACCTTTTTCGGAAAATAGTGGAGGTGCAGTTTTGAAACTTCGGCATAATGAATTCAAGCCTTCTTTTAAAAGTATAAGAAATATCATATAAAAATGCAATGTTTGTATACTATCTTTGAAAATATTTTCGTCCTTGAAATTTGGGCAGCACCTCTCTTGTAAATATTGATCCAAAACCACATACAAGCAATAATATTGCCATCCCCAAGCGGGAAATAGCTCTTCACCAATTGGAAGGATCATAACCATGCACAAAGAATATATATACAACTCCCCACGGCGAAAATCAATCACAGAAAGAGAATAATTAAAACCAAGACATCATCTAGCTCAAATAAAAGACAAAACACTCATCTCGCTCTAAGTCTCAAGAATATACAAATCTGGTGTCTAGGTCTCCCAAATAAACATAGTCTGGTTGGTAGAGCTTTAAGTAGATACAACAGAAATAAATAGATACAAGGGTGGTCATGATTCAAATGTGTATCCCACCTACCAATGCAAAACACCCTGAAGAAAGTTGTATGCGAGCGAGCCGCTACTGATCCGAGCGGTCGATCCTGCAAGAAAACTATAGCACAACGGGGGTGAGTTGCCACCTCGTGAGTATAAAATATCAGCAGGTAGAAATCGAATGAACAACGATCCCTAAGCCATATTGTAACATAAAGGTAAAACTATGTAGTATCCAGGGTGATCGAGTATACATATGTGTACAATAATGATATCGTGCCAGTATCGGTATAAGTAATCTTAGGCATATGCATGTATGCATATGTATATCCAATGTGTGTCCATCAACGACACATCGAATCATCATGAAACCTGAGTGTCCAGCATCGACACTCGAAATGATCATAGAACCCATGTCCAGTATCGACACGAAAATCCTCATATCTCGGGCACCGTCTCATCGGATCGGCCCTCATATCTATCTGATCTCACGATTCCGGTCGGTATCTTCTGGATATCCGCCGAGCCTAAACTATCACTGGTCGGTAATGCTCCCATGTCAGGCCCAACGCCTTTCTATACGATCTTCTTACCCCGGGGTACCGCACCGGGTCCACCATGTATCCGCAGAAGGTGCCTCCTCACTCCTTGAATCGGGTAACTCATAGCTCAGAACCGAGAAAACTCATGTTGGACGCCATAAATCACATCACGAGAAACCACATTTTTAAAACAATCATAAAACTTTTAAAATATATCAGCGGTTCTCAAATCCAGAGATCTCATGAAAACAGCATCTCATATGCATGTAACTATAAAGGTCCAGTAAATGCAATGCACAGAATAGTACTGTAAAGTATTACAAGTGTTTTCATGTAAGCATGCCATGTAATAATTACTGAACAATGATTGCACTTTTACAGTTTAAGAGCAATACGGCGATGTAACAGTTTTACTGTATAAGTGGCATGGCAATTTTCAATGATGAGTGTGTGAACCGGCAAATCTGTGTACGTGTAACATGCGCATCATCGGTAATGGTGCATGTGTTCTAGCAGACGAAGACATATAACGATAAATGTCGGGAACGTGGTACGTATGTTACAAGGAAATAATACAGCATAAATATGAATGGTAAAAAGGTACTTAACTACACCTGAACCATACGGCTATAGTTTTAATAATATGAATCGTAGTTTTGAAAATGGGGGCTACGGTGTTTTTGAGAAAAAGACACCATTTGAAAATCCATAGCATCCCTTGAGGTGTCCATCTAAAAGTGCATACGAATCTTCCGTTTTTGAAACAAGTATGGTTCAATTCTAATCCATTATCCACCAAGGTGATTTGAAGCAACGATTTTCCCAAATCAAGACAATCCATAAGTTGGCGATCCAGCCTCATAGTATCAGATGTGGTATAATCATCGTACATCGTCCTCGAGTCAAGAGCGCGGATCAATCATCCGGTATATTTTATCGCGTACGGTAATCCATCATACGATGTCATCAAATCAGATTAAGGATCTATCGTCCTATACATAATATCGCATACGGTATAACTCATCGTACATATCATAAGTCAAGGGTACGGATCTATGATCTCGTACATCATATCATCTCTTATTCTCATTTATATGTATATATATATATATAATCTCACATCATATCTTGGCATATGAATATAAATATGTACATTGCCTTGCATCCTCAAGCCAACATATCGACTCATGTCATCTCGTTTCATCATATTCTCATCTCATCATATCATCTCGTACTTATCATTAGGGTTACTCGTAGGCACATAAGCTTAGGTTTCTCTAAATATACTCCATATATCGGTTCTCCCATTACTATGGTTGCGGGGGTGTTATACGTCATCCACCCGACTTCCCCCGTAGATATAGATCTACACATCTGCTATCCATGCTCTAGCCGAAGTCGATGAACTTCTTGTTCTCCTCCGTCGTCCAGGAAGTCCACGCAAGGGTACCTACACATCAACACACATCGTAACAAGATCAAAACCAAATCAGAAAACCGATACGGCATGCGAAATTCTCATAGGTTAGAACCTATAGCCCACGCATGCAAGAACAACCAAACAACCCTCAATGTTGACGTATGAACGTCCAACGACCGTGCCAAAACTCAAATACCAAAACCAAGTTTTCCAAAGTCGGAATCTCAATATCAGCAACATGTAAAAACACTCCCAGATTCTACCCTAGGTAAAATTAGGAGATTCTACATATAGGGTAGGCCTACATATCAGATAGGTGAACCATGGACCAAGAACCAACCTAATGCACCAAGACAAGGCCGCAAATTGCGTCCTGGGGGATTAAATCTGCAGCCAAAACAAGGAGGTGAGGGCTCGGGTTTCTAGGATAGTCTTTAGGTGGCCTGCACATCTCACTGTGATCGCAACTTATTTTTCAGAGCTCCCGAGTCATAGCCGATTCCTTATAATCATCACAATTCGTCAAAAACCGATGTCGGGAAAAATCTAAGTTTGTGTTTTGGGGTTTCTAGTCTCAAGTTTGTCCAGAATATCATCACTAATGGTTTATGGTCACTAACTAAACCTCAATGCATCTCTACAACTCAAATCATCCACTAAAAATCATTCTAGAATTTCCAAGATCATTAATCTAGCTTAATCGAACTCTAAACACAACTAGGAGGTTAAGAAACTTGATAAATCGAAGGAAAGTGAAGATTTTACCTCTTAAAGCAACTGAAGAAAATTCCAAGATGGTTCAATGTGCTCAAAATCCAAACTTGAACTCCCCATAGGGTGTAGGATGAGATTGTGCGCATTTTTTGTGAAGGAAGCCATGAGTTTTGAGGTGGTTTTTGAGATGATTTGGTGGTGGTAGTAAGGTGGAGGAAGGGAAGAAGGAAGGAGATGAAGGAGTTGAAGAAAATGGGTGGAGGATGAAGGAATAGTTAAGGAGACATACAACAAACTCTCTCTCTCTCTCTCTCTCTCTCGCCCATGCTCTCTTGTTCCCTCTCATCAAATTATCTTTTCATTTCATTTTCTTTTCTTTTTCCTTTCTCCTTTTTCCCTTTAAAATCAAATACAACAACAAGGTAGAACCATGCATGCAACAAGCTAATGTGTCATGGCACATTAGTAATGCTTAGTAAAAATGGATTTGGTTTAAAACATGATTTGTAGTGCACTAATCAAGTTTAACATAAACTAGCATATAAATAATTGCATAATTATTTATAAAATGTCCAAATCCAATAAATACCTTCATAATATATAATTCATATCAATTCCCAAATATTTTCCAAAATACTGTCATATAATTATACCATTCTACGAAAACCCAAATTCATTATCGTATAGTTTTCGTGAAATTTATTATTTTATTATTTAAATTGCAAAAATAATATTTTATATTTCTGAAATGTTACAATCTTCCCCCATTAAATAAATTCGGTTCCCGAATTTAAATTTAAACCCCCAAACATTAAAATGTTTAATCAGTCAAATCAACGGGGGTCCGAAATCATGAATACACAAATATACCACAACGCATCGTGTGCGCATGAAAGCGAATGCAAAACTCAAAAATTGAAACTCCGTCAAGTGTCACGCAATCCTAGGAGTTATGATGAAAATGCTAGCCTCAAAATCCACTGCTATTCTCAAATATACTATAATCAAGATCATAATACGTATATAGTACGCATCCTTATAAAATCACCTAAAAGCTGAATAAAAGTACAAGCAAAATCTTTCCTAAATTGTCGTGCGATGCGTAACTCACGGTACTCTTGGCAGATGCTCATTTTGTAAAGAAATAAATATATGTCTATATATGTTTTGCTCAAGATATACGTCCCGCCCTTTTTGAAATACCCCGAATGGTTTTCCTTATAAAAGTTCGTGTCACTCTTGGGCACGTAGAAAAGTAGTGAGACTATAGCTCCTTCTTGAAAACCCCTTGGTAAATATTGATGCAAGGAAAAATACTCAGGTACTGTCCTCAAACCAGTCCTGCTCGGTTACCATATCATATGGTATATGTCATAAAAATATGATGCTCAGAAAGAACTCAATCTCAATAAGTGTATCCAAATATCACGTGCGTCTGGTGTGTACAGAAATCAAAGTCAAATACAAGTGCCACGAATGTGCACAGCAGCAAAACTAAGCGCAACGGGTGTACATGAAAACATCTGTCAAGTGCAACGGGTGTGCACGACAACAACATCAAGTGCATCTAGAACGCACGGAAATCTCAATCAAGTGCAACTAACTTGCACGAATAAAAATCTTGAAGTGCATCCGGTGTTCACAAAATCACATACAGTGCACCAAGTGTGTGCGAAAATCCAAATCAAGTGCATCAGGTCCACACAAAAATATCCAGTGCAACATTTGCACGAAAACAATATCAGGTGCCCGAAAACTCGTCAATGTCTCAAAAGCGAATAAAAACGACATCGAGTATACCAAGGTGTATAAAATCATAAACGTGTGCAATTACGTACACAAAACCCATATCAATTCACTACAAGCACATATTAACTTACTGCTCACCGCCGTAAGACGGACCGGGACGTTGGGACATCTGGCCTGAATTCTGGGGGTAGATACTATTTGGATTTATCCGTCCACCTCTCCGAAAATACCAAGTTGATTTATGGCACCATATATCGAAGATTTGGACAGATGCGACCGTTGTAACAGACTTTATCAGATTCCCCCTCATTTTATGAGGGGTGTTTGATTATGGGGACACTCTTCCCTCCAGGCGCAAGCCCCAGCAGTTAATTACGTTACCGCATTGCAATAACCACTTTCTCCTGCTCCGAAATTTCACTTCATGTCGTGTGTGTTTTTGTTTGTTTTGGTTGCCCGTGGATTGTATACGGAGACTAGTTTATGTCGTCGCCCGTAGGGCGCAGATTAGTCCAAATCCGTATATTTGAGATTTGGATTTAGGTCAAGAATTTTGCTTGACGGAGCCCACGTTGGTAGCTTGGTTTGCTAACGGGGATATTTGTGTTTGATCTAAGGATCATTAGCCATATTTGAAACTAAGATCGATTTATGAGCAGTGAGCATATGGGCTCAACTGATCATTAAATCATATATGAATAGCCCATGGACGGTAGTTATTATGGAGACAGTCTGCAAAGCAAAACATATTAGCTTAAGGACGTCGCGGTTCAACATTCCCTGCTTGGGACGAATGTTAGTTTAAGAATATTTCGGTCCAATGTTCTCTGTTTAGAATGAAAATTAGTTTAAGGACATTTCGGTCCAATATTCCCATTTTGGGAACAAATATTAGTTTAAGGACATTTCGGTCTATTATAGCCATATTTGAGACAAATTTTTTGTTTAGGGACATTTCGGTCCAACATTCATCTTGCGCGCACGTGTATTTGTTACATGACGGAGTGAACAATGGTGACATGGAATGCACCCAATTTGGGGTGCGGTCAGATTTGATGTGTGCACGTCAATTTGGAAGTGCATCAGCGTGGGATATATCATTCCCAGTCTTGATGAAGTTTTACATCAAATTGGGACGAGAAAAGAGTTGTTGATTGTCGGAACCCGCCACCTCTCTGAAGATGTTGATAAATTACAACAACATATATCAGAGGTGTGGAGAGATGTACCCTTGAACCAAATCTCGTATTTGAGGGAAAGATCATGATGGATCACCTAAGAATCATTAGCCTTATTTGAGACTAAGATTAACTTAGAAAGTATGGGATGAATATCATTTTGGATATCATTAATGAGATATCACTAGTCATGTTTGAGACTAAAATCAGTTTGGAAATCACAAGCATATGGGCTCGCTTGATTTAAAATCAAAGAAGTTTAACTTCAGGAAACTTAGCCAATTTGGGCTGAGATTAGGTTTCTGTAACACCCGGCAGTGCTAAGCACTCGGTTGCATATAGCGCTCACGTGTATATCATGTGAGGCGCTATAATAGTGCTAAGTGCTAATCTTTTATGGCGCTCACGTGTATTTCACGTGAGGCACTGGGCGCTGCCCAATCAGTGCTAAGCACTCAGCCGTTTTGGCTGCATATGAAGTGCTAAGCACATTACTCAGTGCTCACGTGTATTTCACGTGAGGCCCTGGCCTCCTGTTTCAGGCGCCCACGTATGTTTCACGTGAGGCGCTGAGTTCTTTTTGGAGATTTAATCTCTGTTTATATTTTTAGAGAACTTAAATCTCTGTTAATAGTATTTTGACCATTAACGATCACCAAGATCACTATTTTGAGGATCTGGGATCAGGTTATTAAAGAACTAAGTTCTTGTTTTATGAGAGAACTAAGTTCCTGGAGTATTATGAACTCCATGTTTTTCATGTTCATGCTTTCAAAAGAGGTTAGACCTCTGTTAATGGTATTTTGACCATTAAGGATCACTAAGATCACTATTTTGAGAATCTTGAATCGGGTTCTTTAAAGAACTAAATTCTTGATTTGAATGAACTAGGTTCCTGGAGTATTATGAACTCCATTTTCTTTCTTTTCAATTTTGTTCTTCCCTGAATCTTTGATTCTCTAGAACAAGATCTTCCCGATGGGAATTAAATTCTCAACTTGTGCGAGACTTGTCTTGTGGATCTTAAATTCAGATAAAGAACTAAGTTCTTTGAGAAGGGTTAAACCCTTAGATATGGTATATCAGGTAAAGGAGAAATTTTTCTCTCTTCTTTTTTCTTTACCTAGGGCTTTTAGGAGAGAGATCTTCTTCTTTGGGATAATTAAATTCTCTGTTGATTTTAGAGCATTCTGTCTTTTTACAGAAGCTTATGGGGAGTCTCCTCTTTTCTTTTCTTTTTATCAAGTCCTTCCCTTTGATTAATCTCTTTGCTCTTATTTATAAGAGAAGAGAAAAAATCAATTTGTTGAGAATATCTCTCATTGAAAGATCATAATTGATCAATAAAAAATTGATCTTTTAGATCAATTGGTGAATTTTATTCACCGTTGGATTTTTAATCCAAAAGCTCTCTGTTTAATAGAGAAGATTTCGTGTTTGTTTAACAAGATTAAGAAATATTTTTCAGAATTAGAATTTTATTCAATCATATGAATATCTTGTTGCTTTAACAAGATTAGAATTTTATTCTATCATATGAACATCTTGTTAGTTTTAACAAGATCAGGAAGATATTTTCCTAACATAGAATTTTATTCTATCACAAGATTAGGAAGATATTTTCCTAATATAGAATTTTATTCTATCTAATAGAGAAGATCCTTATTATTTGTTTATCAAGATTAGGAAATATTTTTCTAAGATAGAATTTTATTCTATCATATGAATATCTTGTTAGTTTAACAAGATTAGGAAATATTTTCCTAACCATAGAATTTAATTCTGTTTAACAGAGAAGATCTCTCTTATAGAATTTAATTCTATCAGATAGTTTAATTGGTGATATTTTTATCATGGTTGAATTTTAAATCCAAGATTCTCTATTAGAGAAGATCTTTCCATATTAGAAGGAAAATATTTTCCAAATAGAATTTATTATCTGATGATTTATTATCACCATTGGATCTTTGATCCAACGAATCTGTTTAACAGAGAATATTCCAGTTTTTAGGGAAGTATCGCCATGTAGAATTTAATTCTACTTGCTTTTAATTTGGGCGCCGGCGCTCACGTGTTGTGCACGTGGGCGCCACTTAAGAATTTAATTCTTATTTATGATAAGCGCTCCTGTGCATTGCACATTGGCGCCCACGTGAGGAGCACGTGTGGCGCCACCATAGCATTGATCCTACAAGATTCTCCTCGTGAGGGGCACGTGAGGTGCTGTCTCAACAAAATTTTAACAAAGCTTAGCTGTTTTATTATGTTTAAATATTAGAGGAACAGACGCTCCTGTGCTTTGCACATTGGCGCCCACATGAACTTCACGTGCGGCGCTCTCTGAGGTGATAGTTAAATGCTTTGCATGTAGGTGCATGTATTTAGCATGTGGAGCTTTCCTTTTATTTTTATAAGAGAATAGCAAGCTCTGAGCCAAAAAATGGCGGGAACAAATGCCCCGCACTACTTTGCCCACGTAAGCTTATATGTGGGTTAAGTAGTGCAAAATAATACATTACCATAGAATTGATGGCTTAGGAGACAAGTTTAGGATCCCTGTCGCCTAAGACTTTTTCATCTTCATGAGCCGTAAGGGTCTCAAGCAGGTTTTTCTCCATATAAGTCGTGAGGATCTCATAGGTGCATATTCTCCCTAGAAATCGTAAGGATTTCTAAGTGTCTTTCACCTCAGTGAGTCGTAAGGATCTCACGCAGGTATTTTCTCCTTACGAGTCGAAGGGACCCGCAATTGGCTTCTTCACTTCATTAGCATGTAACTTTGATGAATGAGGCCCATGGATAGTATACAAGAGTCAGTTTAGACCTTCTTGTAGGGTAGCGATGGCTTAGGAAACAGGTTTAGATCTGTCGCCTAAGACTTTTCAATTTTATGAGCCGTGGGGGTCTCATAAAGACTTTTCTCCCTACGAGTCGAGGGGATCTCGCGGGAGTATTTTCTCCTTAGAAGTCATGAGGACTCCAAAGTGTGTTTCTCTTGAGAGTCGTAAGGATCTCACAAGAGAATTTTCCCCTTACGAGTTGAGAGGACTCGTAAGTGGTTTCCCCTCCTCGTCGGTATGCGACTTTGGAGAATGTAGCCCGTGGATAGTATACAAGAGTCTGTTTGGATCTACTTATAGGGCCACAGTGCTTAGGAAACAGGTTGATATTCCCGTCGCCTAAGGCTTTTCAACTTTATGAGCCGTGAAGGTTTCATAAAGATGTTTTTCCCTACGAGTCGAGATAAGTTGAGAGGATCTCACAGGTGTATCCTAACGTGAAATATATATAACCCCTATTCTTTACAACAGGGGTCCGTTAGGTTTGTGGTACTAGGGTTTTAGTCCGTGGTACCGTCGCATTGACTGATGTATTCCTCGATATGCAGTTTTTACGCTGCTGTTCGAGTCGCTCCACGACTGTCGTGTCTCTGATCCCTTCGGGGGCTGGACAAGACGTCTTCAAGTAATCTCCTTAGGTTATATTACCATCAGAAGAGCAAACGTTAGGAATTTGACATTATGCTTTTTACTTGAAGTTAGGCTCGATTTGGAGCCCCGATGAGTCAAAACCACTCCGCTCTGGTGTGGGATGATCTCCGATAGTCTTTTAGGCTTTATATGAGTTGCCGTCGAGACCCGAAGCTGGGAATATGCCGTCACTTCATTTTTGTTTTGATGATGTCGTGTTGTTTCTTTCCTGAAGTAGGGTAGACATCTGTAGGATCTTTATGCTGTATGTATTGCAATTGAAGTCTGGAGCTAGGAATATGCCATCGCCCCACGACTGTCATGTCGCTGATCCCTTTAGAGGTTAGACAAGATGTCTTCAAGTAATCTCCTTAGGTTATATTACCGTTGGAAGGGTAAGCGTTAGGAATTTGCCATGACGCTTTTTACTTGATCTTAGGCTCAATTTGGAGCCCCAATGAGTCATAACCGCACCCTTCTGGGGTGGGATGATCTCCAATGGTCTTTCGGGTTTTATATTAGTTGTCGTCAAGACCCGAAGCTAGGAATATACTGTCACTTCGTTTTTTTCTTTGACAATGTCGCGTCGATTCTTTGCTGAAGTAGGGTAGACATATATAGGACCTCTATGCTGTATGTATTGCAATTGAAGTCCGGAGCTAGGAATATTCCATTGCTCCAATTTCATTTGACAGTTGCGTCCGCATCCTGCTGAAATGAGGGGGAACGTCGAGATAGTCTTTGGGTTGTATATGCACCGTCAAGACTTGAAGCTAGGATTTTGTCGTGACTCCATTTTTTCTTTGACCCTTGGGGCTTTTGTTGACGTTGCATCTGCATCATGCTGGCATGAGAAGCACGTCGAGCTAGAGTTAGGATTTTGCCGTCACTCCTTTTTTATTTGGCTCCTTGGAGCCTTTGTTGACGTCGCATCTGCACTGAGAAGGAACGTCGAGCTGGAGCTGGGATTTTGCCATTACTCCTTTTTTCTTTGACCCTTGGGTCTTCGATGATATTGCGTCTACATCCTGCTGGCATGAGAAGCACGTCGAGCTGGAGTTAGGATTTTTCCGTAACTCCTTTTTGATCTGGCTCCTTGGAGCCTTTGTTGACGTTGCATCTGCATCCTACTGGCATGAGAAGCACGTCGAGCTGGAGTTAGGATTTTTCCATCACTCCTTTTTTTGTTTTGTCCCTTGGGTCGTTGATGACGTTGCGTCTACACCTTGCTAGAATGAGAAGGAACGCCGAGATAGTCTCTGGGTTGTATATGAACCGTCAAGACTTGGCTCTCCCTTTGACGGAGCCTGGTGGGAAAATATGGTTCCCATTTCATTTGTGCCCATGGATCATATACAAGAGTCAATATGGACATACTTGTAGGGAAAAGGAAATTTTATTTTATTTTATTTTTTATTGCCGCGATGCTCTATCTTTTCAGCTTTTCATATCGCGAAAGTCGCAATTGCCCAATCATTTCGGCTTTTTATCAGCGGTGCCCAATCATTTCGACTATTTTTTTATATTTTTACTCGCTGCTTTTTATTGAGAGTTGCCCAAACATTTCGGCTGTTTTTATATGCATATTTTGCTCACTGATTTTTATTATGAGTTGCCCCATCATTTCGGCTCTTTCTTATGCATTTTTTTGCTGCTTGCTGCTGTTTTTATTACGAGTTTAGAATCTGATACCGACCTTGGCATCAGCATCGCTACGACTGGGATATTGCCAGGAGCGAATCATCATTTGTCGTGAAAGGATTTGGAGTTTGACACATGTTTAGGCATCAGCATCGTTGCAACTGGGATATTACCTGGAGGGAATCATCATTTGCCTTGAGATAACTTGAAGTTTGATACCTTTTTAGGCATCAGCATTACTACGACTAGAATATTGCCATGAACGACTCACCATTTGCCTTTGTTGATTTGAACAAAGGTGGCTTAGCAAACGGGGTTAGGATCCTGTCGACTAAGGCTTTTTGACTTTATGAGCCGTAAGTATCTCATAAAGGTATTTCTCCCTACGAGTCGTGAGGATCTCGTAAGTGTATTTTCTCATTAGGAATCATGGGGATTCCTAAGTGTGTTGCTCCTTTGTGAGTCGTACGGATCTCACGCGGGTTTTATTTCTCCTCACAAGGTCGAGAAGACCTTGGAAGTGCACATGAATTTTATTATTTTACGGGTTTGTGGCCTTTTCGGGTTTTCACAAACTCGCCGAAAGTCCTGCTGTTTTTACTCACGGCGCCCTTTCGAGTTTTCATCCGTGCTCATTTTTCTTGTGGACATACCTTTTTTTCTCTATTTTTTAAACGAGATTGCGCCCTTTCGGGTTTTCACAAACTCGCCGGCTGTCCTGCTGTTTTTACTCACGGCGTCCTTTCAGGTTTTCATCCGTACTCATTTTGCTTGTGGACAGATCGTTTTTTTTTGCGAACGATAGAACTCTCGAAAGTAGTTGCACCGCAGGTGACCCATCTGTTTGCCAGTAGGACTTGGGGGTGGTTTCATCGCTGGAGTAGCTGTGTAGCCGGCAGGACTTAAGTTGCAACCCTCGCCATTGAGATTTCGATTGCAATATAGATCTCAAGGGAGGATATCTCCGTATTCAGGACGATGCGCCATGTTTGAGGCGACGCACTAGTTTAGGGACGTTTCAGTCCATTATCACCATGTTTGAGGCAAATTTCTAGTTTAAAGACTTTTCGGTCCAACATTACCATCTTAGGGACGAACGTTAGTTTAAGGACATTTCGGTCCATTATCGCCATGTTTGAGGCGGATTGTTAGTTTAAGTATTTCTCGGTCCACTATCGCCGTGTTTGGGGCGACGTGCCGTATTTGAGGTGACGCGCCGTATTTGAGGCGACGCACTAGTTTAGGGACGTTTCAGTCTATTATCGCCATGTTTTAAGCGACGCACTAGTTTAGGGACGTCTCGGTCCATTATCGCCGTGTTTGAGGCAACGCGTCGTGTTTGAGATGGCGCACTAGTTTAGGGACGTTTCGGTCCATCATTCCCATGTTCGGGATGAAATGGTAGTTTAGGGACATCTCGGTCTATTATCGCCATATTTGAGGCGACGCACTAGTTTAGGGACGTTTCGGTCCACTATCGCCGTGTTTGAGGCGACGCGTCGTGTTTGAGGCGACGCGCTAGTTTAGGGAAGTTTCGGTCCATCATTCCCATGTTCGGTCTAACATCGCCGTATTTGGGGTGACGCACTAGTTTAGAGGCTTCTCGGTCCAACATCGTCGTGTTTGGGGAGACGCACTAGTTTAGAGACTTCTCGATCCATTATCGTCGTTTGGTCGAGGAGTTACATAACTCATTCCTTCCAACGCTTGCTTGCCAAGGCGCTGCTGCATGTCTTTTGTATGTATAGACACTTCATGCCTTAGGCTGTCTTCACCCTCTTGGACTGCTTATTTTACCATCGCAACAATCAGGTTGTTTTGCGGGAAATACCGGGTATTTTAATCGGCACCTGCCCCCTGATCATCAATGTAACTTTCCGATACTGATGGAGCATCTTCTTGATATATGAAGGAACGAGATATCGCATCATTCCTTCTGCCGAGTCTTCCTCTTCCTTGGAAGAATGGACTTGACTTGGAGGGTTTTCCCCTCATCGTCTGATTCGAAGTGGGACATGGATTTCGCATCTCTCCCATGGTTTTTTGGTTCAAGTGGGATATTTCATTTGATTACAGGACCTGCTTGTAGGTCCCTTGATATCTTTTCTGTTCTTTGAGAAAAAAAGACCATCTCACGTAGAGATTCTTTCGCCAGTGAGAAATATGCCCCATGTGTATATCTCGGGGGAAGCGAGTACCCATGCCGTCACTATTTTGGCGACAGGTTGTTTCAGAGCCGCTCATTTTTTGTTGAGTGTTGGCGACAAACGCCACCTTGCCTCCTCTTTTCATTCATCTTCATCGGATGATGAAGGGTCTTGACCCATCTAATCCAATCAAGTCATTTTATCCATGAGCTCTTAGAAGGTCGTCGGCTTGAAGAGGGCCATAAATGGGAACACCTTTGAATTTGGGTTAAGAGTGGCTATGAACATTCCCACGGCTGCAGCTTCGTCGATGCGTTGCTCGCATTTTGACCAGAGATTTCGCCATCGGGTAACATATTGAACCCAGGTCTCTTTCGGTCCAACCCTTTCATTGACCAACGCCACCACGGTAGTGCGTTTATCTGCACTAGCGAATCTTTGACATAAGAGCTTATGCATCTCTTCGAAGGTATTCACGGAATCATTTGGTAGTTCCGCATACCATTCGAACGCGATGCCCGCCAAACTGCTGACGAACTGTCGGAGGAGCAGTATATCCCTTCCTCCAGTGTTACCGCACATGAATTTAAAATGCGCAATGTGCTAGTGTGGGTTTCCTGTCCCTTTGTATACATAGAACTTGGGGATCGTATATCTCAGTGGGTATTTAATTTGGTCACACCAGCCTGGATATGGTCACCCAGTTCTGACGATTTGGCATGCGGCTTCATTAGCTTGATGAGCTCGTATTTGTTGAGCGATATAATCATCAAGAGAAGCCTTGGAGATAGTTTCCTCTTCGGCTGTTGATAAAGCCGGAAGAGGGTCTGATGTTTCCCTTCTGTCATTCTCGACGATTATCGGCGGATCTTCGGTTAGGGGTTCTGGTTGGATCATCATTCTAAACATGTCTTGGAACAAGAGCGCCATCTATTTCATGTTAGCAGCTTGTTCAGCAACTTCTTTGTCTTTTCTTTCATGCACCCTTCGCAGGAACTCTGTATCGGTCTCCTGCTCCTGGCGATGTTCGGCTGTTGTGTCAGGGCTTTCTTTCTGCCTGGTAAGTGCCAACTATTTTGGTCAGCATTTCCTGTAGCTTTTGTTGTTGCTCCTGAGATTTTGTCAGCGACTGAGTTTGCGATCGAGACCTACGGAAGCACGGCTTTCTTCTTTCTCGGAAGCCATGTAGACCGTATGTACGATCATGCCCCCAAACTTGGGGCGTTTGGTTCCATCGCCTAAATCCTCATATCTCGGGCGTCGTCTCATCGGATCGGCCCTTATATCCATCTGATCTCACAACTCCGGTCGGTATCCTTCGGATATCCACCGAGCCCAAACTATTACCGGTCGATAGTGATCCCCTTCAGGGCTCAACACCTTTCTATATGATCTTCTTGCCCCGGGATACCATACCGAGTTCACCATGTACCCACATATGGTGCATCCTCACTCCTCGAATCGGGTAACTCATAGCTCAGAACCGAAAAAACTCATGGTGTACGCCACAAATCACATCACGAGAAACCGCGTTTTTAAAACAATCATAAGATTTTTAAAATATATCGGTGGTTCTCAAATCCAGAGATCTCATCAAAACAACATCTCATATGCATGTAACCATATGCACAGAACGGTACTGTAAAGTATTACAAGTGTTTTCATGTAAGCATGTCGTGTAATAATTACTGAACAATAATTGTACTTTTACGGTTTAAGAGCAATACGGCGATGTAACAGTTTTATTGTGTAAGTGGCATGGCAATTACCGATGATGAGTGTGTGAGCCGGCAAATCTGTGTACGTGTAACATGCGCATCATCGGTAATGGTGCATGTGTTCTAGCAGACGAAGCCATATAACGATAAGTGTCGGCAACGTAGTACGTATGTCACAAGAAAATAATACAGCATAAATACGTTGTTATATATATATTAGTGGAATGGGATTGTTTATCCCAATCAGAGCAAAGCTCTGTTTAAATTCCAAGGTGGAAAAAGAAGCAATGCTTCTGTTTTTCTCCAATCAGAGCAAAGCTCTACCTAAAAAAATAAAAAATAAATAAATAAATAAATAATAAAAAAAAATTGCGCGCGCAGCGCACCTGCACGATGCGCGACACGTGTCAGCGCAGCGCAACTGCGCGCTGCGCGACACGTGTCTGCGCAGCGCACAGTTGCGCTGCGCAGAAGAAAAAAAAAAGCGCGTTGTGCGACACGTGTCGGCGCAGCGCACAGTTGCGCTGCGCAGAAAAAAAAAATCAGCTGCGCGATACGTGTCAGCACAGCGCGACATGTGTCACGCGCTGGGGCATTTGCACCAAACAGAATTAAAATTTTAAAGAAATCTTTCTGTTCTTATTAAAATAAGAAGATTTTCTTCTGTAAAACAGAAGCCTTTGGATCAAAGATCCAACGGTGGGGAAAATTCCCCAAATCACTCAGAGAAAGATCTCTTTAACAAATTCAACAAACTTATGGGCACTATAAAAAGGATCCTAGGCCTCAATTCAAAGGCATCAACATTTCTTGAAAAAAATTAAGAGCTTTAAACAGAGAGAACTCCGAGAAAAATTTCAAGAAAAAGGTAAAAACCTTCATAAGAGAGAAGAAATTTCTTCTAATAGATCATTGATCTAAAAACAAGATCAATGATCTTCACATAATAAACAGTGCTTTGCACTTCTTATGAACCACTGGTTCTTTAAAACAGAAAAAAATAAAAATAAATAAAAAATAGTGCTTTGCACTTTTATGAACCTTTGGTTCTTTAAGAGAAGAAAAACAAGAAAAAACTTGTTTTTTTTTATATCTAAATTAAATAGTGCTTTGCACTTGTTTTATGAACCATCGGTTCTTGAACCTAAAAAGTTCTTAAACTAATAGTGCTTTGCACTTTTATGAACTTTTGGTTCTCTGAGATAAGAAAAACAAGAAAAAACTTGTTTTTTCTTAGATCTAAATCAAATAGTGCTTTGCACTTCTTTTATGAACCATCGGTTCTTGAATCTAAAAGATTCTCAAATTAACAGTGCTTTGCACAAATGCAATGCATTACTAAAAGGGCCAGGCCCAAATCAAAATGACCTGACAGGCCAAAATAAATTGCAAGGCAATAAATGGGCAGAGCCCAAATAAATTGATGATTTGCATCCTTTATACAAGGGCAGAGCCCAAATGAAATTGATGCTCTGCATCATTTATAAAGGGCAGAGCCCAAAACAAATTGATGCCCTGCATCTTTTCTGGGCAAAGCCCAAATAAAAATAAAAACAAATGCAAATAAAATATTGGACATTTTTAACTGGACTTAGCCCAATCGTGGCCATAAATCCTTAAACTAAATTAACTGAGCAAAACGGCTCTCCTAAACCAATCCACATCCGGTTCAAGGGTACATCTCCGAACTCCTTTGATATCCATCGTTGTAATTCCTCAACGACGTCAAAGAGGTGACGGGTCCCAACGACCATACATCAATATGGACTGCGGGGTCCTTAAACTTGTGGACCGAAACATCCTTAAAATAATATCGGACCGAGACGTCCCTAAACTAATATCGGACCGAGACGTCCCTAAGCTAATGTCGGACCGAGACGTCCCTAAGCTAATGTCGGACCGAAACGTCCCTAAGCTAATGTCGGACCGAGACGTCCCTAAACTGGAATATGGACCACCACGTCCCTAAACTGGCACAATAGAGCCCAAATGCTCTTTTGTCGGATCTAAACGGTCCGGTTTGAGTCGATCTTAGCCTCAAAAATGGCTAACGTATCCTCCAAACAGACTTTAGTCCCAAATTGGACTATGAATCTCCCAAACTGGAACAATAGAGCCCAAACGCTCTTTTGTCGGATCTAAACGATCACGTTAAGTTGATCTTAGTCTCAAACAGGACTATCGTATCATTAACGAACGTTTAAGTTGATCTTAGCCGCAACGCGACTAATGCATCCTTAAACTAAAAACACCAAACCCAAATCTAAGTAAATACGGATTTGGACTAATCCACGTCCTACGGGCGACGGTATTACTCAGTCTCCGTATACAATCCACGGGCAACCACAAACAAAATAAATACACACGACACGAAGTCAAATTCTGGAGAAGGAGAAAGTTGTTACCGCGATGCGGTAGCATAATTAACTGCAAGGGCTTGCGCCTGCAGGGAAGAGCGTCCCCACAATCAAAAACCCCTCAAGCGAGGGGGAATCTGACGAAGTCTGCTACATCGGCCGCATCCGTCTAAACCTCCGATACACGGTGCCATAAATCAACTTGGCATCTTCGGAGAGGTAAACGGATAAAACCAAATAGCATCTGCCCCGAATCTCAGCGTCAGGACATCGCGGTCCTGTGCGCCGCCTTTCGGAGGGGAACAGGGATGCTAATATATATGTATGCATATCTAATTTATATACATCATCATAATAATCTTGCAAATATACTTATTCATTACATGAAATTTACTTGATATTGGACACTCAGGATATATGAGACTTACAGGATATGAGGGCCAATTTGGAGGCTGATTTGAGGAAATTTGGGATTTAGATTGTCTTGATGGACTTTGGTCCTGCCACGAGGTCAGGATTTCGTGAGGATGACATGTTTTATCCCATACCCCGCATTTATTTTATATGTATTGCTTCACGTATAAGTTGTACCTGATAGAGTACCTTTCATGACTGTTGCATATGTATTGTCATTTATTGCAATCAGCTTGCATGTGTTAGATTCGCGCAGTACGAGCATACTTGCGATTACCTGCATATGTTATTTACTATTCACGAGTTGGCAACTCACCCCCGTTGTGCCACAGGGTTTGCAGGTTGTTCCTCAGAGTAGTCAAGGCAGGTCTTCTACCTATTATATCATCTTTTGCAGTGGATACCGCTTCGGCTGACAGCGTGCAGTTTTGCTATAGGTGGGTTTTGCGGTTATCCGATGTTGCTCATTGTATATCTTTGTACCTTGTACTCTCCATCTACCATTTGTTAGTTATATGTATGCCCTAGAGGCCATTACTGTACATAAGATGTATATTGTAGTGGATACTGGGAAATATATAGGTAGGACTTTCTTGCTCGACATGATAGTACGCTATCTAGTTGCTCTTTATCTATACTTATTGTCTCTCTGTTACATGTTGATAAAGACCTTAGGATGTGTACTCGACTTCCAGGACTATGATAGAGATCATACTAGTGGGGCATGGGTAGTCAATGAGTACATCCTTCAATGTTCCTAGTCGTGGGAATATCGAGACGGGGCATCGATATTCCAGAGTAGACTAGCGTATATCTTCTCGACCCATGTGATGGGCGATGGATGATCCCATATCCATTGATGTTTGACATCAGATACGGTATGCGGGTGCTCAGTGAAGACTGGGTACACTGAACGGACTCGCCGAGAACTCCCAGATGGTATTATACCTCACGTCAGATGGCAGTTCTCTGGTGACACTGGTACAGCTTTGTCTGTTGACCCGAGATCGTCATAGAGTCTTGTGTGTCTCCCACTGTGCTTTGATTTCCACCCTACCACGGCTCTACTGAGTCGTGCAAACAGGTGGTTTTTGGGTACAGTCCCGATTCACATTAAGGCAATGAGCGATAGGAGGGGATTCGTCTCTCCCGGTATTGGGGGTTGATGTTGCGCTATGCTCGACTGGCCATAACTGGAAATCCCTGACCAGGGTTGCAGGGATTTACTGGTAAGTGTTATCAGTAGTTTCATGCTTATTGTGGACCTTACATCGGCATAACTTATCAAGCTACTGGGGTCTGACGTTTACCACCCCTAGACGAGATATGCGGCATATCAGACGAACAGACCGGACTGTGCGGTAAGTGTTACTGATTGGATTCGCAGGAGTGTGAGCAGGCTTGCTCGTTGATCTTCTGATCGCTCAATACCCGGGTGACCGTTACGTTTAGCAGACCGCTTGCGGCTTGTGGGTGATTGATATGATCACCACCTACTGCCGGCGTATTGACGAGTCTTTAGAGTCCTACACAGAGGTTTCCTGGCTCAAGCGAAACGAAATAGGAGCGCATATGAGATATGTGCGGGACCGAGAATAATACCAGTATGAGATACTGTATTCTATTCTCGTGATTTGTATCATCGGTCGGTTATATGTGATATAGCCGGGTTACCGAATCAAGTATTGATTCGATATATTGATACACTAGATATTAGTCGGTTATATGAGATATGACCGGATCATTAAATCAAGTGTTGATTTAATGATTTAATGTATAATTATATATTTGATATATTACTTTACATTAACTAGTATTGGTTCACTTAAGATTGATTTTCTTACTTGATGTGCACAAGTTGTATATGTGATATATGTTTGTGCACTAGTTTGCATCATGATTGATGATACATGCAAACATGGGTGGGTGTGTGACATACACCATGTTAATTATAATTTAGGTTTTTATTTATCTTAATTATTCAAAATGGTGGCTTCTTTTGTCATGGCTTGAAGCTTCATGAAGCTTGAAGCAACTTTGACAAAGTCCACTCATTTTGTCTTGATTAAGATACTCATTAACCAAACCATTATAATTAACTATGGTTTAGTCTCTACAAAGGTTAACTCACCCATTATTGCATTATGATAGACTTCACTTGATTATTCTTTTTAGATAATTCATTCTTATTCTTTTCTTTTTCTTCTTCTTCTTCAAGAAGAAGAAAAGCTTTCTAGATTTTATCAAGTGAAGATTTAGAGTAAGAAATCCAAATCCAAAGTGAACCCACTTTCTATTTCATCATCCTCTACTACTTGCCATTTAGTTTGGGGTGTTCTCTTCACAAAGTTCTTGACCTAGTGAAGATAGAGCTTGAGTTTGAGTCTCCTCGACGTAGATCATCTTCGGCCTCGAAGTCAACGACCTAGCCCGCTCATTTCTCCGAAAAAACCATCGCTAGAGTCCGGGATCCCGATGATCGCAGCGAAGGGACGTCAACACGGAGCTTTAGAAGTGAAGGACCAGATCTACAAAGGTTGTAATCCCTTGCACTTGTAGTTAAAATGTTTAACTTGCTAGTTTTCGCATAATCTCTAGTATACGATCTTGGTTAGGGTTGTTCGGCACGGCTATTTTTTTTGAATCGGGCATGGTAGATACCTTGTAGAACCTTGTTAGAGTGCCTAGGAACCCTACAGTGGTATCAGAGCCAAGCTAGAGCTTTAGGCGAAGTCTAGACGAAGTTTAAAGTCCGATCGAACCCGGAAAACCCGATATACCCTAGTTTCTGGAAAAAATTTCAAAATGTGATTTTTTGTGAATTAAAAATACTCAAAAAAATCAGCAGGGAAATAAAAGGATTACTGTGCAACACGTGCCACTGATCACCTTAGAGCGCCGTGGAACCGCGGCCTTACCATGGCTTGCGCGGCGGTTCTGCGGCCAAAAAGGTGAATTATAGCACGTGGTTTGCACAGTAATGTCCGTCTGTAATTCCTGATTCTTCTGGATATTTTTATATTTACTCAAGTGTTGAGTTTTCTGGGGTGTATTGGGGACTCATTGATTCGATCGGATAATTTAACTTCGTTTAAGTTTTTCCGGGTAATTTTAGAAAGTGTTAAAAAGTTCGACCGGATATCAATAACTCACTTTTTCCCCTGCCGGAAAATTTCCAAGTGTTGGATTTTTCCGTAGTTTAAGAACGTTCTAAGTCGTGCAAGTAACGTGATGGACCCTCTAGAAGACAACAAACCTTAACTCGATTATGTGACCGTCTTGAACTGCCTTTTGAACCTTAGGGTTTGGGGTAGTACGGCGTGCCACATGTGAGGCGTTGGCTTGACCCTTCTACGGCTGGACCGTTGGTACTGTGGCATGAAATGGATGTTTTTAAACTTATTTCAAGTGTTGAGCTATTTGGGAAAGCATGGGTGTTTGATTATTCGATCGGAAAGTTTAACATTGTCTACTTATCTGGAATGTGATACAATATTTGGAATCCACAAGTAGTTATGAGATAACTAATTTGAATGTTATAAACATAGCAGTTTAGTCTCAATTGATCGGTTGCCACGGAATTTTGATGTGATCAAAAGTCCGTCGTAATCATGTAGCGTACGCGGATACTTGCCGGGTAAACTTAATAGACAGCCACGCCCCATAGTCCCGACCAAGTGACTGTAGGAGAACCCCGTCGCCAAAAGCATCCGTTCGGGTGCTCGCGGCAGCGGTGTTCCGCCTTAGTGTATTTCGTCGACGGCATCCGGGGGTGCGGCCGTCTACTAAAGTTTGCGACGAGCATTCGATCAGGATGTCGGGAATCTTGTTGGATTGCCCGACTTGATATTGAAAAGAGTTTTCGATAATTAGACTAAAATGCGGGGTTTATAATTGTTAGGCATGCGATATCTAAGGAATTCATTTGGTTAGGCATGCGATGTCTAAGGAGGTTGCGGATTCCAACTGTTGTAGTTTTACACTTTCTTTTCTGCGACCGTAAGTGTAATATGTGGTGTATCGCCGGTTTCGTTGCTATACATCAACGACAATTGGGATACGCATATTTACTTACGTTGATGACATGTGATGTTATGTGTTGCTGGATATGTTATATTGGATCGTCGTGTTTGAATAGCCGGTGTTTTTTATGTGAGATGAGTGTTTTTCATTTTCATTCATGTAAAAAACTTGTATTTAATATTCTTTTATTGGGGCACTTCCGGGCTGAGGATGATGTCACCATTGTATATTATTTACTTTTCCGCATTAGGATAGACCCAAGGAGGGGAGCACAAGTAACCGGGTTCTAGGGTCCAGTGGGAGACCATCTCGAGGAGTCGAGTCCGGGTCTCCTAACTCTAGAATTGGTAGGGTTGCTTGCCGCTCTCGTAGGGGGTTTAGGGGTGTGGGATTGGCTATTCATCACGACCGTGGAATCCGTGTTTTATAGGGGCTCAAAATAAAATACGAACGTTCTAGTATATCCAATATTTCATATGTTTTTTTCTGCTGCGTTATCTGTGATGTGATCATGTGATATGTTCAGATAGATACTGTATATAGTATATATGATATATTATATAGACGTTGCTTATGTTTTACACCCGCGCTAGCCCTGCCACGCTCTGCCGTTAGTTACCTAACCTAACGGTGCAGACGGGACATCGAGGCGAATGCGGATGGCATAAGTGTACGTTGTATTTATCTGTGATGTTTAGGTGGACTTAAATGATGGGACATTCATTAATGAGATTAATGAAAGAAAATAAACCTAAAAGATGTTGTGGAATCGAATTTCAAAAATTAGGTAGCTCTAGTTGTTGCTTTGCATAGCGGTGTTCCTTGTAGAACATCCAGCACCTTATTCGATAAGGAAAGAGCCGAGATCCCTTCACCGGGAGTGACCTCTTTAGCAATAACTAGCAGATGCTACAACCTTCGGTTTGTCTTTTGACTGCTCTTCTAGTTCTTGCTTTGCATAGTGGTATTGTGAATATCCTGCACCTTATTCGACGAGGAAAGAGCCGAGATCCCTTCACCGGGAGTGACCTCTTTAGCGAAACTAGCAAAAGCCTCAAAAACACTCCATTTAAAACCATTTGATTCTGCAGCGAGATCAAGTTCAAAGCGTTAAAGGTTTTCTTAAAACCATCCGCAACCCTCCGTCATTTTAGGAAGTAGAGTACTTAGTATTCGTGCTGCGTTTGTCGACTGTTCCCCTCCGAACGGCGGCCGAGACGTTAGGACGTCCTGTGCCTGAGGTTCGGGGCAGATGCTATCTGGTTTTATCCGTCTATCTCTCCGAAGATGCCAAGTTAATTTATGGCACCGTGTATCGGAGGTTTAGACGGATGCGGCCGATGTAGCAGACTTCGTCAGATTCCCCCTCAGGGTGAGGGGTTTTTGATTGTGGGGACGCTCTTCCCTGCAGGCGCAAGCCCCTGCGGTTAATTACGCTACCGCATCGCGGTAACAACTTTCTCCTTCTCCAGAATTTCACTTCGTGTCGTGTGTGTTTGTTTTGTTTGTGGTTGCCCGTGGATTGTATACGGAGACTGAGTAATGCCGTCGCCCGTAGGACGTGGATTAGTCCAAATCCGTATTTACTTAGATTTGGGTTTGGTGTTTTTAGTTTAAGGATACGTTAGTCGCGTTGCGGCTAAGATCAACTTAAACATTCGTTAAGGATACGTTAGTCCTATTTGAGACTAAGATCAACTTAACGTGATCGTTTAGATCCGACAAAAGAGCGTTTGGGCTCTATTGTTCCAGTTTGGGAGATTCATAGTCCAATTTGGGACTAAAGTCTGTTTGGAGGATACGTTAGCCATTTTTGAGGCTAAGATCGACTCGAACGTTTGTTAAGGATACGTTAGTCCAGTTTGAGACTAAGATCAACTTAACGGGATCGTTTAGGTCCGACAAAAGAGCATTTGGGCTCTATTGTGCCAGTTTAGGGACGTGGTGGTCCATATTCCAGTTTAGGGACGTGGTGGTCCATCGCCAGTTTAGGGACGTGGTGGTCCATATTCCAGTTTAGGGACGTGGTGGTCCAATATTAGTTTAGGGACGTTTCGGTCCGATATTAGTTTAGGGACGTTTCGGTCCATCATTAGTTTAGGGACGTTTCGGTCCAATATTAGTTTAGGGACGTCTCGGTCCGATATTAGTTTAGGGACGTCTCGGTCCGATATTAGTTTAAGGACGTTTCGGTCCAATATTAGTTTAGGGACATCTCGGTCCATTTCGCTGTGTGGTCGTTGGGACCCGTCACCTCTTTGACGTCGTTGAGGAATTACAACGACGGATGTCAAAGGAGTTCGGAGATGTACCCTCGAACCGGATGTAAATTGATTTAGAAGAGCAATTTTGCTCAGTCAATTTAATTTAAGGACTTATGGCCAAAATTGGGCTAAGTCCAGTTGAAATGTTCAACATTTTATTTGTTTTTGCATTGCATTTATTTTTTTATTTTTATTTGGGCCTTGCCCAGAAAGGATGCAGAGCATCAATTTGTTTTGGGCTCTGCCCTTTTAGGAATGATGCAAGGCATCAATTTTATTTGGGCTCTGCCCTTGTATAAAGGATGCAAAGCATCAATTTATTTGGGCTCTGCCCATTTATTGCCTTGCAATTTATTTTGGCCTGTCATGTCATTTTAATTTGGGCCTGGCCCTTCAAATAGTGCAAAGCACCAAGAATCTTTTGGATTCAAGAAAATGAGTGCACAGCACTTTTTAATGATCTAAATTTAGATCAAAGAAGAGAAAAGAAAATCTTTTATTTCTTTCTGTCTCAGAGAACCAGAGGTTCATAGCAAGTGCAAGGCACTATTTTTATTTATTTATTTATCTGAGAACCAGAGGTTCATAGCAAGTGCAAGGCACTATTTTTATTTATCTGAGAACCAGAGGTTCATGAAAGTGCAAAGCACTATTAATTTAAGAACCTTTTAGGTTCAAGAACCGATGGTTCATAAAACAAGTGCAAGGCACTATTTTTATTTTTTTTACTTATTTATCGTTAAAGATCTATGATCTTGTTCATAAGAGAATTTTCTCTTCTTTAAAAGGTTTTTACCTTTTTTTTTTATTCTTCAAGAGTTCTCTTCTCTTTTCTTTTTAGCAAGATGTTCATCATTTTGAAATGAGGTCTAGGGTCCTTTTTATAGTGCCCATAAATTAGTTAAAGTTATTAAAGAGATCTTTCTCTGAGTGATTTGGGGAATTTTCCCCACCGTTGGATCTTTGATCCAAGAGTCTCTGTTTTACAGAAGAAATCTTATTGTTTTAACAAAAACAGAAAAGATTTTCTCAAATCTTTATTCTGTTTTTACAATAAAAAAAAGTTTTATTTTTTTTTATTTTTTTATTTTTTTATTTTTTTTTTACTGCGCGCGCAGTTGCGCACTGCGCGCGCAGTTGCGCACTGCGCAATGTTTTTTTTTTTTTTTTTTTTACTTCAGAGCTTTGCTCTGATTGAGCTAAACAAATGCCCCCCACCGTTGCGGTTACGTGGTCTCCTAACGTGAGCGCAGCGGTGGCAGACTCCGAACCGTCGCGCCATCTTTTGGAAGCTGAAAGGGCACTTGATACCTATAAATAGGACCTTTGGTCCTCGAAAAATTTTTTACCATTTCAAGAATTTTGACTCAGGGCCTTGCTCTTGCTTAAGAATTTTCAGAGCCTTGCTCTTGATTTTTTTTTTCAAGAACTCCAGAGTTCATAACCATCATAGGTAAAAATTAAATTAAATTAAAGCTGATTAATAGAGTCTTGCTCTCCATAGATCCCTGATCTAAAGAAAACCTATTCACGGTTTCATTTAGCAGAGCTTTGCTCTAAAGAGGTCCAAAGAGAACTCAGGAGAATCCTGTTAGGGTTCCATTAATAGAGCTTTGCTCTATAAAAGATTTTTCTTATATCTTCTTAATTAATGGAGCTTTGCTCCTCCCAACTTATATGGCACTCGAGAATATTATTATTATTATATCATTTTTTTCAGAGCGGAGCTCTCAATATTTTCAGGGAATTTTCCTCAAATTCTCCTCATAACTGATTTTGACTGGTGTCGCTCCTGTCTGCAGAGCATTGCTCTCGAGGAGTTTAACTTTTAACTTTATGTATTTTCTTGTTTATTAATATCCCTGTATTGTTTTCTTCAGGTATTATGGCGGTGCGTCTATACAGCTTGCACGAGTTCACCACTTATGAGGATATCCGTGTACAGGGCCGTCAACAGAACCAGGAGTTTACGGACGCTCAATGTGCAGAGGTCATGGGTCGCCTGAATGCCAGCGGTAGCTGGCTGCTACCTCATCGTTCGGCCCTTTTGAAAGTCGTGCTGGGGTCAATATGGAGAGCACTCCTAGGTCTTCACGAGGCCTTACCGCTCAATGCGCTAGATGATGCCGAAGACAAGGTGCATTTAGTGTACCTGACGGGGCTGATTTCGAAGAAACGACGAAACAATCTCGTTGACATCCTACATCAAATCTTTCAGCAGACGACAATCGTTGCTGCTTATCGAAGGCCGGAGGGGCTTGCCGATGATATTGACACCGAGGAGCGCGAGAGGCTGCGCATAAGAATAATTAGAAAGGCCAGAAGAAGTTTGGACGGCCTTACTTTTGAATTCCTCAATCCCTGCCCCGGGTCTGAAGTTATTCCATTGTAATAATGTTTTCCTTTTACCGCTTTTCAAAATTGTAAGAATTTTTGCCAATATGAATGGAAACTTTTTATTTCAGCTTCTCTTATTTCCCGTCCTGAGTTTTCTGTCCATGCATAAATGAATGCGTCACGCATGCCAGATCAAATGTAGACCGGATATTCTCTCTGTCATCTTCTTTCTTTTAAAATCAGCAGGCTGTCTTAATAACCATGGTTGATGGATGTCTAAAACGAGTATTCTGACTTCCTCAGGAAATAGCGATGGCTTAGGCCGCAGGTTCAGGTCTAATGCCTAAGACTTTTCAATTCTATGAGCCGTGAGGGTCTCATAGAGGCTTTTCTCCCTACGGATCGAGAGGATCTCATAGGTGGATTTTCTCCTTAGGAATCGTGAGGATTCCTAAGTGTGGTTTTCTCTTATAAGTCGTAAGGATCTTATAAGAGAATTCTCCCTCTTACGAATCGAGAGGATTCGTAAGTGGTTGTTTCCCTCCTCGTCGAAATTCGACTTCGGAGAGTGAGACCCGTGAATAGTATGCAAGAGACCAGTTTGGATTGACTTGCAGGGCCCCATTGCTCAAAAAGCAAGCTTTTCAATCCTTGCTGTCTAAGACTTTATCTCACGAGCCGAACCGCCTCGACAATTTTTCACAAGTCGAGACGAATCGAACGTTTCTCGCAAGAACATCTTAACGTCGCATTTAACCTCTGCTCTTTATGACAGAAGCCCGTTAAGGTCGGTGGTACTTAGGGTTTTGGCCATCGTACCGTCGCATAAGCTGATATAGTCCTCGATAGGCAATCGTGCTGTTCGAGTAGCCCCGCGACTGCCGTGTCTCTGATCCCTTCGGGGGCTGGACAAGACGTCTTCAAGCAATCCTCCTTGGCAGTTTGACCGTCGGAAGAGCAAGCGCTAGGAATTTGCCATGCCGCTTTTTACTTGAGGTTAGGCTCATTTTGGAGAGCCCCGATGAGTCATAACCACTCCGCGCTGGTGTGGGATGATCTCCGATAGTCTTTCAGGCTTTATATGACTTGTCGTTAAGACCCTGAAGCTAGGAATTTGGCCTTTGCTTCGTTTGCTGGCATTGCGTCCTCTGTATCGAGACGAATGTCATGGTGGGAACTAGGGATTTTGCCGTGGCTCCATTTGTTTGATGACGTTGCGTCTGCTGTGTCGAGACGAACGTTGGGGCGACATCTCATCTGCTGTATCGAGACGGACGTCGAGGTGGTGACCACTCTGTGCTGGTGCAAGATGATCTCCGGTTGTCTTTCCGGTTTTATATGAGTTACCGTCAAGACGTCGAAGCTAGGAATGTGGCCTTCACTTCGTTTTCTTTGGTGTGTCCAAATCCTGTTGGAGGACGAACGCTGGGGTTAACATTTCGTCTGCTGTATCGAGACGAACGTCAAGGTGGTGACCACTCTGTGCTGATGCGAGATGATCTCCGATTTCCTTTACGGTTTTATGTGAGTTACCGTAAAGACGCTGAAGCTAGGAATGTGGCCTTCGCTTCATTTGCCTTGTCATGTCTGAATCCCTGCTGGAGGAAAAACGCTGGGGTCGACATCTCGTCTGCTGTATCGAGACGGACGTCGAGGTGGTGACCACTCTGTGCTGGCGCGAGATGATCTCCGGTTGTCTTTCTGGTTTTATATGAGTTACCGTAAAGACGTTGAAGCTAGGAATGTGGCCTTCGCTTCATTTGCTTTATCATGTTTGAATCCCTGCTGGAGGAAGAACGCTGAGGTTGACATTTCGTCTACTGTATCGAGACGAACGTCAAGGAGGTGACCACTTCATGTGAGATGGTCTCCGATTGTCTTTCCGGTTTTATGTAAGTTACCGTAAAGACGTTGAAGCTAGGAATGTGGCCTTCGCTTCATTTGCTTACACTGCGTCTGGTGTATTGAGACGAATGCTGAGGTGGAGCTGGGATTTTGCCATCACTCCGCTTTGTTTCGACCGTGAGGTCTTTTATTGACGTTGCATCTGCCTCCAGCTGGACTAGGGAGGAACGTTGTTGTTGACATTGCGTCTACTGTATCGAGACGAATGCTGAGGTGAAGCTGGGATTTTGCCATCGCTCCGCTTGATGGTGTAACATCTGTGTCCTGTTGGAATGAGGAGGCACACCGTTGTTGGTCTCTAGGCTGTAGACGTTGACGTCGAGACCGTGAAGCTCGGGGTCTTCGTTTGCTTCATTTGTTGACATCGTGTCTGTAATATTGCGACAAATGTCGAGAAGGTCTCTAGGTTATCTATGAACCATCGAGATTTGGCTTCGTTTTCTGGTGGAGCCTGTTGGGAAGGTATTGTTCCCTTTTTATCTGTGCCCCTGGATTGTATACAGGGATCGATGTGATTTCATCTGTAGGGCAAAAAGCTTCATTCTTTCATTTTTTTTTATTCTTTCCGCGATGCTCTATCATTTCAGCTTTTATATCGTGAAGGTCGCGATTGCCCAATCATTTCGGCTATTTTTCGCGGTGCCCAATCATTTCGGCTATTTTTTCTTTTTACTCGCTGCTTTTTATTGCGAGTTGCCCAATCATTTCGGCTATTTATTTTATTTTTACTCGCTGCTTTTTATTGCGAGTTGCCCAATCATTTCGGCTGTTTATTTTATTTTTACTCGCTGCTTTTTATTGCGAGTTGCCCAATCATTTCAGCTGTATAATATGCGTTTTTAGCTCGCTGATTTTTATCGCAAGCGTAGAGCTTGGAATCTGGTGCCAATCTCAGCATCAGCATCGCTACAACCGGGATATTGCCAGGAGCGAATCATCATTTGCCTCTGTCGATGTCGAACAAAGGTGGCTTAGTAAACAGGGTTAAGGGTCCTGTCGGCTAAGGCTTTTGACTTCATGAGCCGTAAGGGTCTCACAAAGGTATTTCTCCCTACAAGTCGTGAGGATCTTGTAGGTGTGTTTTCTCCTTGGGAATCGTGAGGATTCCTAAGTGCATGTTCTCTTGTAAGTCGTAAGGATCTTACAAAAGGGTTTTCTCCTTATAAGTCGAGAGGACTTACAAGTGTTGTTTGCTGTACAAGCATATCCCTAGTCACGGATGGGACTTGGTTAGGGAAATGTTTATTCGCGCCCGTGGATTGTATACAAGGGTCAATATGAGCCGCTTGTAGGGCAATATCGAAAGTTGTGGGGGTTGCTTAAGCACAGGTTTAGGTCTCTGTAACTTAAGACTTTCAAATCTTATGAGCCGTGAGGGTCCCATAAGAGAGTTCTCCTTACGAGTCGTGAGGATCTCGCACGTGTATTTTCTCCTTAGGAATCGTGAGGATCCCTAAGTGTGTTGCTCCCTTGTGAGTCGTAAGGATCTCACGCGGGTGGTTTCTCCTTGCAGGGTCGAGAGGATCCTATAAGTGTTTCTTTAACGAGGTTGCGCCCTTTCGGGTTTTCACAAACACTCGCCGGTAGCCCTGCTGTTTTTACTCACGGAGCCCTTTCGGGTTTTCATCCGTGCCCTTTTTGCTTATGGACATACCTTTATTTTTTTTCTTTTTTTTTTTTACGAGGTCGCGCCCTTTCGGGTTTTCACGAACACTCGCCGGTAGCCCTGCTGTTTTTACTCACGGAGCCCTTTCGGGTTTTCATCCGTGCCCATTTTGCTTGTGGACGTACCGTTTTTTTTTATCTTTTATTTTATTCTTATTAACACGTCAGCCTGAAGATGCTGCGGGTTGGGAGTAGTTTAACGACGTTTCGGTCATTTGCAAGTTTTAGGACATTGCGGTCCGTCGTTAGTTTAAGGACATCTCGGTCCGTTGTTAGTTTAAGGACGTTTCGGTCCGTTATCCAGTTTTAGGACGTAGTGGTCCGTTAGGCTTTCTCTATGAATGAGCATGATGCCCCCGGCGTGTCCATATTTTTCGGAGCATGCGGTTGTGGCGGGTTCACCTTCCAAATTTCGGACAACGCGAACTTGCCCTGTTGATATTGGTCTTCAACCCAGTTCTTGAAGACGTAGCAATCCTCGATCAGATGACCTACCGTTTGGTGGTAAGGGCAATAATTAGGATTATTGATATCGCCTGGCCACAACGGACGTTTTGGACTCGGCAGATTGATGAGTCTGTTGCGCACTGCCAGCTCGAACAGTCCCCTTGTTTTATCTTGCGGAAACGAGTAAGGACGTTTCAACTTTTCCTGGAGGGACTGCCGCTTGTTGCTTTGGCAAGCAACCGGTCTAGGGTCACCTGGTTGTTGGTGAGTGCTGGCAACAAGGGCCTTTTTTCCTTTTCTTTTATCCTTTTTGTTCGATCCTTTGTTTACGGGGCCGAAATTTTTTCCGAGTAGCATGCGATTGCACGGCTGAACGTTCTCGCAGCTTCTCAATTCCTTTATTTTTGAAATAGATTCCCCGAGGGAAGAGTTGGGGGTAGCTTCTTCGTCAGAGTCGCTTCCAAAGGTGATAATTTGTGATCCCTTGAAGTCGGCTATATGACAGTCGGCGGTGGCTCTTTTGCGCTCATCTATCGCATTTTTCCGATGTCCACAAGCTTCACACTTTGTCCTGTCGAAGTGTCGCTTTTGAGCGACATACCCTTGCCACCAACAGTTAAAGGATTCGCAGTCTTCGGTAGGATGTATGATCTTCTGATGATATAAACAGAAGTTAGGGTGCATCTCTATCTCAGAGAAAGGATTTTCTTCGGAGGGCGGTAGCTTCATTCCTACTGATAGAGCTTTGGCGAACCGTTTCCTCGTCTTGAATTTGTTTTTACCCGCAGGGTATGGCTTTTGATTTGACGGGAATACCTTGGTTCTTTCCAGTATGGCCATTTCATGCTCTTGATTGGCTTTTGCTTTCAGACGAATTTCATTTAGGAAGGCATCGATCAACTTGTCTGACGGCCGCGGAATTTCTGTTTCAGGGTCCGCCGTTGATTTCTCAGCGCAAGGGTCCTCCTCATCATCCGTCAGTGAATGAGAAATCACATGACAAGTCGCTACGTAGTCTTCGGATTCATTCGATAAGTTTTCTCCATCGTTTTCATCCTCGACGAAAGAACAAGTTGCCCCCGGCGTGTCCGTCTTCTTTGGAGAGTGCGGCTGTGGGGTGTTTACCTTCCAGCTTTCAGACAGCGCAAACTTGCCTTGCAGGTATTGATCCTCGATCCATCCTTTAAAGACGAAACAATCTTCAATTGGGTGACTTACCGTTTGGTGGTAAGGGCAATAATTGGGATTATTAAGATCGCCTGGCTGCGACAGACGCTTTGGACTTGGCAGATTGATGAGTCTGTTACGCACTGCCAGCTCAAACAGTCTTCTCGTTTTATTCTGAGGAAACGAGTAAGGACGTCCTAGCCTCTCTTCGAGGGATGGGCGTGGACGCACGTTATTTTGGCGAGCGACCGGCTTTGAGTTGCTCGACTGTTGCTGAGCGTTGGCGACGATGATCGCTTTTCTTTTCTCATTTCGGGGATCGGGTCTTGGAGGAGACGGTCTATGGCCCATCTGGTCCATTTGGGCTAATTTGTCGATCAAGGCCTGGAAGGTGGTCGGCCTGAAGAACATCATGAATTGCGAGATGGTCGCCTGCGGATCGAGAGTGCCCACAAACATGCCTACCGCAGGTGCCTCTTCTATGCGTTGTTCGCATTTCGACCATAGGTTCCGCCATCGTATTGCGTATTGAACCCACGTTTCGCCGGGCCTTATCCGGGCATTTATCAGTGCTGTAATCGGGGTGCGTCCACTAGCACTCGCGAATCTCTGTGTAAACAGCAGTTCCATCTCTGCAAATGTTTTGACAGAGTCGTTAGGTAACTCCGAATACCATTCAAAGGCTATTTCTGCTAAGCTGCCGACGAATTGTCGTAATAACAATTTGTCATCGCCTCCAGTATTGCCACATAAGGCCCTGAATTGAGCGACGTGCTGATGCGGATTCCATGTCCCTTTATATACATGGAATTTAGGGATCGTATATCCCGGCGGGTAACTAATTTGGTCATACCAGCCCGGGTAGGGTCGTCCGGTTCTAGCAATTTGCCCAGCCGCTTCATTTGCCTGGTGAGCTCGTATTTGCTGAGCTATATGGTCATCCAGTGCGGCCTTAGAAATGGTATCTTCCTTGGTAGCTAAAAGAGCCGAAGGAGGACTCGATGTCTCTCCTTTGTCATCTTCAAGGACAATCGGAGGATCTTCAGCAGAAGGATCTGGCTGTAACATCATCCCTACCATATCTTTGAAGAGGAGCGCCATTTGTTTTATGTTTGCCGCCTGCTCTGCAGCTTCTTTGTCCCTCTTTTCGAGGACTCTGCGTAAAAAGTCAGCGTCAGTTTCTTGTTCTTGACGCTCATCCGAAGACATTTCAGAGCTTTCTTTTGGCTCAGTGAGTGCAGCCATTGTAGTCATCATTTCCTGAAGCTTTTGTTGTTGCTCCTGGGCTTTCGTCACGGATCGGGTGAGCGGTCGGTGACCTGTAGAAGTGCGGCTTTCCTCCTTTCTAGAAGCCATATAAACAGTGTGCACCACCATGCCCCCAGACTTGGGACGTTTGTGTTCGGCGCTTTTATACTCCGCCATGTTCACAGGGGCTTTTTGTGGCCTCCTTTTTTGAGTGATTGGAGTTAAAGGAGCCGTTGTAGTGGGCACCCAAGTAGCTTTTGCTTTTTGTGGTTTGACAGAGTAATCCTTCCCCTGCCGAACCTTCATCTTTTTCTGTCGTCGGAGGCAGTCTTGATCGATCACCGACTCTTGGACCTGTCGCCAGACTTTGTAAATTTTAGAGGACAGCCGTTGAGGGGGCTGCTCTAACTTCTTCTCTGGAGTATTCTCCACAGGTGAAGGAGTTCGTTTCAACATCGCAGTAGGAGAGTTTCTGCGCACCTTGTTGAGCAGTTCAAAGCTGTTCTTGGTTGGAACAGCAGCATCGATCCTCACCATCGGAGCTGACGGAGTTATCCCAGAGGGGGAGTTGCCCCCAGCCTTCCTTACTCGACGCCAGTGGCGACGTCGGGCATGTCGTGCTGATGGAGTTGTTTCAGCTATAGGGGTGACCTCCTCATGCCACCTGTGTTGGTCAGAATATACCGGTACCAGCTTTTTAAAGATCGACGTCCGTTGAATGGGGACGGCCAACCTGTCAGAAGCGGGCTTCCGAACATGGGAAGCGACCCTGGTGACTTCGCCAAGAACGGGAGCTGGGATAGCTATCCATTTTGGGATAACGCCTTCTGGTATGGCAGGCTTCTTCATGGGCCCGATGGAGCTCTGGCCTAATCCATTAAAACCTGAAGCAGTGGAGTTGGATGACCCGTTGAGAGGGGTCACGGCAGTGGTGAGTCGATCGAAGACCGACTTCTTTGGAGCTTCTTGCAATGTCATTGGGGCGTTGAAGCTCATTGGTGGGAGCATAGTCCCAAAAAATAGTCCAGTCGTGGCTTGAGCCACCTGCTCCACCGGCATTTTGAAAAGGGAGGCCGCTTGGGGCCCATAAGTCACTCCTCCAGCATTGACGGAGCGAGAGTTATCGCTGCGGACGGTGCAGTTCGAAGCCATTGATCTTCTGTTTTCTGCACGGAGCAAGACACCAAATCTTAGTACCTTGAATCCACAGGCAATCACAGCAAACCGCGATTTGTTCGCGAACACGACACACGAAGTGTGGAGTGGAAAGAGGAAGAGGTCCCACCGGGCGTGCCAGAATCTGTTCCCCTCCGAACGGCGGCCGAGACGTTAGGACGTCCTGTGCCTGAGGTTCGGGGCAGATGCTATTTGGTTTTATCCGTCTATCTCTCCGAAGATGCCAAGTTAATTTATGGCACCGTGTATCGGAGGTTTAGACGGATGCGGCCGATGTAGCAGACTTCGTCAGATTCCCCCTCAGGGTGAGGGGTTTTTGATTGTGGGGACGCTCTTCCCTGCAGGCGCAAGCCCCTGCAGTTAATTACGCTACCGCATCGCGGTAACAACTTTCTCCTTCTCCAGAATTTCACTTCGTGTCGTGTGTGTTTGTTTTGTTTGTGGTTGCCCGTGGATTGTATACGGAGACTGAGTAATGCCGTCGCCCGTAGGACGTGGATTAGTCCAAATCCGTATTTACTTAGATTTGGGTTTGGTGTTTTTAGTTTAAGGATACGTTAGTCGCGTTGCGGCTAAGATCAACTTAAACATTCGTTAAGGATACGTTAGTCCTATTTGAGACTAAGATCAACTTAACGTAATCGTTTAGATCCGACAAAAGAGCGTTTGGGCTCTATTGTTCCAGTTTGGGAGATTCATAGTCCAATTTGGGACTAAAGTCTGTTTGGAGGATACGTTAGCCATTTTTTAGGCTAAGATCGACTCGAACGTTTGTTAAGGATACGTTAGTCCAGTTTGAGACTAAGATCAACTTAACGGGATCGTTTAGGTCCGACAAAAGAGCATTTGGGCTCTATTGTGCCAGTTTAGGGACGTGGTGGTCCATATTCCAGTTTAGGGACGTGGTGGTCCATCGCCAGTTTAGGGACGTGGTGGTCCATATTCCAGTTTAGGGACGTTTCGGTCCGATATTAGTTTAGAGACGTTTCGGTCCATCATTAGTTTAGGGACGTTTCGGTCCAATATTAGTTTAGGGACGTTTCGGTCCGATATTAGTTTAGGGACACCTCGGTCCATTTCGCTGTGTGGTCGTTGGGACCCGTCACCTCTTTGACGTCGTTGAGGAATTACAACGACGGATGTCAAAGGAGTTCGGAGATGTACCCTCGAACCGGATGTAAATTGATTTAGAAGAGCAATTTTGCTCAGTCAATTTAATTTAAGGACTTATGGCCAAAATTGGGCTAAGTCCAGTTGAAATGTTCAACATTTTATTTGTTTTTGCATAGCATTTATTTTTTTATTTTTATTTGGGCCTTGCCCAGAAAGGATGCAGAGCATCAATTTGTTTTGGGCTCTGCCCTTTTAGGAATGATGCAAGGCATCAATTTTATTTGGGCTCTGCCCTTGTATAAAGGATGCAAAGCATCAATTTATTTGGGCTCTGCCCATTTATTGCCTTGCAATTTATTTTGGCCTGTCAGGTCATTTTAATTTGGGCCTGGCCCTTCAAATAGTGCAAAGCACCAAGAATCTTTTGGATTCAAGAAAATGAGTGCACAGCACTTTTTAATGATCTAAATTTAGATCAAAGAAGAGAAAAGAAAATCTTTTATTTCTTTCTGTCTCAGAGAACCAGAGGTTCATAGCAAGTGCAAGGCACTATTTTTATTTATTTATTTATCTGAGAACCAGAGGTTCATAGCAAGTGCAAGGCACTATTTTTATTTATTTATTTATCTGAGAACCAGAGGTTCATAGCAAGTGCAAGGCACTATTTTTATTTATCTGAGAACCAGAGGTTCATGAAAGTGCAAAGCACTATTAATTTAAGAACCTTTTAGGTTCAAGAACCGATGGTTCATAAAACAAGTGCAAGGCACTATTTTTATTTTTTTTACTTATTTATCGTTAAAGATCTATGATCTTGTTCATAAGAGAATTTTCTCTTCTTTAAAAGGTTTTTACCTTTTTTTTTTATTCTTCAAGAGTTCTCTTCTCTTTTCTTTTTAGCAAGATGTTCATCATTTTGAAATGAGGTCTAGGGTCCTTTTTATAGTGCCCATAAATTAGTTAAAGTTGTTAAAGAGATCTTTCTCTGAGTGATTTGGGGAATTTTCCCCACCGTTGGATCTTTGATCCAAGAGTCTCTGTTTTACAGAAGAAATCTTATTGTTTTAACAAAAACAGAAAAGATTTTCTCAAATCTTTATTCTGTTTTTACAATAAAAAAAAGTTTTATTTTTTTTTATTTTTTTATTTTTTTTTACTGCGCGCGCGCATTGCGCACTGCGCGGCGCGCACTGCGTAATGCCTTTTTTTTTTTTTTTTTTTTACTTCAGAGCTTTGCTCTGATTGAGGTAAACATCGACCATAGCCAAGGCGTAGTGTACGGTAGCTAAGTGATGTCTTCCTACACAGCATATGATGCGATTAGTTAGGACAGTCATGTGACTTTGTTGACCTTAGCCAAGGGTCATGTGGGTGGGTCTAATTAATCACGAAATGACGGGTAGAACTTGACTAGTGCTTATAATTTGTTGACCATAGCCAAGGTCATAGGTGCTAGGGGTAAAAACCATTATCGGGACTTTCAAGTGTTGAAATTTGCAATGAGATTGCATACCTTCTATGAGATAGTTGGATCCCGATACCCACTGCGAGTAATTGTTACTCCTGGGAGAGTTTTGCACTTTACAATTAGCTGATCAAGTAGGTGTCTAGAAAGGTGTCAACGGGGTTATACCCCTGGGAAAACGAGGTTTATTTTAATTAGGTCCGTGCGAAAGCACGGGGAACCTCCCTCAAAGTACCGGCACTGGCCTGGCTGAAAGATTGGTGAACTTGTAAAGTGTAATTAATCCCGGCTAGTCTTTCCTTTTAGGGTTTGAAGAAAGATTTGATAAAAACAGTCGGAGCCATCCTGATTAGATAAAATATATAACCAATCTAATCTTGCAAGAGCGCACGCAGAGTGTTTTCTTCTCTCTCTCTCCAGGTAGCGACCATGTCACGCCTTAATCAAGATAATAATATGGATGTATTGACCGAACCCGCTTGTTATACTGAGCTGGGAAACGTTGGTCCTGCTCCAACTTATAATTGTTATAAGACAGAGCAGGAAATTGGGGAATACCAGATTTCCCGTGCCGCCCAAACGAAGAAAGTGCATGTTGTTGCATCATCTTCGGGTGTGTTCATTACATAGAACTATTTCTCAGTATCCTTTACGTCCTGGGTATGAGATACCGGATCAGGATCCCGCATATGTAATCTGTTACATGGGCTACAGATAGGTAGAGAACTGAGAACGGGTGATAAATTTCATAAGATAGAAACGGTGCAAGTGTTGCAGCCAAGTCTGTTGGTAGTTATCACCCTGTATTACTAGAATACATTGATTCTGAACGAATGTTATTAGATACCGAACCTGATATACAACATCATATCAGTCTCTTTTTATTAAAGAAGGATATAATTTTGTATTTTTGGATAATGTTTTGAACATTTCCTATATCAAGAGTTGATCAGTTTCAGGCACGTTATCTAAAAGCATAGACGTTCTAAATCAAACCACAGTTCTTAACGTGCAGAACACGCACAAAAGGAAGAGTTCAGAAATGAACGATTCCTTCTTGAGGTTTTGTAGACTAGGTCATATCAATGTGACCCGACTAGCTGAAGTTACATTTAAATGCATATTTAAATCAGTTTAAATTTACATCTTATGAAACTTGTCAGTCATGTCACAAAAATAAGATGACCATAGCTCCGTTTACTGGAAACAGAGAAAGAGTTAGTGAACTCTTGGGACTGATACATAGTGATGTATGAAGGCCCTGTAAGTCGATGTAGTACACCCCAGTACTTATGGGGAGGCGGAATTTTCAAAAACAATCAAGTTTAAAGAACGAACATCGACTAACCGCTTGAATCGAAGCTAAACTATAAATAACCGTATTCTAAGAGTTTCATTTCACTTGTGATTAAGGATTATACCTAATGAAACCGGTCCTTCTTCTTTGTGTCCTCCTTTGTTCTCCTCGACCTTCTCTAGGTAGTAGACGATCCACCCGAGAGCAAAACACCAAGCTAAACCTCTAACTTGAGGTAACTAATCAACTTTGATTGCTAATCAAAGATGAAAGGATGATATAGAGTGAAGGTAATGGATGCTTAAGTCTAACTAAACCTTTGATCTCAACACATGAGGATTAAGGATTAGTATCTTGAAGATGAGAGCTTGAGGAGAGAGAATATGAGATAAGATAATGAGAGGAGAGAGAGTGTATCATAATATATTATGAAGCATTCTTTTTTTAAGAATAATGAATAAAGGAAATGAATAAGCATGCTTCATAAAATATCTAGTGGTGATTCATTAGCATGAGTCATTAAGCAATAAATATGCATTAATGAAATGAATGAATCACCACCATGACTCACTTTCTTATCCAAAAGAAACCTCCTTAGTCACATCTTCTAGAAGCTTCTCGTACAATTACGAGAACGTCCCTCCAATCCGCAAAAATACGGAAAAACTTTAGACTGTAAAAATCCAATAACCGGATACCAGTAACTGGCTTAAACCAAAGCCGACTGGTAAAAACTGTCCGAAAGTCGTACGTGCGTAAACGCACGTATGCGTCCGAACTCTTTGTCGCAAAACCATGCAACCTCTATATCGTTTCGCCTGGAGTAGGAAACTCTCTGTGTGGGACTCTAGAGACTCGACTACTACGCTGGCAGTGGGTTTAACCACAGACCGCAAGCGGCACTAGCTGTACGTAACGGTCCCCAGGTAGTTATCGATAAGAAGGCCGATGAGAAAACCCATCCGAACTCCTACTGAGTCTGATGTGACAATCTCCATACAGTCCGGTCCGTTCGTCTAAGACTATCGCATATCGGGCCTAGGGGGGCGGCAAGCGTCAGTCCCCTAATAGCGGTATAAGTCGTGTCGGAGTGAAGCCCATTACACCCTGAGAAACTACTGGAACCTACCAGCAAATCTCGCTTGCCCTGGCCAGGGACTTTGCGTAATGGCTCTCTGACACAGCACGATATCTACTCCCAATACCTGGAGGGACGAATCCTGTCTAACCGCCACTGCCTCCAAGTGCTCGGGACTGCACCCAACTGCTACCTGTTTGCACGACTCCTTTGAGCCGTGGTAGGGTAGCAATCTAAGAACAGTGGGACACACTCGAGGCGAAGTAGCAGTGTCAAGTCTGCGGACTACGCTGTACTCATGTCACCTGGGAACTGTTCACTGACGACTGGTATCAAACCAACCAACAGTTCCCTGTGAGTCCTGTCCGGTGTACCCGTAACCTAACGAGCACCTGTATACTATCTCCAGTACGACGTACTGACGGCTGTGGGACAGACCATCTCCCCAACTGGGATGAGAAGCGTACACACTAGTCTACTCCGGAGTATCGATGCTCTGTCTCGATAATCCAACGACCAGGGACCTGAATAAGGATGTGCTTGTAGACTACCCAGCCCCCACTAGTGTGACTGCCATCACAACGCTGGTAGACAAGCAAGATCCTAAGAGCTCTATCGATACGTATACTCACATATTAAGATAGAAAAATCAAGTAGCATACTACCATGTTTAGCAAGACTGTTATATATATGTGAATATCCCAAGCTTCCATTAAGTAATATACAAGCTAGTATGATACAGTAATGGCCTTCTAGGGCATAAACACTAACAATCTCCCACTTGCACTAGGGCCATGTACTGGCATATCGTAGACCAATGATCTCGAGCAGCCTCTCGAACTGAATCTGAGGAAGGGCCTTCGTGAATGGATCAGCAATGTTCTCTTCTGAAGCAACTCTCCGAACCTCGATCTCCTGACGATCAATGATCTCCCTGATCAGGTGATACCGCCTCAAGATGTGTCTGGACTTCTGATGGGACCTTGGTTCCTTCGCTAAAGCTATAGCTCCGTTGTTGTCGCAATACAGAGGTATTGGATCAACTATGGTAGGAACCACCTGAAGTTCTGTTAGGAACTTCTTCATCCAGACTGCTTCTTTTGCGGCATCGCAAGCAGCTATATACTCCGGTTCCATCGTCGAGTCAGCAACGGTGTCCTGCTTGGAGCTCTTCCAGCACACCGCCCCTCCATTGAGGGTAAAGACATAACCCGACATAGACTTGGAATCGTCCTTATCACTCTGGAAGCCGGAATCAGCAAAGGCCTCCAACCTGAGGTCTTTTCCGCCGTAAACCAAGAACATCTCCTTAGTCCTCCTCAGGTACTTGAGAATGTTCTTTACTGCTATCCAGTGTTTCTCCCCTGGGTCTGACTGATACCGGCTTACCACGCTTAGTGCGTAAGCTACATCTGGTCTGGTACACAACATCGCATACATTATAGAGCCTACCGCAGAAGCGTAGGGTATAATAGACATGCGTTCCCTTTCCAAATCAGTCTTGGGAGACATCTCTTTGGAGAGGGTGATTCCGTGACAAGCCGGTAGATTACCTCGCTTAGAATCTTCCATACTGAATCTTTTCAGTACAGTGTCGATATACCTGGACTGCGAAAGTCCCAACATCCTCTTGGATCTATCACGATAGATCCGGATCCCCAGAATGTAAGAGGCATCACCCAGGTCTTTCATGGAGAACCTGTGTGACAAGAATCCTTTGACAGATTGTAGCATAGGAATGTCATTTCCTATCAATAGAATGTCATCCACGTACAAGACGAGGAATACGACACTTCTGGCCAAAACTTTACTATATATGCACGGTTCATCTGGATTTTTGATAAAGTCATTTTCTTTGACTGTCTCATCAAAACAGATGTTCCAACTCCGCGATGCCTGCTTTAATCCATAAATAGACTTAAGCAACTTGCATACTTTCCCGCTGCTCCCACTCTGATTGAAACCCTCTGGCTGATCCATATAGACGCTCTCTTCTAAATTTCCATTCAGAAAAGCCGTCTTTACGTCCATCTGCCAGATTTCATAATCATGGAAGGCAGCAATAGCAAGAAGGACCCGAATGGATTTGAGCATAGCCACTGGAGAAAAAGTTTCGTCATAGTCCAAACCAGGTCTTTGACGAAAACCCTTTGCAACAAGTCTAGCCTTATAGGTTTCCACCTGTCCATCTACACCAATCTTTTTCTTGAAGATCCATTTGCATCCTATGGGTTTTACCCCATCTGGAGCAAAGTCCAAAGTCCATACTTTGTTGGTGTACATGGACTCCATTTCGGTCCGCATTGCATCTAGCCATCGTACCGAGTCGCCGCTCTGGATGGCCTGCTGGAAGTCAGTAGGTTCATCATCATCTATGATGCAATCCTCTCTATCCCCGTCTATGAGAAAACCGTAGTATCTCTCAGGCAGACGAGACGGCCTACTACTCCTGCGGAGGGGTGCGGGAATGTTCAGTTCTTCTTGAACCTCTGGTTCTACCAAACTTTCAGTAGCAGTTTGTGGTTCTGGAATTTCTTCCAGTTCTATTTCGCTCCCACTTGATTCCTTTTCTAAAAACTGATGTTCTAGAAAATGGGCATTACGAGAAACAAATACCTTCTGTTCCTCTGCGTAATAGAATAGATATCCCCTGGAGTGCTTTGGATATCCCACAAACAAACACTTTACTGATCGTGCCTCGAGCTTGTCCACATGCTGCTTTTTAACAAAAGCTGGACATCCCCAAATCTTTATATACTGTAGATGGGGTTTCTTCCCACTCCACATCTGATATGGAGTGGTAGGCACAGTCTTGGTAGGTACCATGTTCAAAAGATATGCCGCTGATTCTAGCGCATGTCCCCAGAAAGATCGTGGTAACTCAGCATTACTCATCATGGATCGTACCATATCCAATAGGGTTCGATTCCGTCTCTCCGATACACCATTATGCTGTGGAGTGTACGGAGGAGTAAGCTGAGAGAGAATTCCTTTCTCTTTTAGGTAACCTAGGAACTCGGCACTCAAGTATTCTCCACCTCGATCAGATCTAAGTGTCTTTATACTTTTGCCGGTTTGGTTTTCTACTTCATTCTTATACTCTTGGAATTTCTCGAAAGCCTCGGATTTATGTTTCATCAGATAAATGAATCCGTATCTTGAGTAATCATCCGTGAAAGTAATGAAATAGGAAAAACCACCTCTCGCATGTGTAGACATTGGACCGCATACATCACTGTGTATGAGTCCTAAAAGCTCGCTTGCTCTTACTCCTTGTCCAGTGAATGGAGTCTTTGTCATCTTTCCTTTGAGACAAGATTGACAAGTGTCATAAGTTTGATATTCGAACGTGTCCAAATATCCTTCTCTATGCAACTTAGTCAACCTTCTCTCATTGATGTGACCCAGTCTACAATGCCATAAGAAAGCTTTATTTAAATCTGGAGACTTTCTTTTTAGTGTGTTCTGGACATTGAAAATTTGGAGTTGGTTTAACACATATATGCCGTTATTTAGAGTACCGGACCCAATCAAACCATGATTAAGGTGGATGTTGACAACATCTCTTACAAACGTGAAATCATAACCTTTATTTGATAACAAGGAAACTGATATGATATTACACGTTAAGCTGGGTACAAAATAACAGTTATGTAAAACCAAAATGTGTCCACTCGTCAATCCTAGGTGATAATCCCCGACGGACGCAGCTCCCACGCTAGCTCCGTTAGCAACCCTGAGGATCATATCACCTTCCTTCAGCACTCTACGGTTTCTCAGTGCCTGCAATGAATTGCAAATATGAGATCCTGATCCGGTATCCAATACCCAGGAAGTAGAGTTGATCGACAGACAATTCTCAATTACAAACACACTTGAAGTCGAAGCCACAGCTTGCTTCGGTTCCTGGTTCTTGGCGTTCCACGCCTTGCAATCCTTCTTCCAGTGCCCTTTCCTGTGACAATGGAAGCACTCATCCAGGCCAACTACCGGTGCTGTAAACTTTTTCTTTCCCTTCTTTCCCACCTTACTAACACCTCCTCTAGGTCTGGGTGCGGCCTTCTTCTTCCTTCCTTTGGCCCTAGCCTTGGACCCGGA
Organism: Agapanthus africanus; assembly: GCA_030015575.1. Taxonomy (NCBI): domain Eukaryota; kingdom Viridiplantae; phylum Streptophyta; class Magnoliopsida; order Asparagales; family Amaryllidaceae; genus Agapanthus; species Agapanthus africanus. The sequence goes on along the minus strand of JASDDO010000008.1, from coordinate 112,454,027 downwards.
AGAAGATGCACCGCCAACAAACATAGCGGGTGTTTCCCTTGCCTTCTGCAAGGTGCCCTCTGCACTCCTTAACATGTTCAGGAGTTCCGCAAGTTCAACTTCTTTTCCTTGAAGATTGAAGTTGAGGATAAACTGGGCGTAGGTGGGAGGAAGGGACTGGAGAACAAGGTCTGTATAGAGCTCATTATCCAAAGTCGTCCCAAAGTCTGCGAGCTCTTCAATATAGCCGATCATCTGTAGGACATGTTCACCTACTGATGACCCGACAGCCAACCTCGCTCGAAATAATTTCTTAGAGGTCTCGTATCTTGCTATACGAGATTGCTCTCCATAAAGTTCCTTTGTATGGAGAAATATGCCATCTAGGGACATATCCTCGTGCCTCCTCTGATGTTCATTGTTCATCGAGGCAAGCACGATGCACTTGGCTCTCGCGCAATCTAAATCCCAGGTTTTGCGGATTTCCTTATCCGCATTGCTGGATTTTGGACCAAGGACAGCAGGTGCTGTAGCGGTGAGGACGTACCCCAGTTTGTCATAGGTCAAAGCTATCTTGACATTCCGCAGCCAATCTTTATAGTTTGGCCCTGTCAGTATATTTTTCTCTAAAAGTAACTTAAGTCCAGTCATTTTCAGGGTCGCTGCAATTAGGAGAGAGAGAAGAAAACTCTTTAGCATGATGCTCTTGCAAGTTTAGAGTGGTTTTTAGTTTATCTAAACTGGATGGCTCCCACTGTTTCTCGAATCCTTCCTCAAACCATAAAAGAAGAATTAGCCAAGACTATTCTCACCGTACAATACTTGCTTAACCGTTCAGCCAAGCCGGTGTCGATACTTCGAGGGAGGTTTTCCAACGCTTTCGCGAAGTTCCTTAATTAAATAACCTCTTTTCTCTGGGGGCGTAACCCCGCTGACACTTTTCTGGACACCTACTAGGTTTATAGCATTGATCGTTAAGTGACGAATATCCTGATAAGTATCATATACTCACAGTAGGATCGGGATCCAAATATCATCGTATGATAATGTTGAAGGAATGCTACCAACATTCATCAAACTCCAAATGGTATGCATCTCTTTGCAAATTTCAGTTTCTTTAGAAATTCCCGATATAAGTTTTTGCCCCATGCTCTTATGACCTTGGCGTTAGGTCAAAATGTCATAAGTCACATGTCAAGTTCTACCCATCATTATCTTGTCAATTTGAACCCATCCGTATATATCCTTGACGTTCGGCCAAAATGATAATACGACTGTCCCAAACTAACTCATCTATCTATGCAACAAATGAATATCCAGCAGCTACCAAACACTATGCCTTGGCGTTAGGTCAAAATACATAGCTTGAATACTACTGAATACCCAGATGAAATGACGGAGGGCTACGAATGGTTTTGGCGAAACCGTGAACGTAGTGAACTTGATATAACCGAAGGAACCTGATAGCTTTTAAAAGGAGTGGTTAAGACTCCGCATTTAAAAATATCTGTTTTAAAAATAACCGAGTGGTTTCTTTTAAATTGTTCCAACGATTTAAACTTTGGTTTGTTTTACTTTGCATTATAGATAATGCGTCCCATCATTAACCTATCATTGCAGAAAACAACGAAAATACAACGTCCTCTTATGCCATCCGCATTCGCCACGGGGTCCCGTCATCACTCGTTAGGTTACTTAACTAACGACAGAGCGGGGGCTGGGCTAGCGCGGGTGTAAAACATAAGTGGCGTCTAAATAGCTATCATAAATATAGATATTTTACATTCGTCTGACGCAATGATATTCATTCCAGAACACAGATAAACAATATTGGATTTGCAAGCAATCTGTATTTCTTTTGAGCCTGCAAGAAAAGACAGATTACACAGTTGTGATGAATAGCCGTTTACCCCACCCTCAACCCCTACGGGTACGGCAAACTACCCACCCGGTAGTCTGTGTACCCCACCTTGGGTCAGTCCTTGGAGCAAAAACAGTAAAAAGAAATAATACAACGGTGGCTACGACCGCAACCTGGAAGTGCCCCGCAAAAATAATATTACAACAAATTACATTTACAACAAATGAATTAAACAATAACCCATTGCTAACCCCGGCTATACACCACAACAGTCCAATACAGTTTATATGCACAAACAGATATAACCATTTCAGAAATGTGCAACCCCCTGCCAACCGACATACTAGCAGTTGAGGGAGGTTTACGAACACATTAAACAATCACAGATATAATCCAATACGCAAATACTGTACAATTCGATCGAATAAACAACATCAATATTGCTCCAAAATCTGCTCTGTTAAACAGTAACCTGAGCAATAATTAAATATTCCAGAAAACCCCAAATTTCACAGAGAAGCAACAGAAGAAAAATCGGCCGCTGACTCGCCAACTCGGCGGCGGAAGCGCGGCAACTCAGTGGCTGAGGCCGCGGTTCCGCGGCGAGATGGTCGATTCAGTCGACTGTTTTTCTTGGGTGTTCTTCTGGTGTCATGTAAAGCTCTCTGAACTCACCTGAAAAATTTTCTGACATCGTTTTAATTTCGACAGAAACTTACATTTTTTAGGGTTTTCCGGCTTCGTTTTTCCGTTCGAAATTCGTACAAATTTGCAATCAAGTTATTTATTGTTTAGCGAGGCTCTGATACCATTGTAAGTCGATGTAGTACACCCCAGTACTTATGGGGAGGCGGAATTTTCAAAAACAATCAAGTTTAAAGAACGAACATCGACTAACCGCTTGAATCGAAGCTAAACTATAAATAACCGTATTCTAAGAGTTTCATTTCACTTGTGATTAGGGATTATACCTAATGAAACCGGTCCTTCTTCTTTGTGTCCTCCTTTGTTCTCCTCGACCTTCTCTAGGTAGTAGACGATCCACCCGAGAGCAAAACACCAAGCTAAACCTCTAACTTGAGGTAACTAATCAACTTTGATTGCTAATCAAAGATGAAAGGATGATATAGAGTGAAGGTAATGGATGCTTAAGTCTAACTAAACCTTTGATCTCAACACATGAGGATTAAGGATTAGTATCTTGAAGATGAGAGCTTGAGGAGAGAGAATATGAGATAAGATAATGAGAGGAGAGAGAGTGTATCATAATATATTATGAAGCATTCTTTTTTTAAGAATAATGAATAAAGGAAATGAATAAGCATGCTTCATAAAATATCTAGTGGTGATTCATTAGCATGAGTCATTAAGCAATAAATGTGCATTAATGAAATGAATGAATCACCACCATGACTCACTTTCTTATCCAAAAGAAACCTCCTTAGTCACATCTTCTAGAAGCTTCTCGTACAATTACGAGAACGCCCCTCCAATCCGCAAAAATACGGAAAAACTTTAGACTGTAAAAATCCAATAACCGGATACCAGTAACTGGCTTAAACCAAAGCCGACTGGTAAAAACTGTCCGAAAGTCGTACGTGCGTAAACGCACGTATGCGTCCGAACTCTTTGTCGCAAAACCATGCAACCTCTATATCGTTTCGCCTGGAGTAGGAAACTCTCTGTGTGGGACTCTAGAGACTCGACTACTACGCTGGCAGTGGGTTTAACCACAGACCGCAAGCGGCACTAGCTGTACGTAACGGTCCCCAGGTAGTTGTCGATAAGAAGGCCGATAAGAAAACCCATCCGAACTCCTACTGAGTCTGATGTGACAATCTCCATACAGTCCGGTCCGTTCGTCCAAGACTATCGCATATCGGGCCTGGGGGGCGGCAAGCGTCAGTCCCCTAATAGCGGTATAAGTCGTGTCGGAGTGAAGCCCATTACACCCTGAGAAACTACTGGAACCTACCAGCAAATCTCGTTTGCCCTGGCCAGGGACTTTGCGTAATGGCTCTCTGACACAACACGATATCTACTCCCAATACCGGGAGGGACGAATCCTGTCTAACCGCCACTGCCTCCAAGTGCTCGGGACTGCACCCAACTGCTACCTGTTTGCACGACTCCTTTGAGCCGTGGTAGGGTAGCAATCTAAGAACAGTGGGACACACTCGAGGAGAAGTAGCAGTGTCAAGTCTGCGGACTACGCTGTACTCATGTCACCTGGGAACTGTTCACTGACGACTGGTATCAAACCAACCAACAGTTCCCTGTGAGTCCTGTCCGGTGTACCCGTAACCTAACGAGCACCTGTATACTATCTCCAGTACGACGTACTGACGGCTGTGGGACAGACCATCTCCCCAACTGGGATGAGAAGCGTACACACTAGTCTACTCCGGAGTATCGATGCTCTGTCTCGATAATCCAACGACCAGGGACCTGAATAAGGATGTGCTTGTAGACTACCCAGCCCCCACTAGTGTGACTGCCATCACAACGCTGGTAGACAAGTAAGATCCTAAGAGCTCTATCAATACGTATACTCACATATTAAGATAGAAAAACCAAGTAGCATACTACCATGTTTAGCAAGACTGTTATATACATGTGAATATCCCAAGCTTCCATTAAGTAATATACAAGCTAGTATGATACAGTAATGGCCTTCTAGGGCATAAACACTAACAGGCCCCCAGTCTACAAATACCAGGACCGGTTCTTTGTACTTCATTACATTCACTGATGATCTCTCTAGATTCAGACATATGTTCCTGTTGAAACACAAGTCCGAAACTTTTGAGATAATCACCGAATATAAGTTAGAAGTAGAGAACCAAAAACGGGTATAAGTATTATGTCCTTTGATGTGATCAGGGAGGAGAATACTTGAGCACGGGATTCCTGGACTATTCTAAAGGAGAATGAGATTCTCTCTCTCAGCATTACTCCTCCGTATACACCATAGCACGTCGGTGTATCGGGGCGGAGCAATCACACCCTATGTGATATGGTGCGCTCTATGATGAGTATTACTGAGTTTCCTATTTCCTTTTGGGAGTTATGCACTTGAGAAGCTGTATACCTATTGAATAGGGTTCCAATCAAATCCATTGCCTACCACTTCATATGTGATATGGAGTGGGAAGAGCCCATATCTTAAGTTTGTTAAGATTTGGGGTTGTCCGGCCTATGTCTAAAAGAAAAATCCGGACAAGTTCGAGGCAAAGTCAGTTCTGTAGAAGTTTGTTGGATATCCCAAGCATTCACAAGGGAATATCTTCTACCTAACAGAGGAACAAAATATGTTTTGTTTCTCAATATATCACCTTTGTGAAAGGGAATTTCTTATGAAGAAATTAGTGGTCATGAGGTAGAACTGGAAGGAGTTCCAGCTATACAAACTACAGCAGATGATTTGGTAGAACCAAAGGATTCAATAGATTCCGACGAACCTCAGCCTCTCCGCCGATATAGCAGGGTTCCTCATCCGCCTGAGAGATACTTCGGTTTCTCGATAACAGTGGGAGCGAGGATTGCATCATGAGATGATGACCCAACTAGTTTCGAGCAGGCCAACAAGGGTAGGGACTCTGTAAGAATGGCAGGATTCTTAGCGATCTGAGATGGAATCCATGTACACCAACAAAGTATGGACTTTGGTTGCTATATCTGAAGGGTTAAATCCCCTTCAGGAGCAAGTATATCTTGAGAAGATTACTTGATGTATATGGAAAAGTTGAGATTTTCAAAGCTAAACTTGTTAAAGGTTTTCTTCATCGACCAGGTGTGGATAATGATGAAACATTTTCCAGTGGCTGTGCTTAAGTCCATCCGGATCCTACTTGCCATTGCTGCATACCATGACCGCGATATCTGGTGGTTGGGTGTCATGACTGTTTTTCTAAATATAGATTTAGAAGAGAACGTCTATAAGTACACAGCCAGAGGGCTTCGTAAACAGTGGGAGCAGCGGAAACGTGTGCAAGTTGCTTTACAGGTTAAAGCAAGCATCGCGGAGTTGGAACGTCTGTTTTGATGTGGTAGTCAAAGTGTTTGACTTCATCAAAATGTAGATGAACCTTGTACATACAAAAAGGTAGTAGAGAGTAAGGTGGTCATCCTCGTATTGTACGTGGACAACATACTCTTGATAGGAAAAGAGTTTCCTATACTACGCTCGGTCAATCTCCTCTTATCACAAGGATTCTCCATATAGGATCTCTGTGATACCTCCTAAATCCTAGGTTTTATATCTATGAGATAGATCTAAATGGATATTAGGATTCTCACTAGGTATAGTGAGATGGTATCAATCGAACCTGGGGAGAATCACTGGAAAAGTTCCAGGGTGATAAGGACGACTGAATGTCAGTCGCAGGCATTGTCTTTACCCTCAGTGGAGGGGCGGTATGTTGGAAGAGTTCCAAGCTAGATATCGTGGCAAACTAGACGAAAAAGGCTGGTGACATCGCTATCAAAGATACTACCAAAGAGGAAGTTTGGGTGTATATTAGTTCATGAAATGAACTAGGTTCCTACCATTGTATGACAATGGAAGTGTGGTTTTGACCCAGGAACCCCGGTCCCATCAGTGACCCAGACATATTCTAAGGCAGTATCACCTGATCATGGAGATAGCTGATCTCCAGGGTGATCGAGGTTAGGAGAGTAGACACAGAGAACAACACGGCGGATCCACTCACAAAGGCCTTTTCCCAGAGAGAGACTTTTTTTTGGGATGGTTGAGTATGAGATACTGCAACCACTGCTACAGATGGCCCTAGTGCAAGTGGGAGATTGTTAGTTATACCCTAGAGGCCATTACTGTACATAAGATGTATATTGTAGTGGATGCTGGGACATATATAGGTAGGACTTTCTTGCTCGACATGATAGTACGCTATCTGGTTGCTCTTTATCTTAACATGTATACTTATTGTCTCTCTGTTACATGTTGATAAAGCCCTTAGGATGTGTACTCGACTTCTAGGACTATGATAGAGATCATACTAGTGGGGCCTAGGTAGTCAATGAGTACATCCTTCAATGTTCCTAGTCGTGGGAATATCGAGACGGGGCATCGATATTCCAGAGTAGACTAGCGTATATCTTCTCGACCCATGTGATACGCGATGGATGATCCCATATCCATTGGTGTTTGACATCAGAGACGGTATGCGGGTGCTCAGTGGAGACTGGGTACACTGAACGGACTCGCCGAGAACTCCCAGATGGTATTATACCTCACGTCAGATGGCAGTTCTCTGGTGACACTGGTACAGCTTTGTCTATTGACCCGAGATCGTCATAGAGTCTTATGTGTCTCCCACTGTGCTTTGATTTCCACCCTACCACGGCTCTACTGAGTCGTGCAAACAGGTGGTTTTTGGGTACAGTCCCGATTCACATGGAGGCAATGAGCGATAGGAGGGGATTCGTCTCTCCCGGTATTGGGGGTTGATGTTGCGCTATGCTTGACTGGCCATAACTGGAAATCCCTGGCCAGGGTTGCAGTGATTTACTGGTAAGTGTTATCAGTAGTTTCACGCTTGTTGTGGACCTTACATCGGCATGACTTATCAAGCTACTGGGGTCTGACGTTTACCACCCCTAGGCGAGATATGCAACATATCAGACGAACAGACCGGACTGTGCGGTAAGTGTTACCGATTGGATTCGCAGGAGTGTGAGCAGGCTTGCTCATTGATCTTCTGATCGCTCAATACCCGGGTGACCGTTACGTTTAGCAGACCGCTTGCGGCTTGTGCGTGATTGATATGATCACCACCTACTGCCGGCGTATTGACGAGTCTTTAGAGTCCTACACGGAGGTTTCCTGGCTCAAGCGAAACGAAATAGGAGCGCATATGAAATATGTGCGGGACCGAGAATAATACCAGTATGAGATACTGTATTCTATTCTCGTGATTTGTATCATCGGTCGGTTATATGTGATATAGCCGGGTTACCGAATCAAGTGTTGATTCGATATATTGATACACTAGATATTAGTCGGTTATATGAGATATGACCGGATCATTAAATCAAGTGTTGATTTAATGATTTAATGTATAATTATATATTTGATACATTACTTTACATTAACTAATATTAGTTCACTTAAGATTGATTTTCTCATTTGATGTGCACAAGTTGTATATGTGATATATGTTTGTGCACTAGTTTGCATCATGATTGATGATACATGCAAACATGGGTGGGTGTGTGACATACACCATGTTAATTATAATTTAGGTTTTTATTTATCTTAATTATTCAAAATGGTGGCTTCTTTTGTCATGGCTTGAAGCTTCATAAAGCTTGAAGCAACTTTGACAAAGTCCACTCATTTTGTCTTGATTAAGATATTCATTAACCAAACCATTATAATTAACTATGGTTTAGTCTCTACAAAGGTTAACTCACTCATGGTTGCATTATGATAGACTTCACTTGATTATTCTTTTTAGATAATTCATTCTTATTCTTTTCTTTTTCTTCTTCTTCTTCAAGAAGAAGAAAAGCTTTCTAGATTTTATCAAGTGAAGATTTAGAGTGAGAAATCCAAATCCAAAGTGAACCCACTTCCTATTTCATCATCCTCTACTACTTGCCATTTAGTTTAGGGTGTTCTCTTCATAAAGTTCTTGACCTAGTGAAGATGGAGCTTGAGTTTGAGTCTCCGCGACGTAGATCATCTTCGGCCTCGAAGTCAACGACCTAGCCCGCTCATTTCTCCGAAGAAACCATCGCTAGAGTCCGGGATCCCGATGATCGCAGCGAAGGGACGTCAACACGGAGCTTTAGAAGTGATGGACCGGATCTACAAAGGTTGTAATCCCTTTCACTTGTAGTTAGAATGTTTAACTTACTAGTTTTCACATAATCTCTAGTATACAATCTTGGTTAGGGTTGTTCGGCACGGCTATTTTTTTTTGAATCGGGCATAGTAGATACCTTGTAGAACCTTGTTAGAGTACCTAGGAACCCTACACCATTCTCATGTATTGACTTAGAGACGAGATGTGAGGACGATATTGTATATTTTGGTGACTTGGATGTCTTTTATGCAGTTTTACTTATATCGTCTTTTATTTCGTCGCTACGGCGTCGTATATCTGTTGTGGTGGTTGTTTTCCGCCGTTGGGCGTGGATTTGCTCCCGTTGGGGATGCTTTACTTTATCTTTATGTTGTACCCATTTTTGGGGTTAGTTTTTACAAAGGAGGTGTTGCCAAAATTTTTAAGAAAGTAAATTTGGACTTTAAAGAATTTGTACTCGAAATTTTCAAAAGTTTTAAAAATGTTCTTATCACTTACTACTTTTGATGGTTTAGATTGCTGGGTTTTTGGCTTACTTAAATTGCGTTACGCCTGTAAACGTTGCGTAGTTTAAGGGCCGTCACATACCAATTTTGGGTCGTGACATGAGAGATTAAATCCGCGGCCAAAACGAGGAGGTGAGGGCTCAGGTTTCTAGGGTAGTCTTTAGGTGGCATGCACCTGTGATCGCAACTTATTTTTCAGAGCTCCCGAGTCATAGCAGATTCCTTATAATTATCATAATTCGTCAAAAACCGATGTCGAGAAAAATATAAGTTCGTGTTTTGGGGATTTTAGTCTCAAGTTTGTCCAAAATATCATCACTAATAGTTTGTTGTCACTAACTAAACCTCAATGCATCTCTACAACACAAATCATCCACTAAAAATCATTCTAGAATTTCCAAGATCACTAATCTAGCTTAATCGAACTCTAAACACAACTAGGAGGTTAAGAAACTTGATCAATCGAAGGAAAGTGAAGATTTTACCTCCTAGAGCAACTGAAGAAAATTCCAAGATGGTTCAATGTGCTCAAAATCCAAACTTGAACTCACCATGGAGTGTAGGATGTGGTTGTGCACATTTTTTGTGAAGAAAGCCATGAGTTTTGAGATGGTTTTTAAGATGAATTGGTAGTGGTAGTAGGGTGGAGGAAGGGAAGAAGGAAGGAGATGAAAGAGTTGAAAAAAATGGGTGAAGGATGAAGGAATGGTTAAGGAGCCATACAACACTCTCTCTCTCTCTCTCTTCCTTTCTCATTCTCACTCACTCTCTCTTTCTCTTGCCTATGCTCTCTTGTCCCCTCTCATCAAAATATCTTTTCATTTTCTTTTCTTTTTCTTTTCTCTTTTTTCCCTTTAAAATCAAATACAACAATAAGGTAGAACTATGCATGCACCAAGCTAATGTGTCATGACACATTAGCAATGGTTAGTAAAAATGGATTTGGCTTAAAGCATGATCAGTAGTGCAGAAGTTTAATATAAACTAGCATATAAATAATTGCATAATTATTTATAAAATGTCCAAATCCAATAAATACCTTCATAATATATAATTCATATCAATTCCCAAATATTTTCCAAAATATTAGTATATAATTATATCATTCTACAAAAACCCAAATTCATCCTCGTATAGTTTTCATAAAATTTATTATTTTATTATTTAAATTCCAAAAATAATATTTTATATTTCTGAAATGTTACAAAATCACACTTCTTTTCTGATCGGATACAGTGAGCTTCTTCATGGGTACAATACCTCGCTTGTTTATCGGAATGCTTCTGCATACAGGAACTCGGTTTAGCGTAAACGCCGGCTTCTGCACTACAACCTCTTGTTGTAGATTACCCTTTACTCTTACCGATAAACTATGTTGCTCCCTGGTTTATTGAGAACTTGGGAGAAAGTGGTCAAACCTAGAGATATGATGTGTCTCTAAATCTCCACATCCAAGCTACGCATAAACCTCCGTGCCCTATCTGCCTCATTGGCAACCAAAGTCCCCGCAAATCGACTGAGCCGGGTCCACTAAGCCGCATGTGCATCAACAGATCCGCCATTCTGCTTCAAGCTAATGAACTTCTCTTCTATTTCCTCCCGAGCAGATTACGGGAAGAACTTCTCCAAGAAACTCCGCAAAAGCATTGCCCAACTGATCGTCTTGGTCAGACGGGTCTTCTCTACGAGCCACCACTCGCGAGCGTAATCTACCAATTGGATGCGTACTACATCTACCCTTTTCTCATTTGGAATCTGCACGGCGACGAGAAGGTTCTCTGTATCAACTAGCCACTGCTCCGCTGGCAATGGCTCCTCCAATCCTGTAAATGTGGACGGGCCGAGATTTCTAAAGTCCGCCACGGTGCCCTCACGCTGTACTGGCCTGGGTGCTATTGCAACCACAGACTGCTGGACTGTCCGCAGACCCTCTTGAAAAGCCTCTGCCTGCCGCTGATTCAGCTCAATTTGTCGCTTCTGGTTTTCCAGCATACCACGTATAACTCCAAGCAATGCGGCGTTATCAACATGCCTCTGGTATGACCGCAAATTTCTATCTGCCATGATTCTGAAGCCAAGACACTGAAGAGGATTATCAATGGTAAACAGGATTCAATAAACAAGATAACTATAGATTCAAGACTGGCAAGATAGTAATGTGACAGGACATGTTCCTAATTCCGGGTTTCCTAGTTAGTGTATTGGGTTTAATACCTAACCATAAAAGAATCAAACCCGACTAACCCTAAATCCTATGGCTCTGATACCAAACAAACTCTGTCATGCCCCGCTTCCTAAGATATGTAAACACGGCACGTGACAAAGCCAACCATGCTACCTGTGGCTAGGAATCATCCCTCCGCGGTCACATTAAGGCATTCAAGCGGATACCAAGAACGGTAAAATAAATATAATCTAGCTAACACATGTCCATCTGCCATAATAAATAAATCAAGAAATAAATGTAGCGGAAACGAATCAAGATCCAATAAAACAATAGTATTTGAATCACGTCCCAATATGGGCTCACATCAATAGGAATAAAACTGCTGAAACAAATAAACTAAGAGTCTATAAACTAAATGGATAGCTCATCATTGCTCGACTTGATTGCTAAAGTACTCTTAATCTGCCTGCGATAAAGGTAAAGGAACTGGGTCATGCAAAACCCAGACGTCAGTGCGTCATAATATCAAAATTAATAGTAGCTAAGATGGGATGATACGATTAAACAAGAATGTAAATAATAAACACAGATACAAAACAGTGAGCTATATGTAGGTGATGTGTATCCTAAAGTCTGTGTTTCTAGGTTATCTATTATAGAAATCTTTGAAATCAATTAAATGGAATCGTCGATGTAACTCAATAGTATCTCGTGCATGCCCGGGACCACGATCAAACTCTCGGGCTGAATCCGAGACGTGCTACTAAGTAGTAAATGTTAACATGTACAAACGAATGATATCAGCAACATCATTCCGGGGCTAGCCGAGCCCGTAAAGACTGATTAGTATAAGCATCGAACTGTTGAGTTACAAGTCAGGTTTCATTATTGATTTCCCCTTTCTCCCAAGGTTATGTGTTCAAATCAGGTATTGATGATATAAATCTAATACCAACACAGGATCAAGCAGGTACAGGTCTTGTCTATGTAGACAACATGTCACGTCTGTAAGGGCAACAAGTGAGGATTGTTGGCATTAGCAATAAGATCCAAGTAACAAGTCTGGTAGTGGGTCGTGAACATGCCATGTACTGTATATTAACCAAAATAGATACCAAAAGTAAAACTGTAGTCAATATCGAAACATGGTATACCCAATTAAGGCCAGGATGCATATGTATCTATCGGTAATAACCATTATATGTGTCTATAACCATGTATGATGCAATCTAGATAACATATTGTACTGATATAGTAGTATGATGATATCATGATGTTCCGGCATGCAACTAGATTTGTTATTATCAGTATGGATTCAGACGGATACCGTAAAACTGTAAATCTGTAATATTTGTTGAATAATAAAACACATGCACTATTCTTATTCGTATAATTATCGATATAATAACATAGCATGTTGCAAGTTAAACTTGCCTGATCGAATCCCACGTCGAGATACGGATGTCACGTCCGACGTCGAAATAACGTTGCGATGCAAAACTCGTGTGCGCAGGACTGGACCTGGCTGATCAGTGACGTGACGTGGTGACTGGGTTAAACGACGACTATGACTGGATCGTCTAGATCGTCGATGATGCACAACTCCGACGAGCCGATCGGAGAATCAAGAAAAGAAAAGAGGTTACTGGGGTGGCGAGGACAGAGGAAAAGTGGCGAGGTGGTGGCGATGATGGCCGACGGCAAGGTGCTGCGTCGGGGTTGGCTGTGAGTTTGTGAGGTGATCGGGGAAGATGACGAGGGTGTGGTGATGGTGATTTGGGGTGTTGTTATTTCTGGGAGGGCGAGGAAGTGATGAGGAGAAGATGGAGGTGGCGGTGATGGATGAGGTAAGCAGCGACGATGAGGGCTCTGGCGATAGGGTGTGGTTTCTTGGGTTGTCGTCGGCGAGGTGCAGAGGTGGTGCTCGGGGAGAAGAAAAGGAGAGAGGGTGGAGGTGGTGGTGACGATGATGAGGGCGATGATGGTGAGGGGGCGGCGACGGATAATAACTATAACTGCTGATTGCACCATCCGCAACCCAAGAACAACAATAATAAAGAAATTTACCGCAAGATTTGAAATACCCCAAATATATATATAGTATAACAGTGCTAGGGTTTTACAGAGTGCGCGTGCACATGTGTGTTTGTGTGTATGCGTGAGTATGTGCGTGCACGTACGTATGTGAGTGTGTGAGCGTGTGAGCAAGTGTATGTATGAGTGTGCGCGCGTGTATGTGTGAGTGTGTGTCCGCATATAAAATATTTCACAAATATATTCATCATAACTTCTAGTTTGTATTTTGTAAATTTAATGATCCAAAATCTTGTTGTCTATAATTTACCGTTTAGATTTTTAAATTGTAGGTTTATCTATAAACCAAATCAAAAATTATATCAAATCCTTTAATATTGTCGCCTTGAGAGCTCTACTGGCCTACAATGAAATTTGATCTGCCAGAAAAGTTGAGAGAATATATTTTTATATTCTTATATGTCCTGGGGGTTAAGGGTCGTTTGGGCTGCAGCTTGCACTAGTAGAAACTGTACATAATAATCTAAACAATCGTGTGAAACATCCGTGTCGCACATCTGGTATGTATGTTACTTCTGTTCGTATATACGTATATACTTGTATGTGTCAGTATAATTTTTAAGGTGGTTTAGTGTAAAAATTCATTAACTATCTATGGGATTATATAAATTACAGTTATACTCGATGTACCCGCTCCGTCTCTATTGGTATCTTTAGGATCTAACTTATAAGATGATTTACATCAAACAAATATTACCCTTCAAACACAAGTTCCTTTTTCTTTTGTAATTTCAGTATCCTTCTCTCAATTGTGCCCTCAATCATAAATCTCACGATTTTAGTAAACATGGATAGAGAGTGAGACACAAGACACAACATCCGTCGATACTCGATGACATACCTTCAACTCAATTTCAATTTGGGAATTGCCTGCCGATATAACGCTGGCCGATAACAAGAAAAGAATCATCACGACTGGGAGCGAAAGGTCACCATCTCGAATGGGAGTGAAGTCACACTTCACTCCCAATCACTGCGATTCTTGTCTCGTTACCGGCCAGCGATCTATATCGGCAGGTAATTCCCAAATTGGAATTGAGGTGAAATTATGCCATCGAGCATCGATGGGTGATGTACCTTATATCTCACTCTCTATCCATATTTACTAGAATCGTGAGATTTGTAATTGAGGACACAATTGAGGGAAGGATACTGAAATTACAAGAGAAAAAGAAACTTGTGTTTGAAGGGTAATATTTGTTTGATGTAAACCATCCTATAAATTAGACTCATTCATATCCATATTTTACTTGAGCTTTTGTCGGCCCAGGATTGCAGCGAGAAGCAGATACGCCAGATTTCCCAGATACTTAGAGATGGAGAACTTATCCACTGCCTAGACGCCATAAGCAAAATCAAAAAATACGTGCATATAATCACTCTTACAGTTATAGTATAGTTAATAATTTTCAATTTATCTTTTAAATATGTGCATGTAAGCAAAATCGAAAAATATCTAAAATAGTATGTGGTCGGAGAAAATAGATCACACTCTACTCTTTAAAACTAAGTTTGAGCCTAAGCCTATGAGCTTTCACAAGTATATTGTTGACGTTTGAGTGAGTGTGTGTGTGCGTGTGATCGATATTTATAGAGTACAATCAAGCGTAAAAACTAGGTATCTAATTGGTAAGGAAGACTTTCAAAATACCGCTCGATACTATTTAAGGAGAAGCTTCTGATGACGATGACAGTGGCGGGAGTTAGTGTGGTGCTTATATACATGTGTTAGTGTAGCTAGCGTCGGTTCGAAAATTATGATTTAAGTTCATGTATTTATTTATTTTTTTGGATTTGCAGGGTTCACAGGGTTGAGTGAGCTAGGATTGCGCGCGATTTAAAGAGTTTTTTTTGTATTGTTAGACAACGCGGATCGATACTTTTCAAGCCGAGGCTCTGGTGACGATAACAGCGGTGGAAGTTAGTGAGGTATGCATTTACATGTGTTAATTAATATAGCTAACATTGTTTAATTTCGAAAATTATGATTTGAGTTCATGTATTTATTAGACTTGTTTTGGATTTACAAGGTTTGTAGAATTGCGTCGGCTTGGATCGTGCGTGCGATTTGGAGAGTTTTTCATATTGTTGGACATTTAGTAAGTAATATATTATTTGTATTCAAAACAATATTGTCTCTGTTGATTTGGAGAGAGTTTCGTATTTTTCATATTGTTTGGGTTGTTGAAATTGTTGAATTTATAATGGTTTGTGATGGAAATACTATTGGTTTGTGATATATCATGTTTATATATTTGTTTGTGATCGAAACGCTATATTTGCGTATTATATTATGATTAAATGAATTATTATAAGGGAAAAGGCATTTTCTGTAAAAAAAAAAAATCAAAAATATATGGGTTTTAGCGACCGTTCAAGCTACAGGAACGGTCTCTAAAACCTATATTAGCGACCATTCACTGATACAGAAAATAGTTTAGAGTCGTTGGCTTGTCCATGTGGTATAGCATTGGCGACCGTGACGAACGGTCGCTAATAAGTCATTAGCGACCGTTCGTAGACGGTCGCTAATACACATGTTAGCGACCACTCTTTTTGCGACCGTATATTAGCGACCATTTAAAATAAGAGCAATCTCTAATACTCTTTAAAGACCGTAGGTTTAGTATTAGAGACTGTTTAAGACGGTCTCTAATATGTATAGTATCCGGTAGTGATTGTGCTAAATTACATATGGATTTTGAAATCAAATAACTAGAATTTTGAATAGAAAAGAATTTTATCAAAACGACATCATTTTATTTAATAATTCTGGATTCTAAAACTATTTAAGACCAACACCCTGGTAGCATTTCAAACCTAATAGATTAAGCATTTTTCTTTGAACTTCTACAATATGCCTTTCATGGCTTCAATAAATGAGATATTTATCAAAGCATAATACTTTACCTATCAACTTGAAATCCTATTACAATCTACCCAGGAGACAAAATGGACCTACAACACCTTGATATTAATACCAAACAAGTGGATCCATGACGTTTGTGTTCGCATTTTTGTACAAACAATTTGTCTCTTGGATAGAATATGGTAGGATTTCAAGCCCGATAGGTTGAACATTTTCGGTAATCTTTACCGAAAATATCATGTAGGTTGACCATTTTAAAAGAAACCACGTCTTGGTTTTCTTATTAGCAAAAACCAACCATAAGTACATACTGTAAGCAAGAAACATCCTGTCATTAAGTAATTATAAAATGACAATTTTACTTTTTATTTTTATTACTCGGAATTGACATATTCATCAAAAACCACTTTGTACTTTGATAGTATTAACGAAAAACCATCTTGAAGTATGTGTTTTGTTAGGAAAAAACCATCTATGATACAGTGCATGCTTTGGGGTGATTTCTCGCTAACAAAAAATCCACATCTGATTTCTCGCCAACGAAAAAACCGTATCGTGTTTTCTCGTAAAAGGAGAACCGATGGATTTTGATAAATACCCCTTCAATAATTCACAGAAATAAAATTTTAACCGAATGATATTTTTACCATAAAAAACAACCGTACAAATAAGGTTAACGGTGGTTAAAACAAGGATCAACGTGCAGGCCTGTAACAATGTTTTCCAAAACTGCCAATCATGTTTAAAGTTAAAACAAAACTGCAAACTATGGATTAATCAAAATGAGATTTCACAAATTGTAGGGTCCACGGACAACAAAGTCTTAAAACCAATGTTTTGTTTAAAATATGTTTAAAAGAAAGCGGCTTGAAATTTTGCGAAACTCCGGCCATTTCGAAGTTAAAAAAGATTTCGAGCTCTTGGAAGTTTCTAAAACCATGGTTTGTCGATCTTGGTTGCCAAAAGGCTCTCGGTATAATTTTAGGGTCCAGCATCAAAACCTTACCAAACCTTGGTTTCGGAATCCATAATCTTATTGCCGGTAGAAAAATCATTTTAATATCTAAATAGATGACAAGAGACCCGTAGCAGACACAGATGGGTAAAATATTGCCATTGGATCCGACCGGAACGGATCCGTCCATATTGTGAAAAGACCTACAAAATCGAGGTCTGACAGCACCCAAAAAAAAGGGAACCCAGTACCAAAGTGGGCCCCACTCACACGAAGGAGCCGTAATCTCTTAGGACTGTAAGGGATCCGCTGCAACTTCTCGAATCATAATAACCTTAAATATGTGGTTCAGATCATTTTTAACGGATACGATTGGGAGACTTGGTGTTTGGTGAATGAAGATTTTGGAGAAGATCCTAGTACGGTGAAAGATGGGGTTATGGACTGGGGGCCCAGTGGAGGGAAAACGTGGCCGCTTTTAAAACGTGCTCCCGTTTTTAATGCAGAGGGTTGGCGCAGAGCGAAGAGTCGCGTTTTTGGGTTTCGGGTAATTGGGCACCTACAGAACTACCACAAGCTATGGGACCCACTTTAAGGGGTAGGGTGGATTCCGCTTTGGGTGGATTTAGGCCGTAATGTACATGCTTTATGGTTTCTGTTTTCAAAATTTTTATTATATATTTATTATCCTCTGTCTATTTTGGATAACTACACAAACACCATCACACACTGTGTGACGGGGAACACCCACAATTTTTTTCTGAAAATGGCCATCTTCGGCCACCGAGGATTGAACCAACAACCGGGAAGTAACTGCCATACCAACAGAGCTATTATAATTATTTGATTTTGATGACGAGAGGGTAGCCCTAGAATCTACAAAAAGGCAATTGTGTTTTAAATATTTCTTTTGTTTACAATCAAAAATTTCAGATTACTAACAAAAATGGAAAAATGAATAATTATATAGCCGCAAAAAATTATATTACTTAAAAACGAATTTTTTGAACTTCTACTTTCATGTAATTCAAGAATGTTAAAAGAAAAAACAAGCAAACATCTATTAAAAAAGGCTATAGATCTCACATTCTAGTTGGAAAAACAATCACATTATATCTGACCACGACAACATTTGTCAAGATTAAACCACTTTACACAACCGCAAAAAGAAGAAGAAAGAAAATGTTACTAAGCCTCAGCAGATCTTAAGCAACAAGAAGCAAAAGAGAGGCTTCATGGAGTTATTTCTCTTTTGTTTATTGTTGCTATAAAGTTACTTATAGAAGTGTTGCTTGGGAACACTTTGCTTGAGGATAAAACACCCAAAAACATTAAGACATACACTTCCATGTCGCTTTTTATGGTAAAACTTTGACAAAAGAAATTTCCACACTAGTAATTTTTTTATTCATTTTATCATGATGATTTGTATATATAATAAGTAAAGTGCTTCATGTAACATTATTTATTTTATCATACATAGAAATTCAACAACCAGCTATCAGAAACCACAAAAGATAAGTTTACTTCCCATGCCTAAACAGTCTCTTCCTATTAGTAATAACTCAAAAAAATAGGAAGACCAAAATGACATTTTCTTCAATTATTGTACTAGATTAATCTAAGTTTGGTTTGTAAGAAATTAATGAAAAAGAAAGAAAATTTCAAACGATGCAATTGCCTCCAAAAATAGGCATACATCCCTTGAATTTTCTTTTCTTCCCATCACTTCAATCAGGACAAACATGTCATCACAGTTCACAAGCAGCCTTTATATCTAACTTTCAAACAGATGTGGCCTCATTTATCATGTAAAATTATCAAACCAAAAACCAACGGCATGACATTAAAATTGTCAAACCAAAAACCATCACAGAGAGAGCAACATAGCAACAATAAAGTCCCATTACTTGTTGATAGAACAGCATAAGCACCGGAACACAAACTACATGCATGTCTGATACCATGTCCCACAATACTAGTTCTTTTCCAGATTTACACCTAGACAGATCCCTTAGATACTACCTCTTTTAAATTTAAACATGCAATGCCCACTCCTCTAGTATCCCCCGAGACCGCCGCCGGTTTGGTGCAGCATGGCGTCGATCTCATCGCCATCCTCCATCTCCAGCTGTTGCCAAAACAGTAAAACAAAAGGAGATTATTTTGAAACACTATCGAAACAGAAATCAATAAGAGCATAATAATAGGGGTTATAAACAAAATGTACTTCATCAGGGGTCTGCTCTCCACGAAGCCTGCGACCGTCAAAAAGGAAGGCAATGGAGTTGAAGTCAACAGACTGCCTGTCACAGTAGGCGTTCATCAGCTTCTTCAGCTGGGTGCTCCTCTTGATGCGGAAAAACACCTCGTTCCCGTCCTACGGCATTTTATTATATAAATTAACCACTTAAGGACAAACAAAATATATTATTATGAAAGGGATGTACCAAACAAATGCACATATATCTTCAACATAACACATATATCTTCAACATAACACACATACACAGTACATACATTTCATTGGAGAAGAATTAAAAGCAAGTTCCTCATCAGAATATAGCAGCAAGGTTTCTCTATCTATATAGCACTGCAATGTAGTTATAGTGGCAGTCATATAAATCCAAAAGACATTTAGATTCAGATTTAGCTAAAATAAAATTTACATATAAACTTTAGCAAGTTTTAAAGGCTTCTGTTTTATCAGCCATCATCACAATTCACAAGTTTATGTCATAGATGACTACTTGACTAGATGATAAATATTCACAGTTCTGAAGAAATATTAATTGTGTTCTCAATTACTCGTATCCAAAAGCCCAAAATGAAAGGGGAAAACTACATGAAAGTTGCATCATACAAATCAGATGAATGGTGTAAATAAAGCTGAATAACTTGATTTAAATAATATTAACTAACTGGAAGACCCCCACTCAGCACTCCATCAATTGCAATAACGATTTCAATATGACAACAAAATCATGTTGTAGCTACAATTGGCATCGTATGAATTTACCTAATCAAACTTTTAATCATCCATGGGACATGCATATTATCTTTTACTTTTATCCTGTACATTCCAAAATTGTTTTCTTAGTAAATATAAAAATGAAAGACTTTTGCAGATTAGAGTTCTTTCCTGTTAGCAGTGAGTAAACTTCGCTAAATTGAAGGAATGACATTTTATATTAAGAGCGCCAATCTTGACCCAACCAGTATCTGGCCCAAACTTAACAGGCACAAGGAAAATAAACCGGGGCGGCTCAGCCCACCTAAGCCGTTTATTATTCAGGCGATATAACATAATCAGTGTTGGGGTTATATTAATGTTATTATAGTTGTTGTTACAAATATCTATACACCATAGCAGTTGGCATGGTGGATACATCTTTACAAATCCTACGGATTAGCAGGAGTGCGACTTGTAGGCACATTTATTTTGTTGGAAAGCAATAAACTCCGTACCAACAAGTATATTAAAAAAAGATTGTCCTGTGATTATTCCACTTGCTTAGTTTTATCAAGTTCAACTTTAAATCCTAGGGAGCATTACTTCTTGTTGAGAATGTGGATACCATTTAGTCCCACATCAATTGTGGGATGCATATGGGTATAAGATATAAAATGGAATAAACATCGATAAGGCTTGAAATTTAGTGCTTAGATAGCACATGTTTTTGTATCCAAAAATGGGATATCAGTGTTAAAAAGATACAAATGATGCAGTAAGTTATTATTTACAGCAGATATAGTATTTGGACATTATTACGAAAACAATAGCATTGTGACTAGACCACTAGTCTAGTTGTAACATTCTTGAAATTTAAAGTCCAGATGGTTTCTCCTTTTTCTATATATATATATATATATATATATATAGAGAGAGAGAGAGAGAGAGAGAGGTATTCACAGCTCGGAAAGCACAAGTTTATGACCAACTTTGTACCCAAATGTGAATAGTAGAAAGGATTTCTTAATGTATTCAAAACCCCACAATCTAGTTGGGTGGAATTACAGACAACAATTAATAGAAAAGACCAAAATAAAAAAGAGCCAAGCAAAACGGTGAACTACGCGTAAAGATGGTAAAACTTATATTCTGTCTTGAATATAGTGTCCAAGGGCAAGTGAGAACATCCGCCAAATGTTGGATTATGGTATGCTATCTACTAAGGTATTCTTCCATATAATGATAATGAATTTTTCGTCCTATCTTTATTAACATGAATTAGTAGTTCATTATGCATGCATATCATGGACTACTCTACCATCGGCAACTTTAAAGTAATTAAAGTCAATGCCTCAGACAAAATTATCAAGATATCCACCATAGGAAACTTTAAAGTAATTAAAGCCAATGCCTCAGACAAAATTATCAAGATATCCACCATAGGAAACTTTAAAGTAATTAAAGCCAATGCCTCAGAAAACATTATCAAGGTATCCACCATAGGAAACTTAAGGCACAACTGATGAGCCAGGAATCTCAAACAAACCTGACATAGGATAGTTCTTTCGTGACTACCATTCCCAACTTCAACATGATTAATAATGAAGTGGATGCCTTCAGACAACCTAAACCCAAGTATCACTCGGCAAAGAAAATTGATTTGAACACCTAGACCTAAACGCATGCCAAGTTAACAAGTGCTTTAAATAAGATCCATTACAACTCCAAGACATGGTTACATACATATGACCACATTTAAAACTGTTCATCTATGGTGCGTAGAAGCAAAACAACCATACATACCAATGGAAATACAATATATCTACGCAAGGATTTACTATATACCCGATCCGATTGATTACAATAGATCACCTTGCCCACGTCACGTAGAAGATCTGATCTTTGGCAGCTCCAAGCAACGGCCGGAGGGAAACCACATTTTGAAAGAAAGCGAGAATCCCACTCTTCATCACCCCGCAAGGCAGCCCAAAGTAGAAGACAATGAGAAAATGCAATGACGGCTATCTTGATTTTCTCTTTAGAAAACTCTCTATATTATGTGCATATGTCTCTCTTTTATATGAAACCTTAGCCTTCTATATATGAATATATAGGGCACCCATTCCTATGGACGGGTATTGGACTGGGGGGCCAATAGTTAACATAATCTCGCTCACACATTCAAATGGGTGATGTCCATACTCCCTGAGCCGATTCCCTGAATCAATTGTTTTCCTGAGAATCTCCTACTTCTCTTCCTCATTCATACCCATATATAATAGTTGGTGCGACGTGGACCGTTGAAAACCTGTAAATGGGTAGCCTTGCAGCCAGACCTGTTAGGACCGACACAAAAATCTCCTTAAAAGAAAACAGCATAAAACCAAAAAATATGTTAAGCTCGCGAAATCTCATACCCTAAATCCAATCGGATGTGTCTACTCAAATACCTTCGACCCCTCTCAGAAGCGTACTCGAACACCACGGTAGTTCCTCGATTCATCGCACTGTTAAACTTCGCCACCATGTCGTCAATAAGAGTTGAGCTTTTGATACAATCTGAAAACATTCCGATCTATCTTCCTTCGGCTCTGGATAGATAGGTCTGTTATTCATCCGCTTTCCCGACACTTCCCTGTATGTACGGTATAATGTCATCACAGCAGAAAACAGCAGCCAAAATAGTAGACACTCATAACATTACTATCCAGACAGCCTAGTGTCTCTAAGGGTATTGACTACCCGTCCTTATAGAATGAAGTCGTCATAAAGGCTCACACAGTTAGAAAGATGGGATTCATTCCTCAACCTCCTTATGTGCACAATCCTAGCCCAAGTCGTATGGCAACGTGCTATGGTATAAAATTCTCTTCCTGGGAGCATACGCCAAAAAAGTTATACCGTACGGACCCAAATCCAATCACCCTGTGATTCATTTACCCGGCCATATCGCCCTACGATATGCTTAGGATCTCCCGACAAACTCGCATCCCGTACGACCAGTCAGATCCCTAGTCCGACTATATGTAGACATGTAAACGTGGCCATGGGATAATCACTTCAGTCGCTCGACCTACAGAACATGGCAACCTCATCCTGACCTGGTCAGGACGACTCAATTAAATGCTCCCACTGTCGTCATATCCAGTATGCAACATCACAGCCACTGCTCCAAGCAGATGATATCTAGCACTTGGTCTCACCTTCGTATGCTTCCCTAGCATAAAAAGGATCTCTCGTGTGAGTAAAAGTTCTTAACCTGCTGACGTATCCTTATTAAATATGTATCCCGCACACTTCGTGTATCCCGCACACTTGTACTCCATACCTGTAATAATCAAACAACAACTGAGTCTTTTATCCCAAGCATATGAGGTAGGCTGCATGAACCAACATGAGAATCATGCCGGGTCCAGTAGATGAATCCTCCGCCTCCACTCACTCCTATCGAACAATATACTTTCATTGAGGTATTTGGCAACCATATCTTTTCGTATCACCTCCATCCATGTTTTCTTCGATCTCCCATCCGCCCTTTTGACATTGCCTATATCGATAGTATCCATTCGTCGAACCGGTACTTCATACATGACTAAACCATCTTAGTCGGTTTTCCCACATCTTCTCCTCCACAGGTGCAACACCAACTTTTGCACGAATATCCCCATTTCGCACCTTATCTTTTCTAATATTACCACACATCCAACGAAGCATTCGCATCTCCGCTACGTGCATCTTCTATGTATGATGCTTCTTAGGAGCCCAGCATTCTGTACCATATAATAAGGCAATCCGAATAGCGCTCCGATAAAACTTCCCTTTCAACCTTAACGGAAAGTTACGATCGCACAAAATCCCTGATGCACTCCTTCATTTCAACCAACCAACTTGGATCCCAATGCATATATGCTGTCTTGGACCTGCTCAATCTGAACCCCCGAGATTCCAACGTTTGCCTCCATAATTCCAATTTGGCATTAACCCTTATTTTCGTCTCATCTACTAGACAAATATCATCTGTGAATAGTATACACCAAGTACCTCATTTTGAATAGTTCTAGTAAGCTCATCTATTACGATGGTAAATAAAAATGGACTTAATGCAGATTCTTGATCTAAACCAATTGTAATCGGAAAATCACTCGTTAGGCCGTCGTAAGTTCTGACATTTGCCACTAATCTATCGTACATTTCCTTGATTATATCAATGTACTTGACGGGGACCCCCTTCTTCATCATTGTCCTCCATAATACTTCTCTAGGTATCTTGTCGTATACTTTCTCTAAATCAATAAATATCATATGCAAATCTATTCTTCTCTCTCGAAAACGCTCGATAAATTGACGAAGCAAATGAATAGCCTCTGTCGTCGATCGTCCAGACATGAACCCAAACTGATTCTCTGTTATCTTAACATTTTTCCTTAGCATGTGTTCAATCACTCTTTCCCAAATCTTCATGGTGTGACATAAGTTTTATTCCACGGTAGTTTGAGCAATTTTGAATGTCATTCTTATTCTTGTAGATAAGCACAAGGGTACTTTTTCTCCACTCATTTGGTATCTTTTTTGTCCGCCAAATCTTATTAAACAGATCTGTCGGCCATTTAACGCCTATTTCTCCTAAGTATCGCCAGACCTCGGTAGGAATTCCATCTTGACCAACCGCTTTTCTTGATCTCATTCTCTTTAAAACCTCTTTAACCTTTGGTATTCTTATTTTACGTTTGAAATCACGGTTTATATCTTGAGATTGAATGAAAAGTTCATCTAAATTCTTAGTAAAGTTTTCATTGAACAATTTGTCAAAAATAATCTCTCCACCTTTTCTTGATATTCTCATCTTGAACTAAAACCTTCTGATCTTTATTTTTGACACTTCACTGCACATAAGTCTCTGGTCTTATTTTCCCGCATCCGAGCAATCCAGTATATATCATTTTCAGCCTCTTTAGTGTCCAACTTCTCGTACAACTCCTTATAAACCCTAGTTTTAGCTTTCCGAACAACTTTTTTAACTTTCTTTTTAGCCATTTTATACTGCTCGAATCTCTCCGCGTCTCTGCTTTTCTTCAAATCTTTATAAGAATCTCTTTTGATTTTAATAGCAGGCTTTACTTCTTCATTCTATCATGATGTGTTTTTAGATGGTGGAGCACACCTCTCGACTCACCAAGTAGATCTCTATCTACTATCTTCATACAACTAGTCATCTTGTTTCATATTCTGTCTGAATCATGTTCAGACTGCCAATCCAGCTCTTGAACTACACGATCTATAAAAGTCTTTTGGTTACCTTCTTTCAGTCGTCGCCATTTAATTCTAAGTTCCACTTTACGTCTAATCTTCCAAGATCCTCTTTTAAATTAAAAATCTAAAACTAAAAGTCTATATTGAGTTGTTCCACTCTCACCTGGCACTACCTTACAGTCGATGCAACAACCTCTATCTATCCTTCTCGTCAGAAAAAAGTCTATTTGACTTGCACTTGATCAGTTTCTAAAAGTGATAAGGTGAGACTCTCTTTTCTTAAACCAGGTGTTTGTTAAGATCAAGTCATAAGACATAGCAAAATCTAGAATCGAGCTACCTGCTTCATTCGTTTGTCCAAAACCAAAATCTCTATGGATAGTATCAAACCCACTACGACTAGTACCTACATATTGAGATCACCACCAATAAATAACTTCTCTCCACTATGTATCCTTTGCGCCATCTCGTCTAAATCCTCTGAGAATAGACGTTTACTAGCGTCATCAAGACCTATCTGTGGTGCATGAGCACTAATAATATTAAGGATCTCCCCACCTAGAATAAACTTAACCGGTAAAATTCTATCACATTTTCTCCTAATCTTAACTACATTCTCAAGCAACCGCCTATATATGATTACGCCTACCACATTAAGATTTTTATCTCTACCGTATACCAAAACTTATAACCCCAAGGCTCTATGACTCTACCCTTTTCACCTACCCACTTAATTTCTTGCAAACACATAATACCAACTTTTCTCCTAATCATCACATCCACTAATTCTGTTGGTCTATCCGTAAGGGAACCTATATTCCAAGAAACTAGACGGATCCTATGAAACCATTGTTTATTTGTCACTACACTCGGAGTCCAATGTAGCGTGCCGCTTCTGGACGACGACCTAGAAGCCCTTGCATACTTAACACTACACCCGGAATCCAATGCAGCGCATCGCTGAGTAGGGAGCGCCCCGACGATATTCTTATTATGGTTCATGTCATAGAATGTGAGTTTTACGCTGGCTGTCACAAGCCTACTACAACTCTCATCCTTTCTCATCTAGACTTGAGACCAGCAACGGTGGGTTTTCTGTAATAGTCAAACATAATATAAAAATATTTATCTCGTATAATACAAAAAGAAGGCAACACACAATCAATCTCTAAAAAATATGCATTTATAAAAGTTGCCACTCATAAATAACTAATGTCAAACATAATAGAAAATCACTACATGTCTAAATACATATACGTCACCAAGGACGTAGCCTTAAGCCTCTAGTATGTTGTATAAAGCGCTCCTCGACTATTCCCTTTGTCAGTGGGTCCGCGACCATCTGATTCGTAGGGATGTACTGCAACTTGACATCCTTTTCCCCTTCCTTCTTAATAAAGTGGTACCGTATCTGAATGTGCTTCGACTTCCCGTGGTACTTCGGATCCTTCGAGTACGCAATTGCCGGCATGCAATCATAGTTAAGGACCACCTTGTCCTTTGCATGTGGCACTATAGTCAAATTCTCCAAGAATCTTCGTAGCCAAACTGCCTCTTGTGCCACTGCACTGGCCGCCACGTATTCCGCCTCCATGGTGGAAAAGGAAATGCAATCCTGCTTCTTACTACATCAAGAGATGGCTCTGCCATTTAGCAAGAAGGTATATCCCGACGTGGACGCTCGCTCATCTAGATCGTCGGTCCAGTCGGCATCTGTGTAGCACCGCAGGCGAGTGTCTAATCTTTCATAGCAAAGTATAGCGGCTATCCTGTTTAGGTGTTAGTTGTATGTATGCCCTAAAGGCCAGTATTGTACAGATATATATTATACTGGATGCTAAGACATATATAGAAATCCCACCGTTGCCGGTCCCAAGTCCGGATGAGAAAGGGAGAGGGTTGTGGTAGGCTTGTGACAGCCAACGGAAAACTTTGTCACATTCTATGACATGAACCAATACAAGAATATCGTTGGGGCGTCCCCTACTCAGCGACGCGCTGCATCGGATCCCGGGTGTAGTGTTAAATATGCAAGGGCTTGGTCGTCGTCCAGATGCGGCGCGCTACATCGGACCCCGGGTGTAGTGACAAATAAGCAAGGGTCGTCGTCCAGAGACGGCGCGCTACATCGGACCCCGGGTGTAGTGACAAATAAGCAAGGGTCGTCGTCTACAGACGGCGCGCTACATCGGACCCCGGGTGTAGTGACAAATAAGCAAGGGTCGTCGTCTACAGACGGCGCGCTATATCGGATCCCGGGTGTAGTGACAAATAAGCAAGGGTCGTCGTCCAGAGACGGCGCGCTACATCGGACCCCGGGTGTAGTGACAAATAAGCAAGGGTTTCATAGGATCCGTCTAGCTTCCTGGAACATAGGTTCCCTTACGGGTAGACTAATAGAATTAGTGGAGGTGATGATTAGGAGGAGAGTTGGTATTATGTGTTTGCAAGAAACTAAGTGGGTAGGTGAAAAGAGTAGAGTCATAGAGCCTTGGGGTTATAAGCTTTGGTATACGGGTAGAGATAAAAATCGTAATGGGGTAGGTATAATCATAGATAGACGGTTGCTTGAGGATGTAGTTGAGATTAGGAGAAAAGGTGATAGAATTTTACTGGTTAAGCTTATTCTAGGTGGAGAGATCTTTAATGTTATTAGTGCTTATGCACCACAGATAGGTCTTGATGACGTTAGTAAGCGTCTATTCTGGGAGGATTTAGACGAGGTGGTGCAAAGTATACCTAGTGGAGAGAAGTTATTTATTGGTGGTGATCTTAATGGACATGTAGGTACTAGTCGTAGTGGGTTTGATACTATCCATGAAGGTTTTGGTTTTGGACAAAGGAATGAAGTAGGTGACTCGATTCTAGATTTCGCTTTATCTTATGACTTGATCTTAGCAAACACCTGGTTTAGGAAAAGAGAGTCCCACCTTATCACTTTTAGGAGCGGATCAAATGCTAGTCAAATAGACTTTTTTCTGACGAGAAGAATAGATAGAGGTTGTTGTATCGACTGTAAAGTAGTGCCAGGTGAGAGTGTAACTACTCAACATAGACTTTTAGTTCTAGATTTTCGATTTAGAAAAGAACCTAGGAAGATTAGACGTAAGGTAGAGCCTAAAATTAAATGGTGGCGATTGAAAGAAGGTAATCAAAAGGCTTTTATAGATCGTGTAGTACAAGAAGCGGATTGGCAGCCGGAAGATGATCCAGACAAAACATGGAACAAAATGGCTAGTTGTATCAAGAAAGTAGCTAGAGATCTACTTGGTGAGTCGAGAGGTGGTGCTCCACCATCTAAGGACATATCATGGTGGAATGAAGATGTAAAAGCTGCTATTAAAATTAAAAGGGATTCTTATAAAGATTTGAAGAAAAGTAGAGATGTGAAGAGATTTGAGAAGTACAAAATGGCTAAAAAGGAAGTTAAGAAAGCTGTTCGGGAAGCTAAATCTAAGGTCTACAAGGAGGTGTACGAGAAATTAGACACTAAAGAGGCTGCAAATGATATATACCGGATTGCTCGAATGCGGGAAAGGAAGACTAGAGACTTATGTGCGGTGAAGTGTGTCAAAAATGAAAATCAGAAGGTTTTAGCTCGAGATGAGGATATCAAGGAAAGATGGAGAGATTATTTTGACAAATTGTTCAATGAGAGCTTTACTAAGAATTTGGATGGACTTGTCATTCAATCTCAAGATATAAATCGTGATTTCATGCGTAAAATAAGACTTACTGAGGTTAAAGAAGCTTTGAACAGAATGGGTTTAAGAAAAGCGGTTGGTCCTGACGGGATTCCTATCGAGATTTGGAGATGCTTAGGCGAAATAGGCGTTAAATGGCTGACAGATCTGTTTAATAAGATTTGGCAGACAAAAAAGATGCCAAATGAATGGAGGAAAAGTATTCTTGTACCTATCTACAAGAATAAGGGTGACATTCAAAGTTGCTCAAACTACCGTGGAATAAAACTAATGTGTCACACCATGAAACTTTGGGAGAGGGTGATTGAACACAGGCTAAGGAAGGATATTAAGATAACAGAGAACCAATTTGGGTTCATGCCTGGACGATCGACGACAGAGGCGATTCATTTGCTTCGTCAACTTGTCGAGCGCTTTCGAGAGAGGAGAAGAGATTTGCATATGATATTTATTGATTTAGAAAAAGCGTACGACAAGATACCTAGAGAGGTATTATGGAGGACAATGATGAAAAAGGGGGTCCCCGTCAAGTATATTGACATAATCAAGGATATGTACGACGGAGTAGTGACAAATGTCAGAACTTGCGGTGGCTTAACAAGTGATTTTCCGATTACTATTGGTTTACATCAAGTATCTGCATTAAGCCCTTTCCTGTTTACCATCGTGATGGATGAGCTTACTAGAACTATCCAAGATGAAGTCCCTTGGTGTATGCTATTCGCTGATGATATTGTTCTAGTAAATGAGACGAAAGCAGGGGTTAATGCCAAATTGGAATTATGGAGACAAACATTGGAATCTCGGGGATTCAGATTGAGCAGGTCCAAGACAGCATATATGCACTGCAAATTTAGTAGCCAGAGAAATCAAAACCATATTGGTATAACATTGGAAGGTCAAGAAATATCACCGAGCGACCAGTTTAGATATCTAGGTTCCATCATCCAAAGGAATGGAGAGATCGATAGTGATGTTAATCAAAGGATCCAAGCTGGTTGGTTGAAATGGAGGAGTGCAACAGGGATTTTGTGTGATCGTAACTTTCCGTTAAAATTGAAAGGGAAGTTTTATCGGAGCGCTATTCGGCCTGCCTTATTACATGGTACAGAATGCTGGGCTCCTAAGAAGCATCATACACAGAAGATGCACGTAGCGGAGATGCGCATGCTTCGTTGGATGTGCGGTAACACTAGAAAAGACAAGGTGCGAAATGAGGATATTCGTGCAAAAGTTGGTGTAGCACCCGTGGAGGAGAAGATGCGGGAAAACCGGCTTAGATGGTTTGGTCATGTGCGACGCAGACCTATGGAAGCACCGGTTCGACGAATAGATACTCTCGATATGGGTAATGGCAAAAGAGCAAAAGGGAGACCGAAGAAAACATGGATGGAGGTGATACGAAACGATATGGTTGCCAAAGGACTCAATGAAAGTATATTGTTCGATAGAAGTGAGTGGAGACAGAGGATTCATGTGTTGGACCCGGCGTGATTCTCATGTTGGTTCATGTAGCCTACCCCTTATAGTTGGGATAAAAGGCTCAGTTGTTGTTGTATGCTAAGACATATATAGAGAGGACTTTCTTGTCCGATATGATAGTATGCTATCTGGTTGCTCGTTATCTTAACATGTATACTTGTCTCTCGATATTGTCTTATAGTTACATGTTGGTAAAGCTCTTAGGATGTGTACTTGACTATCTGGACTATGATGCAGATCATACTAGTGGGGCCATGGTAGTCCATAAGTTCATCCTTTAATGTTCCTAGTCGTAGGTGTATCGAGACAGGGTATCGATATACCAGAGTAGACTAGCGTATACGCTTCTCGACCCATGAGATGGGCGATGGATGATCACATATCCATTGGTGTTTGACATCAGATATGGTATACGGGTGCTCAGTGGAGACTGGGTACACTGGACGGACTTGCCGAGAACTCCCAGATGGTATTATGCCTCACGTCAGATGGCAGTTCTCTGGTGACACTTGTACAGGTTAGTCTATAGACCCGAGATCGTCATAGAGTCTTGTATGATTCCCACTGTGCTTTGATTTCCACCTTACCACGTCCAAGAGGGCGTGCAAAATGGTGGTTTTTGGGTACAGTCCCAAGTCACATGGAGACAATGAGCGATAGGAGGGGTTTCGTCTCTCCCGGTATTGGGGGTTGATGTTGCGCTGTGCTCGATTGACCATAACAGGGAAGTCTCTGGTCAAGGCTGATTTAGAGATTTACTGGTAAGTGTTACCAGTAGTTTCTCGACCCGTTATGAGCCTCACATCGACATGACTTATCGGTTATTGGAGTCTGACGTTTACCACCCCTAGACTTGATATGCGACATATCAGACGAGCAGACCGGACTGTACGGGAAGTGTTACCGTCGGGCTTTTGCAGGAGTTGGAGCGGGCTTGCTTGCTTGATGATCTTCTGATCGCTCAATACCCGGATAGCCGTTACGTCCAGCTAGTACCGCTGACGGCTTGTGGGTGCTTGATGTGATCATCACCTACTGCCGGTGTATTGACGAGTCTTTAGAGTCCTATATAGAGCTTTTACTGGCTCAGGCAAAACAAAATAGGAGCACATATGTGATATGTGCGGGACCGAGAATAATGCGTGTATGAGATACCGTATTCTATTCTCACGACTTTTTGTATCGGTCGGTTATATGTGATATAGCCGGGTTATCGAATCAAGGGTTGATTCGATAAGTCGATACATTGGATGTTAGCTGGTTAAATGTGATACAGCCGGATTATTAAGTCAATTGTTGATTTGATAATTTAGTGTATAATTGTATATGTGATATACTAATTTGCATTAACTAACATTGGTTCACTTAAGCATTTGTTTTTCTCACATGTGCACAACTTTAATATATATGTGATATATATTAAATTGTATTTTCTTTTTGTATCATGGTTGTTGATACATAATACATGGGTGTACAAGACTTACACCATGATAATTATCATGTTGGGTTTAGTATTTAAAGTAATTACAAAATTAGTGGAAAATTGGAAAAATGCATGAAGCTTGTGGATGCATTGACTAAGTCCACTAGGTTTGTTTTACTTTAGATATCTGTTAATCCAACCATGTTAATTAGCCATGGTTATGTCTCTACATGAGTTAGTATATGATACTCACTCACCATGGTTAGCTCACTCACTCGATCATTATCCTCATCTCATTATTTGTTCATCTTCTTCCATGAGCTCAAAAGCACTCTAGGTTTTGATTAAGTGAGAAAGAAAAGTGAGAAAACAAATTCTAAAGTAAGCCCACTTCCTATTTCTCCATCTTCTACTAGACTAGCACTTTAGTATAGGGTGTTTACTTCACTAATCCTTTAGTTAGTGAAGTAGAAGCCTGAGCTAGTATTCCCTCGACGTAGATCATCTTCGGCATCGAAGATTTCAAACAAGAACGTTCCATTCGCCTTGTGAAGCCATGCAAGGGTCCAGGAGAACCAAGATCGCAGCGAAAGGACTACTACAAGGAGCTTATGAAGTGAAGGATCGATCTACAAAGGTTGTATTTCTATTTCACTTAGAAAGTAAATAGTTTACTTTGTTTCTGTATTGTATTCTAGCTAACGATTCTAGTTTAGAGTTCCCTTTAACGGCAAAATTTTTAAAATGGCATGGACGATACCTCCCGAAATCTCGCTGCCGTCGATGGGAACCCTATAGTGGTATCAGAGCCTAGCTAGGAAATTATACGGATAATGTTAAATTACGAACACGAAACAAACTCCGAACTTGAAACCCTAAAATCCAGGTTTCTGTCGATTTTAAAACGAGCCCTAAAAATATTTTAAACATGTACAGAGTCATATATATATGATAATATGAACACTGGTGAAATTTGGTGGCATTTGGCCAATTTTGGGCCGACGAGACTCCCCCATACCGGTCCAATCCGAGCCCCCCTCCAAATTTCTCCAGTGTTCTGTTACATGGGTTTTAGTGCTTTAGGTGTTGTTTATTTTTGCTAAATTGTCATGTGATGTTAATATACTATAATGACAACTCGGAGTGTTTCGTAGTCGTATTTTAACTGTTTTCGGGACAGTTTAAACGTTGTTAAAAAGTTCAATCGGATGTTAAATACCCACTTTTTCCCTTGCCGGAAAATTTTCCAAGTGTTGGATTTTTCCCGTAGTTAAAAAGCTTTCAAAGATCATGCAAGTTATGCGATGGACCCTCTAGAAGAACAAAACCTTAACTCGATTATGTGACCGTCAAAACCGCCACTGAACCTTCGGGTTTGTGGTGGTTCAACGGTGCCACATGTGAGGCGTTGATTTGGCCCTTCTACGATTGGTTCGTTGGTACTGTGGCGTGTGCTGAATAACTTTAAAACTACGCTCAAGTGTTGAGTTTTCTGGGTAATTGTGGGTGTGTTGATTCGATCGGAATGTTTAATATCGTCTAGTTTTTTTGCGACCGTAAGTGTAATATGTTATATCGCCGGTTTCGTTGCTATATGTCAACGACAATTGGGATGCGCATATTTACTTACGTTGATAACATGTGATGTTATGTGTTGTTGTTGGATATGTTATATTGGACCGTCGCGTTTTGAATAGCCGGGGGTTTTATGTGAGATGAGAGTTTTATTTTTATTCATGTAAAATTAAATGTATGTAATATTCTTTTATTGGGGCACTTCCAGGTTGAGGTTGATGTCACCATTGATATATATTATTTACTTTTCCGCGTTAGAATAGACCCAAGGAGGAGAGCACAAGTAACCGGGTTCTAGAGTCCAGTGGGAAACCAACTCGAGGAGTCGAGTCCGGGTCTCCTAACTCTAGAATTGGTAGGGTTGCGTGCCGCTCTCATAGGGGTCTAGGGACATGGGTATGGCTATTCATCGCGACCGTGGAATCCGTGTTTTATATAGGCTCAAAATAAAACACGGACCTCTGGTATATCTATTATTTCATATGTTTCTTCTGCTGCGATACCTGGGATGTGATCATTTGATATGTTGTGATAGATACTGTATATAGTATATATGATATATTATATAGACGTTACTTATGTTTTACACCCGCGTTAGCTCTACCCCGCTCTGCCGTTAGTTACATAACCCAACGGTGCATGACGGGACATCGAGGCGAATGCGGATGGCATAAGTGTACGTCGTATTTATCTGTGATGTTTAGGTGACTTAAATGATGGGACTTCATTAATGTGATTAATGAAAGAAAAGAAACCTAAAAGATGTAGAATCAAACTTTTCAAAAAGCGTAGCTACAGTTTTGCTTTGCATAGTGATATATATGATATATTCTGCACCTTATTCGATGAGGAAAGAGCCGAGATCCCTTCACCGGGAATGACCTCTTTAGCAAAACTGACAGATGCTACAACACCCGGTTTGTTTTTTGATTGCTTTTGAAGTTTTGCTTTGCATAGTGATATATATGATATATCCCGCACCTTATTCGATGAGGAAAGAGTCGAGATCCTTCACCGGGAATGACATCTTTAGCAAGACTAATGAAAACCTCAAAAACACTACTTTTCAAAATTCACTTGTTTCTACAACGATATCAAGTTCATTACGAAATAGGTTTTCTAAAAAACCTGTCGTAGCCCTCCGTCATTTCAGATAAGTCCAACTTAGTATTCGTGCTACGTTTGTTGACCTCCGTCAAGACGTAGTGTGCGGTAGCTAACTAGTATTTATCTGCTTATGCATATGATGCAGATTGGATTAGGGTAGTCGTACGACCTTGTTGACCTCCGTTAAGGGTCGTATGGGTGAGTTTGATTAAATCAAGAAATGACGGGTTGAACTTGACTTGCACCCTTTGGTTTGTTAAGCTCCGTCAAGGTCATAGGATGCTTGGGGCAAAATATTATCGGGAATTTGCAATGGGATTGCATACCTTCTATGAGATAGTTGGATCCTGATACCCACTGTGAGTAATTGTTACTCCTGGGAGAGTTTTACACAGGACAATTAGCCGATCAAGTAGGTGTCTAGAAAGGTGTCAACGGGGTTACGCTTCTGGAAAAACAGGGTTTATTTTAATTAGGTCCGTGCGAAAGCACGGGGAACCTCCTTCAAAGTACCGACACTGGCCTGGCTGAAAAATTGGCGAAATTGTAGGGTGTAATTAATACCGGCTAGTTTTTCCTTTTAGGGTTTGAAGGAAGATTTGATAAAAACAGTGGGAGCCATCCTGATTAGATAAAATAATAACCAATCCGATCTTGTAAGAGCATACGCTAAAGTGTTTTCTTCTCTCTCTCCAGGTAGCGATCATATCATGCTTTAATCAAGATAATAATATGGATGTATTAACCGAACCCGTATGTTATACTGTGCTGGGGAACGTTGGTTCCGTTCTTTCTTATAAAAGTTATAAGATTGAACAGGATATAGGGGAATACCAGGATTCTCATGCCACCCGAATGAAGAAAGTACATGATGATGCATTTTCTTCGGTGTGATCGTTACATAGAACTGTTTCTCCATTTCCTCTACGTCCTGGGTATTAGATACCGGGTCAGGATCCCATATATGTAATCAGTTATATGGGCTGAGAAAAGATAGAGAACTTGGAGAAGGTGATAAAGACATAAGGGTTGGAAATGGTGCAATTGTTGCAGCTAAAACCGTCGGGGATTATCACCTTGTATTGCCAACTGGTAATACATTGATTCTGAGCGAATGCTATTACATACCGAACCTGATATGCAACATTATATCAGTTTCTTTGTTGAGTAAAGAGGGATATAATTTTGTATTACAGGACAATGTTATGAACATTTTTCTAAACCAAAAGTTGGTTGGATCAGGCACGATGTGCAATGGCATTTATGTTCTAAATCAATCAACGGTTCTGAGCATAACAAACACACACAAGAGGAAGAGTTCAAAACTGAACGACTCCTTCTTGTGGCATTGTAGACTAGGTCACATCAATGCGACACGACTAGCTAAGTTGCATAAGGATGGATATTTGAATCCGTTTGACTTTTCATCTTATGACACTTGCCAGTCATGTCTCAAAGGCAAGATGACCAAAACTCTGTTTACGGGACACGGAGAAAGAGTTACTGAACTCTTGGGACTGATACATAGTGATGTATGCGGTCCCATATCTACACATACCAGGGATGGTTTTTCGTACTTCATTACATTCCCTAACGATCTCTCTAGATTCGGATATGTGTTCCTGATGAAACACAAATCAGAAGCTTTTGAGAAATTTAGAGAATATAAACAAGAAGTCGAGAACCAAACCGGGAAAAGTATTAAAATCCTACGATCTGATCGAGGAGGTGAATACTTAAGCAATGAATTCCTGGACTTCCTAAAAAAGAATGGGATTCTCTTTCAGCTAACTCCTCCATATACACCACAGCACAACGGTGTATCGGAACGGAGGAACCGCACCCTATTAGATATGGTGCGCTCTATGATGAGCATAGCTGAATTACCTATTTTCTTCTGGGAGTATGCACTGGAGACAGCGGCATACCTACTGAATAGAGTTCCTACCAAATTCGTGCCTACCACCCCATATGAGATATGCGAGGGGAAAAGACCTTTATTAAGATATGGGGTTGCCCGGCTTATGTCAAAAGACAAAAACCGGACAAACTCGAGGCAAGGTCTGTTTTGTGTAAGTTTGTTGGATATCTCAAGCATTCGCGAGGGTATATCTTCTACCACAGTGAGGAACAAAGGGTGTTTGTTGCTCAACACGCCACCTTTTTAGAAAAGGAATTTCTTGCAAAAGAGATTAGTGGCTCTGAAGTAGAACTGGAAGAGGTTCCAGCTGTACAAACCACAACAGAAGATTTGGAGTTCCCGATGAACCCCGGCCACTCTGCCGATCTAGTAGGGTTCCTCACCCACCAGAGAGATACTACGGTTTTCTCATGGATGGTGGAAGCGAGGATTGCATCATGAAGGATGACCCAACTAGTTTCGAGCAGACCATCACGAGTAGAGACTCAGTGAAATGGCTGGATGCAATGTGGTCCGAGATGGAATCCATGTACACCAACAAAGTATGGACTTTGGAAGATGCTCCTGAAAGGGTAAAACCCATTGGGAGCAAGTGGATATTCAAGAAAAAACTTGGTGTGGGTGGGAAAGTGGAGACTTTCAAAACTAGACTTGTTGCAAAGGGTTTTCGTCAAAGACCGGGTGTGGACTATGATGAAACCTTTTCTCCAGTGGCTATGCTTAAATCCATCCGGATCATGCTTGCCATCGCTGGATATTATGACTACGAAATCTGGCAAATGGATGTTAAGACCGCTTTTCTAAACGGTGATTTAGAAGAGAGCGTGTACATGACTCAGCCAGAAGGCTTCGTAGCTAGTGAGAGCAGCGGGAAGGTGTGCAAGCTTCTTAAATCCATTTATGGATTAAAGCAAGTATTGCGGAGTTGGAACATCTGCTTTGATATCGTTATCAAAGAGTTTGATTTCGTCAAAAACGTAGATAAACCTTGTATCTACAAAAAGGTGGCAGAGAGTAAGGTTGTCTTCCTCGTATTGTACGTGGACGACACACTCTTGATAGGAAATGACATTCCTATGCTGCAATCAATCAAGCTCTTCTTATCACAAAGATTCTCTATGAAAGATCTAGAGGATGCCTCTTACATCTTGGGGATTAAGAGCTATAGAGATAGATCCAAACGGATACTGGGATTGTCCCAATCCAGGTACATTGACACCATACTAAAGCGGTTTAGTATGGAAGAGTCCAAGCGTGGGTTTTTACCCACTATCTCAGGGCTCTCTCTCCAAAGAGATGTCTCCCAAGACTGATTTGGAGAGAGCTCGCATGTAAGGGATACCCTATGCTTCGGCTGTAGGCTCCATCATGTACGCAATGCTATGTACCAGACCCGATGTAGCACACTCACTAAGTGTAGTGAGTAGGTATCAAGCTGATCCTGGAGAAAGTCACTGGACAGCTGTGAAGAGCATTCTCAAGTACTTACGAAGGACTAAAGAGATGCTCTTGGTGTATTGTAACGGAGAACTCCAAGTGGAGTCCTTTACTGATTCGAGCTTCCAGAGTGATAAGGACGACTATAAGTCGCACTCGGGATTTGTTTCACCCTTTACGGAGAGGCGGTAAGCTGGAAGAGTTCCAAGCAGGAAATCGTGGCAGACTCAACGATGGAGGCTGAATACATCGCTGCCAACGATGCTGCCAAAGAAGTTATCTGGATCAAGAAGTTCATAACTGAACTTAGAGTGGTTCCATCCATTAAGGATCCAATACTTTTGTATTGTGATAACAATGGAGCGGTGGCTTTGGCCAAGGAACTCAGATCCCATCAGCGATCCAGGTATATTCTGAGGCGGTATCACCTGATCCGGGAGATAGTTGATCGCCGGGAGATCGAGGTCGGGAGGGTTGACACGAAGAACAATACAGCGGATCCACTCACGAAAGCCATTCCCCAGATACAGTTTGAGAGACTCTTCGGGATGCTTGGTATGCGATACTACAGCAGCTGGCCCTAGTGCAAGTGGGAGATTGTTAGTTGTATGTATGCCCTAGAGGCCAGTATTGTACATATGATGTATATTATATTGGATGCTTGGACATATATTGAGAGGACTTTCTTGCTCGATATGATAGTATGCTATCTGGTTGCTCTTTATCTTAACATGTATACTTGTCTCTTGATACTGTCTTATAGTTACATGTTGGTAAAACTCTTAGGATGTGTACTTGACTACCTGGACTATGATGCAGATCATACTAGTGGGGTCATGGTAGTCCATAAGTTCATCCTTTAATGTTCCTAGTTGTAGGTGTACAGGGCATCGATATACCAGAGTAGACTAGCGTATATGCTTCTCGACCCATGAGATGGGCGATGGATGATCTCATATCCATTGGTGTTTGACATCAGATATGGTATACGGGTGCTCAGTAGAGACTGGGTACACTGGACGGACTCGCCGAGAACTCCTAAATGGTATTATACCTCACGTCAGATGGCAGTTTTCTGGTGAAACTTTTACAGGTTAGTCTATAGACCCGAGATCGTCATAGAGTCTTATGTGATTCCCACTGTGCTTTGATTTCCACCTTACCACGTCCAAGAGGGCGTGCAAAACGGTGGTTTTTGGGTACAGTCCCGAGTCACATGGAGGCAATGAATGATAGAAGGGGTTTCGTCTCTCCCGATATTGGGGGTTGATGTTGCGCTGTGCTCGATTGGCCATAGCAGGGAAGTCCCTGACCAAGGATGATTTAGAGATTTACTGGTAAGTGTTACCAGTAGTTTCTCGACCCGTTATGAGCCTCACATCGGCATGACTTATCGGTTATTGGGGTCTGACGTTTACCATCCCTAAACTTGATATGCGACATATCAGACGAGAAGACCGGACTGTACAGGAAGTGTTACCGTCAGGCTTTTGCAGGAGTTGGAGCCGGCTTGCTTGCTGATTTTCTGATCGCTCAATACCCGGATAGCCGTTACGTCCAGCTAGTACCGCTGACGGCTTGTGGGTGCTTGATGTGATCATCACCTATTGTCGGCGTATTGACGAGTGTTTAGAGTCCTACATAGAGGTTTTACTGGCTCAGACAAAACGAAATAGGAGCACATATGTGATATGTGCGGGACCGAGAATAATGCGTGTATGAGATACCGTATTCTATTCTCACGACTTTTTGTATCGGTCAGTTATATGTGATATATCCGGGTCATCGAATCAAGGGTTGATTCGATAAGTCGATACATTGGATGTTAGCCGGTTATATGTGATATAGCCGGATTATTAAGTCAAGTGTTGATTTGACAATTTAGTGTACTAACATTGGTTCACTTAAGCATTTGTTTTTCTCACATGTGCACAACTTTAATATATATGTGATATATATTAAATTGTGTTTTCTTTTTGTATCATGATTGTTGATACATAATACATGGATGTACAAGATTTACGCCATGCTAATTATCATGTTGGGTTTAGTATTTAAAGTAATTACAAAATTAGTGGAAAATTGGAAAAATGCATGAAGCTAGTGGAAGCTTGTGGATGCATTGACTAAGTCCACTAGGTTTGTTTTACTTTAGATATCTGTTAACCCAACCATGTTAATTAGCCATGGTTATGTCTCTACATGAGTTAGTATATGATACTCACTCACCATGGTTAGCTCACTCACTTGATCATTATCCTCATCTCATTATTTGTTCATCTTCTTCCATGAGCTCAAAAGCTCTCTAAGTTTTGATTAAGTGAGAAAGAAAAGTGAGAACAAATTCTAAAGTGAGCCCACTTCCTATTTCTCCATCCTCTACTAGACTAGCACTTTAGTTTAGGGTGTTTGCTTCACTAATCTTTTAGTTAGTGAAGTAGAAGCTTGAGCTAGTATTCTCTCGACGTAGATCATCTTCGGCATCGAAGACTTCAAGCAAGAACGTTCCATTCGCCTTGTGAAGCCATGCAAGGGTCCAGGAAAACCAAGATCGCAGCGAAGGGACTACTACAAGGAGCTTATGAAGTGAAGGACCGATCTACAAATGTTGTATTTTGATTTTACTTAGAAAGTAAATAGTTTACTTTGTTTCCATATTGTATTCTAGCTAACGATTCTAGTTTAGAGTTCCCTTTAACGGCAAAAATTTTAAAATGGCATGGACGATGCCTCCCGAAACCTCGCTGTCGTCGATGGGAACCCTACATTAGGTACCGCAAGATCCTTTTTACCCTCTTCCAATGAGCAACACCGATGTTGAACTGAGAACTGCTCATTAGTCCCACTGCATAAGATATATCGAGTCTCGTACACACTATGGCATACATGAGACTCCCGATAGCGCTTCTATATGAAATATTATGTATCTGTCTTTTCTCTGTTTCGTTTTTGAGACACTGTTCTAGACTTAGCGCATGATTCTTTCTAACTGGAGTCCCAATGGG
This sequence comes from Agapanthus africanus, assembly GCA_030015575.1. Lineage (NCBI taxonomy): Eukaryota > Viridiplantae > Streptophyta > Magnoliopsida > Asparagales > Amaryllidaceae > Agapanthus > Agapanthus africanus. The sequence goes on along the minus strand of JASDDO010000008.1, from coordinate 112,412,909 downwards.
TTTGTAACCGTTCATATCAAACCGTTCCAGGATTTTCCTAATGCAAGTCTCCTAAGAAAAACCTAGAGTCCTCTTGGAACGATCTTTCAGAATACGAATCCCGAGCACGAATTGAGCATCGCCTTTGTCCTTCATCTCAAATGTGTAGGACAGCCAACTTCGAGAGGCATTTATGGTCTCCATACCGTTCCCTGCCAGCAAGATATCGTCGACATATAACGATAGGATCTCGAAACTCTTACCAGCTTGTCGTAGGTAGACACAATTGTTCTCATCGATCATCTTAAAACCATAACCTAGCACGATTTTATGCAATCGAAAATCCCATACCCTGGAAAACTGTTTCAAGCCATAGACAGATCTCCTCAATTTGCACACCTTGCGCTCGAGGCCTTTGGCTTTGAAACCAGTAGGCTGATCCATATAGATCTCTTTCAGTTCTCCATGGAGAAAAGTTGTCTTGACGTCCATCTAAACTAATTCAAAATCCATCTTTGCTACCAATGCCAAAACTGAGCGAATGGAAACTATTTTCACCACCAGGGAAAATGTCTCATCATAGTCCACACCACTTCTCTGGGTGAACCCCTTCGCCACCAAGCGTGCCTGCAACGCTCAATTGTCCTATCCGTCTTTCGCTTGACCTTGAAAACCCACTTATTCTCAATGGTCTTGCTTTTGGCAGGAAGGTCCATCAAGTCCCAGACTTGATTCTTCCTCATGGACTCAAGCTCCTTTTCCATCGCAGTCTTCCACTCTTCCGCTGCAAGTCTTGAAATAGCGTCCTCATAGGACTTGGGTTACATAATATCATGCGGTGCAACCATGAACACTTCCCTTTCGATCTCAAAACGTCGACGAGATACTTGTCCACGCAAAGCTCTTGAGATTCCGCAAATGGCTCCAAGTCATATGCCGGTATCTCACTCTCACTGTCCTTAGCCGGTAGAGGAACATATTCCTCTTCCAACTCTGGATGGTCAGTGATCTCCTCGACCTCGTACAACCCTAAATCCCTAACTACTTCACCTCTTCGCGGAAATTCCTCTTCGAGGAATTCGACATCTCGTAACTCAATCTCGGTCACAGTCCCGTCCTCATGTTCAACTAAGAACACATATCTTTTAGAGTGCTTGGAATAGAATGAAAATACACTTCTTCCCTCTAGAGACGAGCTTCCCATACCGGTGAGAAGTGTTGTGTACATAGGCGGCGCATCCCAATGGACGTAAGTGATCCAACAGTGGCTTATCACTCATCCATAACGCATAAGGTGTGGACTGAACCGATTTGGAAGGTAAACGGTTAAGAACATAAGTTGCTGTCATCAGCGCATCTCCCCAAAAGGATATGGAAAAATTGGCTTGCGGTATCATGCACCTAACCATATCTAGCAATGTCCTATTTCATCTCTCTGCAACACCATTTTGTTGCGGAATGCAAGACATCGTCGGCTGTCTGACAATCCTTTTCTCTTCACACAGCTCCCTGAACTGATCCGACAGATATTCATTACCATGGTCTGTGCGCAAAACCTTAATGCTCTTGCTTAATTGGTTTTCCACCTCACTGATATAGCGCTTGAAACAATCCAAGGCTTCATACTTGTGGGAAATCAAATACATATGCCCGTAACGGGAGTAATCGTTTATGAAGGTGATAAAATAAGGAGCACTGCCTCTAGCCTTCACATTTACTGGTCGACATGTGTCAGAATGAATAAGTTGCAATAGAGTAGCCGCTCTCTTTACCATCCCAAATGGCTTCCTTGTGACCTTACATGCAAAACAATACTCGCACGTGGATAGATCAACCTGGTCAAGATTGCCAAGTAGGTTGCCCATGGCAAGCCTAGTCATCCTATCATGTCCAATATGATCTAATTTGCTATGCCATAATTTAGATCCATGCTCAAAACTATTTACAGCACACGAATAAGCAAATAAATCATTTTTATTGCTAATAGAGTCGCAATCCAAAATAATAAGGCCATTAATAGAGCGTCCAACACAAAACAAAGAATTATTTAAAATAAGTTTAACATAGTTATTCTCAAATAATACGCTAAATCCTACGCTAACTAATCTAGCAACGGATAAAAGGTTCGTCGCATCCTTGAAGTATATAAAACATCATGGAGAATTCACTCATTCCCAGAACTCGTAGTTGGCCTATTCGTTCCGATGTCCTGCACCTCGACATATGACTCGTTTCCTATGTAAATTTTTCAGCACCCGGTAGGTACTCTCGTACTCTATGAACCCTTCTCTGTCTCGAGAGATGTGGTCCATGGCTCCCGAATCTACAATCCACAAATATGTAAGGAGTGAGGGTTTACCTTTTTAGGCTCTCACAGTCGCGAGCGAAGTGGCCTGGCTGTCCACGGTTGAAGCAAATATCTCTCTTGGCTGACATTTTCCTACGCCTCGCAGGCTTCTTGGGCTTCACCTTTTCATCCTTCGTCTCTTTATTTGATCCCTTATAGGACCCCTTACGTCTAGGCCTTTTGGCATTAGGCTTGGAGTCTTCAGCTGCCATAACGGTTGATGATTGCTTCTTAGGCTAGAGAGTGTCCACGCGCTCATCTTCAAACTCAACTTTAGCCCTCACATCCTCCAACGTTTTCACGTTGTCGGAATAGGATAATAAGAGTTTGAGATCATTCCAGAAATCGAGCAGAGCCCGGATGACGGCCTAAATTTGCTGCTAATCAGTAAGCTAAGAGTCGGCAAGTCCGAGATCCCTAATCATCGATGCCATCATACGAAGATAAAATTTGATGTGTACGAATCCAGCTTAATAATCAGCACACGGATCCTCATTGACGAAACGTGCTCATAGCGGGTCTCAAAAGCCTCCTTGGGTCTCTTTGCTGTTGGATACTCCTTAAATTCACCAATGAAATCGTTCCTCATCGCAGCTAGCATGATGTACCGCGCTGAACGATCCTTTTGGACCCATTTCTTGTACTCCTTTGCAGCCCTGCTATGCTGCTGAGTGAAGCCTTGCTCCGGTTCAGGCATTTCAGTTTCAATACAATTTTGCAACTCTTGCTCATTTAGTAGAAAGCAAATCTTTCGACGGCAGTCGAAGTTATCGCCGTTCAGCTTATCATTTGGTGAGATCGGCAATAACTGATTTGGAAGACATCTGATGAGAAAAAATATTTATAGGTGCACTAAGACTATAGGCAAAATAATGGAGTACCGTTTTTTCCAAAAAAAATGCTTCATCTTAAACCCATCTTAACAAAAATAATAAATTTCACACTCCGAAAAAAGAGAAGCCTTAAGACCCCCAACAACATCCTTCAAAAGTATTAAATTTAAAATCTTATTAAAATGATTGAACAACGGAATATAGATTTCCTAGAAACGGAGGATATTAGGTAGTTAAATCTAGACTCCTGTCTCTTCTCGAAATCTCCAACTTAAAATTTGTTAGATTAATGCAGCATGCATCTTTCATTTATATAGTATGTCATGCACATCACAAAATGCAACAAAACAATCTAACAAAATGCATTTTCTGATTAAACCATCCAATTTAATCTTGACCATTTTATTATGGTGTTTGTTTTATTCATGAAATTAATAAGCACCATAAAAAAAACCATTAAATCTCCAAGATTTATGTGAGAATAAATTTTTGGGGAAAAAATTAGTGAGCAAAAACAAATTTTTCAAAAAAAACATAACTCCCGGAGTTAATAGAAAAACCCTTAACTAACCAATAAATTTGAATTGGAAACTCCAAAAATAAGGAGGGAAACAAAATAAATCATTTTCTTAATTTTTTTAGAATTTTTCTGGAATTTTACGGATTTTTCTGGATTTTTTGGTAATTTGCTAAAATTTTCTGAATATTAAAATAACTTATTTTATAAAATAAAAGGCCCATGTCTCTACCCAGGCTTGAACTTAGTTTGGGTCCAAAAGGCCGAGCCTGAGCCCTGCTCGGGCCGGGGTCACCCTCATTGGCCAAATTTTTTAAAAAAACTGAGAAGAAAAAAATATTCATATATGTTATTTTAGTTATATATATATACACACACACACACACACAAACCATATCTCAAAAAAATATTTGTGTCCATGTAAAATCCCAAAAAAAATTGGTGTTATCACCAAGATCCCAAAACAAATTCGCAAATTTCTTTTCATAAAAAATATTAGGGTTAGAGTTTTAAAAGATGCAACATAGCCGCCATTATTGCTCATACCAAAAGAGAGAAAATCCTTTTTTCTTCACATAAATAAGATCCAATCTTTAAAAAAATAAATCTTCTCACATATTGTTTCATGGGTAACTTCACTTCAACAAATTAAAACTACACCATAAGCGTCGTAATAAATTATAGATCTAATCTATAGTGATATATACCGATGCAAAAAAATAGATGGATCTTCGAAGATCCATCAAAACGATCACCCTAAAATATAGATTTGTCATAATATTATTAAAAATTGACCTATGTTTAGATATAAAAAAAACGCAACTTTTGAGTTGCAAATAATTTTTAAAAAATAGATCTAATTAATCTACGACCGTGGCATGTATGGCTCTAATACCAATGATATGATGCGTAGAAGCAAAATAAACATACATAACAGTGGAAATACAATCTATCTACGCAAGGATTTACGATATAGTTGATTCGATTGATTACAACAGATCTGTTAGTGTATATACCCTAAAGGCCATTACTGTATCATACTAGTTTGTATATTACTTGATGGAAGCTTAGGATATTCACAGTTGTATATACAATCTTGCTCGAAATGGTAGTATGCTACTTGGTTTGTCTCTGCTTTAATATGTGCATGTGTTTCTTTTAGCATATCGCTCATACATATCAGTAGAGCCCTTAGGATCTTTACTTGATTACCAGCGTTGTGATGGCGCTCACACTCGTGGGGCTGGGTAATCCATAAGCATATCCTTATACTGGTCCCTGGTCGTTGGACTATCGAGACAGGGCATCGATACTCCGGAGTAGACTAGCGTATGCGCTTCTCATCCCAGCGTGGGAGACGGTCTGTCCCACAGCCGTCAGTACGTCGTACTTGAGATAGTATGTGGGTGCTCGTTAGGTTACGAGTACACTGGACAGGACTCGTCGGGAACTGTTGATTGGTATTATACCTATCGTCAGTTATCAGTTCCCAGGTGACATGAGTACAGCTTAGTCCGCTGAAGCGGCAATAGGCATGCTTTTGCCGCGGAACCGCCACGCTTTGAGCGATTCACTGGATCGTTTTTGGTGGCTTTCTTCACAAAACCCTGAGATGATTTTTGACGTAAGATTTATTTTATTTTGAATGGCCGCACAACCGGGTCGGGGTTGTAGCCGTCATTGTATAATTCTTTTTACTGTTTTTACTCCTAGGATAGACCCATGGAGGGGGTGCACAAACTACCGGATATCTCGAAGTGCCGAGTGGCCTACTCACGGTGTTGAGGGAGGTTGCTTCGCTTCGGGTACTTGGCGGGTAGTTTGCCGCACCCGTAGGGGTCTTGGGTGGGGTATTTGGCTATTCACCGCGACCGTGTAATCCGCTTTTCGTTGCAGGCTCGAACGGATTGCGGATTCCTAGTATATCCAATGTATTCATCTGTGATCCGTAATGTCTATCATTGTTATATATTTATATATTATAACTATTTAGGCGTTGCTTATGTTTTACAGCCACGCTAGCCCAGCCCCCGCTCTGTCGTTAGTTAAGTAACCTAACGGGTGATGACGAGACCCCGTGGCGAATGCGAATGACATAAGCGTACGTCATATTTTGGTTGTTTTCTGCAATGGTAGGATTAAATGATGGGACGGATTAAAAGAACTAATGCAAGAAAATAAACCAAGTAAAAGTCGATTGGAACACTTTGAAAACCACTCGGTTCTTTTCAAAACTAAACTTTTAAATGCGGAGCTTGAACCACTCCTTTTAAAAGCTATCTCGTTCCATCGATTATATCAAGTTCACTACATTCACGGTTTCGCCAAAACCATTCGTAGCCCTCCATCATTTCAGTTAAATATTCGGTAGTATTCAAGCTATGTATTTTGACCTCACGCCAAGGCATGGTGATTGGTAGCTGCCGAATATTTATCTGTTGCATAGATAGAATGCGTTGGTTTGAGACAGTCGTACTGCCATTTTGGCCTACGTCAAGGGTAGGTACGGGTGGGTTCAAATTAACCGGGATAATGATGGGAAGAACTTGACATGTGACTTATGACATTTTGACATCACGCCAAGGTCATAAGAGCATGGGGCAAAAATCCACATCGGGAGTTTCATAAGTACTGAAACTTGCTAGCGCTGCATACCATTTGGAGTGTGATGATTCTGGTAGAATCCCTTCGATTTTATCACGCGATGATATTTGGATCCCGATCCTACTGTGAGTATATGCTACTCCTCGGGAAAACTCACTTACCGATCAATGCTATAAACCTAGTAGGTGTCTAGAAAGGTGTTAGCTGGGCTACGCCCCCAGGGAAAAGAGCTTTTTTAATTAAGGAACTTCGCGAAAGCGTTGGAAAACCTCCCTCGAAATACCGACACTGGCCTGGCTGAACGGTTAAGCAAGTATTGTACGGTAAGATTGATCCCGACTAATTCTTTCTTTACGGTTTGAGAAGAGATTCGAGAGACAGTGGGAGCCATCCAGTTTAGACAAACTAAAAACTACTCTAAACTTGCAAGAGCATCATGCTAAAGTGTTTCTTTTCTCTCTCCTAATTGCAGCGACCATTCAACATGACCGGACTTAAGTTATTATTAGATAAAAACATACTGACAGGGCCAAACTATAAAGATTGGCTCAGGAATGTCAAGATGGCAATCACTTACGATAAGTTGGGGTATGTCCTTACCACCAAAGCTCCCCCTGTCCCACGTCCCACCTCCAGCGTCGCGGATAAAGAAATCCATAAGACATGGGAGATCGATTGCGCGAAGGCCAAATGCCTCGTGCTTTCCTCGATGGACAACGAACATCAGAGGAGACATGAGAATATGGACCTGGAGTCCATATTTCTCCATACAAAAGAACTGTATGGAGAGCAGTCTCGTATCGCAAGATACGAAGTGTCGAAGAAGCTATTTTCGGCAAGATTGGCCGTCGGATCATCGGTAGCGGAACACGTGCTTAAGATGATTGGCTACATTGAGGAGCTCGCGGTCCTTGGGACCACGTTGGAGAATGAACTCTACACTGATTTGATTCTCCAGTCCCTTCCTTCCACTTACGCCCAGTTTATCCTTAACTTCAACATGCAAGGAAAGGAGGTTGAACTTTCCGAACTTCTGAACATGTTGAGGAGTGCTGAGGGCACCCTACAGAAAGGTAGGGAGACATCCACTTTGTTTGTAGGAGGATCTTCCTCTTCTAGATCCAGGACGAAAGCCAAGGGTAAGAAGAAGAAAGCCCCCGCCAAACCAAGAGGCGGTGTCAGTAAAGTGGATACGAAGGGAAACGGAAAGGCAACAAAGATAGCGGGAAAGCTGGTGGGGAAGGAAGAATGCTTCTACTGTCACAAAGGTGATCACTGGAAACAGGATTGCAAGGCTTAGAAGGCCAGAACCCAGGATCTGAAACGAGTTGCGGCTTCAGCTTCAGGTGTGTATGTTATTGAAAACTGTCTATCAATAAACTCTACATCCTGGATATTGGATACCGGATCTCATATCTGTAATTCTTTACAGGCGTTGAGAAAGCGTAGTTTTGAAGGCAGGTGACATAACCCTCAGAGTTGCAAACGGTGCTAGCATGGATGCTGAGGCCGTGGGGGACTATCACCTGGGATTGTCGGATGGACACTTTTTGGTTTTGCGTAGTTGTTATTATGTACCAAATGCAACCTGTAACATCATTTCTGTATCTTTATTATCTAAAGAAGGTTATAAATTTGCATTTGTAAGTAATGTAGTGAACATTCACCTTAATCAAGTTTTGATTGGGTCAGGTACATTAAACAACGGTATATACATTTTAAACCAACCACATATTTTCAATGTCCAGGATACACACAAAAGAAAGTCTTCAGAAATCAATAAAACTTTCTTATGGCATTGTAGACTGGGTCACATCAATGAGATAAGGTTGACTAAGTTACATACAGAAGGATATTTGGATCCGTTCGAATATCAATCGTATGCAACTTGTCAATCCTGTCTCAAAGGAAAGATGACAAAGACTCCGTTCACTGAACACGGAGTAAGAGCGAGCGAGCTCTTGGGATTCGTACACAGCGACGTGTGCGGTCCAATGTCTACACATGCGCGAAGCGGTTATTCTTACTTCATTACTTTTACGGATGATTTTTCAAGGTTCGGACATGTCTTCTTAATGAAGCATAAATCTGAAGCTTTTGAAAAATTCCAGGAATGCAAGAATGAAGTAGAAAAACAAACAGGCAAAAGTATCAAGGCACTGAGATCTGATCGAGGTGGTGAATACTTGAGTGCCGAGTTCCTGGATTACTTAAAAGAGAATGGAATTCTCTCTCAGCTTACTCCTCCATACACTCCGCAACATAACGGTGTATCGGAGAGACGGAACCGAACCCTATTGGATATGGTACGGTCCATGATGAATAACGCTGAGTTGCCGCGATCGTTCTGGGGATATGCGGTAGAATCAGCTGCATACCTTTTGAACCGAGTTCCCACTAAGACTGTGCCTACCACACCATATGAGTTATGGAGTGGAAAGAAACCCTATCTTCAATACCTGAAGATTTGGGGATGTCCAGCTTATGTCAAAAAGCAGCATGCGGACAAACTAGAGGCACGCTCAGTACTATGCAAGTTTGTGGGATACCCAAAAAACTCCAGGGATATCTTTTCTATTACGCAGAGGAACAAAAAGTCCTTGTTTCTCGTAATGCCCATTTTCTGGAACATCAGTTCTTAGAAAAAGAAATAAGTGGGAGCGCAATAGAACTGGAAGAAATTCCAGAACCACAAGCTATTACTGAAAGCTTAGTAGAACCAGAGGGTTCGAAAGATCAGGACATTCCCACGCCACTCCGCAGGAGTAGTAGGCAGTCTCATCCGCCCGAAAGATACTACAGTTTTCTCATTGACGGGGATAGAGAAGATTGCATCATAGATTGTGATGAGCCTACTAGCTTCCAGCAAGCCATTCAGAGCGTCGACTCGGTAAAATGGCTGGATGCAATGCGGACCGAAATGGAGTCCATGTACACCAACAAAATATGGACGTTGGACATTGCTCCAGATGGGGTAAAACCCGTAGGATGCAAGTGGATCTTCAAAAGGAAGATTGTTGTAGATGGACAGGTTGAGACCTATAAAGCTAGACTGGTTGCAAAGGGTTTTCGTCAAAGACCTGGTTTGGACTATGACGAAACCTTTTCTCCAGTAGCTATGCTGAAATCCATTCGGATCCTTCTTGCCATTGCTGTCTTCCACGATTATGAGATTTGGCAGATGGACGTAAAGACAGCTTTTCTAAATGGACATTTAGAGGAGTGTGTCTATATGGACCAGCCAGAGGGTTTCATTCAGAGTGGGAGCAGCGGAAAGGTGTGCAAGTTGCTTAAGTCCATTTATGGACTAAAGCAGGCATCGCGGAGTTGGAACATCTGTTTTGATGAGACGGTCAAGGAATTTGGCTTTATCAAAAATCCAGATGAACCATGCATCTATTGTAGATTTGTAACGAGAACTGTAGTATTCCTCGTTTTATACGTGGATGACATTCTCTTAATAGGAAATGACATTCCTATGCTACAATCTGTCAAGGGGTTCTTGTCACACAGGTTCTCGATGAAAGATCTGAGTGATGCCTCATACATTCTGGGTATCCGGATCTACCGTGACAGATCCAAGAGGATATTAGGGCTTTCACAGTCCAGGTACATCGACACCATACTGAAAAGATTCAGTATGGAAGATTCCAAGCGCGGTAATCTACCGTCTTGTCACGGGATCACCCTCTCAAAAGAGATGTCTCCCAAGACTGATTTGGAAAGTGATCACATGTCTATTATACCCTACGCTTCTGCGGTAGGCTCTATAATGTATGCGATGTTGTGTGCCAGACCGGATGTGGCTTATGCACTGAGTGTGGTAAGCAGGTATCAGTCAAACCCTGGGGAGAAACATTGGATAGCGGTAAAGAACATTCTCAAGTACCTGAGAAGGACTTAGGAGATGTTCTTGGTGTATGGCGGAAAAGAACTCCAGATTGAGGAATTTACTGACTCCAGCTTCCAGAGTGACAAGGATGATTCCAAGTCCATGTCGGGTTTTGTCTTCACCCTCAATGGAGGGGCGGTGTGTTGGAAGAGCTCCAAACAGGAAACCGTTGCTGACTCGACTATGAAAGCGGAATACATCGCTGCATCTGATGCCGCAAAAGAAGCTGTCTGGATGAGGAAGTTCTTGAAAAAACTTCAGGTGGTTCCGTCCATTGTTGACCCAATACCTCTGTATTGCGACAACGGGGCTATCGTTTTAGCGAAGGAACCCAGGTCCCATCAGAAATCCAGACACATCTTAAGGCGGTATCACCTGATCAGGGAGATCGTGGATCGCCAGGAGATCGAGATTCGGAGGGTTGCTTCAGAAGATAACACTGCAGATCCATTCACCAAGGCCTTGTCCCAGACTCAGTTCGAGCGGCTGATCGAGATGATAGGTCTTCGATACGCCAGTACATGACCTTAGTGCAAGTGGGAGATTGTTAGTGTATATGCCCTAGAGGCCATTACTGTATCATACTAGTTTGTATATTACTTGATAGAAGCTTGGGATATTCACAGTTGTATATACAATCTTGCTCGAAATGGTAGTATGCTACTTGGTTTGTCTCTGCTTTAATATGTGCATGTGTTTCTTTTAGCATATCGCTGATATACATATTAGTAGAGCCCTTAGCATCTTTGCTTGATTACCAGCGTTGTGATGGCGCTCACACTCGTGGGGCTGGGTAATCCATAAGCACATCCTTATACTGGTCCCTAGTCGTTGGACTATCGAGACAGGGCATCGATACTCCGGAGTACACTAGCGTATGCGCTTCTCATCCCAGCGTGGGAGACGGTCTGTCCCACAGCCGTCAGTACGTCGTACTTGAGATAGTATGCGGGTGCTCGTTAGGTTACGAGTACACTGGACAGGACTCGTCGGGAACTGTTGGTTGGTATTATACCTATCGTCAGTTATCAGTTCCCAGGTAACATAAGTACAGCTTAGTCTGCTGGCTTGACACTGTCACTTCGCCTCGAGTGTGTTCCTACTACACTTTGATTACTACCCTACCACGGCTCAAAGGAGTCGTGCAAACAGGTAGTTTTTGGGTGCAGTCCCGAAGCACTTGGAGGCAGTGACGGTTAGACAGGATTCGTCTCTCCCGGTATTGGGGGTTGACATCGCGCTGTGTCCAGGAGAGCCATTACACAAATAGTCCCTGACCAGGGCAAACGAGATATACTGGTAGGTTTCCAGTGTTATCTCAGGGTATTCTGGGCTACACTCCGACACGACTTGTACCGCTATTAGGGGACTGACGTTCACCGCCCCCTAGGCCCGCCATGCGATGTATCAGACGAACAGACCGGACTGTACGGAGACTGTCACATACAGGCTCAGTAGAAGTTCAGATGGGATCACCTCGTCAGTCTTCTTATCAGCATCTACCTGGGGACTGTTACGTACAGCTAGTGCCGCTTGCGGTCTGTGGTTAAATCCACTGCCAGCGTAGTGTCGAGTCTTTAGAGTCCCACACAGAGAGTTATTCGCCTTTAGGCAAAATGAGTAGAGGTCGTATGGTTTTGCGACAGGGTTCGTTCACATCCACGCACTTGTGCACGTTTGCTGTCCGGACAACTTATACTAGCGGGCTTTGATTTAAGCCGGATCCTAGTATATGATTTGGGATTGGTTTTATCTCTTTGTATTCGTGTTCCTCGGATCACGAATACGGATGCGTATGCACAGTTGCTTGAGACAGAAGGAGGACTTTGATTAGGGTTAATGACCATTGTCATTTTATTAACCCTAATGCTTATGTGTGTATTATGGTTAATTGATATTAGTTTAATATAATTGTGCATGGTTATGGTTGTTGACCATTTGACATTCTTGACTTGTTGACCTAGGTTGACACTTTGACCATTATCATTTCATTTGGAAGATGTTCTTTGATCCTTGCAATTTGCATTAAAAATGAAATGATAATGGTCATGTCTTGATTAAGCCATGACAATTATCTTACTAATTATCAATTTATAATAATTCACACATATATGTGAGAATGCTTCATAATTCTCTCATTCTATCATATATTTTCTCTCTCTTGCTCTTCCTCTTTCTCAACCTCTCCCCTCTCATGTGTTGAGAAACACTTGAGCTTGAGAAAAATCTCTTCTTGATAATCTCTACTCTCATCCAGGGTTCTAGGATTAGCATTTCTAGCACCCTAGTTACTTTCGGGTGGATCCTTCTTCGACGTGAGAAGACGACAAAGGTGATCCCTTTCTACTACTCTAAGGAGCAAGGAGAGAAGGACATAAAGCCCTAGGTATAACCATTCTACCCTTTAGCTAGTTTCTAGTTAGCTTTAGCTTGTTTTTGTTTAGCAAAGATCCTCCTTTGTCTAGTCCATGTTGCCTAGAGTAGTAAAAAACCGATTTTTATTCCGTTTTCCGCCTCCCCGCAAGCATCGGGGTGGGCAACGTGGACTTACAAGATCACCTTACCCACGTCACGTAGAAGATATGATCTTTGGCATCTCCAAGCAACAGCCGAAGGAAAACCACGCTTTGAAGGAAAGCGAGAATCTCCCTCTTGATCGCTCCGCAAGCCAACCCAAAATAGAACAGGACAAGGAAAGATATAACAGCTGTCTTGGTTTTCTCTCTAAAAAACTCTATATTATATGTATATGTCTCTCTTTCATATGAAACTCTAGCCTCCTATATATGAATATATAGAGCACCCACTCATGAGCGGGTATTGGGCCGGATCGGTTCCAATAGCTAACAAAAACCAATAAAACTAGAGCAAGGTCAGGTCTGCAAACTAATTTCTCATACAGGTACACTGATCCCTTGAATGTTATCGGGCAATTCTACTTAAAAAGTCTTCTCTCTCAATTTATAAGATTATTCTACATGTTTTTACAGTTCTAATTTGATAAACAAGAGGATAGCCTCAGACGAACAGAAGCAATATTTGAGCATGCCAGAACAACTTACGCCTGACTAAAAATATCCACTAGATGTACACATTGATAACTACAAAACTTTATTTAATATAATATAGGTTATAGACCAGTTACTAATGAAACAATAAAAGGAAATTTTCATTAATTACATTATGACTATTCTTTAGCTTTCCCATCCCCCCCCCCCAAAAAAAAAAAAAGAACAAGAAAAACAGTAATAGACTCATAACGAATGTAAGTAAAGAGTGCATTAGCAATAATGATATATGTCAACTCATTCTTATAAACAAGTACACTGACAAATTTGACTTCCTGAAATGAATGAGCACATAGAAAAGGAGGTTGCTATGAGTTTGTAAACTTTTATGTAATTTTAATAACATCAGGTATCATCATGAATGCAGATTGCATGGAAGAAGTCATAAAGGAAATGAGAACATAAAAGTTGCACTTACCTCACGAATCATGCATGAAGACAAGTATTTCAGCCTAAAATTTGAAAATGAGACATATTTATGTGACAAGCCATAACGCATAAGCAAAGAAAGAAACTTTCCAATTAAAGAATAAATTGGATTTTTAGGCTATCCAGCCCAAAGCTAGACTACTTAGCATCAAAAAGGTAGAATTGGAAAGTTAATAACGTATATCCCACTTTCCCATTTCAAATCATGAATTCCACACCCCCGCTCGGAAATTATATAAATAAACAAAGAAAGATGAAATGCGACAACTCATCCCCTACGGGATACAAATTGGTAATTTTCAAAATACATACGATACTGAATATTTTTTTATATCAAAATTTTTATTAATTAAATAAAATTATATATTTTTATACATATAGATATATTAATAACAAGAAGAACATTTGAAATTCAGCTGTAACATAATATTCAGAGCCTAAAATATAAAAGCTCAAAACCGGGACATGAAAAGTCCTGATTTTACTTCCATTTCTTCTACTTATCAAAACCTAATTGCTTCTCTATGGAAACTACTTTCTACTCATCACAAAGGATGCCATCTGCAGCTCAAATTAAAGGGGGGAAAGGGGCACCGCTGTAACCTTTGTGACTATGAATACCTTGAGAGCCCGTAGGCATGTGAGAAGAGGGAAGAGGAATAGCTTGAAGCTCGAAGAGGGGGAAGGGAAGAGCTGTTGGCGTCAGAGAAGGGAGAGATGTCTGTCGGTGCTAAAAGCAATTAGACGATCTTCAGACTCGAAAAGGAAAGAACTTCAGTCTCGAATTTGAGAAAAGAGAGGAGATGAGAGGATGAGAGAAGAAGAGGGAAAGAGAAGCTTGCGGCAGAGACGAAGAAAGGACAGAAGAGAAGTAGATAATCGATCTTTAGCATCAAGAAAAAGAGAAGCTTAAGAGACGGTGGTGAGAAGCTTCTGTCAGTCGATTTGCCCTAGTTTTCCAATCATATTTCCGTATGGATGCAGATCAGTCGACTGTTACCAGATCAAGCTGACCGCAACCAAAGTTAACAAGAAAAAACAAGCCTTAGACCAATTCGCGAATCAGTTGGTACCCAAACATATTCTCTCTTAATTTCGGATAAAATGACCAATTTAACACTGCAATTGCAACTCTGGTTCGCAAATCGGAACAAATCCAACTTCGATCCGCAAATGGAAATGATTACTTGGGTGAATTTGAGTGTCCGTGCTTGATAGCTCACCCCCATCCTGCCCCGCCATTGATTAACAGACGTTCCGGATATGTTGATATCTAAATATATGTTTTAATATATTTAGCTCAAAAACAGTAACTGACATACCAAGGGCATTTTCGGTTTGCAACAAAAAAAGATACAACATTTGAAACATACTAGCATGCAACAAATGTTTCAAGAGAAAAAATTGTGATGACAAAAACTCAAACTCATTGTTTGGATGATTTCAATTTTTTTCATGTAGAATTTCAAGATCCAAACCTATTTTTATGTTTGATTGAGCAAAAATCAAATCGAGATGCAACATTTGTAGAAAGTTTGGTTAGGTGGCACATGATAATAAGAGAAACCAATAATAATTACCATGTTCACAGTTAAGGTTGCAAAGTTTGCCACGACCAAAATGGCTGCAAATATTTTGCAACTCCGTTTCCAAATTAACTCAAATCAAACATGGGAAATAGAATGTTTTTTCCTTTTTGTAACAAATGACGCATGCAACTCAATTGTCAAGCAACCAAACAATCCCCCTATCTATAACTATTTACTTTGCAGCAGGATTATTTATGAAGGCAAAAAGAGAAATATTATTTCAACTATTTCAGAAAAGATCTCCGGATGAGATCTTCAGAAACAAATTGGTAATAAGCCATAAACCTCCTCTCAAATAGCAATGTTACTGAGAATAATTAAAAATAAGAAAGCGGCTAACTAGATACTAGATCTAATCTAACTATAAAGCAGCAAATGTTCTAAAATAGCCTATTTTAGAATGAGCTGTCTTAAGAACTTAAACCTTATAGACCAACCATGATCTCTGCCCTTCATAAAGGGGCAGAAAGAAAAGAAGAAGAAGATGACAATAGTTCAATGCGGTTTTCATATATTTTACCTGAGACTTAACCTTGACATTTAAGTACAGTGTCCCATCAATTGGCTTCTTTGCATTTGACGGTCCTGCTCCAGACATTCTCGCCTCTTAAAACTAACTGAAACCCTCACTTTCAAATATCTATGGTATCAAGGATTCAACAAAGAAGAATCTATGGAGAGGAAATGGCAAGAAAAATTTGTAAGGAGCCATTCCCTTTTATAGCCACATCTCAACATCAATTTTGATAAATTTTGGAGTCCGCGACGTTACCAATGAAAAGATTGGATGCAGTTGAACAGCTTTGGTTTGTACAGACAGTGTAACGGAAGAGCAAGAAAGTTGACCAGGTGCAGAACTTTGTTTGGCATTTATTTCCACGTGTCATTGGTGTTGAAGGATGTCCATAAAACGGACACTTTTAAAGTGCATAGAAATAAATTACATGAATTCGCGTAACAGAAAAGTAACGTATATGCATGGTGGTACATAAATACCTTCAAAAGGTAATCGATTGAGATTTAAATGATGCTGAACTCCCATGGACAAAAACCAAAACTATAAACCAAACCACCTGATTTAGTTTCAAAACACTCGAATGATGAAATACAAAGGATATTCCCAAAGCCGTTCAACTACATCCAATCTTTTCCTTAGTAAAACCACGGATCCAAAATTTATCAAAATTAAGTAATATATACACATAGGGGTACATAAATACCTTCAAAAGTTAATCGATTGAGATTTAAATGATGTTGAACTCCCATGGACAAAGACCAAAACTACAAACCGTAACTACCTAAGATTTAAGGGTTGTTTGATAGCTTGGAAATGGAGATTCATGCAACATTTGTTGCAAATAATCTTCATTTCCTTTGTTTGGTTAGCAACAAACTTGAGTTGGAAATGGAGATGCAAAAAGTATCAAATTCTTGCAACATTTGTTGCGCTTATTTTGGTTGTAACAAATGTTGCAATTCTTTTTGTTGCTAACCAAACATGCCCTTAGTTTCAAACACACGTATGATGAAATACAAAGGATATTCCCAATTAGACAACTACTAATTTTAAATGTGACATCCTCACATACAAAGCAATGATTGCCAAAAGCATTCCGAAAGGGGATCAGAACTTTATTGCTAGAATCCAACATAACAAGTCTCATCCAAAAAGGGTATTATGAAGGGCAACAATATCGTATGCTTTTTAGTCAAAAAATATACAAGCAAAAAAATAAGAATAAAATAAAACAAAAACTTTAGTCAAAGCATATGCAAGCGAAAGGCATAAGCATATAAGAAACCCAATGTTTAAACATTGTAAAAAAACTATGGCCGTAAGTTTTATATACTAAAGTTTCATATAGTTAGCAAAACTCAACTCCAAAAATGCTAACTTTGCCCTAATTGGCTTGGAGATAAGTAGATAACTCGATCTAAAATTCAATTTGATTAGGCCCTGTTTGGGAATGGAGTTAAGTTTTCCTAACTGTAGTTTCATAAAGTTAGCAAGACTTAACTGCAAAATGTTAACTTTGCCCTGTTTGGGGCTCATTTTGGAGTTGAGAAAACTATAGTTATCTCTCACCTTTAGAAGTGAGAAAACTGCAGTATATAAACTCCAATCTGATCAAAGTTTTCTAAACTTCATTTTTGGAGTTTAAGGCTTTTTGAAGTTTAGATGCAGATATCTACTTATCTCAACTCCAAACCAACTAGAGCAAAGTTAGCATTTTCCTAACTTTGCTCTGTTTGGGGCTCATTTTAGAGTTGAGAAAACTACAATTATCTCACTTTTAGAAGTGAGAAAACTACAATTATCTCACTTTTAGAAGTGAGAAAACTACAGTATCTAGACTCCAATCTAAAATTTTCTAAACTCCATTTTTGAAGTTTAAGGCTGGCAAACCACAGTTTGCATCCCCTACCTCCACTTGAAAATAAACCACAATTACCGTAACTCCTAACTCCATACGCAAACAGGGCCTCAAAGTTTTCTAAAACTCCATTTTCCTAATGCATCTCTTATATTTAATGGATTTTGTATTCCTCTACCTTCACCTTCAGAAAGTTATAAATAAATTCTAGATAACAGTTAAATCCATGGACAACTGCCAAAACTGCAAACACAACTACCGGCATACCAAGATAAATTCTCCGCTAGGCGACAAGCATTTCAGATTTAGCATCTAACATCGTTCCTAAAGATAAACCACCACCAAGTGGTCCAGAACTTGGTTTCTACAATCCAAACAAAGTAAAGCTCATACAACAAGGGTGTATGGAATCCATATTCACTAATCCAATTTATCTCCCAAGTTACTCGTACCATAATGCACCATACTTTTAGTCGAAACATACGCAAGCAACATGACTAGACGAGGATCTGGATCCTCTCCATTGCAGCATTGGTACTGACACATCCGATTCCTTTAACAGGTGTAATTCATAATCGATCGCTTATCATATAGACTCTCAATTTTCACATCAAAACTTTCACGATCATGCAGCATAATTATCAAAAATTAATTAATAAAAAAATCTAATTATGACATTAGAACACACAATCAAGTATGCAGATCTAAATCGACAGAGATCGAAGCAAAGTCGAGAGGCGATTATACCTGGCCTTTGACCTTGAGGTTGATGTGGGCCCCTTGATCGGCTGGCTTCTTGTCCTCGTCCGCTCCCGCCATTCTCACGATCTCGAGAAACCCTAACCCTATTTACTCCTCGGAATTTTGAGAAGACGAAGAGGAAGAGGAAGAGGAATGGAGGCGAAGGCGAGTTGCGACAAAGAGAACTTCGTCTCCTCTTTTATAGCGGGATTTTAAAAGTCGAATTTGATTTATAGTTCGGGTCCGCCATTCGACTCGATCGGACGGCTATGACTGGGAGAGGGGAATGGACGGTTGGGATTCGCTGTACGATTTTGTGGACGGCATTTTCGTTCCACGTGTGATTTGAGATTTGGAGATGCGGAGGGAACGGACGGTGGAGCTGCGGTGCTGCGGAGATTCGTGCTTATCTCCGGCTGCGTGTCACGTGACAGAACCTATCTGCACGTGAGCGAAGGGGAATTGTTGGTTAAAAAAATTATTTGAATATCTTTTGGGTAAATTTTACAAAGCGCTGTGGGTTCTTGGAATTTGGGGAAGCCCGACTGGCATGGTTGTTATTTTTGTGCTATTTTGAAATCCCAATATATAAAAAAATACTCTCGAATTATAAGCAACCTGTTGTATCCAATTTTAATCGTTTGATCCAATAGCAGCGAATAACATCGACTAAATAATTACAACAATCCTGAATCAAAATGCGTTGGCACCGTTGAACTTTAATATTGCTAATCTTAGAATAATCTTGTACATGGACTAATTATCCAATAAACTGAGTATGGCATTCTTTTCTTTTTACTCCAGAAATCACCCTTCAAGGATGATCTTGACATTTGCAACGTTTATTGGTGCTGCCTCAAAATCCAGGAAAGTTCAACAATGCTTTATAAAGTTTAACTTTTTTTAAAAAAATTGGTTCTTTAATTTATTCTTCCTAATAAAACGGCATAAAATGGGGTTCAAAGATGCTACCACATAACCTTTACATTGCCAGAGGAGCTTTTCAAATTCTAAAGAAAAGAATCTAACATCATACCGTTTTTAAAGAAAAAGTCTTTTTCATTTAACTGGTACATAAATCAAATCTTGGCCCTGTTGAATTTACTTGCAACGATCGCATTCCATGTTATCTTCCTGAATCGAAGGAAGAAATCGAATTTAAAACAACAACAAAAAATCTAAGTTCTTTTGATTTTCTATAAATTTCGACATGCTGCCTGATATTGATGACGGAGGAGTCCGTTGACAGCGACATTGACGAGCGATGCGGGTAAGGAAAGCGATGCGTTGAAGTGAGGCTCGTACTTGGTTGTATGTGCTGTATTTCAACAAACAAGTATTAAGTATGACACGACAAAACGGCAAAAGAAAATTGAATTCCAAAGAACATGAATTTCTATGCACACACACTTTCAGATAAATATCAGCAACAACCAAAGATATATAACTTGTACATAGACATGGCATACATGAAATCTTGTAACACATCTTAAACATAAATGCTCAACAATGCCAGTCAAGATTCAATTGTCATATTAGAATTGGGATAAATGTTTTCTTAATATATATATATATATATATATATAGAGAGAGAGAGAGAGAGAGAGAGAGAGAGAGAGAGAATAATGGAGGAAAGATGTCATAGGAGGGAATTTCCTCCTATGGCGTCGAAAAAACACATCCTCCATCGTGTTTTCCGACGATCGTAATGCGTCATCTTCATCGTTATCATCTAAGATATGGGTACACCAAATTTCATGTGATTGTACAACTTTTTCACCGTTGAAT
This sequence comes from Agapanthus africanus, assembly GCA_030015575.1. NCBI lineage: Eukaryota > Viridiplantae > Streptophyta > Magnoliopsida > Asparagales > Amaryllidaceae > Agapanthus > Agapanthus africanus. The sequence goes on along the minus strand of JASDDO010000008.1, from coordinate 112,392,747 downwards.
TAGGGGGTTCAAAATTAACGGTTTACCGACAATAGAACTTTTTACATTGCTAAATCAACGGTGAAAAAGTTGTAGAATCACATGAAATTTGGTGTACCCACAGCTTAGATGATAACGATGAAGATGATGCATTCCGATCGTCGGAAAACACGATGGAGAGTGTGCTTTTTCGACGCCACATGAAGAAATTCCCTCCTATGGCCTCTTTCCTCCATTATTCTCATATATATATATATATATATATATATATATATATATATGAGATTAATGGAGGAAAGAGGCCATAGGAGGGAATTCCCTCCTATGGCGTCGAAAAAATACCCCCTCCACCAATTTTTCCGACGATCGGCCCCCATCATCTTCATCGTCATCATTTAAGATGTGGGTACACCAAATTTCATGTGATTCTACAACCTTTTCACCGTTGATTTAGTGGGTTCAAAATTAACGGTTTACCGACAATAGAACTTTTTACATTGCTAAATCAACGGTGAAAAAGTTGTAGAATCACATGAAATTTGGTGTACCCACATCTTAAATGATGACGATGAAGATGATGGGGGCCGATTGTCGGAAAAATTGGTGGAGGGGGTATTTTTTCGACGCCATAGGAGGGAATTCCCTCCTATGGCATCTTTTCTCCATTATTCTCTATATATATATATATATATGACAGGTTCCAGATACGAGAATATACATAAAATTTCCAGCCTGGTTATATCTTAGGTTTCTACAAAAGTCCAAGTGCCGGCTATATAGCAAAGCCTTTGTCTCAAAATTAACGGTTGCAAAACAGGAATTAATCTTCTTTTTCCACCAATCAGCAATATAAAGAGCCATTTCGTCCGTCAAATTAGCACCACAACAACTTAATCAAAATCCAACATACCTTAGCCTATGCCGATTGCATGCCATGAAGAATGCAGACATACCATTGATGACGCTCCGTGTAGCTTGAAAAACCTAAGAGCGAATAAGACATCAGATTCTTTAGCAATAGTAACACTGAATGGCAGAAGCAAAATACTAAATTATGTAACTAGACTAAACCTTAGAAAAGAGATCTTTCCAGAGGCCCTGCCACATTGATATATTGTGTGCACTTCTCTTTGTCTCTGACAGAACTGAAATTTGAAAATGCTTCCAGCTACATCCCAAACATCTTTGAGCATTTCAAAAGCATTGTACAGAAACAATTTCATGAAGTCTGCAACTGTGAAGGCATAGCGGATGGGTGCCAGAACAAAATCCAAGGTGGCACATATCACCGGATAAACTGACATAACTGTAATTTCACCATAAATTAGGAAATGCAACAACTAAAATTGTTACAAATACATTTTCGCAACTGATACGTTCGAAAAGACAGGCACGCAATGCAAGCCTAAAAACTTTAGAAGGTTACAAACTTTAGACAGATGTCACTTCTGTGAGGCATGCATTCTTAGGGCCTTTGAAAATAAAGGTTACATAATTTTTTTGAAGGAAAGAATAAAAGTGACATTTAGAAAGTTAATAGTAATTTGATACATTCTTACTATGTTGTGAACAAAAGGATCTAGCATTTTATTCTGGACACACTGTAAATATAAGTTAGCTTCAACTTCTGATGGAGTTTTCACTTTGATTTAATGATTTATGCATATCACATAAAATCCAAACTCTTGGTAGAGTTTGGATTAACATTTTGCGTGGTGTCCCTCAAACAATGCATTTCGCTATTGCATACTTAACATACAAAGCAAGAAACATAAGAGATCAAAATAGGCATCAAAGAAGTCACCACACTAACAAAAGCACATGTGACCAATTTAGCTCATTATATTCTTCTTCTTTCAAGAGGTGCTTGGTAATACAGCAGAGGAGAGAGATGACAGTTGGGAGAATCATTTGAAAGGTGAACCTATCTCTTGATAAAACACGCATACACATTAACCACACAGGCTTAAGTAAAGACGGCATGCTAGAGTTAAAAAAAAAATTAAAAACAAAAAATTAACACCATGTTAACAGTTTAATGTGCATGCCTCCACCTTACATGCATTTAATATATTTGGAGAAGTCCAATATTTTCTCAAAACAAGACTCTGTTGTTAGTTTTAATAAGTGTGGAAGAGACAAAAAAGACTAGTAATGAAATGGAGGGAGTAAAAACGAAAAAGATAGTCTTAACATAATTAAGTTTAGATGAGGGGACTTACCTACCAATCCGATGGAGGTCCTTTTCGGGTCTCCGTCAGATGTTGTCTTCCGCCGATCTTCTGGTGAACTTAGGTGGTTATCTTCCGTTGCGTGTGGGTCTCAATGGGTTTTGGTGGAAGAGGTGGTATGAGAAGTTGGTGCCGAGTACCTGCAAAGAAGTCCCGGGATGGTTTGGTACCACCAAGGACCCTCCGACGATCAAGTTAGTGATGAGATCCGAGCAGAGTAACGGCTTAAAAGAGTAAAAGATGGCTTACTTGACCCCTCTGTGATTGGGGTTTATATAGCGGTGGTGGCACGCAGCAGCAGGTGTGAGGATCTCTCTGGCAATTATGCCCCCGACATCACGCCCTCGTAGAAAGCGGATCGCCCATTAATGAGGATTGATGGCGTGGAACGTGGGATGTTGCTGGCGTAGAATCTGCGCATGGTGGGATTCGCGGAGCGGCGGTTACGCCTGTGAGCGGTGACTTTGGTCGGAGGACCGAGGAAGACGGCCACGGCCTGGAGCTCGGGACGAGCGAGAAGGCCGAGGAGTCCAGGTCTTGTGCCAGCTCGGCGCGAGCTACGGGGGCTGAGGAAGCCAATTTGCAGGGGCCCTGAGGAGGGCCAGCTTGTGTTTGCAGGTCGGGTATAGGGTGTCCTGGTCGGCCCCTGCAAGCCCTTTCTTCTGAGTTCTGGGACACGTCACCTGCCACGCTTCCTGATCATGGAGATCGCCAATATTCAGCATCATCATTAGCCCCCCACTCTTGTCCCGACCAGCTAGCGGGTTGGATCAGGAGTGGATCGCTGGGCCTCCCGAGGTGAGCTCCTTTCCAGGGTTTTGTCGGGATGAGTCATCGGGCCGTCGGTTGTCTTTCCCGCTAGCGAATCAAGGCGAGATCTCCACATTTAAAGAAGGTGCGCCGGTTCGTGCACTCTGCAACTGAAGCGACAGTCCACGTGTCGAGCGTCAATTGGCCGATGCGACGTATGCAGGCCTGCGGCGTCTGATGGGACGCGGCCCGGCACAGAACTGACACGTGGAGCGATCGGGGCCGCTAGGCGCGAAGAGCCGTTTCGGCGGGAGACGACGGGCGCCGTTGGATGAGGCCGTGTGCAGCAATAAACAGGGGTGGGACCCGCTCTAGGGCCCTTACTCCTCCATTTTTCCCTATCTCAAGTCTTGGCTGCTCGGCGCTTGTCTCCCTTCTCTCGTTTTCAGCCTTTGAAGATTTTCTTTTCCAAGGTTAGATGCCTTTCTCTGTAGAATCAGTAGACATTGTAGGAGTAGGTGCTAGGGTTCCTTTAGCTGTGTCTGGGTCTCCTCGGGGAGCAGGGGTTGGATCATTTCCCCGGGATCGTGAAGCGGGGGCCGCCTCCAGGGAGGAGGAGGCAGATGTGGCCCCCAGCACCTCGTGCTGGGCGAGGCATGAGGACGAGCTCGCCAACGCTCGGGCTCGCTTCCACATCCCCTCGCGCTACACGCTTCGACTGGCCAATGAAGGAGAAAGGGGATCAGGTACGGGGCAGGGAGATTGCCCTGTATTTGGAAGCTTTTTGGGGCGGAATGTTCCTGCCCTTCTCTCCTGAGGTCGTCGCCGCGCTGAATTTCTTCGGTTCCATAGAATTGCACTCTGCCATCTGTTTGCAAGATATTTTTGTCTGTACCGTTGTGCTTTCATGTCAGGTTGGCCGTCTGCCTGGCGATTGTCCGTCGAGTCGACTTCAATCACTGGCCGATGAGCGTGCCAAGCGCTGCCGAGGAGGCATCCCCATGGGCCCCGGAGTCGGGGGGAGAACGTTTAAGCTTGGACAGACCTGACGCCCCTCACTGGGGTCTCGGATCTTCCGCGGGTCATAGGGCATCTCTAATTTCGAATGTTGACCACCATCCGGGGGTGACTGGGCAGGGTAGCTGCGCAGTCGCCTCTTGCAAGGGCTTTCTGGTCCCAGGCACTGCGGTAGGGGTGCTACCCGCCAAGGATCGCCGTGCAAGAGCAAAGGGCTGAAAGAAGCCCACTAAGGATGACCGGGTAGCGAAGCTGCGCGGTTGCCTCTTGGCGAGGGTTTTGATCTCTGGTGTCGTGGGTACGCAACTACCAGCCTAGGATGAACGGGCGGGGTAGCCGCTCTGGTGCCTCTTGTGAGGGTTTTCGATCCCTGGTGTCGAGGATAGGGAGCTACCAGCTGGAGTTGACCGAGCAGAATAGCCGCTCGGTTGCCTCTTGCGAGGGCTTTTGATCCTTCAGGACGGGGACCGAGCAGGGTTACTGTCCAGTGCCTCTTGGCGATGACTTTGATCCCTGTCGGTTGTGGTAGGAAGCTACCAGCCGGGGATAGCCGAGCAAGGACTCGACTGTCTCTGGGAGGACTTCGGTCCTTAGTGTGAGAGCGGCTGTAGAAGCCTACCAAGGACCCTTGGGCGGGTAGGGTTACTGCCCGGTGCCTCTTGACGAGGGTTTTTGTCCTGAATGATAGCCGAGCGAGGGATCCTCGGGCTCGACTGCCTCTGGGAGGGCTTTTTGATCCTCGGCGTTGTGGCAGGGAAGCTGCCCGCTGGGGATAGCCGAGCGAGAGATTCTCGGGCTCGACTGCCTCTAGGAGGGCTTTTTTTTATCCTCGGCGTTGTGGCAGGGAAGCTGCCCGCTGGGGATAGCCGAGCGAGGGATTCTCAGGCTCGACTGCCTCTGGGAGGGCTTTTTGATCGCTGGCATTGTGGTAAGGAAGCTACCCGTCAGGGTTGACCGAGCATGGTAGCTGCTAGGCTGATTCTTGGCGTGGTGTAGCCCGACCGTCCAGCTGTAGATGCGGGGAATGAGGACGGTCGGGGCAACGACGCGCATAGCCAGCGCATTAAATGCGGGGGGAGGTGAAGCGCTAGGGGCGCGTCGCTTCGATTCCGCCAGAGGAGGCTCGATGGCTGCCGCGTGGCAGTGACTCCTTGGATGAAAGCGGGCGACTGTTGAGCTGATATAAGGCTGAAGGAGTACTGATCCTTCCATCCTTCGTAAACAGGTCGTCGAGAATGCAGGACTTCCCATTTACCATCCCCGACATCGTCCACTTCGAAGACGTGTACCTGTACGACCTGTACTGCACCGAGGACACGGTGCAGCTGGTCTGCGGGAGCATTGGGGACCATTTCGGCCGGTTGCTCCCCCGACGCTCCCCCTGCTGCAGCTGCTGATGTACTCCATATGGAGGGCGTCGCCGGGGCTTTACAACCCCTGTCTGAGCTGCTCTATGACGAGGCCGTGGGCAAGCTGCGGTCTTTGAGGCGCTTTGGCCTGATCTCCGCGAACCGGATGGCCCGCTCAGAGGCGCTCGTCCGCGAATGCTACGAGCCGAGGCACGGGGTCGACGCGCGCGGGGGGAACCGGGGACAGAGGTTGGACCTTGAGCAGCCTCGGTTGGCGGAGATCTTCACCGAGTACCACGAGCAGTGCTCGCAGCACCCCCTCCCCCCACTGTTGTAATTTTGTAACACCCGAGTTCATTTATACCAATTCCAGTTTCAGTATTTACTTACCCATGGTCTGTTCGTGATTTATCGTGTTTGGGTCGAATAGTATATTACATGTTACTGGGCATTCGACCCGACCCGCTTGCTTGAACCTGTTTGACTCTTATTATAGATTGCCTTGACTTGTTGCATGGACTAGTACATCTCATGATTTAGTTTATACCGATATTTTATCTGGCATCGCATCTCTTGCATATAACAGTTTAAATCATGTAAAATAAATTAAAATTGCATTTCATGGCCTGCATGATACCCCTAACCTTGTGGTAGCGTCCTTGTATCGTGCTCTCGTCCCGTTCAGTGAAACAGACACGTTTGGACGGCTACGCGCGTGTACGTGCGTCCGTACTTGGGGGTATGCTTTTCTATAACAAAATCTTTCATTTTAATTTTTGGAGTTTGCCAATATTTTTCATATTTCAAATTCAAATTTTTGGACCTGACCCGGACGCGATTCTGAATTATTTTGTATCCCGCCAAATTCTAATTATTTAAATAATTTTTAACCTATTCTATCTGCTAAGACAACAGAATAAATATTTTTTGGGTGATGAAAATCTTTTACAGCAAACGATTTGTTATTCTTGAAAAATATTGCAAATCCTTAATACAATTTCCCTTAAACTGCCCAAGATCATATATCCCTTTTATTTTCGCAGCCAATCACATTACTTCCTTTCTTCTGGTGGGCCCCACCACAAAACTTCTCTCTTTAATTATTTCACCCAATCAAAACTCTCCTTCTATTCTTCCCTGGCCCACGAGCGCAGATCTTTCCCTCTCTCTCTCTTTCTCCTTCTTCTTCTCTCTCTCCCTTCTCTTTCTCTCTCCCCACAACGAGACAACTTTCTTTTTCCTCCTGCGTTTCTCTCTTATCGCGGCTCCTGTTCACGAGAGTCCCAACACCTCCCTCGCGCTTACGCTCACCTTCCTTCTGCGTCGTCTTCTTCTCTCTCTTCTTCTTCTGTTAATTTCATGCAGACCTCGCCACGAGAACCCCGGCAATCCCCCGCACTCCTCAAACCCTAACTCCCTCGTCTCCTCATCGCCGATCGTGCCTTGCCATCTTCTCCTCCTCTCCATATTCTTCTTCTCCTTCTTCCTCCGAGGCATCTCTCCCATGTTCACACCCACGAGCACCCTTCAACCCAACTGCCTCGAGCGCCGCCGGCGATCCCTAAGATCTCGCGTCACCTTTCTCCTCGCCTCCTCTCTTTTCTCAGCTAACCCAGAACCCGACCCTGCGCACCAAACCTTACAACCATGGAACCAGTAACCTACACCTCACTTTCCCCGCAGCTCGCCGGAGGTCCAACCACCTCGCCGTCAGCCGTACCTCATCACCACCACCTTCTCTTCATCTTCCTCCACTCTCTTCGTGTCAACACCAGATCTGTTCTACACCTCTCCAATGCCCTGACGTCAAGTAAACCCTAATCATGAAACCCTCTGCCTCGCCGGAAAAACCCCATTGCCGGAGATCCGTTAATCTCATCGTCATCCTCTCGCCTCTTCTGACCCCTGTGCACCTACAATCCCAGTAAGAAACATTCCCTCTTCTTCTTTCTCCCCTTCTTCCCTTTTCCCTTTTCTTCAATTTCTGGATTTCTGTATTTCCAGCGATCACCGGAGCCGTGCCCTGCGCCGACGATCCGGACGACCCAGTTGACGTCCTATCCAGCGCAGTCGTGTTCTTGCCTTACCTGGTTCCGTTCTGTGCTCGCGTGGACACATCACGACATTTCGCCGACGTAGGACGTATCGTGCAGATCCGTTTCGCGTTCCGACCAGGCAAGTGAAACTTGCTACATGCTATTTTAAACTATTCATATGCTAAATTACTTATCTCCTGTTAAATCTCTAATTAGAATCGGAAAAAAAAGGATTTCAAGTTAACCGTATAAAGTCCCGTTACACATTTTTATGATTCCGAACGTGAAACTTAATCTTGCATCTGATTATTTACATCTAACAATCACCTGTACATGATAGATCACGGTTGTTTATTGTTATGATACCCTTATTCCAGTTTAGCCTATCAGACATCCATATGCAACTTTAATCGGTCTAATCACCACCGCATTCATTAAACAGATTATACATGTCGTCGCATCCATGGATCACTCAATATTTATTAACCTGTTTTCAGCATTTACATCTATCATACTGCATTCACATTATGCTGACACTGTCTGTTAAACACAGCTGATAACTGTACGTCTAATAATTTAACCTGTACCTATTTGCATGTCATATTACTTATGCCAGTTTATTGTTCTGATGGTACCCATGCTCGATTATTTATAACCCTGATTATGCTAGCTGTTTATGAGCACACACATGATATCTTTTACATCTCGACCTGACTCGCTACACACATATTGACCCGACATGGTACCGTACACTACTTGACTTGACCTGATGTACCATGGCTTGACCCGTTACTTGATCTCGTGTCTAATGCCAACAAACCTGACATGTAGTCCTCACGGACCGTTCCTGTTGTCTATCCAGACAAACATGCTCTTACCTGATCCTGTGTTGGCATTAGTTCTTGATTACTGAATACCTGACTTGAACACTTATAACTTGGGGTATGGGGAAATCAAAGGTGAAACCTGACTTGTAACTCAACAGTTCGATACCTGTTCTGATCAGTCTTACGGGTTAGGCCAGCCCCGGAGTGATGATGCTGACATCACTCGTCTGTACCTGCTACCTTTTACTGCCTAGCGGCACGCCTCAGTTTCAGCCCGAGAGTCTGTAGACCGTGGTCCCGGGCATGCACGGGATACTATTGAGTTACATCGATGATTCATCAATTTGATTTCAAAGACTTTAGAGTAGAAAACCCAATAGAACAGTTTAGTTTACTCACTGCACACTACCCTGCACTGCCTGATTTACATTACTGCTACACCTGCTTATCATTCATAATTATATTTGCATTGCCTGTTACCCTGTTTATATTTTATTGCTTGATGACATGACGCGCTGACGTCTGGGTTTTGCATGGCCCAGATTCTTCTACCTTGTTGCTAACTGATCAAGAGTGTTGCCGCTGTTAGACTGAGCGGTGAAGTTCCTGTCGGTATGTGGTCTTACTTCCAGGTTTCATTATTGTACCTCTTGGCTTCCGCACATTGTTATTTATTGACTCTTTTGCTCTGGCTTATGGACATGTACTAGATAGTTGGTTTACTTTCCTGTTCTTGATATCTCTACAGCCGTAATGTGACTGTGGAGGGTTTTTTCCTATCCACAGGTAGAATGGTTGGCTATGTCACGTGCCCATCTTAGCGTACTCTGGGAAGCGGGGCGTGACAAATTTTCTTTTATTTTTGCATGTACGGCTGAGGAGCCCATAATACCTTTTGAATAAACAGAGCTTTTCTTTCCTTTTCGCAATGCTCTATTGATCTTTATTAAATTAACAATAGGTCTCAGGAAGTGTTTACATTGCTTTAAAAGAAAGGTACAGGCTAGTAGATGACTTTATTGGCTCGGGCCGAGCTCCCTGAAGGACTGTTGGCCCCCGCGCGTGGCATAGGGTATGGGGCTCCCTGAGCTCCGGGTTGGTCGTCCCCCGATACAAGCATGATCTGACCGATGGTCAGGTCGGCGGGAGGGTGATGTTGCTCCTGCTCGCGGTCGGCCTGTCGTTTGTCCCTCAAGTAGGCGGCGAGGTGCTCAGACCGGATGAGCTCTTCGATGTAGTCCCTCAGTTGCTTGCAGTCCTCCGTGGCGTGGCCCAGTACCCGGTGGAAAGCGCAGTAGGGGCCCCGGGTTCGCTTCGCGGCCTGACGCGGGATCGGAGGGAACTTGAAGAACCCTCGTTCTGGGCCTCCTCCAGCAACACTGCGAGGGAGACGTTGAGGGGGTATACTCCTGGAACTTCGGGTGGTAGGGCTGCTGACGCTCCGGACTCTCCTCCCGCGCTCTCTTCTTCTGGTCGGGCCGTTCTGCCCGGGGGAGGTTAGCATTCATCTCGGATTCCGGCTGAACCTCGTGCTTGGTCCACGCCTTGACCTCGGCCATGGTCTTAGGTTGCGTCAACGCGAAGGAGCGTAACCATTCCTTGTGTCTCAGACCAGATCTAAGTGTCGCGATGACGGTTTCGTCCCGGTGCTCGGGCATCTCGAGAAGGGCGTTGTAGAAACGGGTAATGTAGGCCTTGAACGCTTCCTTGTCCCCACTCTTAACTGTGAAGAGGTGGTCGACCGTGCGCTTCTGTCGACGGTTCCCTACGAAATGCCCGAGGAACTGAGTAGCTTCCCGTTACCATCCCCGACATCGTCCACTTCAAAGACGTGTACCTGTACGACCTGTACTGCACCGAGGACACGGTGCAGATGGTCTGCGGGAGCATTGAGGACTATTTCGGCCGGTTGCTCCCCCGACGCTCCCCCCTGCTGCAGCTGCTGATATACTCCATCTGGAAGGCGTCGCCGGGGCTTTACAACTCCCTGTCTGAGTTGCTCTATGACGAGGCCGTGGGCAAGCTGTGGTCTTTGAGGCGCGTCGGCCTGATCTCCGCGAACCGGCTGGCCCTCTCAAAGGCGCTCATCCGCGAATGCTACGAGCTGAGGCTCGGGGTCGACGCGCGCGGGGGGAACCGGGGACAGAGGTTGGACCTTGCGAGGCCTCGGTTGGCGGAGATCTTCACCGAGTACCACGAGCAGTGCTCGCTGCACCCCCTCCCCCCACTGTTGTAATTTTCTTTTATTTTTGCATGTACGGCTGAGGAGCCTATAATACCTTTTGAATAAACAGAGCTTCTTTCCTTTTCGCAATGCTCCATTGATCTTTATTAAATTAACAATAGGTCTCAATAAAAGTTTACATTGCTTTAAAAGAAAGGTACATGCTAGTAGATAACTTTATTGGCTCAGGCCGAGCTCCCTGAAGGACTGTTGGCCCCCGCGCGTGGCATAGGGTATGGGGCTCCCTGAGCTCCGGGTTGGTCGTCCGTCGATATAAGCATGATCTGACCGATGGTCAGGTCGGCGGGAGGGTGATGTTGCTCCTGCTCGCGGTCGGCCTGCCGTTTGTCCCTCAAGTAGGCGGCGAGGTGACCAGACCGGATGAGCTCTTCGATGTAGTCCCTCAGTTGCTTGCAGTCTTCCGTGGCGTGGCCCAGTACCCGGTAGAAAGCGCAGTAGGGGCCCGGGTTCGCTTCGCGGCCTGACGCGGGATCGGAGGGAACTTGAAGAACCCCTCGTTCTGGGCCTCCTCCAGCAACACTGCGAGAAAGACGTTGAAGGGGGTATACTCCTGGAACTTCGGGTGGTAGGGCTGCTGACGCTCCGGCCTTTCCTCCCGAGCTCTCTTCTTCTGGTCGGGCCGTTCTGCCCAGGGGAGGTTAGCATTCACCTCGGATTCCGGCTGAACCTCGCGCTCGGTCCACGCCTTGACCTCGGCCATGATCTTAGGTTGCGTCAACACGAAGGAGCGTAACCATTCCTTGTGCCTCAGACCAGATCTAAATGCCGTGATGACGGTTTCGTCCCGGTGCTCGGGCACCTCGAGAAGGGCGTTGTAGAAACGGGTAATGTAGGCCTTGAACGTTTCCTTGTCCCCACTCTTAACTGTGAAGAGGTGGTCGACCGTGCGCTTCTGTCGACGGTTCCCCACGAAATGCCCGAGGAACTGAGTAGCTAGCTCATCGAAGGTCGAAATCGAGCGGGGCTCGAGCCCTCGGAACCAGTCCCGACCTGTGCGGATAAGGGTGGCCGGAAAGGCCCTGCACTAGGCGGCGTCGGAGTGATCCTGGAAGCTCATCCCCGCGGTGAAGGCGTCCAAATGGTCTTTCGGGTCGGTTTTCCCGTCGAACAGAGAGACCTTTGGGGGCTTATTGCGCGAGGAGACGTGGACGGCAAGCAATTCCTCGGTGAATGGCTTCGTGAGCGAGTCGGAGGCGTACTTAGCTCCGTCGCTCGAGATGTGAGCTTCCCGGCACATGCCCTCGATTTTCTTCTCGAGGGCGTCCAGCCGACCGCGGTATCTCGAGGAATCGGCGCCATGGGATCCCTGGCCTCCGCTACGGGTGACCTGCGTCTGGGAGCGGCCCCGGTTCCTCTCTATGAGGCGCCTCAGGTCCTGGGACAAGATAGCTCTCGAGTCGCCGGGATGGACCCCTTCTGTGCGGCCCCGCCGATGGCGGCGGGGTTGACCATGCCTGTGGATAGGCGAGGTGACTGACATCTCCTCGGAGGGATAAAGGTCGCGATGAGGCTCGAGGCGAGGCGTTCTGGTGTCGGACCTTGGCGTAGAGCCCTGGGGGGCCCAACGGGCCTCAGGGAGTATCGGCTCGAGAGATCGGTAGCCAAAGGACGCAGCCTGCTGGTGGTCAGCCGCCCAGACAGGGGCAGAGCCTTCTGGAGGCGGTGGAGTGGCGACCTGGGGCCCAGGTCCGGCCGTTTGGACGCGGACGAGGGATTGCAGCCGGTCTATCCAGCCTGCGAGGGCGTTGATGACGGTCATGGGAGGTAGCTCATCCCTGCCTTCGGTGAGTGGAAGGCGGCGGCTGGTACCGGGATTTTCAGGGTGGTTGCTTGCCATTTGGGCGGAGATCGGAAGGCCAACTTTTGTTTTCGTGGAGTTTCTTTCCCACAGACGGCGCCAACTGATGGAGGTCCTTTTTAGGTCTCCGTCAGATGTTGTCTTCCGCCGATCTCCTGGTGGACTTAGGTGGTTATGTTCCGTTGCGTGTGAGTCTCAATGGAATTTGGTAGAAGAGGTGGTATGAGAAGTTCGGTGCCGAGTACCTGCAAAGAAGTCCCGGGGTGGTTTGGTACCACCAAGGACCCTCCGACGATCAAGTTAGTGATGAGATCCGAGCAGAATAACGGCTTAAAAGAGTAAAAGATGGCTTACTTGACCCCTCTGTGATGGGGGTTTATATAGCGGTGGTGGCACGCAGCAGCAGGTGCGAGGATCTCGCCGGCAGTTACGCCCCCGACGTCACGTCCGCGTAGAAAGCGGATCGCCCATTAATGGGGATTGCTGGCGTGGAACGTGGGATGTTGCTGGCATAGAATCTGTGCATGGAGGGATTCACGGAGCGGCGGTTACGCCTGTGAGCGGTGACTTTGGTCGGAGGGCCGAGGAAGACGGCCATGGCCTGGAGCTCGGGACGAGCGAGGAGGCCGAGGAGTCCAGGTCTTGTGGCAACTCGGCGCGAGCTACGGGGCCGAGGAAGCCAATTTGCAGGGAGCCCTGAGGAGGGCCAGTTTGTGTTTGCAGGTCGGGTATAGGATGTCCTGGTCGGCCCCTGCGGGCCTTTTCTTCTGAGTTCTGGGACACGTCACCTGCCACGCGTCCTGATCATGGAGATCGCCAATATTGAGCATCATCACAGTCCAAACACACCAACAGAAAAGTTCAAACGGCCACAACACAATCTTGACAATGTCAAGAAGCGCGCTAAACATGGAGGCAATCACAAACCACACTGTGGCAAAAAGCAAATCACCAGCTTCCACACAAGCTAACCATAAAGGGGAAAAGAATTCTATAACTTCATAGAGTGGCCCACACAATGGTCCAATAATTGTCGAAACTATCGTTCTCATTGTGCATGATATCACCATGAAATATTTCAACCCTTTCTCGAGATTTTGAAGGAAGAACATTGTCCCAAGGTAGTGAATCCTTGTAGCCATATCCCATCCTTCTATCCAACCAAATAGTGGTCCGGATAAGCGAGCAACAGTCGACTTCAAGAGTGACACGTTCTTGTACAAATCATATAACCCAATGATGACCGTCACAAGAGAGATTAGTATATAGAGAGTTCTTGCTAAGTGTCACATCCATGGGAGATAAAAGTGGCAAAAGAGCAGATAGGACTGAAAAAAGATAGCCCAAGAAGGTAACCCGGCCTCAAGCAATGTCAAAAGCCTCAGATCACACATAATAACCTGCTTTAATTTCACGGGCAAAATACAGTCGCTGAATCTAAAGAGTATCAGTTTGTCAGAATAGTTAGTTGGTGGTATATCTGATTCTTCTTCCAATAAACCATATACTTTTTTATGATCAAAATCGTACTCCTTGTCTGTTTCACCAGGAAATTCTTGAACATCTAAGAATTCATCCTCTGAATGTACTTCAGAAGGAGATGATGGTCTTTGAAACAACACCGAAGAGGATTGAGCAGTTCATTGGTGAAAATCTAGATCAGATAGAAGCCTTAAGTTCTTCTTTAGGGATTGGGTTTCTGTGGTTTTGCCTGTAAACCAAGAAGAGATGCAGCTTGAAGCCTGGTCAGGGCTGTAGAATTCCCACTTTGTCATGGATTTCACTTCCAGAGCAAGTATGGCGTCTGTCTGCGAGCAATATAGAAACCCTCTGAACATGAAAAGTGTATTGATTACCAATATAATTTGGGAAAACTTTCATTCCATAGATTAGCTAAACTAAAACTTATGCCTACTTTATATCGACCATTGGTTTTAGATTCTGTGTTCTCATTTGTGGTCTCTTAAACATCTAAATAGCTCACAGTTACCTAAAGCACTAAAGTGGTCTTCTCTATGTATTGATCTCTCTATCTAAGAATCGAGTTTCGAGATGTGGATTGCCAGTTCAGTTGGGATGCAGATTTCTGCATGTTAAGCAGAAGTCGATTTTTACTCAAAGATAGTTGTTATATATATTTACCCGTGAAGGCGCCTTTCCGGAGCGTAGATTGATAGTTGTTAAATATTTAATAATACAATGCCAATAGTGCATTTTGTTGCTTATCTGGTATTAGCATCGACCCATCTGTTTGTAATTAATAAGCATACTGAACATGAGTTTCACCAAGACTGGGACGATAGAGTTAGACCGCTGCAGATATGGGCTATGAAGCACGAAAAGTCCAAATCGCCTCACGTGTCATATCAGAAACGCCTATCGGATACCGATACTCTAAGAAACTCTCGGAAACTTCAGAATCAAATTGATATTTGAAATCAAAGCCTTTCAAACATGATGCATGAGAATGCTACAATTGTTATTTTAGAATAACATGCTAAAGTGTTATAGAATATATATGGTATAATTTTGCCTTATTATTGATTGATATATTTATGCATATATATTAAAAAGTTAACATATATGTATATTTACATTTAAAAATATGATATATAAAAGGTATCCATGTAGAGTGTTTTTCGTCACCTTATTGAGATAGGAATACGTGCGCTTGTCGGGCGTTTACAAATCCCTTGCCTGGGACAGGCTGGGATTTATTAATTATGGGGATCCAAATCTCCGGCAGCCGAGGACTAAACTGTCGTTAATTACCCCTCGTTTTTGGGAGCGAGAGAACCTCCGATTACAGGTCACGCAGATCATGCGAACTCAATATGCACTATGTACATGTGTTTTGAGGATATTTTGGACGTATCGAGGGGTCTCGGTACCCAGATAGTGGGCTGAGGGTTAAGAGGCTAGCAGCCCCCTTGCGGGATGTAGAGCAGCATCCCGTTAAAAAAAATTCTAATGGGAGAAGTGTTTATTATATATTTTCTTTCTTTTTTTTAAAAGCAAGTGTGGGAGACAAGGAGTGAAGTGGCGTCCTCAGGACGCGTGAGCTGTATGCGGCCGCCGGTCACGTGAGCGGCACGCAGCTATAGGACGCCAACGGGTCACATGAGCGGCACGAGACCGCTGGGCCAGCGGGTCACGTGCGCGGCACACAACCATGCGCGCCAGAAGGTCACGTGAGTGGCACACAACCGCTGGACGCAACGAGTTACATGAGTGGCACGTTCCCGCTAGAAACACCAGCGGAACAGGGGCTAAGTCCCTGGACTTGAAGTTGAACTTCCCAAAGGATTCTGCTCAGAGTTAAACTCTAAAACAAGATTTTTGTTCGGAGTTACACTCTTAAAAAAAGATTTTTGTTCAGAGTTACAATCCTAAAAAAGGGGTTTTATTCGGAGTTAAACTCCTAAAATATTTTTATTTAGAAAACCAAAAGGGGTGGCTTGAAACTTCAAGATCTATGTCTTGGGTGATAAAAGGGGATCTCTTTCTTCTCTTTTGATTCTTGAATCCTCCCAAAATGAGATTTTCGGATATAGGTCTCTCTCATCCTCCTCTTTTTTTGATCTTGGAGAAGAATGGTGATGAAATTTAAAATCTCTCTTTTTGGAGATTTGATAGGAAAGTTGAACTTCCTTTCAATGATTTTATGGTGAAAACGTATTTCTTTTTGAGAAAAGAAGAGTTAAACTTTTAATTTAATTCAAAAAGAAAAAGAAAAAGGTTTAAAACCTTGAAGGAAGCACAGAACCCTAGAAAGATTGAGAGAATAGAAGTTATTCATTTCTTGGTATGTTTGTCTTTTATAAGCTACACACTTTACATAGCCCTTTGGACTTTACAAAATGACACTTGTGCCTTTTCTCATGCCATGTGCTAATTTCTTTATGCATGAGAGTCCAATCTACGCAGCTGTTACAAAACGGATCCTCTTCTTCTGACTCTTCAATGTCGCTGTCTAAATGAGTGCGAATTTTGCTGCAGGATGAGCCTTCAATATCAGACTCGTCTGTATCACTACCGAAATGGGGGCAAGTTTTACGGAATGACGGATTTCCAACGTCGAACTCATCAATGTCACTGCCGAAACGCCGGTGTACTTGGGGGGTTTTACTTTTGAAGGTGGCGGCCGATTCAGATTTGCCTTGGGACTTTGGGCCCTCTTGTCTTTAGTCGGCTGCGGCTCGGTGTCCTGGGGGTTCACAAAGCATCGAGAATCTTGATATCGGACTTCATGCATGCCAAACGGCTGTATATCTCCGTCAATGCGTCTTTCTTCGCCATTTTTGGTATATTTCATGTATTGATGGAGTGTTGACGGAACGATACCGTAATCATGAAGCCACGGCCGTCCCATGAGAATCTTATAGGACGAGTCGGCGTCGATCACGTATTTCTTAGTTTCAGTTTGTAGATCCCTACATCTGATCGGTAGAGTTATGGACCTCGGAAGTTACTGATAGTTTTGATTGAAATCTTGAATGGCAATTCTTTCCTTTGACAGGTGTCGGATGTCCATTAATAAACTCTTCAGAGTCCGCAAGTTCATGATGTTCACTGAAGACCCCGGATCAATCAATATGCGATTAATTCGGTCTCTGTCATTGTACCATGTCACGTAAAGCGTCCGATTATGCTCAGATATTCCCAGTAACAGGTTTTCATCCTTAAATATGACTGCAGCTGTATGCAGAGTGTATTAGGTCTCTTTCATATTGATTTCTGTGAAACAAGCCTGGTACCGCTCGGGGTTTTGTAGAGCATGAATGAGGACATCTCTAAGATCCTTGGATAGAATCAGAGCATCATAGATGCTTAGGAGAGACAGAAGCTTCTGGAGATGGGCCAAGACATTATACTCTACCGGAGAAGAACTCAAGTCTTCATGAGCCAGCTCTCTGTCGTCTTCTTCATTAGAGATTTGTTTTTCTTTCTCTTTTGGGGCGTTGCCCTGCTTTGGCAGTAAAGCCTTGCCGTTGCTGAGCTGGATTTGGTTGTCCTTTATGGCAAGCTCCTTATCTTCTTTGGAAAAACAGAACTCTTCTTCAGAGTCGCTGCCAAGATGGATGACATAGCAGGTCACAATAGAGACCTCATCATCAGACTCTTCTTCTAGTTCTTCCAGAATCTCGGTCGCTTTTACGGGGAAGAATTTCTTCAACTGGATAAGGATTCTTTCCTTTTCTTTATAGTATTCGAGGGAATCGATATACCTTTAAATAGTCGATCTCCTTACAGACTCTTTTCCGTGTTGAGCCGCACTTTTCTTTTTCTCCTTCTTAAACTTTTTGGATTTTGAGCCCGATCAAACCGAATTGGTAGCTGAAACGGTGGGCTCTTTCTTCCCCTCCTATTTAATTATGGGCTCTTTCTGAAACAGTTTTAACATCTTCTTCGTCTTCTTAGATATGTGTATGCTCTACGGAGGCTGCGGCGGGTCGGATTCATTTCTCGGGGCAGCCGATTCAGCCATCTGTTTCCAGAAGGTTTCAATTTATGTCTATATAAAGTTGGTGCTTGTAGCTTGAATGTTCATCAACACACTTTTGGACAGTTCGATCTCTCCAATCTTGTATTGCTTCTCGACCCAGTTTTTGAAAATATAGCAATTCTCGATCGCCTGGCTCACTACTATGTGGTATGGGCAATACAGAGAATTGTCGGTTATTTTTGCTTCGTGGGACCCCTTCGACTCCGGCAATTGCAGACCGTTTTTCAGGACATCTTTGAATATTTTGCGGACTTTGTACTTTCTAAAAGAGTAGATCTTATTCTTTTTCTCCTCTAGGGAAGACCCTTCTCGTCCTAGCACGAGCTTTCGAGATCGGTCTGATTTTGATCCGTCCGCTTTTTGCTTGTCTTCATTGTCAGGCGCATTGAAGGCATTGGTATTGTTGGAACTCCCGCTTTTACGATTGTCGTCCTTTCGGCTCTTCCAAAGCTTGTTATTTTTGAGAGTCCGGGATGGATTTTTGTTTCGAGCATTCTAGCATTTAAACTCTCTTGGTCAGCTCCTGAAACATTTTGAGGCCCGCGGTACATAGGAACGAGACCATCCAATTGCTGAGGTTCCCAATGAGGAGCCTGACGGATTGGTTCTGCTCTAGTAGCGGTTCGCACTTTATAGTGAGATTGAGCCATCGGGCAATAAAGTCCGTGTTGCTTTCATTTTTCCCCGGCTTGGTTCTCATAAGGTCAGCAATGGAGATTTTGTCGCTGACACTCGTGAATTTTTGCCGAAACAGACTCCATTTAGAAAAAAGTAGTGGCAAAACCGTTTGGTATGCTCACGTACCAGTCGAAAGCGACACCGGTTAGGCCGTTGACAAACTGACGGAGAAGAAGCGCATCATTGCCCCATGTATTTTCGCATGATACTTTAAAGTGGGTAATGTGCTGATTCATATTTTCTATCCCATCGAATCTTCCGTACTTAGAAATAACGTAGTCGCTAGAAAACTCAATAAGGTCATACTGTGCGGAGTACGGCCTCCCACTGCTGCCAACATCTTTCTGCGTTTTGGTTTCGGCCACCAATGTTTTAACTTTGCTGGTAACAAAATCCATAATCCGATCTTGTGTTAGCGGAATACTGTCATCAGGGGCCAAAGCGTCCCCAGTAGTGGATTGCGGTCGGATTTCGTGTAGCTCGCCCATATTTGGACCTAAAGGGATAGACATTGGCTATTTCGGGTCGTTATCACCCGGCTCATGAGTAGAAACTTATGCTTAATTAGAGGATGCCCGGACAACTTGAGCTGTGAGCTATATCACGACATTCATCAAGTCGTCAATTTTAGAGTAAAGTTTGGCCATCTCCTTGTCTTTACTTCTGGGCTGTTTTCGAAACTCTTGAAGCAGCTTCTATTCCGCGGTCTTGGGATGGAAAGTCGGATCTTCTTCACTGTCCGAACTTGATTCCACATGAATTGAAGGATCTTTCTATTTATCAGCCTCATCAAGAGAGTTTTCATTATCCCGCGGAGGACTGATCTTTGGGAAAGGGCAGTCACATTCAAGTCAGATTGGACTTGGGATGTGGTGGCCCTATCCTTGCTTTTGCTACAAATGTTACCACTGGAATGCGTGCCCGCCAGCTAGACCGTGTGGATAACATATCCGACCATCTTTTTATCACTGGCAGCTAATTTCGCGGACCGTTGTCGTAGCCCTTCCGTTTCGAGAAAGGACAATCGACTAAAGACGGTTGGTCTGGCCAGGTTCTTAAGTAGCGCTGGCGCTTCTTTTCTGAATTTTCCCCACTGCTTTCTAGCGGCATGAAGTGCTTGGTAAACTCCTGACAAGAGGGTATCCCGTCTTTTGTGATGGGGCTTGGACACATCTCTTCGTAGCATAGTTCGAATAGTCGTCTTCTTGATTTTGGCGCACATGGTATTCTTCTAAACCCATTTTAAGGGCTCGAAAGAGTTGTGGATCTTCACGGTCGAGACGGTCGTCTTCACGGGATAACTCGGTTCTTGGAATTTTACAAAATCCAATTTGGCCGAAGCCCGCGCCCTTTTGTTGGCTCTATACCTGAGCCGCTTCCGTCTTAACCTTTCTGTTTTGAGCGTCTGGCGGGCATCGGCTCTTTGGGAAGCCGTTGTAGGTCTGTTGACAGAGAGTATCGAAAAGACATCTGTTCACACACTCGTCGAAAGTATCGCCTGAGCTTGCCCGCGACGTCCGGTGATCTCTTTCGTTTCGACGGCTTTGCCCATAGCTGGAGCAACGGATAGCCATTCAAATACCGACTTGTGCTTGAGTTGTGGTGCCTTTGCGATCACCACATCTGGCCTCCTACCTCTCGAGGTTGGTTTAGCTACTTTCTTTGATAAGGGCTCCGCAATAGGAGCGCTGCCGGCTGGGTAGATAATGACTGAACCGAACTGGTGTAGAGGCTCCTCCCATTTCCTTATGAGACTCACCGAGAGGATCACGTGTGCGTTCGTTTTGACCAGATAAGTCACCGAAGTTGTGTCAAAAACAAAGTTCGTCTTGGGAGACATGCTTGGTGAATTTGAGATTGCGATTGAAAACTGTAAGCCTGCGTAAAGAAACATGATTTCAGTACAGACAAATATATATTAATTGAGTTCGCATGAACGCTTGACCCGAAATATTGGAGGATAGACAAATGTACCACCGGGCGTGACAGAATTTGTAGAGTGTTTATCGCCATCCTATTGAGATAGGAATACGCGCGCTTGTCAGGCGTATACAGATTCCCCCTGCGTGGAACAAGCTGGGGTTTATTGATTGTGGGGATCCGAATCTCCGGCAGCCACAGACTAAGCTTCCGTTAATTACCCATCGCTCTTGGGAGCGAGGGAATCTCCGATTAACAGATCAAGCAGAACATGCGAACTCAATGTGCAGTACGTGTGTGTTTTGAGACTGTATTGGACATATCGGGGGCATCGCAGAGTTTATGGAGGTCCTGCTGCCCGGATAGCGGGCTGGGGGTCAAAGGGGCAAGCAGCCCCCTTGCGAAGTGCGGGGCAGCAACCTGTTAGAATTTTTTTCTAACGGGAACAATGTTTATTATATATTTTCTTTCTTTTATTTCTTCAAAAAGTAGGGGAGACAAGGAGTGAGGGAACGTCCTCAGGATGTGTGAGGGGCATGCGGCCGATGGGCGCCAGCGGGTCACCTGCGCGGCACGCGGCCGATGGGCGCCAGTGGGTCATGTGAGCGGCACGTGCCCGCTGGAAACGCCAACGGAAGAAGGGTTAAATTCCTAAGCTTGGAGTTGAACTCCCCGAAGAATTCTGTTTAGAGTTAAACTCCAAAAAAAAGATTTTTTTCGGAGTTACTCCTAAAAAAGATTTTTATTCGTAGTTAAACTCCTAAAAAAAATTATTCAAAGTTAAACTCCTAAAAAGGGTTTTATTCGAAGTTAAACTCCTAAAATATTTTTATTTAGAAAATCAAAAGAGGTCTCTTGAAGCTTCAAGATGTATGTCTTGAACGATGAAAGAGATCATTTTTTTCTCTTTTGAGCCTTGAATCCTCCCAAAGTGAGATTTACGGAGATGGGTCTTTCTCTTTGTCCTCTTTTTTTGGATCTTGGAGAAGAAGGGTGACAAAATTTAAAATCTTCCCTTTCAAAGATTTAATGAAAGATTTAAACTCTCCTTCAATAATTTTATGGTGAAATTTCTTTTTGAGAAAAGAAAAATTAAACTCTTGATTTAATTCAAAAGGAAAAAGAAAAAGATTTAAAATCTTGAAGAACAAGAAGGCACATAACCATAGAAAGATTGAGGGTATAGAAGTTGTTATTCATTTCTTGTAAGAATGCATGGACATGCCAAAATTGATATCGAATCGGATACGTATTCGTGCCCCACACGTGCACGACACGTGTCGGACACGAAAAATCCATGTCTGTGACCAAATCCAGCATGAACTGATAGGGACATGGCGGAGACACGTTGTAGGGTGTTTTTCGTCACCCCATTGAGATGGGAATACGCGCGCGCTTGTCAGGCGTACTACAGATTCCCCCTGTCTAAAGTAGGCCGGGGTTTAATGATTGTGGGGATCCGAATCTCCGGCAGCCGCGGACTAAGCTGCCGTTAATTACCCCTCACCTTTGGAACGAGAGAACCTCCGATTGACGAGTTAAACTAGTCATGCGAACTCAATGTGCAGTGTACATGTGTTGTGTTTTGAAAGGGGGTTTTGGATATATCGGGAGCCATGCAGAGTTTTTACGGGGGTCCCGCTACCCGAATAGCGGGCTAGGGGTCAAGGGGGCTAGCAGCCCCTTGAGGGGTGCAGGGCAGCGCCCCGGCCCAAAAATTTTTTGGGAGAGAAAGTCTTGGGGAATGTGTGTGTACATATGTATACATATGTATATATATATATATATATATATGTATATATATAAAAAGAGGGGGAAAAGGCATCCAAAGGATGCGTGGGGCCAGCGCCTCGAGCGCTGTGCGCTTAGGTGTTGTGCGCTTAGGCGCAAGCGCGCCTACGTGTCGACACGTGGACGCTTTGCGCTTGAGTGCTGGGCGCTTGGGCACAAGCGCGCCACGTGTCGGCACGTGGGCGCTTTGCGCTTGAGCGCAAGCGCGCCACGTGTCGGCCAGTGGGCGCTTTGCGCTTGAGCGCTGGGCGCTGGTGAGAAAAGGGGCTTTTAGTTCCAGAAATAGGGTTTAGAGTGGAGTTAAACTCTTAAAATGTTTTGGTTGATGAAAGGTGTTCTTCTTCCTTCTTCTCTGTTGGCTGGATCTTGAAGATCAAGAGATGTGAGATCTAAAAATCTCTTCTTTTTGAGATCTAATGGTAGATCGAAGTTCCCCTTTGTGGGTTTTGTGGCGAAAAACTATTTAGTTTTGGAAAAGGAAGAGTAAAACTCTTGATTTAATTCAAAAGAAAGAAGGTTTGAAACCTTCAGAAAAGGGAAAGATGTACAAACCCTAGGTTTTTGAGAGTATGAAAAAGTGTTATTTTATTCATCATCATGTTGCCTTATATAGGCTTACATATTTATATATAGCCCCTTGGGCTTTACAAAATGGCATTTTTGCCATCCTATGGCTCATGTGCCATTTCTTTTTGCACATAAGCTATGGGCTTACAAAAATTTGGCTTTATGCCCATTCATGCATAAAAATTACATAAAAATTATTTATTACATGATTTTTTATTTTGGTGTGGCGGAAGGCCGGACGCTTCGTGTTCGGGCTCGACCTGGGCATTGGCTCACTTGCTTGGGCTTGACCTTGATTTTGACTTGGTCAACCGGGATGCAAATTTTGACTTCAACAAAGTGCCCCACATCAATAAATGCACACCACATATGTGGGTCGTGTGCATGAAATTGATGGATCTTCTTTCGCGTGGAGGCGACTTGCTTTGATTCCCACTTTTTGGGATACACTGCCCTTTTTACGTGGACGGTCGGCGCTTGACGCGTCTTCGAGACGGAGTGTCCGTGGTAAACGTTTTCCTGGCCCGGAGCGATCTGGTTCCTGCTTTGTAGGAACCCTGCACTGCCCTTTTTGCGACATGGGCGGTCGACGCTCTGATCCGGAGCGATTTAGTTCCCGATTTGTGGGAAGCATGCACTGCCCTTTTCGCGACATGGACGGTCGACGCTCTGATCCGGAGCGATTTGGTAGACGTGCCCCCGGCACGGAGTGTCGCTGGTCGACGTTTCCCCGATGCGGAGTGTCTGTTGTCGATGTGCCCCCGGCACGGAGTGTCTGCTTGACGTTTCCCCGAGACGGAGTATCGACCGGTTGACGTGTCCCCGAGACGGAGTGTCTGTTGTCGATGTGCCTCCGGCACGGAGTGTCTGCTTGACGTTTTCCCAAGGCGGAATATCGGCTGGTTGACGTGTCCCCGAGACGGAGTGTCTATTGTCGATGTGCCCCCGGCACGGAGTGTCTTCTTGACGTTTCCCCGAGACGGAGTATCGACTGGTTGACGTGTCCCCGAGACGGGGTGGCTGTTGTTGATGTGCCCCCGGCACGGAGTGTCTGCTTGACGTTTCCCCGAGACGGAGTATCGACTGGTTGACGTGTCCCCGAGATGGAGTGTCTGTTGTCGATGTGCCTCTGGCATGGAGTGTCTGCTTGACGTTTCCCCGAGACGGAGTGTCTGTTGTCGATGTGCCCCCGACACGGAGTGTCTGCTTGACGTTTCCCCGAGACGGAGTATCGACTGGTTGACGTGTCCTCGAGACGGAGTGTCTGTTGTCGATGTGCTCCCGGCACGGAGTTTCTACTTGACATTTCCCCGAGGCGGAGTATCGGCTGGTTGACATGTCCCCTAGACGGAGTGTCTGTTGTCGATGTGCCCCCGACACGGAGTGTCTGCTTAACGTTTCCCCGAGACGGAGAATCGACTGGTTGACGTGTCCCCGAGACGGAGTGTCTGTTGTCGATGTACCCCCGGCACGGAGTGTCTGCTTGACGTTTCCCCGAGGCGGAGTATCGGCTGGTTGACGTGTCCCCGAGACGGAGTGTCTGTTGTCGATGTGCCCCCGACACGAAGTGTCTGCTTGACGTTTCCCCGAGACGGAGTATCGACTGGTTAACGTATCCCCGAGACGAAGTGCCTGTTGTCGATGTGCCCCCGGCACGGAATGTCTGCTTGACGTTTCCCCGAGGCGGAGTATCGGCTGGTCGACGTATCCCCGAGACGGAGTGTCTGCTTGACGTTTCCCCATTACGGAGTGTCTGTTGTTGGACGTTTCCTCGGTACAGAGTGTCGTTGGTTGACGTGTCCCTGAGGCGGAGTGTCTACTTGACGTTTCCCCGTTACGGAGTGTCTGTGTTGGAATTGATTGGTTTGATTTGTTTGATTTAAGTTGACATCAGCATCGCTATACTGGAATATGGTACCAGGAGCGAATCATCATCTGTCATGAAAGGATTTGGGGATTGTTTTTTTTGTCTGGCATCTGCATTGCTGCACTGGAATAATACCAGAAGCAACTCATCATTTGCCCCGAGAGGATTTGGGAATTGGTTTTTGCTTGGCATCAGTATCGTTATACTGGAATATGGTACTAGGAGCGAATCATCATTTGCGCTTGTTTATCAGTAAGCGATGGCTTAGGAAACAGGTTTTAGGTCCCTATCACCTAAGACTTTTCAATTTTATGAGCCGTAAGGGTCTCACAAAGCATTTTCTCCCTACGGGTCGTAAGGATCCCGTAGGTATATTTTCTCCTTAGGAATCGTGGGGACTCCTAAGTGTGTTGCTCCTTTGTCAGTCGTAAGGATCTCACGCGGGGATTTTCTCCTCATAAAGTCGAGAGGGCTTTGTGAGTGTATTTCATCTCTTTTTCACGAGTTTGCGCCATTTCGGGTTTTCACAAACTCGACGGCAGTCCTGCTGTTTTTACTCACGGAGCCCTTTTGGGTTTTCATCCGTGCTCATTTTGCTTGTAGACATACCATTTTTTTTATTTATCTTTTCTTTATTTTTGGTGGGACTTTGAATGTGGTCTCACTGGTAGGACTTGGGAGAGATTGGGGTTGTTTTACGCCCGTGGATTGTATACGGTTTTGCAGGATGTATGATCCAGACCGTAGGGCCGGAAAAATTTCGGGACTTTGTCGGCGTCTGCATCGCTGCACTGGAATATGGTACCAGGAGCGACTCATCACTCGCCATTTAGGGATTGGGATTTGGAATTTGGTTGACGTCTGCATCGCTACACTGGAATATGGTACCAGGAGCGACTCATCATTCGCCACTTGGGATATGGGATTTGTAATTTGGTTGGCGTCTGCAACTGGAATATGATACCAGGAGCGACTCATCATTCGCCGCTTGGGATATGGGATTTGGAATTTGGTTGGCTTCTGTATCGCTGCACTGGAATATGGTACCAGGAGCGACTCATCATTCGCCGTTTAGGGATTGAGGAGCGATGACTTAGGAGATTGGTTTAGATCCCTATCACCCAAGGCTTTTCAATTTTATGGGCCGTGAGGGTCCCATAAAAGCATTTTCTCCCTGCGAATCGTAAGGATCTCGCAGGTGTATTTTCTCCTTAGGAGTCGTGGGGACTCCTAAGTGTGTTTTTCCTTCGTGAGTCGTAAAGATCCCACAAAGGTTTGTTCTCCTCATGTATCGTGAGGACACATGAGTGGGTCTTCTCAATGGAGCATAATTCCAAAGGCGGAGACCAGCCGCGTAACTGGTGATTACGGTGGGATATGGGTATGATGAGAATTATTTGAGCCCGTGGATTGTATACGGTAGTCAATTTAGGGACTAACCGTAGGGTCGGAAGAATTTTTGGGAAGTTGGATTTTGGTTAGCGTCTGCATCGCTGCACTGGAATATGGTACCAGGAGCGACTCATCAATCGCCGCTGTTTTTTTTGTTGTTTTTTTTTGTTTTACCGCGATTGCTCTATCATTTCAGCTTTTCTTATCGCGAAGATCGCGATTGCCCTATCATTTCGGCTTTTATTCGCGGTTGCCCCATCATTTCGGCTTTATTTTCATTTTTATTTTTACTCGCTGATTTTTATTGCGAGTTGCTCCATCATTTCAGCTTTATTTATTTTTCTTTTATTTACACATTTTTTTGTTTATTTACATTATTTTTACATTCCCAGTTTTACGACTTAGAGGTCGGTTGTTCCCAGTTTAATGACGTGGTGGTCGACTGTTTTCAGAGAAAGGCAGATGTCTGAGAGAATCAGTTTCACGAAGAACTTCGGTCCCCGTTTGTATGAAATTGACGGTCGCGGCTTGATTGCTTGTCAACACGCCAGGGGACAACGATATTTCTCCTGCCTTGTATTGTTTCTCGACCCAATCCTTGAAGATGCAACAGTCTTCAATAGTGTGTCCCAGCACTCGGTGGTACGGGCAAAAGTTGGGATGATCAGTCTTGTTCGCTTCACTCAGCCTTTTTGGTTCTAGTAGCCGCAAGCCATTCTTCAGAGCATCTTTAAAAATTTTGTAGACCTTGTCCCTTCGGAAAGAGTAGACCTTATTTCTTCTTTCTTCCAGAGTTGGCTCTCGAGATTTGTTAGTCTTTGCTCCGTCCGCTCTCTGCTTATCCAGAGAATCGGTGCTGTTGGAGCTTTCGTTTTTCCGGTTGTCGTCCTTTCGGTTTCTCTGGGACTTATTGTTATCTTGGGAATCTAAGGAGGACTCCTGCTTTGAGCGCTCCAGCGTCTGAACTTTCCTGGTCAGCTCTTGGAATGTTTTGAGATCCGCGGTGCATAAAAACGGGGCCATCCAATTGTTGAGATTTCCGACAAGGAGACTGACAGATTGGTCCTGCTCTATCGGCGGTTCACATTTGACAGAGAGGTTGCGCCATCGGGTTATAAAATCCGTGCTGCTTTCGTTGTTCTTTGGCTTGGTCCTTACGAGGTCGGCGATGGTGATCTTATCGCTAACGCTCATGAACCTCTGCCGAAACAGAGACTCCATTCGGACAAAAGTTGTGACGAAGCCATCCGGTATGCTCGCGTACCAGTCGAAAGCAACATCGATCAAGCTATTAACGAACTGGCGGAGGAGAAGCGCATCATTACCCCCAGTATTCCCGCATGAGACTTTAAAGTGGGCGATGTGCTGATTCGCATTTCCCGTCCCATCGAATCTTCCGAATTTAGGGATGACATAGCCGCTAGGAAATTCTACCAGATCATACTAAGCAGGATATGGTCTCCCACTACTGCTGCTATCTTTTTGCGCTTCGGCTTCGGCCACTAATGTTTTGACTTTGTTGGCAACTAAATCCATGATTTGATCCTGAGTTAGCGGGCTACTGTCATCGGTAGCCAAGACATTTCCCGAGATAGAATGCGACTGATTTTCATGCGGTGCGCCAACTTTTGGATTTGAGAGAACGGACGTCGGCTGTTTCGGGGCATCGTTTCCCGGTTCATGAGAGTCTGCGCCTGATTGGGCGGCTGAGGGGCAAGTTGGGCCGTGAGCTGTAAGACGACGTTTGTCAAGTCGTCAATTTTTGAGTAGAGCTTGGTCATCTCCTTGTCTTTGTTCCTGAGCTGCTTTCGGAGTTCTTGAAGCAGCTCTTGCTCTGCGGTCCTGGGACGAAAAGTCGGCTCTTCCTCGTTGTCCGAGCTTGACTCTACATGGACTGAGGGGTCTTTCTGCCTGTCATTCTCGTCGAGAGGGTTTTCATCATCCAGCGGAGTTGTCTGTTCTTGGGAAGCGGCCACCACATTCAAACCAGATTGGATTTGAGATGTGGTGGCCCCGTCCTTGCCCTTGCTGCACGTGCCCACCGTATAGACAGTGTGGACCACATATCTAGCCATTTCCTCATCTTCGGCGGGGTAACCCTGTTCTTCGAACCTCATGAGGTTCCGCCTAGCAGGAGCCCTAGCCCTTTGGTTGGCTCTATATCTGAGCCTTTTCTGTCTTAGCTTCTTTGCCTTGAGCACTTGGCAGGCTTCTGCTCTCCGGGAAGCCGCCATAGGCTGAGTGATGGGAGCTTAGAGAAGATACCCAATTGAGCAGTTTTCAGGGGCATCGTCAGAGCTTGCTCGAGACGCTCTGTTGCTTTGTTGGTGTTGATGGCCTTGCCCCCAGCTGGGGCCAAGGAGAGTCGTTCGAACACCGACTTGCGTTTGAGTTGGGGCGCCTTCGAGACCACCACATTTGGCCTCTTGCCTTTCGAGACCGGTTTGTCTGTCTCCGGGGCTTGAGGAGCTGGGATGACGTTAGCGGACACGAACAGAATAGAGCCAAATGGTAGCGGCAGCTCTTCCCACTGTCGCCCGAGACTGGCCGGAAGGACCGTCCTGGAGTCTATCTTCATCGTGTAGGAGATCGGAGCCGTGCTGAGAGCTGAGTTCATGTTTGGCGACATTGTTGAAAAATGATTGCTTAAAAACCTGCATGAAAAAGCATTATTTTAGTATAAATATAGATATGTATATTGATTGAGTTCGTATGAACGTTTAACCCGAAATATGGGAGGAGAGATTGGTCCCACCGGGCGTGCCAAAATCTGTAGGGTGTTTTTCGTCACCCCATTGAGATAGGAATACGCGCGCGCTTGTCAGGCGTACTACAAATTCCCCCTGCCTAGGGTAGGCCGGGGTTTAATGATTGTGGGGATCCGAATCTCCGGCAGCCGCGGACTAAGCTGCCGTTAATTATCCCCTCGCCTTTGGAGCGAGAGAACCTCCGATTGACGGGTTAAACTGATCATGCGAACTCAATGTGCAGTGTACATGTGTTGTGTTTTGGATATATCGGGAGCCATGCCGAGTTTTTACAGGGGGCCCGCTACCCGGATAGCGGGCTAGGGGTCAAGGGGGCTAGCAGCCCCCTTGCGGGGTGCGGGGCAGCGCCCCGGCCCAAAAATTTTTGGGGAGGGAAAGTCTTGGGGAATGTGTGTGTACATATGTATACATATGTATGTATATATATATATAAAGAAGGGGAAAAGGCATCCAAAGGATGCGTGGGGCCAGCGTCTCGAGCGTTGTGCGCTTGAGCGCTGGGCGCTTGGGCGCAAGCGCGCCACGTGTCGGCACGTGGGCGCTTTGCGCTTGAGCGCTGGGCACTTGGACGCAAGCGCGCCACGTGTCGGCACGTGGGCGCTTTGCGCTTGAGCGCTGGACGCTTGGACGCAAGCGCGCCACGTGTCGGCACGTGGGCGCTTTGCGCTTGAAAAAAGGGCTTTTAGTCCCAAAAATAGGGTTTAGAGTGGAGTTAAACTCTTAAAATGTTTTGGTTGATGAAAGGGGTTCTTCTTCCTCCTCCTCTGTTGGCTGGATCTTGAAGATCAAGAGATGTGAGATCTAAAAATCTCTTCTTTTTGAGATCTAATGGTAGATCGAAGTTCCCCTTTGTGGGTTTTGTGGTGAAAAACTATTTAGTTTTAGAAAAGGAAGAGTAAAACTCTTGATTTAATTCAAAAGAAAGAAGGTTTGAAACCTTCAGAAAAGGGAAAGATGTACAAACCCTAGGTTTTTGAGAGTATGAAAAAGTGTTATTTTATTCATCATCATGTTGCCTTATATAGGCTTACATATTTACATATAGCCCCTTGGGCTATACAAAATGGCATTTTGGCCATCCTATGGCTCATGTGCCATTTCTTTTTGCACATAAGTTATGGGCTTACAAAAATTTGGCTTTATGCCCATTCATGCATAAAAAATTACATAAAAATTATTTATTACATGATTTTTTATTTTGGTATGGCGGAAGGCCGGACGCTTCGTGTTCGGGCTCGACCTGGGCATTGGCCCACTTGCTTGGGCTTGACCTTGACTTTGACTTGGTCAACCGGGGTGCAAATTTTGACTTCAACACACGTTTGGGTTTGTTTTGTGGGTTTTGGCCCGGTAGAAATGCATACCCGCATTAGAGTTCGACCCTAATTTCTCCCAAAGGCGGAATCGAGTTCAAGACTTCAATTTCTCCCAGATCCAGGCAACTTCGATTTCAACTCTAGGCTTTAGCAACAGCGACGACATATGGAATGCCTCACAACCTCACTATAATGATATGGGATTATGCAAGAGAGACGATCGATTAGATTGCAGTTCAATGACGTCGAGGTAAGCACAAATAATTGGGACAGATCGCTGGAGAGGTCCTTAAAGGAGAGGTTGAGGACGACAAGGTTAGGGAGAGAGAAGAGTTAGTGGCGGTGGAGGAAGGTGAGGGAAGTCGGTGGAGGGAGAAGAGGAGGTTTTTAGAGGTTCATGAAGAGGGCTTGAGGAAGGAGAAGGGCCAATTATTGTTATCTGTTTCTTTCCTTTTCTTTTTCTCTTTTAATTTTTTTCTCTTTTGGTGTTGATAAGGGACAAACACTGAATTGATGTGACTTTAGTTGCAGAGCCACTGGGCTGTTTTATGGGTTTTGACGAGAGATAGAATAGCCACAGGGCTGTTTTTTGGGTTATGACATCACTACATACATCATCAGTGAATCCACTTGAGCTTAAATGGAGGCTTGATTTTAATGAACATCCTGGACTCTCCAGCTCATGAGGGAATGCATTGAGACCACTATATATATATATATATATATGATAATTTAAAATATTTAAAAATATGAAGTCATGTCCCCGTATCCTATTTTTTAGGATTTTTCCATGTCGCATCGTATCGTGTCTGTATCCCCATATCGATATCCGTGCATCCTTGATTTTTTGTTATGTTTGCCTTTTATTGGCTACACACTTTACATACAGCCCCTTGGGCTTTACAAAATGGCACCTGTGCCTTTTCCCATGCCATGTGCTAATTGTTTTTTGCACATAAGTCATGAGCTTTTACAAAATTGATTTCTTGCCCATTTAGTTGCATTTATTTCCTAAAATTTACATTTATATTTAATCATTACATAATTTTGTTCCTTCATGGCTTGGACCGGCCCCTTCCATGCTTGGGCTTGGGCCCGCTTGACTTAGGGTTGTCTTTTGACTTTGACTTTGAATTTGAATTTTTGGACAAGAAGGGTGTAAATTTTTACCCCAACAATCCCGTATCCTAGGTTTTTGAAAAACTGTGTTTCCACATATCCGAATTGTTTCGTATCGGATAGTCATATCCGTTTCCATGCTTCAAAGGATATGGGAAAGGCAGGCTACAATTCTTGCTACCGAAGGCAGCAATTGTTCCTAAAATTATCTAGCGAATCAGATTATGGTTATGGCAGTACCTGGAGCTCATTTAAATAGTTAACGCCATGCACATCTTTCCACATCACTTCAAACACAATGAACCCATGAAGAGATTTGCTCAGATCCGTCACTGTCAAAAGATACTTCTCTTGCCATTTTTTAGAGTCGATAACAGGAAACCACCGATAAAACCTCTTTAATCTGGCGTCATTTGGTTCCTGACCAGCATTGTTTCCATTTTTCATTTCATTTGAGTTTGATGTCTTATGCAGCGCCCTTGTGTTTGTGAATGGTGACATTCTGTACTGGAATCGAACGGACAAATGAGAGAGAACGAAAGGGTAAGAGGATAGAACAGTACTCAAGTGAGTTGCGAAGGGCAGACCTTGCTCACCATTAGCTGCCATATCCTAGCTGATCTTGAGTAATTGTTCGTCATCCATGGCCGGTTATCAACAAGAATGAGCACCCTGTTGCTTCCGGCAGCAAAATATAAAAATGCCCCTGAAACATAGGATTGTATATCCCTGCAAATCAATTATATAGAAGGTATCATGATAATCATTGAGACATATAGTTCACATATAATATAATGTTATAGCTCCTGTTCGTTGCTTCATGCGGAAGAAATGCTCCAAGTCAGATACAATTATAACGATCTGCATTCCCTCGATACTACTATTACGAATGGAAAATATTGAAGAAAAATAATTTATTATTCTTCACGATATTGAAGAACACATTACACACCTTTAAATACAAGAGTAGAGAATATCTCTTAGTATGGAAAAGAATAAAGAATAGAGGCAGAGAATAATACATAATTACATATACATCAGAATATATTGTGCTAAATATAGCAGATATATTACTGTATTTAATATTCCCCTCAAACTCACAGTGGATAAAAAACCAAGAGTTCGAATAAGAAGTACTGAAGCTGCGATTTTGTTTGAACTGCCCGCTTGGGTGATTAGAACTGACAAGATTCTCAAAAGTTTCTTTGTGAGGGAGCTCGGGTGGTAGAAAGGTGGATATATACCAGTGAAAATTAGACAAGTTACATAAAACTATAGATGAAAGAGATACTAGGGCTTAGGGGTCATTAACTTAAGCGACATCAGTATTGTGCTACTGAGGAAATGGTTGTGGAGAAACTACCAGATTCCACCAATCCCAAGGGAAAAATTCATATGACATACATGTGGTAACCATAAAAAGAAGTCCGTATTAGGATTTCCAAAAAAAATGCAATCGATGTTGAGATTCTGGAACAGGGCCTATCAAACTAAGAAATAAGTATCCTAACCTTCTGCGATTGGTTGTTTTAAGTGATCTTTGGATTGAAATTTGAGTCTATAAAAGGCTCAATCAGAAGAAACCAAAATCGCATCCCAGAACACATCGCAGAAAAATAATCCCTTTCTGTCATTTTTTTTCTCAGAACAAAGAACAACCAATTCACAAATTACTTTTTCCTATTAACTCCGTATATGGAGATTCTTTTTTCATTATTTTCGCTGTTTCGGACTCTATAAGCTTACAAGAAATACAAACATTCTCTGTGATTCATACACATCAGAGGACTCGATAGGGCCAAGGATGAGAAAGATTATATCTTGGGAACGTTCTCGTCACAAAAACCATTGTGAGGGATGGCAATATGTTCTTAGGGAAGCGCTGGTAATTGTGTGACTTGCTTCATCAGGCCTGCCTTTTTTAACTTTTCAATTTCATTTTAGTTTTACTTATGTGATTATTTTCAACATATAAATATTCAGAAATATTATATTTGGTTCAAACTATAGCTTAGCAATTGCCTAATTTACTACTATGACAACATTCCTTTTGTACTTTCATATTTCATTAATAATCATTAATGAAGTGTAGGGGAACCCTGCGATCCAACCCACCGTTTTACCCTCGCAATAACCTGCATTCCTTAATATATTCATGGTAATTTAAACGTATTCTAGAAATTGCATGGCCAATGTTGCTTTGTAGGGAGAGATATTTCAGCTGTATATTTAGAAACTGTTGTTAGAAATGATTTTAGCTTCATGCAAACCTTAAAAGCAGGCAGAATTGTGCGCAGGAATTTACGGTCGTTATGAAATTATGATGTTCCTCCTAATACTTTGCATATGACCAAGTTGCAATTAGCTCGAGGAATAAATCTAGAAGGATATTAGATGAACCAGTAAATGTGTGCATAATCCTACAATTGTAATATGAATCATCAAATGCATCTAAAACAACGCTTATCCAAAGCTCATATCATGACTCAATCACATGCCAAAGCTCAACTAATAAGTTAATATCTTTCACTAGAAAGTATTTTCCTGACTCGATACATCAGAATATCATGTAAATGAAATTATAAAACATCAAGACGAAAATTTACCCAATTTGAAAACCTGTCAAAGGATATAGTTCTGGCAGGACTTCCATTCAGACCTTGACACGATTTTTGATTCTTTTCTCAGTCCTCGTCAGCTCCAAAACCTTGAAGTACAAACAAATAAAAGGGAATGAATTAATCAAGAGAATCATCCAATAAAAAAAAATCCAAATCATCACATGCTTTTGAAAATATTAGAGGAAAAAAGAAAACAGTTATTGTGTTTCATATTTTCTTAGGAGCCTGAAAGAAGGATAACTAAAAAACGCAATAATAGTCCAAAGTAAGACAATAAACATTTTTTTAAAAAATCTAACTAAAGTTTCACAAGCTAAAAACATGATAGCTAGATTAATTCTTCATATGTCGATAGTTTAAAAAGAAAATTAATCTGGCATATTAATTAAAATATATTAGCAAGAAGAAGGTTAAATACAGTCCTTACAAAAACTGAAAAATCCACAGCAGATAAGATAAAATTAAGGAATTATTAAAACTAAAGAAGCTACAACCCGTGGAAAATCGAGGAAAAATAAAATAAATGCAAACCGGAGCTATAGCAGTAGTTTTTTAATTTTTTTTATAAAATATGTTTCACACCTCATATAAAATAGCTGCTCCATTCGGAGGGATAATCAGCTGCCTCTCAAACCTAGATAAAAATATAAATTAATTCCCTAGAAGAAAGCGATTCCTAGTAAGCAGCACCCAAGAAGCTTCTTAGAAACAAAAGATAACATCAAATCGTCGGCCAGTAAGCGCACACGGATGTTTCTATGAAAGGAATCAATATATTCTTCATCACGGTCAAAATATTCTCCATGCATCATAGTATCAATTCGCCAAACTATCCTAAAAACCATTCAAACTAACGAATCCGATGCTCATGGACGACGAAAAGACCAAACCCTAATTATTTAGGTGTAATTTACCTTCCCCAAATGCCAATCCACTGTATGCCTACCAAACTAAAACTATTCCCCCAAAAAGGACTTGCATTTAAAGGCATGTTAGCATAATTAAAACGGAAACAAGAACACATTAATTATGATTGAGATGAATGTTTAAGGACTAAAAAAATACCATCCAAGGCAACAGAATCCAGTTCCTGCAGAAAAAAGTTGCAGGTTCCCACAAAACCTGCAGCAAAAATGATAACAGTTCTAATATGTTACGAAAATTATAGAGAGACATATGGTAAAAGCATCAAAAAAGAACCAACAAGCCGCGGACCCATCGAGAGCACTAACCATCTGAGACTGTCTTAGAACAACAACAACTCTGCCGATGAAAGCTCGTTTTTCGATCTCCAAGTGCATGCAGATTTCAAACCGGAAAAAAAACCATTTTAGTAAAACTTAAAGTGATGCCATAAGCGAAAAATGGATATAAATGTGTTTGTTACAAGGGACGAGTATTAAACAATGCTCAACAACGATAATTATTACAATGCAACAAGCAATCTTCAGAGAAGCATATCATACATTTGTGAAAACACTACATCAATAGAAGGTTTGGTGTAATTCACTCAGATTAATAAGAAGTATCACTCACTATAACATGCAAATTTTTTTCCCAATGTCTGAAAAGAATCAATGAATGAATTTACAAAAGGCAAAATTTTCATTCCAGAAATTAAAAAGATACGGAAACGAGAAAAAAGATTTTGTTTTGATGAAACATAATAATAGCTAGCAATCTGCCTATGGATTATTCATCATCATCACTGTGTTGATCGTCTATATGATACTCGTTCACTTGCACAAGCTCCACATCAAAGATTAGCGTCGCTCCCCCTGTCAATTTCCGACTCGGTTATCAGATAAACGATAACAATGGGCTTAACCGATACAAACTCAACTAAATGTTCAAAATGATTTTTTATTTACCAGGAATATTAGGAGGAGATCCACGATCACCGTATCCGAGTTTTGGAGGTAATTTTAGCCTTCTCTTTTCGCCTAGGCACATACCAGGAATCCCTTGGTCCCATCCTACATCGAAAGACATCGTCTCAATTCCGATAGTAATAAACAATGCTTTGGACATTTGATTGAAACAATGAAAGAAGTGCAAATAGATATTAAAGCTTGTTTTGTTATCACTAATGAGTGGTAATCAAACACAGTTAGGTACAGTGACATGGATCAATGAATAGTGTATTGACATGTGCCCCACCAGCGTAGCAAATTTTTCCATAGGCACCGTATATTCCACTTCCTCAGATATATTATACATTTCACTGACCATACATCCAAAACTAACCAGAAAAGCTACTTTATATGGAGCGACGAGTAGCTTCATCAACACCCATGGATTTTAGGAAAGTTGCACCCTGTTCCATATCTAGTATGTTATAATAATCAACATAAGAAGTAAACTTCATGTTTAAAATTTATGGTCTTGGTTGGCACTCTACATCTGGAGATAAAAGATTGAATACCACACTTTTTCATGAGAAAAGTTCCTTTACGATTTGACCAAATTGTGACGGAGGAGGACGGGAGTCATAGGGCTCATAAGCGTGTTTATGTAGATGGCAAAACAGAAACTACAATCAAGCAAATGATGCATGCAAATATAAACAAAAATAAGAGAACTTTTGCGTGCAAATATTTTTCCCCCTCAATCATAGAAATGTAGAATAAAATGGTTTCAAAGTACTTCTGTAAGCGACGAGACATAAAAAAAGGATATAACCGTATGTGTTTAGCGGTAGATACGAAATAATGTACATGTGTAAGATAAGCCATGAATAAATGACAGGAAGCGACAAATCACACACCTCTGATTACTCGACCTCGACCAAGCCTGAATTTAATTGGATTACCCCTATCGTAGCTGGAATCAAAAACCTTTCCATCTGTGAACATTCCCTGCCCGTAATGAATTTTTTTTTTAGTATCATATGGTCAGATATTACACCAATGCAAAAATTCAAGGCACGCAACAAACACAAGGAAAGAGGAGATCAGTCCTATTTATTAACGGGAGGGAAAGGGTTCCACACGGGTCCAACATTATGACATAAAAAAAATACTAAAACCGGGAAGTGCTAAAGGTTCCTCAAAGACAGAAAGAAAATCAAATACGGATAGAACAACCATGTATATGAAATGTTGTACACAGCCCAAGGTAGTAAAATTCAAAGAATAATTACTGCACAAAATGCTGACTTGTTTAGGATTACAGTATCACTTACATCATAGTGCACTCTGATTTTGTCATTAATATGAGCTTTAATCTCGCATGTCTTCGGCTTGAACTGCAACCATCAGGATTATCTTCTTCAAATCATATTACTTCAAAGACATGCAATTTGAATTAAAATTTATTAAGGGCTAGAATGTCTGATAAGAGTCGGAAATAATAACATACAACCCATCGGTAAATTTTAGAACACCTTAGAATGGCATAGAATATCAGGTACATATAAGCGGACCATACATCAGTCACAGTCATCTAAGAATTTTCTCATCATAAATGGTGTCCTCTATGAAGTGAAGATCCAAAACTATTGAGTTCAACCTTTTTTTAAAAAAAAAATCCCACCCCGATTTAAAAAAAAAACGAAAACGGCAAAGAGAACGGTTAATTGTAATATTTATACAATCAAACCAACTTTCTATAGAATAATGAACCTTTCAGGGGGAAATATTAATGTAAAGCTTAATTCTTCGGAAGTTGCAGAAATCATGTCCAGTATCATGGGGATTCGGAAAGGCCGTGGCTTTATTTATGCCTACGAGTCGAATGTAACTCATGACAGCTAAACCATCAATGTTTCCCTTGCTCAGACATCTTCATGTGGTAAATTATAAGTGTTTCAAATAAATAAATAAAGTGTGTCATTGTAACTGGGTGATAAATTTGTGCATCCGACCAAACTTCTTGGAACGAAAGCAATTTTCAAATTATGTATGTCAGAATTTAGACATGTTTTAGATTATTTTCCATTTCTACGACATGCGTTATCAATGTTTGGTTTCCATTTTGACAATCTAATCAATGATTTACAATCACTTATATAGATTTTGAAACATACAAATAAAGAAAGCTAGAGCGATGAACATGCAATCCTACAACAATTTACATAGAAATTGAAACATAATCCAAACCACTGAATAACATAAATAAATATATGAAGAGAGATTATAACCTTCACGCCGATCTGGAGCTCCGATACGTCACCCGAATTCTTGGCAGAAACTTGAAAAGAAAAGAAAAGAACGGGGGGATCAGTCTTTAACCAAAGATTAATTCTTTAAGCAATCAAAACATTTCTACAGAAGA
The DNA here is from genome assembly GCA_030015575.1 of Agapanthus africanus. Classification (NCBI taxonomy): domain Eukaryota; kingdom Viridiplantae; phylum Streptophyta; class Magnoliopsida; order Asparagales; family Amaryllidaceae; genus Agapanthus; species Agapanthus africanus. Next base: position 112,354,695 of record JASDDO010000008.1, on the reverse strand, counting down.
ATCAGAGGATTTGGTGTGAAATTAGAGATAGTACCAGCGAAGATCAATGCAGTTGCAAATACAATGCAAGTTTGCAACTTTGTCAAGGCCATTGCCATCTCTCTCTCTCTCTCGCTCGCTCTCTCTCGCATAAAAAGGAGGGGTTTTGCGAAATGATTGCTTTGTTTGAGATTTGCATTTGGATCAACTCATTTATTTTTTCAACCTTTCTCGCTCAACTATTCTAAATTTAGCATGTATACAGATTCAATAACAAAGTGCTCATGGAAGGGGATTTCATTTTCACCCTCATTTGTTCCTGTTTTTGGGGGAAACGCTTTTGACCAAATCAGTTTTATTTCTTTCCTCCCCTCGATTTAAGAGAAAGAGACTAAATCCCATGGTTTCCTTCCACAAGGAGGGAAAAAAAGACCTAAATCCCTTGGATTTTAAACCAGCATTGAAATTTCAGAACTCTCTCCCTCTCTCTCACAAACTTACATAGAGAATAGAGAAAAGGGACCGGGGGGGGGGGGGGGGGGGGGTCTGGATGACCTTTATCCCACCGTTTATGAGAAGATAGATCTAAAAAAAATTCTCCAACCCCCCTCCCGAGTAAATTTGTCAAAAAACCCAGACAGATTTTTCGCTGACAAAACACCCCGGCCCAAAGCGTTGGTCAAAAACCTCCTGAAAAGGTTTTCGGTTGTCAAAAAACCCTTGCATGAGGTATACGTATAGTTACCTGCTATATCTAGTTATTATGCGATGTCTATGCAGCTGTCTGCGATATGTATGGCATCTTTAGATATAGCAGACAACTTTACAGCATGAAAATTTTCTAGAGGGTTTTGACTACCGCTTTAAGGCCAGGTTTTTTTTTAGCGGGAAAACCGGCTAGGATTTTTTAGACAATTTAATCTTTTTTTAAGCCCCTCCTATTATTTTTGGCACTGCACACAACACACCTAGCGCACGCATCACGATTATTAATTAGGGCTATATGGCAATGTCATATGAAATGAGGGGGTGATTGGGAAATAGCTAAGTTTCGGGGAAATATATGGCAAAAAACGCTACTGTTAAGCGATTTTCCTAAAATTTCTAAAAATATACTATTTCTATGTGATATATCAAGAAGTTTAGTTGCCGAACATCCACCGGATATCGCCGACCGCATTGATCGCCCTATGCCAGCCTTCGTTGCTCACAACGGTACATCTCAGAATCGTGTAGATTTCTTGTAATCTTCTATTCCTTTGAAAACAATAGCTTAAGGTATTTTAATGTAATAAGAAAATTAGGTTTAGTTGGGCAATGATAGTGCTCAATATTGACGATCCCCAAGATCATGACACGTGGCAGGTGACGTGTCCCAGAACTCAGAAGAAAGGTCCCACAGGGGCCGGCCAGGCCACCCTTGTACCCGACCTGCAAGCGCAAGCTGGCCCTCCTTGGGGCCCCCTGCAAATTGGCATCCTCGGCCCCTCAGCTTGCCCTGAGCTGCCACGGGACCAAGACTCCTCGGCCCTCTCGGCCCTCTTGCTCGTCTCCGAGCTCCCCAGCCAAGGCCGTCTTCCTTGGTCCCTCCGACCGACCAACTCCACCGCTCACAGGCGTAACCGCCGCTCCGCAAATCTCGCCACGCGCAGATTCTTCGCCAGCAACGTCCCACGTTCCACGCCATCACGATCCCCATTAATGGGCGATCCGCTCTTTACGCAGGCGTGACATCGGGAGCGTAACTGCCGGCGAGATTCTCGCGCCTGCTGCTGCGTGCTGCCGCCGCTATATAAACCCCCATCACAGAGGGGTCAAGTAAGCAATTCTTTACACTTTACGCCGTTACTCTGCTGGGATCTCATCACTAACTTGAGCGTCGGAGAGTCCTCGGTGGTACCAAACCACCCCGGGACTTCTTTGCAGGTACTCGGCGACAACTTCCATACCTCACCTCTTCCTCCAAAAACCCATTGAGACCCACACGCAACGAAGGATAATCAGCTAAGTTCACCGCGAGATCTACGGAAGACAACATCTGATGGAGGCCCGAAAAGGAGCTTCATCAGTTGGCACCGTCTGTGGGAACCGAAACTCCACAAAAAAAACGAAGTTGGCCTTTCGATCTCCATCCCCATGGCAAGCGATCACCCTGAAGATCCAGATACCAGCCGCCGCCTCCCCCTCACCGGAGGCACGGGTGAACCTCCTCCGGCGACCATCATCAACGCCCTCGCCGGCCGAATAGACCGACACCCCCTCCCTTGACGGGGTCGCACAGAGGGGGCTCTCCACGGCGGCTCGAGGGCCACCTCGCCCAAGGATCTAAGCCCTCACTAAGAGGCAGCCCAGCAGCTATCCTGCTCGGCTATCCCTGGCTGGTAGATTCCCTACCGCAACGCCAGGGATCAGAAAGTCCTCCCGGAGGCAGTCGAGCCCGAGGATCCCTCGCTCGGCTATCCCGGGCGGGTAGCTTCCCTACCGCAACGCCAGGGATCAGAAAGTCCTCCCAGAGGCAGTCGAGCCCGAGGATCCCTCGCTCGGCTATCCCTGGCGGGTAGCTTCCCTACCGCAACGCCAGGGATCCGAAATTCCTCCCAGAGGCAGTCGAGCCCGAGGATCCCTCGCTCGGCTATCCCTGGCGGGTAGCTTCCTTACCGCAACGCCAGGGATCAGAAAGCCCTCCCGGAGGCAGTCGACCCCGAGGATCCCTCGCTCGGCTATCCCTGGCGGGTAGCTTCCCTACCGCAACGCCAGGGATCAGAAAGTCCTCCCGGAGGCAGTCGAGCCCGAGGATCCCTCGCTCGGCTGTCCCTGGCGGGTAGCTTCCCTACCGCAACGCCAGGGATCAGAAAGCCCTCCCAGAGGCAGTCGAGCCCGAGGATCCCTCGCTCGGCTATCCTTCAGGACAAAAGCCCTCGCCAAGAGGCACCGGGCAGTAACCCTGCCTGGCCAAGTGTCACGACCCGCAGGGTACGGAACGTGACTGGCACTTAAGTTTACGAAACGTCTAAAGGCGTCCGTAAAATAAGTAAGCCAAAGCCCAGAAAACAAAACCAATTAAGCAAAAGAGTGAAGAAAACCCAACATTTGAAAGCAAGTTTATCAAATAAGTCATGTGAAACACTTTTTAAAAACAATACCAACTTTTCCCGAAAATTTCGGCAGAGTCTCCTTTGTAAATACTGGCCCCCAAAATAGGTACAACAAAATATATATGAATCCAACAAAATAGGGCATCCCCAAGCGGGAGCTAGCTCTTCGCCACAAGGCGGTCACAAATCCCACGCAATGTAAATGACAACAAGCATAATAAAGCATAAGGAAGCATGAAAAAGTAGCATGTCGGCTCAAGTGAGCTCGACCCCAAAATACAGCATAAAATCCACAAACCTCACTGTCTCATCTCTAGGTCAATATACAATAATCTGGTGGAAACAGTAGATGGAGTACACTAGATACAAGAATATACAAGGTGGTACAAAATAATAACATAACCCACCTATGAGCAAATCTCGAGCTCAGGCAAAAGAGGCAAAAGCACAAGTGCGCCCGCCGCTACTGAACTGACGGAGCGGACCTGCAAAAGACTGTGGCACAACGGGGGTGAGTTTCCAACTCGTGAGTAATAAATAGCATCTACAAAGGCTATCGTATGCATGCACACAAGCATCCTAGCATCTAAAATACAGGTATGACTGGATGCACTAGCAGGTGTGTATACAACATCAGTGTGCTAATATGTATGCAACATGGAAATCTGGGGTCTCAATAGGTATATATAAGAAATATTTTATCTCTTTTTGTTCTTGAAACTCTTTTAGAATGCCAGCATAATGTCAATGAATCGACGAAAATCGGTGTCCAGCAACGACACCCAAAAGCTGTCTCAAATCTCATAAATCCATGTCATAGTGTCTCTGGCCTCAGCCATCCGGCTGACCCAACTCAGTATCAATATATCATCCTCTCGCGGCCCCGGTCGGTACCCTCTGGATATCCGCCGTGCCCAATGAAGTCACCGGTAGGTAATCCGTCCCCTGCCAGGCTCAACGTCATCACCACATTCCTCTTGCCCCGGGGTACCTTACCGGGCCCACCATGTACCCGTGCCGGTTCCTCCACTCCTCGACACGGATTTCCAAATCCACAGCAAACTCATGGTGGACGACACTTACATCACTAGAAAACCGCAATTTACATATTTTAAAAATATAATAAGTTTAGAAATTTTTGCGGCTTTCCCCCGAAATCCAGCAATATCATAAAATCTCAAGAAATCCTCATAAGTGCATATATCAATGCTAATGAATGCGTATGATATCAATAATCAAGTTGCGATGTGTGATTAATGTATTAAGCATGAACAATTAATATGATGAAGTACATGCACATGAATAGCAATACTACGGTTTCATTTTTAAGGAATTAAAGGCAATAGTACCAGTTTAAGTAATAATTAGTAAAAAGTTTCAATTTAAAAGTTATCTAGTGTGGTGGCATGGCAATTACCAGGGTGTGTGTGTAAGCATGAATAGTGCTCGTGCTGCATATAAAAACCTGGTAATAGTGCATGTGTCCTACAATTGAGTTTGCGTATATGGGTATAGCATATTGATCTAATTGCAGCAATTATCATGCCAGTATTATTATTCTAATGTCACAAGTGATTATCCAATTTACTATTTTCCAGTTTACTAAATCTATCGGGCGACTTGCGCCATCCAAACGATCGTCCCCCGTAGATGTTAAATCTACTCACCGGGATCCCTGGCTAGCTGTGTCCAATCACCGCCTTTCCCTTTCGCGCCGCGTCTGACGTTTCCGCGACCGAACCTGGAATTTACATCAATACCAAATATAAGGTTACACATTCAAGAACGACGCAAAACCCCCAACGAAACTACTAAAGTTCGCTAGCTAGGTACAACGTGCACAAAGTGCGCGGAACACACGCGAAAATCGCAAAAACTGCCAAAAAACGCCGATTTGGTCGCCCGGCAAAACTAAAACCCGACTACCCAAAAACCGCACTCACGCATCCTAAAAGTCGTAGGACAAGCCATTACAATCATCAAGATATCAAAAATAGTCCATCACATAATTTATATAAAAATCTAGTAAGCATAGCGTCCCAAAATCGGTGCAAAAATCGCCGATTTGCGACAAAACGACTACAATAAAGCATACTCACCCAAGCACACTACAAGCAATCCACACCCACTAATTACAACACATTAACCATGCTCCAAAACCTATATTCCACAACCAAACCCTTTCTTGATTTTTATAAATAGCAATTGCAAATCAAAATCCACACTTGAAAAACTTAATTAACACTAATTTCAACCCCAATTAGCAAGTTCACCTCTTAGATTTAGGTTAGCAAAATACTAGATAACAAATTAGGTTTAACCAACTAAATAATGGTTTCTAAAACTTAATCAACTCACTAATCATGTTTCAAATACCATTTCCATACAAAATCCTTTTCTTGAAAATCCTAAAAAGCAATTTCACACTTCTAAATTTAACCAAATTAGCATAATTGGAAACTATATCAACAAGATAACTATATAGGTTAGTTCATTAACAACTAACTTAACTATAAACAACTTAATTAACCACCATGGTTCTAAACCCTAGTTTAGACAAACTACTTCTTTTAAACTAGATTAGAAATAAGCTAACTTTTAACACTAACCATACAATTAAAGGAATTTTTAGCAAAAGAAAGCAACTTGATGAGAATTATACCTCTTGATCAATGGATCAAGCAAGAGAATTTGCTCCAAAAATGCCTCCTTTCCACATGTTTTCAACTATAATAGGCTTGAGAAGAGGTAGCACAAGGATTTGTTTTGGTTTTGTAAACAAATTTGTGGATTTAAATGGATTTTTGTAGCAATTTTGATGAAATTTTGGAGGAAATGAAAAGAGGAAGGTGAAGGGGGAGGGCTGCTGGAATTTTCGACCAGAAGAGGGATGGGGGAGGGTGTGGGCAAGTGGGGAAGGTCATGGGTCAAGTCTCCAAGTCAATGTATCATACTTTATTCAATTAAATTAAAATAAACCCAAAAAAAACCCCTTAAATCAACTCAAGAAACAACTAAAGAAAAGAGATCAGAATTTTCTGGACTTGGTCATGGTTGGGCTGTCCTAGGGCTGAGGGAAATGAGAGAGGGGTTTTACAAAAGAAATTTTATGCAAAAAGGCCCCCTACAACTCAAAAATTGCAAGTTTTAGCCCAAAATTCAATAAATTCGTTTAAATTCATAAAAATTTGAAAAAAATAAAAATAAATTACTAAAAATTCATGTTATCACTAGAATATAATTATCATAATTTTAGAGATTAAAATTAGCCCGAAAAAATTTGTATTTATCGCTTATTTAATGTATTTTCCTACCGGCTTAAAATAATATTAAAAAAATGAAAAATAGGGAAAATTTTTTAAATGACCAAAATTTCATAATTAACTCATTAGCTACTAAAAACAAGTAATTACCTATCCATTTAAGGTATAATTAGCCCTAAACTGCAAAATATCGAGAAAGACGGTTTTCGGAAAAATACCGAATTTTCACCGAATTTCAAGAAAACACCAAAACGACTTTTCAAGACGCTACACCAAGGGTCCTTGGTAGGCTTCTTACAGCCCTATAGCTCTTCCCGCGCCAAGAACCAAAGTCCTCCCAGAGGCAGTCGGGTCCTTGCTCGGCTATCCCCGGCTGGTAGCTTCCTACCACAACCGACAGGGATCAAAGTCCTCGCTAAGAGGCACTGGGCAGTAACCATGCTCGGTCCCCATCCTGAAGGATCAAAAGTCCTCCCAGAGGCAGTCGAGCCTGAGGATCCCTCGCTCGGCTATCCCTGGCGGGTAGCATCCCTACCGCGGCGTCAGGGATCAGAAAGTCCTCCCAAAGGCAGTCGAGCCTGAGGATCCCTCGCTCGGCTATCCCCAACGGGTAGCTTCCCTACCGCAATGCCGGGGATCAGAAAGCCCTCGCCAAGAGGCACCGAGCAGCTACCCTGCTCGGCCATCCTTTGCAGGCCTCCCAGGGACCCTCCAGCGTCAAGGATCAAAGCCCTCGCCAAGAGGCACCGAGCAGCTACCCTGCTTGGCCATCCTTCGCAGGCCCCTCAGGGCCCCTCCAGCGTCAAGGATCAATGCCCTCGCCAAGAGGCACCGAGCAGCTACCCTGCTCGGCCATCCTTCGCAGGCCTCTCAGGGACCCTCCAGCGTCAAGAATCAAAGCCCTCGCCAAGAGGCACCGAGCAGCTGCCCTGCTCGGCCATCCTTCGCAGGCCTCTCAGGGACCCTCCAGCGTCAAGAATCAAAGCCCTCGCCAAGAGGTACCGAGCAGCTACCCTGCTCGGCCATCCTTCGCAGGCCTCTCAGGGCCCCTCCAGCGTTAAGGATCAAAGCCCTCGCCAAGAGGCACCGAGCAGCTACCCTGCTCGGCCATCCTTCGCAAGCCCCTCAGGGCCCCTCCAGTATCAAGGATCAATGTCCTCGCCAAGAGGCACCGAGCAGCTACCCTGCTCGGTCATCCTTCGCAGGCCTCTCACGGCCCCTCCAGCGTCAAGGATCAAAGCCCTCGCCAAGAGGCACCGAGCAGCTACCCTGCTCGGCCATCCTTCGCAGGCTTCTCACGGCCCCTCCAGCGTCAAGGACCAATGCCCTTGCCGAGAGGCACCGAGCACCTACCCTGCTCGGCCATCCTTCGCAGGCCTCTCACGGCCCCTCCAGCGTCAAGGATCAAAGCCCTCATCGTGAGGCCGCCGAGTTCCTTCCTGCTCGGTGCATCCCCAGCGGGCATCCTCCTGCCCATCAGATGACGAGGATCTCAAGCCCTCATCACGAGGCCATCGAGTTCCTTCCTGCTCGGCGCATCCCCAGCGGGCATCCTCCTGCCCAACAGACGCTGATGGTCCGAAGCCCTCATCGCGAGGCCGCCGAGTTCCTTCCTGCTCGGCGCATCCCCAGCGGGCATCCTCCTGCCCATCAGATGCTGAGGATCTCAAGCCCTCATCGTGAGGCCACCGAGTTCCTCCCTGCTCGGCGCATCCCCCGGCGAGCATCCTCATGCCCAACAGACGCTGATGGTCTGAAGCCCTCATCGCGAGGCCGCCGAGTTCCTTCCTGCTCGGCGCATCCCAGCGTACATCCTCATGCCCATCAGATGCTAATGGTCTGAAGCCCTCATCGTGAGGCCACCGAGTTCCTTCATGCTCGACGCATCCCCAGCGGGCGTCCTCCTTCCCATCAAACGCTGAGGATCTGAAGCCCTCTTCGTGAGGCCGCCGAGCCCCTTCCTACTCGGCGCATCCCCAGCGGGCGTCCTCCTGCCCATCAAACGCTGAGGATCTGAAGCCCTCTTCGCGAGGCCGCCGAGCCCCTTCCTGTAAGTCCATGTCACGCACCCCACGAACTTGCGGGGAGGCGGAATATATGAAAAACGATTATCAAAACTTCGTAACACGGACTTGAGCGCATGAATCGTATCTAAACCGTTACTAGCAAACAACGAGAGGTTTAACTACTCGGATTCGAAGTTATACCTCACGTTACTTGTCCTTCGGGTCTTCATCGCTGTCCTCCACTCCTCGTAGGCTCCTTGGAATATCGGCACCTCAACGGCCTCCTCGAGTCAAAGACGATCCACCCGAGAGCTCCTACGCCAAGCTTAATCTCTAACTTGAGATAACTAGGTTGCTCAAACTGCTAATCTAAGCTACCTAGGGGATATAGAGTGAGGTTATGGATGTATTAGTTTAGCTAACCCTTGATCTCAACACATGAGAGGTTAGGGTTAGGGTTTCAAGAATGAGAGAGCTTGAGGAGAGAGAAGGTGATTATGAGAATCATATTGAAAAATGAACTCATTTGAATATATTAACCATAACAATTTATCAAATAAATAATTGTAACGATCTAGAAATCGTTTTGTGTTTGTTTCAGTTTTTGGGTGAAATTCGTCGGTATGGTCAGTTTTATACCGATTGTGATCAAACGGCCATATCGACTTACCAGCATATAGTTTTGAGAAAATAAAGTTTGTGCGCACACTTTGAGAGTATATGGGACGTTTTGGTGCAATTTGAATTTTTCCCATTTTTAATGTTATTTTAATCCGGCTTGCACATTCTCGGAATTTTCTCTTTTCATCTCTTCTTAAAATTTCCTAAGTTAAACTTAACCACAAGTTTTATGTTGTGTGGCCTAGGTTTAATGGAGGAATTAGAAAAGAAAAGAAAAGAAAAGAAGTGAGAAGAAGGTGCATGCATTTGTTTTTGGTTGACTTTGCATTTATTGTGTGGAAATTGCATGGAAATTGCCTCTCTCTCTCTCCTCCTCACACTTGGCCGAGCCCTCCCCTTCCCTCATCTGCCTTGTGCATTTCTTTCTCTCTTTTAATCATAAAATCCATCACAAACTCCATCTCTTTTCACAAAAATCACAATTTCTTCACTTCATCTCATTTTCTTCACTTGGAGTGCTCTAAAGCTTTGATCTTGCTGTTCTTTTGGATAGGTAAATTCCTTTACTGTTATTTAAGTGTTTTTAGTGTAACTTAGCTTTTTATTTGCTGTTTAGATTGTTTAATTAGGGTTTGATGCGAGATATCGTATTTTAGTGTCGGTTTGTAGTTTCTAGAACCTGCTTTGATCCGGGATGTTTACTGGGAAATTCAACATAGTGAGTGTGTTGTACTAGAGGACCTGGAGCACCACCAGAGAGACGGACCCCATGGCACCGGCCTGGGCCGGCGACGGCAAGAGGAGGAGCCGGCGACGCCGGCCATCTTGTAGAGTTAGGGTTTGGGTCTTGGTCAGTAGGTGTCTGCTAGGGTTTGGGTTCCTCTGGTCTTGTTGAAATTGTTTAGTTTTCACAGTAGGAAAATCTGGGATCAATTGTGCAGTTTCTATTGTTTCGTGTTCGTGCGATACGCGTTACGACACGCGTCGTGCAGTTTTCGTGGTTTCGCTCTTAAGTTGTTTTCGTCGTGTCGCTACTCTCGTTAGCCACGATACGAACACTTAAGAGGTGGTTGTGTGTTGTTGTGTCGGTTAGATATAGCTAGTTCGTATTTCGTAGCTATTATTGATATTTGTATATTGTTGTTGTTATCTGTTGCAGGTTCGCAGACGAGGACTACGGACACTGCCACAGGGGGATTCAGGTGGTAGATTCATCTAGCCTGGAGTGTGGGTGAGTAGATTTAACATCTACAGGGGAATCGCCCGCATGGCGTTATGCGTCTGGGCTAGAAACCTTTACCTTGTCGCATATTCTATATCATGTTTAGAATTGCGCATATACCTTACTGTTTAGTGATAGTTGTGATTGGACTAGTATCCTTAGGACACTGCACTATTATTGACGGCTCAGATTGCGAGAGCACTGATTGGATGCCACACACACCGTCAATAATTGCCATGTCATACACAGACCATATTTTAGAAATGATATTGTATGGTTAGGAACATTGTGACTTTGATACATATTTCTTATCGTTATATTTAGACTTGACATGCTAGTTCCTGTTTACCTATAGGATGCTGTACCTTTAGTGCTAGGTACATATACACCTAGGGACATAGATACAGGTGTACATGCTTTTCATACTTCACCTATACTTGATAGGTATATTACATCATCACATAGATACATGTGTACTTGCATTCCATACTTACTTATACCCGATAGGTATATCACATCAGCATACAGGTAGGTGTACTTGTATTTCATATTTATACCTGATAGGTATATCACATCACCATATAGGTAGATACCTATATTTCTGCTTTACGATTCATGTATTCATTTATATCTGGTGAATGCTATGCTATTCTTTTATACGCTTTCATTACAGTTTCATATTGCGTATATTTATTCATGGATTATCGCATTGTTATATGGATTTTTCATGATGTTTTCTGGATTTGGGAACCGTGGTAGTTCATGAAATTATGCATACATTGAAACACCCGGTTTCCTTGAGATGATATTATAGCATCCACCATGAGATTTATCGGTGCAGATATATATATCCTATGCGAGGAGGCGTCGAGAGCCGCATGAGGATACATGGTGGGGCCCGGAGGTACCCCGAAGCAAGAATGTTGTCGGAGTGAGCCGACGTCGCATTGAGGCGATGAGGCCTAGGGGAGCCATACTTTCCGGTGACATTACCAGAGACTCGGCGGATATCAGGGGGATACCGTTGGGAGTCATGTGCGTATCGATACGTCGAGAGGCGAGGGGCAGAGCGAGGCACTCGAGCTCTCGTGATAGCGTATGATACGTACTTATCAGTTTTCTGTGTCGATGCTTGACACATTGGTTTCATGATATTTCTAAATACTCTTTGTATATATAACAGGGGATTTAGCCGCTGTTATATATGCCCTTACACCAATATTAGTGGAATGGGACGCTAATATATGTGTATTGCCCTCATCATATTTATTTATGTCATTATATTTAGGATGTTAGAACTGTGCTGGAGATTTGACTTGAGACTCATGGGATTCATTGGGATTGGATGCACACTAGAGATGTGAGATCCATTTAGTGTTGTACATATGATATATGTGAGATAGACGGATATTGTACAGACGAGATATGTGGGATCCACTAGCTGTTGTACATGAGATATAGGTGAGATATACCTGATATTGTACAAACGAGATATGTGGGATCCACTAGCTGTTGTACATGAGATATAGGTGAGATATACCTGATATTGTACATACGAGAGATGTGAGATTCACTTGCTGTTGTACATTGATATATAGGAGATATACTGTTTTTGTACATACTAGAGGGGTGAGATCTACTTGACTTGAACATTCGACACTTATGTGAGATACATTTGATATTGTATAGTCTGAGGAGATGTGACACTTAGATGATATGAGAGCCATTTGGTGACTGATTGAGGCATTGGGATTTGACTTGTCTTACTGGATTGTGATCCTACTACGATGTCAGGATTCCGTGGAAATGACATATTTCACTCCATACCTCATCTTTATATACTTGTGCACTATTCCATATATTAGGAGTACCTGTGAGAGTACCTTCATGAGTGTTGCACATTTACTTTCTCATATCCCCAGTGCATGATTATTGCATACTGTTATCATATCATTATTGCAGGACATATTGGTGGTACTTGTTAGTGTACTTTCCATTATTTCGTACTCATGACCATTATATTTGAAATGTCTTATATTAGATTCATGCTGTACGTACATTCTCGCGATTACCTGCATATGTTATTTACTATTCACGAGTTGGCAACTCACCCCCGTTGTGCCACAGGTATTGCAGGTGTTTTCCCCAAAGTAGTCAAGGCAAGCTATTCAGCTTTCAGCTACACACTCATCTATCATCTTTTGGGTTGCGGATACCACTTCGCCTGTTAGTGTGCAGTTTTGCCCAGGTGGGTTTTGTGGGTATTCAGAGATTGTATTGTATATTCGTTGTATATTGTACTCTCCATCTACTAGCAGTTGTTGTGACTTAGAGACTTGGTGAGGACGATTTGTATATTATTGTGGATTTTATACAGTTCCTTTCTTTTGTCTCTTATTTCTTCGCTACGGCGTCGTATATCTGTTGTGGTGTTGTTTTCCGCCGTTGGGCGTGGATTTTACTCCCGTTTGGGATGCTTTACTTTATATTCATGTTGTACCCTTTTTAGGGGCTGGTTTTATAAAGGAGGTGCTGCCAAAATTTTAAAGAAAATGTGGACTCTTTTAAAGAATTTGGGTTGTGATTTCAAAGGTTTCCAAAACTTTTTACTATCTTTTCCGTATTTTTATGGTTTAGATTTCTGGGTTTTGGCTTTCTTTTACTGCGTTACGTCTGGAGGCGTTGCGTAGTATTAGGGCCATCACGTACCTTTTTTGGGTCGTGACAATAATATATATGATTAATCATCATGGTTGATGCATTCACCTTGTGTGATTCATATCATGAGTCATTAGCTCCATAAATGAAGCATTAACTCCATGGATGAATCACACAATAGAGTCATTAAGCAATAAATGTTTATGCCACCTTAACCCCCAAGTCACCATGCTTCTAGAAGCTTCCCGGAAAATTACGAGAACGCCCCTCCAATCCATGAAAACACGGAAAAACTTTAGACTGTATAAATCCAATAACCTGATACTAGAATCTGGCTTAAACCAAAGCCGACTAGAAAAAACTGTCCGAACGCCGTACGTGCGTAAACACACGTATGTGTCCGAACCCTTGTCGTAAAACCATACGACCTCTATATCGTTTCGCCTGGAGCAGGGAAACCCTCTGTGTGGGACTCTAAAGACTCGACACTACGCTGGCAGTGGATTTAACCACAGACCGCAAGCGGCACTAGCTGTACGTAACGGTCCCCAGGTAGATGTCGATAAGAAGGCCGATGAGGAAACCCATCCGAACTCCTACTGAGCCTGATGTAACAATCTCTGTACAGTCCAGTCTATTCATCTAAGACTATCGCATATCTAGCCTAGGGGGCGGCAAGCGTCAATCCCCTAATAGCGGTATAAGTCGTGTCGGAGCGTAGCCCATTACACCCTGAGAAACTACTGGAACCTACCAGTAAATCTCGCTTGCCCTGGCCAGGGACTTTGCGTAATGGCTCTCTGACACAGCGCGATATCAACTCCCAATACCGGGAGAGACGAATCATGTCTAACCGCCACTGCCTCCAAGTGCTCGGGACTGCACCCAACTGCTACATGTTTGCACGACTCCTTTGAGCCGTGGTAGGGTAGCAATCTAAGAACAGTGGGACACACTCGAGGCGAAGTAGCAGTGTCAAGTCTGCGGACTATGCTGTACTCATGTCACCTGGGAACTGTTAACTGACGACGGGTATAATACCAACCAATCAGTTCCCCTGCGAGTCCTGTCCGGTGTACCCGTAACCTAACGAGCACATGTATACTATCTCCAGTACGACGTACTGATGGCTATGGGACAGACCATCTCCCTAACTGGGATGAGAAGCGTACACACTAGTCTACTCTGGAGTATCGATGCCCAGTCTTGATAATCCTACGACTAGGGACAAGTATGGGATGTTGCTTATAGACTACCCAGCCCCCACTAGTGTGACTGCCATCACAACGCTGGTAATCAAGCAAAGATCCTATGGGCTCTACTAATATGTATGAGTGATACGTTACAAGAAACATATGCACATATTAAAGTAGACACAAACCAAGTAGCATACTACCATTTTTAGCAAGACTGTATATACAACTGTGAATATCCCAAGCTTCCATTAAGTAATATACATACAAGTATGATACAATAACGGCCCCTAGGGCATATACACTAAGAATCTCCCACTTGTACTAGGGCCATGAGCTGGCATATCGTAGACCTATCAACTCGAATAGCCTCTCGAACTGCGTCTGAGGAATGGCCTTTGTGAATGGATCAGCAATGTTATTCTCCGTCTCTACTCTTTTTATCTCGATCTCCCGGCGATCTACAATCTCCCTGATCAGGTGATACCGCCTTAAGATGTGTCTGGACTTTTGATGGGACCTGGGTTCCTTCGCTAAAGCTATAGCGCCATTGTTGTCACAATACAGAGGTATTGGTGTCCCCCTCCGAAAGACGGCGCACAAGACTGCGAGGTCCTGACGCTGAGATTCGGGGCAGATGCTATTTGGTTTTATCCGTCCACCTCTCCGAAGATGCCAAGTTGATTTATGGTACCGTGTATCGGAGATTTAGACGGATGCGGCCGATGTAGCAGACTTCGTTAGATTTCCCCTCACTTGAGGGGTTTTTGATTGTGGGGACGCTCTTCCCTGTAGGCGCAAGCCCCTGCAGTTACCGCATCGCGGTAACAACTTTCTCCTTCTCCAGAATTTCACTTCGTGTCGTGTGTGTTTGTTTTTTTTTTTGTGGATGCCCGTAGATTGTATACGGAGACTAAGTGATGCCGTCGCCCGTAGGACGTGGATTAGTCCAAATCCGTATTTACTTAGATTTGGTTTTGATATTTTGGTTTAAGGATACGTTAGCCATATTTAGGCTAAGATCAACTTAAACGTTCGTTAAGGATACGTTAGTCCGATTTGAAACTAAGATCAACATAACGGGATCGTTTGGATCCGACGAAGAGCATTTGGGGGCTCTATTGTTCCAGTTTAGGGACGTAGTGGTCCATAGGTAGTTTAAGGATATTGCGGTCCATTGGTAGTTTAAGGACATTGCGGTCCATATTCCAGTTTAAAGACGTGGTGGTCTATATTCCAGTTTAGAGACGTGGTGGTCCATATTCCAGTTTAGAGACTTGGTAGTCCATATTCCAGTTTAGAGACGTGGTGGTCCATATTCCAGTTTAGAGACGTGGTGGTCCATAGGTAGTTTAAGGATGCTTAAGTCCGTGGGTTTAAGGACCCCACAGTCCGTGTTTTAGTTTAAGGACGCATAAGTCCGCAGGTTTAAGGATCCCACAATCCGTCTTTTGGTTTAAGGACGCTTAAGTCCATGAGTTTAAGGACCCCACAGTCCGTGTTGATGTGTGGTTGTCAGGACCCGTCACCTCTCTGACGTCGTTGAAGGATTACAACGATAGGAGTCAAAGGAGTTCGGAGATGTACCCTCGAACCGGTCGTAAATTGATTTAAGAGAGAGCAGCTGTGCTCAGTCAATTTAATTTGAGGACTTACGGCCATGATTGGGCTAAGTCCAGTTGAAAAATATTCAACGCTTTTATTTATTTTTGGTCTATTAGACCTGTGCTAGGGTTTTGCCCACATTTAAATAATGCATTGCCTTACTTTTTATTTTTGTTTGGGCTCTGCCCAGAAAGGATGCAGAGCATCAATTTGTTTTGGGCTCTGCCCATTTATAAATGATGCAGAGTATCAATTTTACTTGGGCTCTGCCCTTTATAAATGATGCAGAGCATCGATTTTACTTGGGCTCTGCCCATTTATTGCTTTGGCCTGCTGGGTCTTTTTATTTGGGCCAGGCCCTTTAGCAAAAGAAATGCATTGCATTTGTCAGGCGCTTTGCGCCAATCAATGAGCGCAGGCGCTTGTGGTGATCACACGTGTCACGCAAGCGCAGTGCGCTGCGCCAGTGCGCTGCTCTTGCGCTGCTGACACGTGGCGTGCTCTGGTGAGTTGCGCCAGTTTTAGAGAGCAAGGCTCTATTTCAAAAGCGCATAGCGCAAATGGTTCAGATGCTGACACGTGGCGCTCTCTGGTGGATTGCGCCAACCCAAGAGCGCAACTGTGCAGTTTTGCAAGTACAAGACGCTATTAACTTGAGAATCTTTTAGATTTCAGAACCAATGGTTCATAAAAGAAGTGCAAAGCACTGTTTGATTTCTTGATCCAATTTAGATCAAAGGAAACAAGTGTTTCTTATTTTTCTTGATCTCAGAGAGCCAATGGTTCATAAGTGCAAAGCAATATTTTTTTTTTTATTGAAGATCATTGATCTTGTTCTTAGATCAATGATCTATTAGAAGAAATTCTTCTATCTTAATGGTTTTTACCTTTTTCTTCTTGAAATTTCTTCAGAATTCTCTCTGTTTGAAGTTCTTGATTTCTCCCAATATTCATCTCTTTGATTTGGGGTCTAGGGGCCTTTATATAGTGCCCATAAATTTGTTAAAGAGATCTTTCTCTGAGTGATTTGGGGAATTTTCCCCACCGTTGGATCTTTGATCCAAGGGCTTCTGTTTTACAGAAGGCAATCTTCTTATTTTAACAAGAACAGAAAAATCTTACTCGAATTTTAATTCTGTTTGGCGCAAACGCCCTAGAGCGGGACACGTGTCAAGCAGCGCAAAGCGCAGCGCAACTATGCTGACACGTGTCGCGCAGCGCAACTGCGCAGACACGTATCGCGCAGCGCACGGCGCAGCGCAACTGCGCTTGCGCATCTGCGCTGACACGTGTCGCGCAGCGCAGCGCTTGCGCAACTGAAGCGTTGCTTCCTTTAATTTTGTTTTAAATAGATCTTTGCTCTGATTGGGCGCGCTGCCTCGGGCGCTGCGCTGATGTATCGGCTTTTGACACGTGGCGCGTTGCGCGCAGCGCAAAGAATCTGAAGCGTTGCTTCAAATTTTGAATTTTGAAATTCAAACAGAGCTTTGCTCTGATTGGGGGAAACAAATGCCCCCCCACCGTTGCGCTCACGTGGGGCGCGCGTGAGTGCAGCGGTGGCAAGATCTTGACCGTTGGATCAACGGGTGAGCTGAAAGAGCGCAAGCGCCTTATAAATAGGACCTCTGGCCCTTAGAATCTTCACCATTTTCTAGATTTCAATTTCCAGAGCTTTGCTCTCACTTAAGAACTTTAGAGCTTTGCTCTTGTTTCTAAAACTCTAGAGCTTTGCTCTCATTTCCCAAAGCTAAGAAAATTTTAGGTAAAATTAATTTTAGATAAATTAATTTTAATTAACCAACAGAGCTTTGCTCTCATAGATCTTCTGATCTAAAGAAATCCCCTTTGGGGTTTCACCAACAGAGCTTTGCTCTCACGAATCCATAGATCTACAGAGATCTTGTTCATGGGTTTTAACCCATGAGCAAAGCTTTGCTCGTGGATCAAAAATAGATCTTTTTGATCTAAAAGTGAAGAACTCCTAAGAGTCTTCAAAAATTTTAATTTCTTTAGGTGTTTAAATAAATTTTCTCATCATCATCACAGAGCTAGGCTCTTTTAAGGAATCTTACTCCCCTGAGACCAGTCTTTGACAAGTGTCACTCTGTGACAGAGCTTTGCTCTGAAAGAGGAGATTTTCTCCTTGTCTCTAGGGATTTTTTTATTATTAATGGGAATGTTTTCTTGGGGACCAACTGACAATCTCATCCAACGATGAGGTTGTCTTATTAACTGACATATTGTCATCCAGATTTTGTGGGTCCCCCTTCGGTCTCCTACCCACTGCACTGTTGTGTGGTGTAATTAATTAATTTTAATTTAATTAATTTTTAATTTAATTAATTAATTAATGCAAAAAAATTTAAACGCCAAGCGTTGGAATTACAACACTAACGGCTAATTTCTGTTCACTTGCAGCGATCATGTCTCTCGACACCTCATTCCCGTTTGCTCGCTCGGAGGAAGGGTTCCCTGAAGCGCCCTTAGACCACGAAGTCTTAGCCATGATTAAGGACCACGACCCGGAATATAAGAGTCTCCACCTTTGGGGGTCGTGGTACAATCAGATTATTATGGGTCAACAGAGCTTCACATGCGCAGTACCGTCAGAACCCATCACGGCGATCCACTACGCCAGCCCACCCCCGGTGCAGTATGTCGTGGAGATGGTTGATTGGACATCGAAGGGATTTCTTCATCCTGCCATAGATGCAATCCCGGTCTAGCATCCTATGGTTTTGGATATCCTGGGACGCCGTATCTGTCAAAGCGAGGCGAGACCTTAGGGGCAATCATACAACATAGGTCTGATCCCCCGCCACCCGATCGTCTACCTGCCGTGGGCTCGGTATATCCTGTCGGCGAAGAAGTCGCAGTTGATAAGATTAGGATTGTATACCACGGTTTATGTCTCCCTCTTCTAGTATCCTACGCTTCCCACCTGGTGGTTCAAGGCTTTCTTGGAGCAGTGGAACATTCCCACTCACACTTTCCTCGCGATGGATCGGGAAGTGTCGATTTCTCTGGAGGAGTTCACATAAGTCTCCGGTTTACCGGTTATAAGGGAGCATTATGAGGAGTTGCTTCCGACAGACGAGTATGTCTTCGGGGCCAAGCCGGCGGTAAGGAGCCTCACGCCGGAGAATGTTGTTCAACACCAATTCCCAAGTCTGATCAAGGTGTTGAACATCTACGAGGCCCTTTTCATTGAGCGTAGGAGCCGCGGAGTTAGTTTTGAGGATTTCATTGCCCGATTCCTTCACCCAAGCGCCCTTTCGGCAGAAGCTGCCAAGTTCGCCACCCTCGAGGACCCTTTCGGTCTAGGTTTGGATAACCTACCGGCGAAGGAAATAGACCAAAAGGGTTTTTTCCTTCCTAACTCCCCGACTATGTCTTTTGCGGAAATTGCGGCCCCCGGGATGGACGAGGAGGCCTTTTTCTTAGGATTTCTTAGGCTATGGCTGAGTTGGTTTGCGCTCCCAATGCATTCTCGCCATATGCGACCCTTTGTCTTTTACCCGGCTCACCGGATGACCATCGGGGTAAAGGTAGCCGTTGGGATAGCCGGCTTGGCATATTTGTACCACGGCCTTAGTCGAGCGGCGGATGCTAATGAGCCTGGGGTGCTGCACGTGATCTTCCCGATGCACTATTTCATATCATGGCTCGAGCTACATACATCGGGTGTCTTCGGCATGCACAAAAGGTCCTCGTTCTACGACAGGTGCAGCTTCCCTCGCATCATACAGTTGATTGGCGCATCAATTGTGAGTCCATCGCCACGAAATGCCAGGGGTTTACTCCTTCGCCCCCACACCGTTGGAGCCGGTGTGTCTTTCGTCGACAAGGTGTTGACTATTGGAAAGGCGTCTACCACTGCAGTGCGGCCATTGCAAGACACTTTCAAGGATGGAGCTTCATTTTTAACGGCCCGGGAGACCCTCCATTTATATTCTATCAGACCGGGCTTCTTGGTGTTTAGGCAGAACGGGGCGGCGATTTTCATGAGATATAACCCGCATCGTTTCGCCCAACAGCTGAGCTACAATCAAGGGGTACCGCTGGAGGCTTTCTTATCGGAACCTGCTGCGACCGAAGAAGGGATGGAGAGCGCGCTGCATCATTTCATGCGTCTAAACACGGGCTCCCACTTCTTTATCAATGAGCCGGCTTGCGCCCCACTACTCCTCAGGGTATATACAGAATGGTACAGTCATTCGACGGGAGCCGTTATAAAGGAGGAAAGGCGATTGCTGGTCGACCGTAAGGGTGCGCCTCCAGGTAGCGACCGCAATGCTCCTTTAGTGCCAAGGACCCCAGTAGTTGCCCCTCTAAAAGATGCTAGAGCCGGGTCACCGCGTGCGCAAAGTCCTCCGCACGGATTGCCGCTCCCCGATATTGCGGATGCACCTCCAACGCCCTGTGCTCCAGTGGAGACAGTGGTTGTAGCTTCGCCGGAGTCTGGCGTGGGTACGGACATCGGGACCCGCCGTCCCAAGGTGGCTGCTAAGCGTAAGTCGATCCCGCGTGCACCTAGGGTTGGCGGGCAGAAGAAAAAGAAGTCGCTCTTCGCCGCAAACGTCGCGTTCGGTCAGGAACCCCACGCTCCCTATGGTGAGGGCCTGAGTGAATATGGGACTAACGAGGGATTAGTCATGCCGCCGGATGACACAGACTTGGAGGCCGCCCTCGAAACTTCAGCGTGGTTGGTAAGGCGTGACGCGTGGATAGCTAAGCTTGCGCAATCAGGTAACTACTAGTCGCATCTTCTTTATTGTATCATATCCTCCTTATTGCCTTTGACTAACGTTTTTCCTTCTTTTCTTCCAACAGGCATCACCACTGAAGAAGCCATTGCCGCTTCCCTCGAGACTTTCCAAGAGGAGGAACGCCTTAGAGCGTCTTTAGGCCTTAGTAAGTTTCAATTCATCAAGTTTTCATTTTCCTTGTGTTATGGTCAATCTAACCTCTCCCTTTTTATCGCAGAAACCTCAATGCCGTTCCCGCCAAGTGACGCAAATGTTCTGCCAGCTGCCGATGTTCCTGCTTCCTCTGGGCTACCGCAGGAGGTCCGTCTTGAAGAGCCGATGAGAGACGCCTTAAAGGTTCTGGAGTCATCTCTGAATGAGGACGGCGACGCCTTAATGAAGGAAGCATCGAAGAGGTCCATCGCGACAGCCCGGGAAGAAAGGAAGCGGTCGAGGCGCGAAGCAAAGGCGCGCAGAGCTGCCATGGCCATTGGAGCGGGCCCAAGCACCGTTCCTCGTGCCGATACTCCGTCAGAAGAGCCCCCGGTTGCCTTGTCTACAGCTCATAGATAGGCGATTCGCGCCAATAGGGAAGCTAACGACAAGTCTACCTCAGGTAATACTTCTTTCAGAATTTTGTTATAAGACTTATAAAGCTGTCGGTTCTTATATGTTCTACCCTGCAGGGCCAAGCCCAACCGAAGGGCAGGCGGAGACTGTCGAACCTGAGGGGCTAAGGGAAGAGACATTGGTCGAGCCCGAGCCGGTGGCGGATGACACAGCTGGGATTGCTGGGCCCGAGATAGTGGCTGACGAACTGGTCATGTCCACTATGCCTGAGCAAGTGGCTGATGTCGAGCCCGAGGTAGCAGCTGGCGGAGTGCCTGAGACCGATGGCCTCGCGATGACGGTAGAGCCCGAGGGAGTAGCGGGTGAAGTAGACATGATTCCTGAGGACGAGCCAACCGTTCTTTCTCAAGAGTCTGGAAACGCTCCGGTCATAGCTATCCCCGCCTATGGCCTTCCGGCGTCTCCCGGTCTCGCGAGCATGATAACGACCCCCGTGGAGTCTGGAGATGAGGCCACGGGTGGTGGTCTTATGTCGATGGAGGAGGGAGACGCCTCTGTCTCGGCTAGAGGCTCATCAGGTAAATTTCGGATTACCGTCCCCTCTTTTTTATCTTGCAATCGTTTCTGACAGGTTTACCCTTGTTTTTTAACACAGGTGCGGCCAGCGCCGATGCTCCACTGCTCGAGGGAGCGCCGTCGACTACTGCCTTGGCGGTGGTCACTTCTCAGCCCTCTCTTATACCATCGAAGATGTTGGAAGGTACGGATTTACAACCTATTAGTTTCGTCTTTCAGTCGCATAATTTATGTACTAAAAGTCGTACTGTTGTGCCTTTTCAGGAGTGCTTTTTGACCATCTTTATCAAGTGTTGCTCCCACACTTCTCCTTCCCATCTGAATTCGCTTCTTCCTCTAGTGGCGCTGGTGAGTATAGTTTCCATTGATATCTTTCTTTTTCATTGATGGAATTACTTCTAACTTTTTTCACGTCCCGACTGCAGTGCTACAAATCGAAGGAGGGGATGAAAGATCGGCTGCGCCACCGACCCTTCCGGCCTTGCCACTTGCCTCAGCTGGTACAGCAACTATCACATTAATAACTCCCCTTTTTTTTATTTCCTGAACTGTTATATGATCATATCTTGTTTCTTTTCAGCTGTTGTTTCGGTCTCGGTACCCTTCGAGCCTCGCATCACAATGCCGGCAGGTCCTTTCCTGAGACGTCCATCCTCGAAAGGCGCCGCGAACAGTCTGCGTATGCTGAGCGACTACATCGAGGAGCTCGACGTAGAGACTCCTACGTCTGCGGCAGACTTCGCTACGGCGTTTAACCCGATGTTGGTGATACTCATGAATTTCCATGACGAGAGCATCATCGCATCTTGGGTTAACCATTGCAGGGAGATCGAGGCTCGCCTGCACCAGCTGGAGTTGATGCGTCCCGCTCCCGAGACCTTAGCCGCAGGCAATCAAAGTGCAGCGTAGATTGAGCAAAGTGCTTCTTACGTCCACCACTTGGAACAAGAAACGGCTTTAAGGCTGAGGGAATACCGAAAGACCTTAAGCGAGACGGCTCATCTGCGTGCTGAGGTTGAGGCAAATGCTGCCCAAGTGAAGGCTATCTTCGAGGGCCTCTTGGAACGCATCTCTCATGGGCTGAACTTGAAGCGGAAGCTTGATGTCGCCGAGCGTGACACCCCAGGCCGTGAAGCTGCTCATCAGGCCGTTAGGGAGCAGCTTGCATCCGTCTTGCAACAGCGGGCTCAAGTGGAGGCTGAACTGGCGGTGGTGGCCGATCAAGAAAAGGCGTGGAAGGAAGTGCACGAACAATTAATAGAGCTATGCAAGACGCTTCCTTCCCAATGATTCCCCTTGTATCTACATACTTGTAAAAATTTTCTTTTTAAATAATATGTATCCATTATTTATTCTTTTGTACGCTTCATCTTGTACTTGATTACATTCAATAAAGATACACATTTTTTTTGCAATGTCTTGTACTATTTCTTTGCTTTTTCCTTTCTCTTATTATCAGCATGCTGTCTTGATAAACACATTTGACCGATAATAGAGTAAGTGTCTAGATTTTTCAAGAGATAGCGATGGCTTAGGCTGCAGGTTCAGATCTGCCGCCTAAGACTTTTCAACTTTATGAGCCGTGAGGGTCTCATAGAGATTTTTCTCCCTACGGATTGAGAGGATCTCGTAGGTGTATTTTCTCCTTAGGAATCGTGAGGATTCCTAAGTGCGTTTTCTCTTATAAGTCGTAAGGATCTTATAAGAGAATTTTTCCCTCTTACAAGTCGAGAGGACCCGTAAGCGGTTGTTTCCCTCCTTATCGAAATTCGACTTTGGAGAGTGAGACCCGTGAATAGTATGCAAGAGACCATTTTAGACCAACTTGCAGGGTCCCATTGTTCAGGAAACAAGTTTTTAATCCCTGCTGCCTGAGGCTTCATCTTGCAAGTTGAGACGAATCGGGAATTTCCCGCGGAGACACTGGTTTCTCTGCGAGCCGACGCGAATCAGGAGGCTCTCATCAAGGACGCTTGTTTTCCTGAATTGAGGTATTTGCCAAGGATATTTGTTTCCCTGGTGTTGAAACGAATCGAGAATTTCCCACGGAGACACTGGTTTCTCTGCGAGTCGACGCGAATCAGGAGGCTCTCATCAAGGACGCTTGTTTCCCTGAATTGAGGTATTTGCTAAGGATATTTGTTTCCCTGGTGTTGAAACGAATCGAGAATTTCCCACGGAGACACCGGTTTCTCTGCGAGTCGACGCGAATCAGGAGGCTCTCATCAAGGATGCTTGTTTCCCTGAATTGAGGTATTTACCAAGGATATTTGTTTCCCTGGTGTTGAAACGAATCTAGAATTTCCCACGGAGACACTGGTTTCTCTGCGAGTCGACGCGAATCAGGAGGCTCTCATCAAGGATGCTTGTTTCCCTGAATTTAGGTATTTGCCAAGGATATTTGTTTCCCTGGTGTTGAAACGAATCGAGAATTTCCCACGGAGACACTGGTTTCTCTGCGAGTCGACGCGAATCAGGAGGCTCTCATCAAGGACGCTTGTTTCCCTGAATTGGGGTATTTGCCAAGGATATTTGTTTCCCTGGTGTTGAAACGAATCGAGAATTTCCCGCGGAGACGTTGGTTTCTCTGCGAGTCGACGCGAATCAGGAGGCTCTCATCAAGGACGCTTGTTTCCCTGAATTGAGGTATTTGCCAAGGATATTTGTTTCCCTGGTGTTGAAACGAATCGAGAATTTCCCACGGAGACACTGGTTTCTCTGCGAGTCGACGCGAATCAGGAGGCTCTTATCAAGGACGCTTGTTTCCCTGAATTGAGGTATTTGCCAAGGATATTTGTTTCCCTGGTGTTGAAACGAATCGAGAATTTCCCGCGGAGACACTGGTTTCTCTGCGAGTCGACGCGAATCAGGAGGCTCTCATCAAGGACGCTTGTTTCCCTGAATTGAGGTATTTGCCAAGGATATTTGTTTCCCTGGTGTTGAAACGAATCGAGAATTTTCCACGGAGACACTGGTTTCTCTGCGAGTCGACGCGAATCAGGAGGCTCTCATCAAGGATGCTTGTTTCCCTGAATTGAGGTATTTGCCAAGGATATTTGTTCCCTGGTGTTGAAACGAATCGAGAATTTCACACGGAGACATCAGTTTCTCTGCGAGTCGACGCGAATCAGGAGGCTCTCATCAAGGATGTTTGTTTCCCTGAATTGAGGTATTTGCCAAGGATATTTTTTTCCCTGGTGTTGAAACGAATCGAGAATTTCCCACGGAGACACTGGTTTCTCTGCGAGTCGACGCGAATCAGGAGGCTCTCATCAAGAACGCTTGTTTCCTCGAGTCGAATGATTTGCCGAAGACACTGGTTTCTTCGGGGTTGGAACGAACCGTCGAGATTTGGCTTCGTTTTCTGGCGGAGCCTGGTAGGAAGGTAAGGTTCCCTCTTTGTTTGCGCCCTTAGATTGTATACAGAGATCGATGTGATCTCAGCTGTAGGGCCAAAGTTTTATCATTTTTTTTTATTTCCGCGATGCTCTATCATTTCAGCTTTTATATCGCGAAGGTCGCGATTGCCCAATCATTTTGGCTATTTATTTTATTTTTACTCGCTGCTTTTTATTGCGAGTTGCCCAATCATTTCGGCTATTTCGTGTGCATACGTTTTTTACTTGCTGCTTTTTATTGCAAGTTGCCCCATCATTTCGGCTATTTCGTATGCATGTGCGGCCTACCTGAAACTAGACACCGATTTCGGCATCAGCACCGCTACAACTGGGATACTGCCAGGAGCGAATCATCATTTGCCTCCGTCGATGTTGAACAAAGGTGGCTCAGCGAACAGGGTTAAGGTCCTATCGACTGAGGCTTTTAACTTCATGAGCCGTAAGGGTCTCACAAAGGTATTTCTCCCTACAAGTCGTGAGGATCTTGTAGGTGTATTTTCTCCTTGGGAATCGTGAGGATTCCTAAGTGTGCGTTCCTCTGTAAGTCGTAAGGATCCTACAAGAGGGTTTTCTCCTTGTAAATCGAGAGGACCTACAAGGTTTGTTTATCATGTGTACATATCCCCAGTCACGGATGGGACTTGGTTAGGGAAATGTTTATTCGCGCCCGTGGATTGTATACAAGAGCCAGTACTGGACCACTTGTAGGGAAATATTGGAAGTTGTGGAGGTTACTTAACCACAGGTTTAGGTCTCTGTAACTTAAGACTTTCAAATCTTATGAGCCGTGAGGGACCCATAGGAGAGTTCTCCTTACGAGTCGTGAGGATCTCGCAAGTGTATTTTCTCCTTAGGAATCGTGGGGATCCCTAAGTGTGCTGCTCCCTTGTGAGTCGTAAGGATCTCACGCAGGTGGTTTCTCTTTACAAGGTCGAGGGGACCCTGTAAGTGTTTTTTAACGAGGTTGCGCCCTTTCGGGTTTTCACAAACACCCGCCGGTAGTTCTGCTGTTTTTACTCACGGAGCCCTTTCGGGTTTTCATCCGTGCCCATTTTGCTTATGGACATACCGTTTTTTTATATTTTTTTATATATATATATTTTTTATTTTATTTTATTTTTTACGAGGTCGCGCCCTTTCGGGTTTTCACGAACACTCGCCGGTAGCCCTGCTGTTTTTACTCACGGAGCCCTTTCAGGTTTTCATCCGTGCCCTTTTTTGCTTATGGACATACCGTTTTTATATATATATATTTTTATTTTATATATTTTTGTATTCCTCTCGTCAGCCTAAAGATGCTACAGTAGTAGTTTAAGGACGTTTTGGTCCGTCATTAGTTTAAGGACGTTTCGGTCCGTTATTAGTTTAAGGACGTCTCGGTCCGGCATTAGTTTATGGACGTCTCAGTCCGTCCAAGAGAGGGCTGGCTACTGCTTATAAAGTTTGAGCTTAGGAAGATAGCGAGAGGACATAGTCGTCGTCATCTATCATTGACCTAGGCAGTAACTTGCTAAGCGTAGTATTTCTTTAGGAATCGACCATTTATTGGCCTGTAAGGTCTTTCACCGTGCATATCCATGAGTAGATAGGCTCCACCTTGGTAGACCTTGTCTATGATGTACGGGCCTTCATAGTTTGGCTCAAATTTTCTCCGTTTGCCGCGATTGGGGATCATAGGCCTCTTGACCACTAGCACGGGTTCGCCTTGGCGGAATGTCCTTGGCCGGGTCAGCATTTCATATGAGCGCGTCATTTTTGCTTTATAACCCTCCAGATTTTGTTGCGCTATGAGCCGGGTTTCATCAAGGGCATCAAGTTCCTCAAGCCGAAGGTGAGCATTTTCTTCATCCGTCAGCTCGTAGTGGACTGCCACTCGTAGAGAAGGTAACTCTATCTCGAGGGGGAGTACTGCCAATGTACCGAATACCAACGTGTACGGCGTTGTGTTTATGGCCGTCTTGAACGTAGTTCGATACGCCCAAAGAGCCTCTTGCATTCTCTCATGCCAGTCCTTCTTATTTCGGGACACCGTTTTCTTCATGATCTTTGTCAAGGTCTTGTTGAAGGCCTCGGCTAGACCATTAGCTCGCGGATTATAAACCAAGGAATATCTCCAGTCTATATTATGCTGTTGTGCGAAGCGACTGATATGGCTTCTGTAGGCTGGCCCGTTATCGGAGATGATTCGTCGCGGAGTCCCAAACCGATATATGACGTGCGTCTTGAAGAAATGGAGGATATTCTCCGTCTTCACTTCTCTCAACGGTACTGCTTCTGCCCATTTGGAGAAGTAATCAGTCGTCGCCAGGATGAAACGATGTCCTCTGGACGATGCTGGTTCGATAGGGCCGACTATGTCAGTTCCCCACATCTCAAATGGCCAGCTAGCCACCGTTGGATGGAGTGGATTTGGATGTTGGTGGATGAAGTCCCCATGAATTTGGCATGAGTGGCACTGCTTCGCATACTCCAGGTAGTCTTGAATCATCGTGGGCCAGTAGTAGCCCATCCGTTTGATCTTCAACTTCATCTTTGGGCCCGCTTGGTGAGAACCGCAGAGTCCGCCGTGAACTTCCTGAACGACTCTTTCCGCTTCGTCAGGTCCCAGACATCTCAACCACAAAGAATCAAATGACCTCTTATACAGAGTATCATTGACAAAGGTGAAAGACAGAGCTCGTTTCAGAAGCTGGTGTCTTGAGGATGCATCTTCGGGCGTTCGACGGTATTTGAAGTAGTCTATAAAGACCTCTTTCCAATCCTCGGTATTTTCCCGATATTTTATTTGCAGGGTCGTCTGTTCAATTGTTCCCTTTTCTTCGGGTGATTCCGGAGATATTTCAGCTGGGGCAAGCACCCGACGGCTTTGTACCACGATTCTTATGTCATCGAGGTTCTCATCAGCCAGTTCCTTAGCGAGCTTGGCCAACGCGTCCGCTTTGCTGTTTTCCGCGCGCGGTATGTTTTCCAAAGTATAGGAAGGGATTTGGGTGAACAGTTGCTGCACCTTCTCGCCGTACTTCACCAACTCTGGTTTGCACGTTTGATAGTCGTCGTTTACTTGACTAACGACTAGCTGGGAGTCTCCATATATGAGGAGGTTTTCAATTCCCATGTCGATGGCGATCTCGAGGCCTGCTATCAAAACTTCGTATTCGGCTTCATTGTTTGTCCTCGGCTCTGCTAGGGAGAAAGCAAAGCGCATTATCCCCCCTTGTGGAGTTACAAAGATGAGTCCTACCCCTGATTTGATTATAGGGGTACTCTGTTTGCGCTTCTTCACGGTAGATGCTCCATCGAAATAAAGCTCCCATTGGGTATCACCATCTTCAATCGCATCAAACGCATGTTCGTCTGGAAGATTGCAATTCAGAGGAGAATCGGCAGGTATCGGATGCTCAGCGAGGAAGTCGGCGAAGGCCTGACCTTTCACTGCCTTGAGAGGTTGATACGTTATCGAGAACTCCATCAAGAGCAAAGCCCATTTAGCCAGTCGTCCCGTCAATATTGCTTTCGACATCAAATATTTAAGGGGGTCCACCTTCGAAATGAGACGGACCTCATGCGTCAACGCATAGTGTCTGAGCTTTGTTATCGCAAAGATCAACGCCATGCAGTGTTTTTCAATGGGGGAGTAGTTGCTTTCTGCCCCCAGTAGAACTTGACTCAAGTAGTAGAGTGCTCTTTCCTTCCCTTGATCGTTCTCTTGTGCCCATAATGCACCCAAGGAGCCTTCGAGGGCGGTTGTATAAAGAATGATGGGCTTTCCCTTGACCGGAGCAGCTAGCACCGGCGGGTTCTGCAGGTATTGTTTGATCTCGTCTAGCGCGCTTTGGCATTTTTTGTCCCAGACGAATGGGGTTCCCTTCTTCATCAGGTGGCTGTAAGGACGACACTTGCCTGAAAGGTTAGCTATAAATCGCCGTATATATGCGAGCTTCCCTTGGAGAGACCGCAACTGTTTGAGAGTCCTTGGCGGAGGCATTTCCATGATCGCCTTGATCTTTGACGGATCTATTTCGATACCTCGGTGTCGGACAATGAATCCTAGGAATTTGCGTGAGGAAACTCCGAATGCACACTTGAGAGGGTTTATCTTCAAGTTGTATTGCCGAAAGCGTTGAAATACGGTCTTCAGATGCTCGAGATGTTCCTCGTATGATTTAATTTTAACCACGAGATCGTCGATATAGCATTCGGCGATTTCGTGTATAAGGTCATCAAAGATCTGCGTCATGGTTCTCTGATAAGTAGCACCGGCGTTCTTTAAACCGAAGGGCATCACCTTGTAGCAGAATATACCCAAAGGATTCCTGAAGGCGGTGTGCTTCTGGTCTTCGGGATGCATCTTTATCTGGTTATACCCCGATGAGCCGTCCATGAAGGAGAAAACCTCATGAGTGGACGTATTGTCTATCATCAGTTCGGTGACCGGCACTGGGAAATCATCTTTCGGGCAAGCTTTATTGAGATCCCGGAAGTCCATGCATATGCGCACTGTCCCATTTTTCTTCATCACGGGGACGATGTTGGCGATCCATTCAGGATATTGAACCTCCTGAATAAAGCCAGAGTCGATCAGCTTCTTGACCTCGGCGTTGATGCTCATCTCAAGCTCGAGCCGCATTCTTCTTGGTGCCTGCTTGACCGGCTTGACGTCCGGAGATATCGCCAATCTGTGCACAGTAATTTCTGGATCTAGTCCCGGCATTTCTGAATAGTTCCACGCGAAGCAATCTCTATGCTGTAGAAGCACGTCCTTTAACGCAGCCACCCTTTCTTCAGATAGCAGCTCGCTGACGAATGTCGGTCGCGGATCGTTTGCCATCCCCAACTCAATTTTCTTGAGGTTATCTGCAGTGGTATGGATTCCATCTTCCAGCTCTTTTGGCGCTGGTGGAAATTCTGAGATTACCTCGTCGTTGCTGTTTTCGAAGCACCAGGGAAGGTCATCCATGTTCTCGGGCTCTTCTTTTGACATTGTTATCATGTGACAAGTACGAATTCGCTTCCAATCCCAATATGGAACTGGTTCTTCTTCCGTGGCCTTGGGTTCGTGCTTCTGTGGCGGCGCTACCCTCCAGTTGTCGGATAGAGCGAACTTGCCAAGCTGATACTGATCTTCGACCCAATTCTTGAAGGTGAAGCAGTCTTCGAGAGGATGCCCTACCACTCGGTGATAAGGGCAATAGTCCGGGTGAGAGACTTCGCCTGCTTGTTCGGGGTGTTTAGACTCCGGCAGTATAAGCATCTGATGTTTTAAAGCGAGGTCAAGTATTTTCTTGGTCTTGTCCCGAGGAAAAGAGTATTCCCGACCCATTTTTCTCATAAGGGATAGATCGGAACCGCTCGATTTTCGCTTGAGTGGCCTCTCAGACCCGCTTCGTTGCTGTTGAGTGTCTTTTCCGCGTTTCGACTTGCTTCTGCCTCTGCGTCGAGCCTTCTTTATAACAGGTTGACAAGGAGCGGCATTTTCATCTTTCACGGCCTGTTAGAGACGGCGTTGCGTTTTGGATTTCTCGTAGATGGTCATTTCACGGTTATGGTCGTCTCGGACTTTTTGATCAGCTTCCCTTATAAGCTTGTCCATTTGTTCTTCGAACGACGGACTGGGCACTTTTGCATCTGGAACTTTTACTGGTTCAGGATTAGCGTCCTCCCATTGAGCATCCGCTTCTTCATCGAAGTCATACACGACGTAGCAACCGTGTAGTAACTCTCGTTTCTTTGACCGGATGTATCCAAGCTCTTTTGTTTCCATTCTCCCATTAGGCAGTTTGCGTTGAGTGCCGAGAACGTTCCAGACTTTGTCATAGAACTTGGCTTTTCGAACGGTCTGTTTGAAGGATATCCCCTGGCGCTTCAGTAGCCTCTTCAAGCCTTCTGTATAATATCTGGGAAGACGAATGGGTTGAAGCCTGTCAAGCGTAGGATCCGCGCCATGCCAGATTTCTTTCTCCACTCTGATTTCTTCAGAGCGGTAGAATAGAATTGCCTTTTCGCCTTCTCGCCTGGGAGGGATATAGAACGTTTGCAGCTCTTCTACATTGTAAATATCAAGTGCATCCAGTTCTTTACGGTGTTTAAGCGGCACCATGGCGACTTGTAGACTTCGTTCTTCGTCAGCAGACGTTTGTATTGAAGGTCGAGCAGGGAATACATCATGGACCTCATCTTCCGAGTCGCTACCAAAGATCAACGTAGGAGCAGATGGTCCCGGCTTGCTATATTGGGGCGGACCTAAATAAATTATCTCCTCTTCCTCCTCAGTATCACTGCCGAAGACAGGGATGGTGGCGTTAGCTTTGTTTTCCGGCTTGTGACACCTTTCCGTGTCTTCGAAATCCGGTAAGAAGTACTTGGCATCTTCATATTTGCGGACTTCGTTCACGGAAAACGGATTCAGTTCTCCCGCCACGGTATACTTGAGACCATCCTTAGCGTATTTCATACACTGATGTTGTGTAGAAGGGATGACGTTGTACTCGTGTAACCATGGTCGGCCGAACAGAGCATTGTAGCATGTCTTAGCGTCTATGACGTGGAACTTAATGTCCATGACGAGTAGCTCAAAGCGTAGCGTCAGTATCACAGACCCAAGAGTTCTTGATGACTGGGAGTCGAACCCGGAGATGGTGATCTTGTCCCGAGCAAGGTGCTGGACGCTCATGCAGATTTCTTTTAACACCCGCACATTGAGGAGATTAACGGAGGATCCATTGTCGATCAGGATTTTGCCTATCTTTATATCGTGGCAGTATCCTGAGACATAGAGGGGGCGATTGTGTTCGCACGTCCCAAGAAGAAGGTCTTCATCACCAAAAGCGACATCGGCCGTGTGCACTTCCTCCAATTCATCCTTCATCCTTTCTTCTGCCAGGAAAGCTTGGAATTGCTCCGGATCTTGTAGTGCCTTGATTAACGAATCTCTCGCCTCCTTTGATAGCAAAAGGGCGTCAAGAATGCTGAGCTGTGAGGGTAGCTTCCTCAGATGTGCTAAGACGTTGTAATCCACCTTATTTCTCTTCGGCAGGTCCTTGGCACTTAGCTCCTCCACAACTTGGTCATCTAAGACGATATCTTCAGGGACCTTCTCTTTTCCATTATCTTTTTTATTTGAGGGTCCGAGATTCTTTTCGGGAAGCGTGTGATTACGTAGCCGGATATTTTCGCAGACCTTCGGCTCTTCTTCTTTTCCCGAGGTGGACTCTTTAAGGAGAGGGCCAAGCTCCAGCTCCTCATCAGAATCGCTCCCGAATGTAGGCACCTGTGATCCCCCGGCGTCAACCATGCGATAATCGCCGGTAGTTCTGTTAAACCCTTCGGTCATATTTTTCCGCTCCCGACGAGTTTTGCGCTTCTCCCGCTTAAAATGTTGTCGATGAGCAACATATCCTTGCCACCATCTATCGAAAGTTTTGCACTCTTCAGTGGGGTGCAAAATCTTTTGATGATATAAGCAATAGGAGAGGTGCATTTCCATTTCACCAGTAACGTTTCCTTCGGAGGATGGTAGCTTCATGCCCATTGATATGGCCTTAGCAAACCTTTTCCTCGTCTTGAATTTGCTTTTGTCGGTAGTGGAGGTATTTTGCTCCAGCGGGAGCGTCTCAGCCCTTTCGTCAAGTCGCTGGCGCTTGGCCCTTTCAAATACAGCCGTCTCGCGTTCTCGATCAGCTTTACTTTTCAACCGAGCTTCGTTAAGGAATGCGTCAATTACTTCATCTGATGGCCCCAGAATTTTTGATTCAGGATCTGCCCCTAGCGTTTCAGTACAAGGAGTCTCCTCATCGTCCATGAACGAATGGAAAATCACATGACAGCTCGCCACATATTCTTCAGATTCATCAGATGAACTTTCTCCCTCATCTTCCTCTTGAAAGACATGATTGAGGAGCTCTTGGAGTGTAATGGGAGTCCGTGCCTTCTGGTTGTATTCCTCCAGCGCGTCAATTTGTTTTTGCAAGTCCGTGCGCTTGTCGCCAGGCTTCACAGGCTTCTTTGATTTCTTTTTCTTCTTCCTTGAAGATTTCGACGGCTGGTTGTGAATGCTTGGGCCACCACCATCGGTCTTTGGAGTTGTACGTAGCTTCAACATCCCCTCAATGACCTGCGGTTCCGACGGGTTCTTCCACTTGATCGCTGGGCATGTCTGAAGATCGTTCAACATTCTCTTTGTCTTAGCTGATAATACAACCTCCCAAGGAGCTTCTTCAACGACGGAGCATGTTGCCCCCGGCGTATTCATCCCCTTATATGTGTGGGGCTGCGGGGGATTCACCTTCTATTTGTCAGATAACGCGAACTTGCCCTGTCGGTACTGATCTTCAAGCCAATTTTTGAAGACGTAGCAATCTTTAATCGGATGACCCAGTACTCGATGATAAGGACAGTAGTTGGGCTCATTGACATCATTTGGTTGCGACGGATGTTTTGGATCCGACAGATTTATGAGTCGGTTGCGCAACGCCAGCTCGAATAACCTTCTCGTTTTATCTCGGGGAAATGAGTAAGAACGTCCTAGCCTCTCCTCAAGGCCTACGTACGGGCGCATATTATTTTGACGAACAACCGGCTTCGAGTTGCTCGGTTGTTGTTGAGCATTAGCGACAACGATCGCTTTTCCTTTCCCCTTGTCATTTCGGGAGTCCGTCTTTGGAAGAGGGGGTTTATAGCCCATCTGATCCATTTGCGCTAGCTTGTCAATCAAGGCCTGGAAGGTAGTCGGCTTGAAAAACGTCATAAATTGCGAGATGGTTGCTTACGGATCAAGGGTTCCCATAAACATACCCACCGCGGGAGCTTCTTCAATGCGCTGCTCTCACTTCGACCATAAGTTCCGCCACTGTATAGCATATTGAACCCATGTCTCGCCTGGCTTTACCCTGGCGTTAATCAGTGCCGTCATCGGTGTGCGTTCACTGGCGCTTGCAAAACGCTGAGTAAACAGCAGCTCCATCTCTGCGAAGGTCTTGATAGAGTCGTTCGGGAGCTCAGAGTACCACTCGAACGCTGTATCCGATAAGCTGCCAACGAACTGGCGAAGCAACAGCTTGTCATCACCGCCGGTGTTGCCGCAGAGTGCCCTGAACTGGGTAACATGCTGGTGAGGATTGCCCGTCCCCTTGTAGACATGGAGCTTGGGAATTGTGTAGTCTAGCGGGTACTTGATTTGATCGTACCAACTTGGATATGGCCGCCCCGTTTTTACGACCTGGCCGGCTGCTTCAGTCGCATGATAAACCCGTATTTGTTGGACTATGTACTCGTCTAAATCAGCTTTGGAGATTGTATCCTCCTTAGCTGTTGACAGAGCTGGTGGAGGATGCGATGTCTTTCCCCTATCGTATTCAAGGACGATCGGGGGATCTTCGGCCGGAGGATCTTGTTGGATCATCATCCCCACCATATCTTGGAACAGGAGGCCCATACGCTTTATGTTGGCTGCTTGTTCAGCAGCCTCTTTATCCTTCTTCTCCAATATTCGACGAAGGAATTCGGCGTCGGTTTCTTCCTCCTGGTGTTCATCCGAGGACGTTTCAGGGTTTTCTTTTGGCCTAGTAAGTGCGGCCATAGCGTTCATCATCTCTTGGAGCTTCTGCTGCTGCTCCTGCGCTTTGGTCACTGATCGCGTAAGCGGTCGATGACCCGTAGATATGCGACTGTCCTCTTTACCAGACGCCACGTAGACGGTATGAACTACCATGCCCCCAGACTTGGGGCGTTGGGTTCACCACCTTTGACGTTCGCTATCGGCGTGAGGACTTTCTCTGGCCTTCTTCTCTTATGGGCCGTTGAAGTTGAGGGGGCCGTTGCTTTGGGCACCCAAGTGGTCGTCACCTTTCGTTGCTTAACCGGGGGATTCTCTTCTTGCTGACCTTTCGACTTCTTCTGTTGGCGAGAGAGGTTAGGATCAATGACAGATTCTCGGACTCGTCGCCATGTCTTATAGATCCTAGAGGACAGCGATTGAGGAGACTGCTCCGGCTTTTTTGTTTCCACGACAGTCTCTACTGATGGAGGAGATCTTTTGAGCACCGCAGTTGGCGAGTTTCTGCGTACTCTGTTCAGTAGCTCGAAGCTGTTCCCAATTGGAACAGCAGCATTGACTTCCACCGTTGGAGCTGGTGGAGCTATCCCAGAAGGGGATGTTCCCCTCCGAACGGCGGCCTGCGACGTTAGGACGTCACGTGCCTGGGGTTCGGGGCAGATGCTATTTGGTTTTTTATCCGTCCACCTCTCCGAAGATGCCAAGTTGATTTATGGCACCTTGTATCGGAGGTTTAGACGGATGCGACCGATGTAGCAGACTTTGTCAGATTCCCCCTCAAGGTGAGGGGTTTTTGATTGTGGGGACGCTCTTCCCTGCAGGCGCAAGCCCCTGCAGTTAATTACGCTACCGCATCGCGGTAACAACTTTCTCCTACTCCGGAATTTCACTTCGTGTCGTGTGTGTTTGTTTTGTTTATGATTGCCCGTGGATTGTATACGGAGACTGAGTGATGTCGTCACCCGTAGGACGTAGATTAGTCCAAATCCGTATTTACTTAGATTTGGGTTCAGTGTTTTTAGTTTAAGGATGCATTAGTCGCGTTGCGTCTAAGATCGACTTAAACATTTGTTAAGGATACGTTAGTCTTGTTTTAGACTAAGATCAACTTAACATCATGATTGATTTAATTATCCGGCCGTCGGGACTCGTCACCTCTCTGACGTCGTTGAGGGATTACAACGACAGGCGTCTGAGGAGTTCAGAGATGTACCCTTGAACCAAAATTGATTTGGAGTTTTATCGTTTATTTAAATGTCTAAGGACACGTTAACCGTATTTGGGATTAAGATCAACTTAGACGGGACCGTTTAGATTCAACAAAAGAGCGTTTGGGCCCTATTGTGCCAGTTTAGGGACATGGCGGTCCGTTGCCAGTTTTGGGGACGTGGTGGTCCATTATTAGTTTAGGGACGTTCCGGTCCGTCGCCAGTTTAGGGACGTAGTGGTCCATTATTAGTTTAGGGACGTTTCGGTCCGATATTAGTTTAGGGACGTTTCGGTCCATTGCCAGTTTAAGGACGTGGTGGTCCATCTTTAGTTTAGGGACGTTTCGGTCCGATATTAGTTTAGGGACGTCTCGGTCCGATATTAGTTTAGGGACGTCTCGGTCCAATATTCTCATTTTGGAGTGAATATTAGTTTAAGGACATTTCGGTCCATTATTAGTTTTAAGGACGTCTCGGTCCACGAGTTTAGGGACCCCGCAGTCCATAGCGATGTGTGGTCGTTGGGACCCGTCGCCTCTTTGACGTCGTTGAGGAATTACAACGACAAATGTCAAAGGAGTTCGGAGATGTACCCTCGAACCGGTCGTGAATAGATTTAGGAGAGCCATTTTACTCAGTCAATTTAATTTAAGGACTTATGGCCACGATTGGGCTAAGTCCAGCTCAACATCTTTATTAAGTACTGCATTGCATTTGGGCTCTGCAGAACATCAATTTATTCTGAGCTCTGCTCATTTATGAATGATGCCATGCATCTGTTTTGATTTGGGCTCTGCCCCTTGAAAAATGCATAGCATTCTGGAGATTCTGTTTGGACTCAACCCATTTATAAATGATGCAAAGCATCTGTTTTGATTTGGGCTCGGCCCCTTAAAATAATGCATTTGCGCTTTATTGAGCCTGTTAGGCCTTCTCCTAATTGGGCTTGGCCCTTTTTAATGCATCTGCGCTCTGCGCTAAGCAATGAGCGCAAGTCCATATGGTGATGACACGTGTCGTGCTCTAATGAGTGCAAGCGCACTAGCGCAGCGCGTTGCGCTGTTGCGCTGCTGACACGTGGCGCGCTCTCAGCGAGTTGCGCTAATTCCAGAGAGCAAAGCTCTATCTTAAGGGCGCTTAGCGCAAGTGGTTTTATAGCCGACACGTGGCGCTCTGTTAAGAGCGCAACGGCGCAACTTGGAAGTGCAAAGCACTGAGAATCTTTTAGATTCAAGAAGGGAAGTGCAAAGCACTGTTTAATTTCTTCGTCTAAATTAGATCAAAGAAAAATAAATTTTTTCTTTATTGGAAGAACCAGAGGTTCTTAAAAGTGCAAAGCACTATTCTTTTATTATTTTATTATTTTATTGTTTTTACAGAACCGAAGGTTCACAAGAAGTGCAAAGCACTGTTTTTTATTATTTTTTTTTTAGATCAATGATCTATTAGAAGGCCTTTTCTCTACCTTATAAAGGTTATTTACCTTTTTTCTTCTCGGAGTTTTCTCTGTTTAGACTCCTTGATTTTTCGAGAAAAATTCTTGATCCCCCTCTTGAATTGAGGCTTAGGGTCCTATTTATAGCGACCACAAATCTGTTGAATTTGTTAACGGGATCTTTCCTGAATGATTTTTGGGAGTTTTCCCACCGTCGGATCTTTGATCCAAAGGCCGAAGAAAGTCTTATAGTTCTGGAAAGAACAGAAAAGATTTCATAAAAATCTTAATTCAGTTTGGCGCAGATGCCCCAGCGCATGACACGTGTCGCGCAGCGCAAGTGCGCTAGCGCATCTGCGCTGACACGTGTCGCGCAGCGCAGAGCGCAGCGCAACTGCGCGTTGCTTCGTTTAAACAGAGCATTGCTCTGATTGGGCGCGCTTTCTGGGCGCTGCGCTCGGCGCGTTGCGCCAGACACGTGGCAAGTTGCGCCCAGCGCAGAGGATCTGAAGCGTTGCTTCACCTGAGATATCTTTTCATCTCCCCTTTTCCAAGTCAAACTTGTATTTCCAAGATTTTGATTTCCCGGGTCTTGGAAATAATTCCATTGTGCACAAAATCTTTTGTGTTTGGGTCTATATATAGTTCAGGGCCGAGCTTTTTATTCTCTCATCTTCAGAGAACTTTTTCGATCATGGCTTGCAACCGCCTTCATGCCCGCCGACAACCATGGGAGGTTCCGATTCGGGACATCGTTCCCCGTTTTGCTGCGCGCCTGGTGGACCCTTCTCTCTCGGACGAGCAATGCGACGCTGCAATGCATGAGCTTTTGACTCGTGTGGGATCTCCTCTTCCTCCGAATTCCATTTGGCTTCGGATGGCCCTTGCCTCGGTGCTCTCCTACATTCCCCCTCCTCCAGCAGAGATGTCCCCGGCAATGCTGGATGCAGCCGAGGACAAGATCGAGGGCCTTCTCGAAGCGCACTTGATCACCAAAGCCCTGAAGGACTGCTCCTTCCATTTGCTGAACCAGATACGGGCTCGTCGGGTTGTCATCGCCACTTTTTCTCAGGAGTGTGGCGTCGACCGTTGGATGGCCACCCCTCGGGAGGATCGCCGCTTCGATGTGGTGGAGAAGACAGAGAGGGAGCTGGGGAATCTTCTTCTTCTTTTTGCGAATCCTTGTCTTTCTGATCCCGTATTCGGTGATCTTTTTTAAATGTAATATCAATAATAATGAATAAGCATTTTTCTTTTTAATCAAGTATTTCATTGCCCGTTAAGGGTTCTTTTATTTTAGTTCTTTGTTGTGTTCGTGCATCATGTGATTTTAATTTGTTATTATCAAGTGTACGTAACTTTGCATGAATAAATTGCTTTTGGTGTTAAACCCCATCTTCTGCGCTAGCGCATCTGCGCTGTCGCGCAGCGCACAGCGCAGCGCGGCTGCGCTAGCGCATCCGCGCTGACACGTGTCGCACAGCGCGCAGCGCAGCGCGACTGCGCTAGCGCATCTGCGCTGACACGTGTCACACAGCGCATAGCGCAGCGCAACTGCGCTAGCAAATCTGCGCTGACACGTGTCGCGCAGCGCAGTGCCTGGGCAACTGAAGCGTTGCTTCCTTTATTGAAGTTTAAATTTCCAAAGCCAAGCTTTGTTTCTGATTGGGGAGTTGTTCCATCTTCCACCTCGGAATTTGATCGGAGCTTTGCTCCGATTGGGGTAAACAGGGGAGTTGCCCCCGGTCTTCTTTATCCGGCGCCAGTGGCGTCGTCAGGCGCGACGAGTCATCGGTATTGGTTCAGAAACAGAAACAGCTTCTTCTTGCCCCTTGTTTAGGTGTGGGATTGTTGCCGGCGTCAGCCTATTGAAGACTGATATCTTTTGAGTAGCAGGAGCAGGGGTGGGATTTGGGACGGTCAGTCTTGTAAAGGCTGATCTCTTAGCCGGAGAAGCCGCCTTGACGACTTCGGGAGCAGGTTTGGCTACTTGATCAGTCGAAAATAATGTTTTTTAACACGGCAATTTCCCTATCTTTTGCACTCATTTAGAAGTGTTCGGTATTCATATTTCACATATTAGCAAATCGGTCGTAAAATATCAGATTGCATGTGTTAGACTTTAAAACCGGCACTTTAAGGGAAATTGACTGTATTTTATGGCATCGCATCATCCCTATATTGCGCAACACTTGTCTCGATATTTGTGCAGGAAATTGCAGGAGCAAAGTCAAAAGAAGTTGATCAAAAATACACCAACTCCATGTTTTCAGATCTGGTAGCAATTCAGAAGGAAATATACAAATAATCATATCAAAGAAAAGCCCACAACTCGGCCCAAATCAGCACCAAAAGTCCTAAGCCCCAATGCCTCAAAAGCGCCGCGGAACCGCGGCGGGAGCCGGCTTGCGCCGCGGCTCCGCGGCGGTTTAGTCAGATCATCATACCATTTTCAGTGCGTTATTCTTATCTCAGTGGCCATAGCTCAAAATGACATGTCAATTTCCAGAAGACTCCAGAGACTTCTGCCAGATCAGCAAGCTTTGGGATCAACACTAAACTAGCCTAAACCCTAGCTTAAACCCTAAGCTAAGCCTAACAAACTCTTTCTAGAAGTTCCTCGACAAACTTTTGGAGGGAACTTCTCAAGGCTTAGGGTTTGGATGATCTATAAATAAGACCCTAGGCTCACTTGTAAATAATCATGGAAAAATCCTTCCATTAGTTCATTTTAGAGCCATTCTATCTCTTTCTTCATCTTCTTCTTCCACAAGTCTAGTGAGAGGGCTTGTGTGAAACCCTAACCCTAATTCCAATCAAAAGCCAAGATCCCGAGTACCCCATCAAGCAAGAAGCCTTGCACCCTTTTATGAGCCGAGCCGATCTTCAACGGAGCAAGTGGTCCAAGCCGATCCGCGACTCACGAAGCCGAGCGAAGCCAAGTCGACAATTTAGTTCTTCCTCTTGTAGTTCTTGAGCGACTGTAATCAAATTGTTGATATAAATAAAAGGTGATATTCTTTTATCTTGTTTTCTTTAAATTCTTGCATCATGATTCAATCTAAATTTCTCGTTGTAATTCTTGTTGTGATGTTTGAGTAATACTCCGCTCGT
Organism: Agapanthus africanus; assembly: GCA_030015575.1. Taxonomy (NCBI): domain Eukaryota; kingdom Viridiplantae; phylum Streptophyta; class Magnoliopsida; order Asparagales; family Amaryllidaceae; genus Agapanthus; species Agapanthus africanus. Next base: position 112,314,454 of record JASDDO010000008.1, on the reverse strand, counting down.
CGAGAAGTCGAGACGATCAATAGAATGATGATGTAATATATCTTAAATCGATTCTTGAATCCTACGAGTTTTGTAAACCCTAGCAAGTTCAAGAATCGACGACCCAATTCGTTGCGATGCTTTCTTGATTGATATCGCTCGAGATTGGGGAGTTACGATCGTTTCTTGAAATTGTTAGAGGCTAGAATGCGAATGATATCGACGAAAGAACAAGGGTTAAACGATGAAACCCTAGTTTCATCAAGAAAGCCCTAACTCTCGTCGATCATCATCGATCTAGTATCAATCCTTCGAAGGACAAGAACACAAAATCTTGAAATTACATCACGTCTATAGATCCGATCGATTCCTACGAGCCTCATTTAGATTCTTGACATTTTGGTTGGAAATATTATCGAAACCCAATTCTTGATTGTTTATCAGTTTCTTGATTCTTGATTAAACTCGTGACACCTGAATCAATTGATAAATTCTTGAATCATGTTTTCTTTTCTTTTCGATTAACTTTTCAGTTCAAACAAATTAAATACAGAAACGAATCGCACAATCCCTGTGGACGATCCGCACTTGCTTACGATCTACAATCGACACCGTAATTGATTGCGGTCAAATATAATTCTTTGATTGTGAACTTTATTCAATTTTCTAATTACCGACACAAAGAGACTCTTATCGATCAAATGAAACCGTTATCGGGAATCATTTGAGTTGATTTACTTACTCAGTCTCGAATTTTATGAACAATCAAATGGTGCCGAAATCGGGGACTATTTGAATTGATACTTTTTACATTTACACATCAAGAATTTCTTCTCAATCACTACTCCTTTCGGAATAACCTTTTCTGGGACTGCAAGCTTCATTGTGGGCCCGCAGGAGTTTTGGCCCAGTCTGGAGAAGACCGAGGCACTGGTGTTTGGTGACCCGTTGAGAGGGGCCGCAGTAATTGAAAGTCGATCGAAGACCGACTTCTTAGGAGCTTCTTGTACGGGCACGGGGGTGCTGAAGCTTGTTGGCGGAAGCATAGTTCCGAAAAACAACCCCGTTGTGGCTTGAGTAATCTGCTCTACAGGTATGGTGAACAAAGAGGCCGCTTGGGGCACGTAGGTTATGCCCCCAGTTGAGGAAGGACGCGAATTGCAGCTGCAGTTGGAGCACTTCGAACAAGTAGAGGCCATCGATACTTGATTTCTTTTCTGCGCCAGGCAAAAGACCAAATCTTAGTAACTTAAAATCCAAAGGCAACCATTAACAAACCGCGATTCGTTCGCGAATACGGTACACGAAGTGTGGAGTGGAAAGAGGAAAAGGTCCCACCTGGCGTGCCAGAATCTGTCCCCCTCCGAAAGACGGCGCACAAGACTGCGAGGTCCTGACACTGAGATTCGGGGCAGATGCTATTTGGTTTTATCTATCCACCTCTCCGAAGATGCCAAGTTGATTTATGGCACCGTGTATCGGAGGTTTAGACGGATGCGGCCGATGTAGCAGACTTCGTCAGATTCCCCCTCGCTTGAGGGGTTTTTTATTGTGGAGACGCTCTTTCTTGCAGGCGTAAGCCCCTGCAGTTAATTACGCTACTGCATCGCGGTAACAACTTTCTCCTTCTCTAGAATTTCACTTCGTGTCGTGTGTGTTTGTTTTGTTTGTGGATGCCCGTGGATTGTATACGGAGACTAAGTGATGCCGTCGCCCGTAGGACGTGGATTAGTCCAAATCTGTATTTACTTAGATTTGGTTTTGGTGTTTTGGTTTAAGGATACGTTAGCCATATTTAGGCTAAGATCAACTTAAACGTTCGTTAAGGATACGTTAGTCCGATTTGAAACTAAGATCAACTTAACGGGATCGTTTGGATCCGACGAAAAGCATTTGGGGGCTCTATTGTTCCAATTTAGGGACGTAGTGGTCCATAGGTAGTTTAAGGACATTGCGGTCCATTGGTAGTTTAAGGACATTGCAGTCCATATTCCAGTTTAGGGACGTGGAGGTCCATATTCCAGTTTAGAGACGTGGTGGTCCATATTCCAGTTTAGAGACGTGGTGGTCCATATTCCAGTTTAGAGACTTGGTGGTCCATATTCCAGTTTAGAGACGTGGTGGTCCATATTCCAGTTTAGAGACTTGGTGGTCCATATTCCAGTTTAGAGACGTGGTGGTCCATAGGTAGTTTAAGGACGCTTAAGTCCGTGGGTTTAAGGACCCCACAGTCCGTGTTTTAGTTTAAGGACGCATAAGTCCGCGGGTTTAAGGATCCCACAATCCGTCTTTTGGTTTAAGGACGCTTAAGTCCATGAGTTTAAGGACCCCACAGTCCGTGTTGATGTGTGGTTGTCAGGACTCGTCACCTCTCTGACGTCGTTGAAGGATTACAACGATAGGAGTCAAAGGAGTTCGGAGATGTACCCTCGAACCGGTCGTAAATTGATTTAAGAGAGAGCAGCTGTGCTCAGTCAATTTAATTTGAGGACTTACGGCCATGATTGGGCTAAGTCCAGTTGAAAAATATTCAACGCTTTTATTTATTTTTGGTCTATTAGACCTGTGCTAGGGCTTTGCCCACATTTAAATAATGCATTGCATTACTTTTTATTTTTGTTTGGGCTCTGCCCAGAAAGGATGCAGAGCATCAATTTGTTTTGGGCTCTGCCCATTTATAAATGATGCAGAGTATCAATTTTACTTGGGCTCTGCCCTTTATAAATGATGCAGAGCATCGATTTTACTTGGGCTCTGCCCATTTATTGCTTTGGCCTGCTGGGTCTTTTTATTTGGGCCAGGCCCTTTAGCAAAAGAAATGCATTGCATTTGTCAGGCGCTTTGCGCCAATCAATGAGCGCAGGCGCTTATGGTGATGACACGTGTCACGCAAGCACAGTGCGCTGTGCCAGTGCGCTGCGCTTGCGCTGCTGACACGTGGCGTGCTCTGGTGAGTTGCGCCAGTTTCAGAGAGCAAGGCTCTATTTCAAAAGCGCATAGCGCAAATGGCTCAGATGCTGACACGTGGCGCTCTCTGGTGGCTTGCGCCAACCCAAGAGCGCAACAGTGCAGTTTTGCATGTGCAAGGCGCTATTAACTTGAGAATCTTTTAGATTTCAGAACCAATGGTTCATAAAAGAAGTGCAAAGCACTGTTTGATTTCTTGATCCAATTTAGATCAAAGGAAACAAGTGTTTCTTATTTTTCTTGATATCAGAGAACCAATGGTTCATAAGTGCAAAGCACTATTTTTTTTTTGTTTTTTATTGAAGATCATTGATCTTGTTCTTAGATCAATGATCTATTAGAAGAAATTCTTCTATCTTAAAGGTTTTTACCTTTTTCTTCTTGAAATTTCTTCAAAATTCTCTCTGTTTGAAGTTCTTGATTTCTCCCAATGTTCATCTCTTTGATTTGGGGTCTAGGGGCCTTTATATAGTGCCCATAAATTTGTTAAAGAGATCTTTCTCTGAGTGATTTGGGGAATTTTCCCCACCGTTGGATCTTTGATCCAAGGGCTTCTGTTTTATAGAAGGCAATCTTCTTGTTTTAACAAGAACAGAAAAATCTTACTCGAATTTTAATTCTGTTTGGCGCAAACGCCCCAGAGCGTGACACGTGTCAAGCAGCGCAAAGCGCAGCGCAACTGTGCTGACACGTGTCGCGCAGCGCACGGCGCAGCGCATCTGCGCTGACACGTGTCGCGCAGCGCACGGCGCAGCGCAACTGCGCTGACACGTGTCGTGCAGTGCAGCGCTTGCGCAACTGCGCTGACACGTGTCGTGCAGTGCAGCGCTTGCGCAACTGAAGCGTTGCTTCCTTTAATTTTGTTTTAAATAGAGCTTTGCTCTGATTGGGCGCGCTGCCTCGGGCGCTGCACTGATGTATCGGCTTTTGACACGTGGCGCGTTGCGCGCAGCGCAAAGAATCTGAAGCGTTGCTTCAAATTTTGAATTTTGAAATTCAAACAGAGCTTTGCTCTGATTGGGGGAAACAATTGGATCAACACTGGTAGGAACCACCTGAAGTTCTGTGAGGAACTTCTTCATCCAGACAGCTTCTTTTGCGACATCGCAAGCAGCTATGTACTCTGCTTCCATCGTTGAGTCAGCAACGGTCTCCTGTTTGGAACTCTTCCAACAGACCGCCCCTCCATTGAGGGTAAAGACATAACCCGACATGGACTTGGAGTCATCTTTGTCACTCTGGAAGCCGGAGTCGGCAATGGCCTCAATCTGGAGGTCTTTTCCGCCATACACCAAGAACATATCTTTAGTCCTCCTTAGGTACTTGAGAATGTTCTTTACTGCTATCCAGTGATTCTCCCCTGGGTTTGCCTGATACCGGCTTACAACGCTCAATGCGTATGCTACATCTGGTCTGGTACATAACATCGCATACATTATAGAGCCTATCGCAGAAGCGTAGGGTATAATCGACATGCGATCCCATTCCAAATCAGTCTTGGGAGACATCTCTTTGGAGGGAGTGATTCCGTGACAAGCCGGTAGGTTACCGCGCTTAGAATCATCCATACTGAATCTCTTCACTATGGTGTCTATGTACCTGGACTGCGAAAGTCCCAACATCCTCTTTGATCTATCGCGATAGATCTGGATCCCCAGAATGTATGTGACATCACCCAGGTCTTTCATGGAGAGTTTATGTGACAAGAATCTTTTGACTGACTGTAACATAGGAATATCATTTCCTATTAGGAGAATGTCATCCACGTACAAGACGAGGAATACTACAGCTCTCCCTACAATCTTACTGTATATGCAAGGTTCATCTGGATTTTTGATAAAGTCAAATTCTTTGACAGCATCATCAAAACAGATGTTCCAACTCCGTGATGCTTGCTTTAGTCCATAAATGGACTTAAGCAACTTACATACTTTACCGCTGCTCCCACTCTGAATGAATCCCTCTGGCTGATCCATATAGACGCTCTCTTCTAAATTACCATTTAGAAAGGCCGTCTTTACGTCCATCTGCCAGATTTCATAATCGTGGAAGGCAGCAATAGCAAGAAGGATCCGAATGGATTTAAGCATAGCCACTGGAGAAAAGGTTTCATCATAGTCCAAACCAGGTCTTTGACGGAAACCCTTTGCAACAAGTCTAGCCTTGTAGGTTTCAACCTGTCTATCTACACCAATCTTCTTTTTGAAGATCCATTTGCATCCTACGGGTTTTACCCCATCTGGAGCAATATCCAAAGCCCATACTTTGTTATTGTACATGGACTCCATTTCGGTCCGCATTGCATCTAGCCATTTTACCGAGTCGCCGCTCTGAATGGCTTACTGGAAGCTAGTAGGGTCATCTTCATCAATGACACAATCCTCTCTATCCTCATTTATGAGAAAACCGTAGTATCTCTCAGGCGGATGAGACGGCCTACTACTCTTGCAGAGGGGTGCGGGAATGTCCTGTTCTTCTTGAACTTCTGGTTCTACCAAACTTTCAGTAGTAGTTTGTGGTTCTGGAATTTCTTCCAGTTCTATTTCGCTCCCACTTGTTTCCTTTTCTAAGACTTGTTGTTCTAAAAAATGGGCATTACGAGAAACAAAAACCTTTTGTTCCTTTGCGCAATAGAATAGATATCCCTTGGAGTTCTTTGGATATCCCACAAACTTACACTATACTGATCGTACCTCGAGCTTGTCCGCATGCTGCTTTAACAAAAACCGGACATCCCCAAATCTTCAGATACTGAAGATAGGGTTTTTTCCCACTCCACATCTGATATGGGGTGGTAGGCACTGTTTTGGTAGGAACCCTGTTCAGAAGATATGCCGCTGATTCTAGCGCATATCCCCAGAATGATCGCGGTAACTCAGCGTTACTCATCATGGAACGAACCATATCCAATAGGGTTCGATTCCTTCTTTCCGATACACCGTTATGTTGTGGCGTGTATGGAGGAGTAAGCTGAGAGAGAATTCCATTCTCTTTTAAGTAACCCAGGAACTCGGCACTTAAGTATTCACCACCTCGATCAGATCTCAGTGTCTTTATACTCTTGCATGTTTGTTTTTCCACTTCATTCTTGTATTCTTGGAATTTCTCAAAGGCCTCGGATTTATGCTTCATTAAGAAGACATATCCATACCTAGAGAAATCATCTGTAAAAGTAATGAAGTAGGAATAACCACCTCGCGCATGTGTAGACATTGGACCGCACACGTCACTGTGTACGAGTCCCAAGAGCTCGCTTTCTCTTACTCCGTGTCCAGTGAACGGAGTCTTTGTCATCTTTCCTTTGAGACAAGATTCACAAGTAGTATAAGATTGATATTCGAACGGATTCAAATATCCTTCTCTATGTAACTTAGTCAACCTTCTCTCATTGATGTGACCTAGTCTACAATGCCATAAGAAAGCCTGATTTATTTCTGGAGACTTTCTTTTAAGTGTGTTCTGAACATTGAAAACCTGAGCTTGACTTAATACGTATATACCATTATCTAATGTACCGGACCCAATCAAAACTTGATTTGGGTGGATGTTAACTACATCACTTACGAATGTAAAATCATATCCCTCTCTCGAAAGTGAGGACACGGATATGATATTACAAGTCATACTAGGTACATACAAACAGTTACGTAGAATCAATATATGCCCACTTGTCAAACCTAGGCGATATTCTACCACGGATTCAGCGTCCACGCTCATTCCGTTTGCAACTCTGAGAGACCAATCACCTACCTTTATAACTCTACGGTTTCTTAAAACATGTATTGAATTACAGATATGAGATCCTGCTCCGGTATCTAGTACCTAGGAAGTAGAGTTAATTGACAAACAGTTTTCAATAACAAATACTTTTGAGGCCGAAGCCACAACACGCTTCGTATCCTGGCTACTGGCATCTAAAGCCCTGCAATCATTCTGCCAATGCCCGGTCCCATAACAATAGGAACGTTCCTTTTTCACTACATTCAGTTCCGAAACTTTTACCCTTCTCTTTCTTTCTTCTTCCCTGGTTTCCTTCAGGGTAGAAGGCAGAGACTGTAGAATCAAGTCAGTATCTGACTCGGTTCCCAACGTGGTCTTCAGGTCCTGGAGCTCATCAATATAGCTAGTCATTGTAAGGACGTTGTCCCCTACAGATGACCCGAAAGTCAACCTCGCTTGAATCAATTCGTTCGAGGTCTCATATCTTGTGATATGAGATTGCTCTCCATATAAATCTTTGTTATGGAGAAAGATGGAAACTGAGTCCATCTTCTCGTGCTGCTTCTGGTATACACCATCAACTGAAGCTAACACGAGGCATTTGGCTTTCGCTTTATCCTTTTCCCTTGTCTGGCGGATATCCATATCCGTGACAGTGAAAACTGGACCTGGGACGGCGGGATCTTGAGTAGTAATAGGGTGGTCCAGCTTGTTATAGGCAATGGACATCTGGACAGACCTTTGCCAGTCATATAAGTCAGAATCAGTCAATTTGTTATCTAGATGTAACCTAGTCGTGGTCACAAGGTCGCTGCAATTAAGAGAGAGAGAAGAAAACATTTTAGCATGATGCTCTTGCAAGTTTAGAGTGGTTTTTAATTTATCTAAACAGGATGGCTCCCACTGTTTCTCGAATCCCTCCTCAAACCATAAAAGAAGAGTTAGCCAGGACTATTCTCACCGTACAATTCTTGCTTAACCGTTCAGCCAGGTCAGTGTCGATACTTCGAGGGAGGTTTTCCAACGCTTTCATGAAGTTCCTTAATTAAATAAGCTCTTTTCTCTGGGGGCGTAGCCCCGCTGACACCTTTCTCGACACCTACTTGGTTTATAGCATTGATCGTTAAGTGACGAATCTCCTGATAAGTAGTATATACTCACAGTAGGATCGGGATCCAAAATATCATCGTATGATAATGTTGAAGGAATCCTACCAACATTCATCAAACTCCAAAATGGTATGCATCTCTCTGCAAATTTCAGTTTCTTTAGAAATTCCCGATATAAAATTTTTGCCCCATGCTCTTATGACCTTGGCGTTGGTCAAAATGTCATAAGTCACATGTCAAGTTCTACCCATCATTGTCCTTGTTAATTTGAACCCATCCGTACATATCCCTGATATTGGCCAAATGATAATACGACTGTCCCAAACTAACACATCTATCTATGCAACAAATGAAATACCCAGCAGCTACCAAACACTATGCCCTGGCGTTGGTCAAATGCATAACTTGAATACTACTGAATACCCAAATGAAATGATGGAGGGATACGAATGGTTTTGGCAAAACCGTGAACGTAGTGAACTTGATATAATCGAAGGAACTTGATACTTTTTAAAAGGAGTGGTTTAAAGCTCCGCAATTAAAAATTCCGATCTTTTAAAATAAGCGAGTGGTTTCTTTTAAATTTGTTCCAATGATTTAACTTTGGTTTATTTTCTTTGCATTATAATAATGCGTCCCATCAGTTATCCTATCATTGCAGAAAACAACGAAAATACCACGTCCTCTTATGCCATCCGCATTCGCCACTGGGTCCCGTCATCACCCGTTAGGTTACTTAACTAACGACAGAGCGGGGGCTGGGCTAGCGCGGGTGTAAAACATAAGTGACGTCTAATAGCTATCATATATAGATATTGTACATTCGTCGGACGCAATAATAAGCATTCCAGATCACAGATGAACTTTATTGGATATACTAGCAATCCGCATTTGCTTTGAGCCTGCAATAAAAGACGGATTACACAGTTGTGATGAATAGCCATTACCCCAACCCTAGACCCCTACGGGTACAGCAAACTACCCGCCAAGTACCCGAAGTGAAGCGGTCTCCCTCAACAACGTGAGTAGGCCACTAAACACTTCAACGTACCCGGTAGTTTGTGTACCCCGCCTTGGGTTTATCCTAGGAGCAAAAAACAGTAAAAAGAAATAATACAACGGTGGCTACAACCGCAACCTGGATGCGCCCCGTAAAAGAATATTACATCATATTACATTTACATCGAATGAATGAATATTAAACCCATATCAAACCCGGCTAATCATCACAACATTCCAATCAAGTCCATATACACAAACAGTAAACATTACAGAAATATGCAACCCCCTGCCAACCGACATACTAGCAGTTAGGTGAGGTTTACGAACACATTAAACATTACAGATAAAAACACAATTAGCAAATATCTTAGAACATCGATCGACAACCTTTATCCGTGTCTACCCCAAAAGCAAACCTGCACTGAAGTAACCTGGGTAGAAACAGAACATACAGGAAAACAAAACTCCAAAAAATATGAATTACAGTGCAAATCCGAGTCAATTCGGGGTTGACTCGGCGGCGGATCCGCGGCCAAAAGCACCTTCTTGCCACGGATCCGCGTCCGTCTTGCCGAGTTAGGGGCTCGTATTTTCCCAGTATTCTTATATTTCCCTGCTGTGAATTTTAAGGCATATCATATAATTTTTTAGACATGTTTAAAATTAACAGAAACTGTTAGGGTTCCGGGGTTTCGTTTTCGTGTTTTCCGTCGATCGAACTTCTAATTAGTTGCTAACAAGCTAGTAATGGTTTAGTTGGCTCTGATACTACTGTAAGTCCATGTCACACACCCCACGAACTTGCGGGGAGGCGGAATATATGAAAAACGATTATCAAAGCTTCGTAACACGGACTTGAGCGCATGAATCGTATCTAAACCGTTACTAGCAAACTACGAGAGGTTTAATTACTCGGATTCGAAGTTATACCTCACGTTACTTGTCCTTCGGGTCTTCATCGTTGTCCTCCACTCCTCGTAGGCTCCTTGGAACATCGGCATCTCAACGGCCTCCTTGAGTCAAAGACGATCCACCCGAGAGCTCATCCGCCAAGCTTGATCTCTAACTTGAGATAACTAGGTTGCTCAAAGTGCTAATCTAAGCTACCTAGGGGATATAGAGTGAGGTTATGGATGTATTAGTCTAGCTAACCCTTGATCTCAACACATGAGAGGTTAGGGTTAGGGTTTCAAGAATGAGAGAGCTTGAGGAGAGAGAAGGTGATGATGAGAATCATATTGAAAAATGAACTCATTTGAATATATCAACCATAACAATTTATCAAATAAATAATATATATGATTAATCATCATGGTTGATGCATTCACCTTGTGTGATTCATCTCATGAGTCATTAGCTCCATAAATGAAGCATTAACTCCATGGATGAATCACACAAATGAGTCATTAAGCAATAAATGTTTATGCCACCATAACCCCCAAGTCACCATGCTTCTAGAAGCTTCCCGAAAAATTACGAGAACGCCCCTCCAATCCGTGAAAACATGGAAAAACTTTAGACTGTATAAATCTAATAACCTGATACTAGAATCTGGCTTAAACCAAAGCCGGCTAGTAAAAACTGTCCGAACGCCGTACGTGCGTAAACACACGTATGCGTCCGAACCCTTGTCGTAAAACCATACGACCTCTATATCGTTTCTCCTGGAGCAGGGAAACCCTCTGTGTGGGACTCTAAAGACTCGACACTACGCTGGCAGTGGGTTTAACCACAGACCGCAAGCGGCACTAGCTGTACGTAACGGTCCCGAGGTAGATGTCGATAAGAAGGCCGATGAGGAAACCCATCCGAACTCCTACTGAGCCTGATGTAACAATCTCCGTACAGTCCAGTCTGTTCGTCTAAGACTATCGCATATCTAGCCTAGGGGGCGGCAAGCGTCAGTCCCCTAATAGCGGTATAAGTTGTGTCGGAGCGTAGCCCATTACACCTTGAGAAACTACTGGAACCTACCAGTAAATCTCGTTTGCCCTGGCCAGGGACTTTGCGTAATGGCTCTCTGACACAGTGCGATATCAACTCCCAATACCGGGAGAGACGAATCCTGTCTAACCGCCACTGCCTCCAAATGCTCGGGACTGCACCCAACTGCTACCTGTTTGCACGACTCCTTTGAGCCGTGGTAGGGTAGCAATCTAAGAACAGTGGGACACACTCGAGGCGAAGTAGCAGTGTCAAGTCTGCAGACTATGCCGTACTCATGTCACCTGGGAACTGTTAACTGACGACGGGTATAATACCAACCAATCAGTTCCCCTGCGGGTCCTGTCCGGTGTACCCGTAACCTAACGAGCACCTGTATAATATCTCCAGCACGACGTACTGATGGCTATGGGACAGACCATCTCCCTAACTGGGATGAGAAGCGTACACACTATTCTACTCTGGAGTATCGATACCCAGTCTCGATAATCCTACGACTAGGGACAAGTATGGGATGTTGCTTATAGACTAGCCAGCCCCCACTAGTGTGACTGCCATCACAACGCTGGTAATCAAGCAAAGATCCTATGGGCTCTACTAATATGTATGAGTGATACGTTACAAGAAACATATGCACATATTAAAGTAGACACAAACCAAGTAGCATACTACCATTTTTAGCAAGACTGTATATACAACTGTGAATATCCCAAGCTTCCATTAAGTAATATACTTACAAGTATGATACAGTAATGGTCCCTAGGGCATATACACTAACACTTCCTACTCGGCGCATCCCGGCGGGTAGCTTCCTACCCAACAAAGACAAGTATCAAAGTCCTTCCAGACTCGACTATCCCTGGCCGGTAGCTTCCCTACTCGCAACGCCAGGGGTCAAGACCCTCGCCAAGATCAACAGAGCAGCTTCCCTACTCGGTCATCCCCAGCAGGCATCCTCCTGCCCAACAGACGCTGCGGATTTGTAGCCCTCATAACGAGGCCACTGAGCCTATCACATGCAGCGGATCCGAAGCCCCAACAAGAGACATCTGGTCTATCCAAGTCTGAGTAATCCCCCCTCGACTTCGGGGCTATGGAGATGCCTCCTTCTCAGCAGCGCTTGGCACACTCGGCAAGTGATCGAAATCAACTCGATGACCGATCGCTCCACATGTCACGCCCACACTGGGCTGCGCCCCATCAGTCCACGGGTCTGCACACGTCGCGTCGGCCAACCGGCGCTCGACACGTGGACCGTCACTTCAGTGGCAGGGTGCACGAACCGGCACACCCTCTTTAAGGTGCGGAGATCTCGCCTTGGTTCGCTAGCGGAAAAGACAACCGACGGCCCGAGGACTCGTCCCGACGAAACCCTAGAAGGGATCTCACCTCGGGAGGCCCGGCAGTCCACTCCTGACCCGACCACTAGCTGGTCGGGACAAGAGTGGGGGGCTAATGATAGTGCTCAATATTGGCGATCCCCAAGATCATGACACGTGGCAGGTGACGTGTCCCAGAACTCAGAAGAAAGGTCCCACAGTGGCAGGCCAGGCCACCCTTGTACCCGACCTGCAAGCGCAAGCTGGCCCTCCTCGGGGCCCCCTGCAAATTGGCCTCCTCGGCCCCTCAGCTTGCCCTGAGCTGCCACAGGACCAAGACTCCTCGGCCCTCAGCCGAGGCCGTCTTCCTCGGTCCCTCCGACCGACCAACTCCACCACTCACAGGCGTAACCGCCGCTTCGCAAATCTCGCCACGCGCAAATTCTCCGCCAGCAACGTCCCACGTTCCACGCCATCTCGATCCCCATTAATGGGCGATCCGCTCTTTACGCAGGCGTGACGTCGGGAGCGTAACTGCCGGCGTGATTCTCGTGCCTGCTGCTGCGTGCTGCCGCCGCTATATAAACCCCCATCACAGAGGGGTCAAGTAAGCAATTCTTTACACTTTACGCCGTTACTCTGCTGGGATCTCATCACTAACTTGAGCGTCGGAGGGTCCTCGGTGGTACCAAACCATCCCGGGACTTCTTTGCAGGTACTCGGCGACATCTTCCATACCTTACCTCTTTCTCCAAAAACCCATTGAGACCCACACGCAACGAAGGATAATCATCTAAGTTCACCGCGAAATCTACGGAAGACAACATCTGACGGAGGCCCGAAAAGGAGCTCCATCAGGCAACAAGGTTTCCGAAAATCCTGGTTAAAACGAAACTATATGCAAACCGTTGTTTGGCAAAAATGGAGTATCAAAAGTTTTAGGTCCGTTTAAAATTGGGGTTTAAAAAAAAGAGCAGGTTAATACTTTGTGAAACTATAGTCTTATCGGAGTTTAAAAAGGGGTCCTGAGCCCGCGCAACTTTTAGAAACCGCGGTTTGATAAACTCTATCTTGTTTACCAAACGAGTTTCGGATACAAATTTTGGAATATTTTTTATTTCTTGCTACTAACATCAAAACCAACCAGTCATGAGTTTTTCTTCAGGTTGGAAATCTCTTGTTGAGCTTTCTAGATAAATCCCAATTTAACAAAAAAGAAATTTAATATTTATTTTAATCTTATTGTACTTTATTTATGGTTATTGAATTACACCTTAAGTTGGATTTGTAGGAAAAGGTTCAAATTCCTGTGGATGTATTTGCCTTAGGATTGACTTTGTAGGAGGTAATATATGTAATAATCCTACGTTCCAATGAAAAATTGAGATCCCCGTTTAGATGAAAAATATTGTCAGGAACGCAAGTTACCATGGTGATGATCGCATTTCATGGGAATTATATTCCCTCCAAAACATGTCTCTATCCTGAATTACCATGAATTATTCTCACCTAACACAAAATTTGCCATGACTACCGCCACCGGCCTACCCCGCAGCCCAACGCCACTAGCCGGCCGCTACCGGTTAACCATCCGTTGCCGGTTTGCCTTCGTCCCGCAGCAGCCGGCCGGTCGTTCCCCATTGGTTGGCCACCACCCACCACCAATGGCCGGTCGGCCGCCCACCAGCCGCCAGTTGGCCGCTGCCCCGTCGCTCGCTGCCGGTCAGTCATCCGGCAGCCGCCGGTCAACCGTCCGTCGACGGTTGCACATACATGTATTACTGAAGATGATTGAGATATATTGTTAATGCAAAATTCTTTGAAATTAAATTTTCGGTCATCACACTTCCGTTAATATGAGGATTTTCAGTAATCTTTCATTTCATGTACCAAGTGCAACCTTAGTAAATTGAGCCCATGCCTTCACAGGCTTTGTCCAGGACAAAGACAAGGTCATGGGTTAATTACATGCAAGTGATGTTACCAAACAGTTATCACCTAGAGTACTTATTTGGAGAGAATGCAGCAAGGCAGAGCTATATGGACACATACATTTCTTTGATTTTTCCTTTCTCTACTCTAAAACAAAGGCACTTTGTTGTTTAGTTTATAATTCTAGAGCTCAAGGATAACTAATTTGAAACCTTCTTTCAACAATTTTACCCATGCTTAACTTTTAGTTAGTTTGGTAATGTTCTTGTTCCTGTTGATTTTGATACAAATTCCATGGGTCCAAGGAAGCCCAATGAAAGCCCACCAGCTATGCTAGGAGGCATGATGATATGATCTTATCTCAAAGTTAATTAATCATAGTACTGGTATGACTAAGACTTCTGTCACATCTATATCCGTTAATTAATTCCTAGGGGTTTTAATTAGACCACAAAAAGGTTCTTGCGGCCAAGTTTAAAGCCAACAGAGAAGTTTCTGGTTGCGGCAATTAGGCCGAGGGAGAGGGAGAGGGAGAGTTGGGGAGGGATTGGGTAGAGAGAGAGATTTGAATTGGACAGTGATTGTTTTGGTGCAATCCTTACTCCAGTGGAAGTTCTCGTCGTGAAGGCAGGATTAGATGCAAGTTTGTACCGAACTTGGATACGTCGTTGTGTTCTAAAGTTGTTGGTGTGATTTTCTATTTGTTTGTAGTATGTTGCGATAACCGTCAGATTTATCTTTTTCATTGTCTTAGTTTGCACGCGATTCTTTTTATTTCTGATGCGCCGTATCTCTTGTTCGCTATCGGCTTGCGTGATCCTTTGAAGTTCACCATGCCGTGTTATAGCATATCGGGGTACAACAAGTAGTATCAGAGCATTAGGTTCGGTGATTTGAAAATCTTGGAAAGATAATGACTACGAGCAAAAAGCTAGAGAACTTCGATGGTCGTAATAACTTTAGTTTATAGAAGTTGAAGATGACTGCAATTTTGAAACAACATAGCATTCACAAGATAGTTTTTGCGAGAGATAAGATGCCTAAAGTGATCGCATATATTGAGTTGGAGGTTATGGAGGATAAAATGCATAGTTCGGTGCATTTTTATCTAACCGACGAGATACTTTACGAGATCAACCAAAAGCCCACAGCAGCAGCTATTTGGAATAGGCTGGAGTCCCTCTACACTAAGAAGTCTCTCACAAACCGTCTTTATCTCAAGTAGGGGTTGTACACCTTGAGTATGAAGGAAAAGACTTCCATTAAAGACCACAACGGCGAGCTCAATCAGATTGTGATAGACTTACGAAATATAAAGGCGAAGATTGATGATGAAAATTAAGTGATGATTTTATTATGCTTTTTGACTACTGGGTTCGGCCAGTTTGTCAAGTTTGTCAAATCTATGGTGTATGGCCGAGACAAGTCGTTTTTGGAAAATGTCAAGGCAGATTTGCACAGTAAGACGTTGAGGGAATATATGGTTGGTGACAGAGGAAGTTTGGGCGACGCGATGTTTGCTAGAGGCCGCTTCACTAAACGGCCCCAGTGAAAGACAAGTACAGACATTGCAAAGAAAGATGACAATGAAAGATGGAATGTCCGAAGTTAAAAGAGAAAGGAAAGCATATTTCTTCCAACACTGCAGTCACAGAGGAGGATTCAGATTAGTGCAGTGATGATTCAGTTCTATCGGTATATGCCACTTCAGACGTACATGATTCTTGGATGGTGGATTCGAGGAAATCGTTCCATGTGACTATGCATCGGAATTGGTTTGCTATATATCGTTCAGTTGTTGAAGGCTGGGTCTTCATGCAGAACAATACGCCGAGCAAAATTGTTGGGGTGGGTACACTTTGAATTCGGATGTATGATGGGATAGTTCGGACGATGACAGGTGTCGGGCACATGCCAGACTTGAGAAGAATCTTGTTCTCTTTGGGGGCCTTAGACGGGTCCGACCACATGAGCATGGCCGACAGAGATTTCATAAGGATTTCCAAGGATGCTCTTATTGTCGTAAAGGTGAAGAGGATGGGGAATCTATATTTTCTTCAGGGACAGACAGTTGTAGGATATGTCGTTAAAGTTTCTACTAGTTCAGGCGGTTTAGATTCAGTCGAGATGTGGTGTTCACGATTGGGTCATATCAATCAGACGAGTTTGGAGGTTCTCGGAAGAGATAGTTATGTGGAGGTGGAGAGTTTGGCAGGATTGATTTCAATGTGGATTATGGGAAGAAGTTATAGGTGGTTCCGACACCGGATTGTTCTCGAGGTAGAGCCAGACATGGTGTTTCCTTCATGGACAACTTCTCGAGAAAGTTGTCGGTGTACGTTCTCAAATCCGAGGCCAAGAATTATCAAAAGTTCAGAACGGCCGTGTTGGATTTGCAGTTCGGGAAGTGCGTGGCGGAGGGTTCCATTCACAGGAGTTCACAAGATTGTGCCGGATGGAGAGGATCGTATATCAGTACACCACGTTGGGAGATCCTCGGTCAGACGGTATTGTAGAGCGGATGGTTCGGACAGTTGGAAAGAACATAACTTTACGGCTTAAGGCTGGGTTTCCGAGGGTGTTTCGGATTGGAGCCCTATCTACTGCCGAGTATCTCATCGATCGGTCACCATCGACGGCGGTAGATATGAAAATTCCTAAGGAGGTATGGACTGGAGGCGCTAGAGGTTACTCAGGGTTTCATGGAATTCGATGCATCGAGGGGCCGAGGGTCGAGAGATGTTCTCTTGTCGGCATTAAAGGCGGAGCAAAAGGGTACAGATCGTGGTGTTCTGGATCCAGCATGGAGTAATCAGTCGAGTGAAATTTATTGAGTCTGCGATACTTCGAAGAAGACAAACTCGATCATATGGTGAACGAAGAACAAGTATGCCGCCAAGAGAGGTGGAGTTCGAAGTCCTAGTCCAGGTTACGAGAGATGATGTAGTCAGTACTCCGATTCAGGTGGAGAGTCCAGTAAAGCCAATGGTGCAGAGGTAACAGTTTGGCGCACATGAGTGGTTAGGGGTGTGTTTCCAAGACAAGAGCATCGAGAGTTCGATAGAAAGACTGTATGTTTGATTCATGTCATGGATAGTGTTATGAATGGGGAGTTGCGTTGGTTGCAATAGTGTATTGAGCATGTTCTAATTCGGTATGGGATGGAGAAGACTCGACCCATGTCTTCTCACATAAAGGTGCGCTTTAGGCTTTCGGCAATGTTATCACCAGGGTCACATGCAGACATAAATCACGTGTCTTTAGTGTCATATGCGAGTGCAGAGCTTGCTGTGGGATGAATGCGGCCGAGTATTGCACTTGTGGTTGGAGTATTCAGCAGATACTTGACTATTCCAAGCAGGGAGTATTGCCAGGTTATGCGATGGATCATAAAATACTTGAGAGATGGTGAAGGGTTCGGATCATCATTTAGTAGAGGCGGTGTTGATGTTTGCATTATGGTGATAGCGGCAGATTGAGGTCGACGACGGGGTATATGTTGGGCACGGATGCAGTGCCAGAGAAATCGACACTTCAGCCAGTTATCGTGCAATCAACAACAGAGGCAAAATTGTTAACCGTCTTGGAGGCGGTTAAGGGGACTATGTATATGTGGAGGATGTTGGGTTTGGGAATTCCAGAAGAGGTGAGAATGTTCTTCTTGGAGTATGAGAAGAAGGTTGTGTTGATATGCCAAACTTGACCAAATCGGGTTGTTTTTCATACTATATGGTAGTATAGAAAAATGAGTGATTTCTGGCTTTTTAAAATTGTTTTGAGTGTCAAAATCCCAATTTCTGAGAAAACGAATGAAAAACCTATTTTAGATATTTTAATGGAATTTTATCAAATATTCTAGGGTATTTTTATGAAAAATCCAAGCAACAGTTCACCATGCGTTGAGTGAGCACATGCATGGAGAACTGTTGCCATTTTAAAACTTTAAATCAGATTTTAAACGATTTAAAATGTTTCGAGAAGCAAAATTCTTTGTATAGTTCATCGTGCGTGTCCTTATCCAACGCATGTTGAGTTGGAACAATATTTTACTGTTTTTAAAACAATAAAATTGTTGAAATTTGATAAAAACAAATTTTTAAAAGCTGGAGCTCACCATGCGTTGGGTTACAACACGCATGGAGAACTACAACAATAAAATGGTTTATCGATTTTAAAATGAATTTTAAAAGCTGTAATTCACCAGGTGTTTGGTGACTGTCGGGGTCAAAAATTACACCCCGGTTGACCAAATTAAAGTCAAAGTCAACCCCAAGTAAACGGGCTCAAGCCTAGGCCAAGTGGGCCCATGCCCAAGTCAAGCCCGAACATGAAGCAGCCGGACTCCCCCATGCCAACAAGAAAATTATGTAATAAATAAGTTTGATATAATTTTCATGCATGAATGTAAAATAAATGGGTATGAAGCCAAATTTTTGTAAAGCCCATAGCTCATGTGCAAAAGAAATGAGCATATATGTCGCGCCCCGTTTTCCGGTGTACGAACAAGGGGACGTGGCAGGTCACGCGACGTATTTACTCAGAAATAAATACGCTAAGCGTAAATAAGCAATATGATGTAAATGTACACAAGAAAGGCAGCAGATGTAAATGAACAACAACTTTTATTTATTAAACATTTCTTTACAATACAACTGAAAATGTAAATATAAGAATGGAAAGCAATGCCTAAACAATGGCATGAACTGAAAGAAAAGTGAGTACAAGTGAAGCCTAGTGGTCGTGTTGCTTAGTGGTCTGCTCCAATTGTTCCTGGCTGGTCTCGAACTCCTCAGAGTCGGGTCCTCCTGACAACATTCCAAAGAAAGAATAGAAATAAGAATGTCGTTAGCGAACAATCGCTCGGTATGTCCCAAAGAGAGATAGAAATAGAATAGACAGATAAGAGAATGTAACTGGTACAATGTTTGATTGTTATGCTAGCGCGGTTGTTTGTACCTTGGTACAGAATATGCCAGTGTATATGAGAGGAGTCCAACTTACACCGTGGACTATGGTAACCCGTAGTACAAGGCTCCGTCGATAAAACCACGGAACAACGACAATGGATGTATAGTTACGTCTTTTAATGACCATCTCATGCCACTTTTAACGCATTCTGTGTCAGTCTACCCCTTTAAAACCCCGTAATATATTTTGTATTGATATATATTGTTTTGTTTAATAGATGTATGGCTTGCCGAAACCATGATATCAGTAGTTCATGTAAATGGAAAGGATATAGATGGATAGTCATGTAGACCAGTCAAATGTATATCTATGGTTCGGTCAAATCATGTTCATATTGATATGGATTGTATATGGTATAAATGGATTCATGTTGAATTGGAGTTATACTTAAATCATACTCAAGGATAGATTGTATTTGGATTATTTTCAGATTAGATGTCACGCCCCGCTTCCCAGAGCGCGCAAGATTGGGCACGTGACATAGCCAACCATGCTACCTGTGGGTAGGAAGTATCCATCCACAGTCACATTACGGCTGTAGAGATATCAAGAACAAGATAAATAAACTATCTAACACATGTCCAAATCCAGAATAACAAGAGTCAAAATAACTAAGTGCGGAAGCAAATGATCAAATACAATAATAGAAAGGTACGTCCCATAATGCGGGATCGTACCTAGAAATAAAATGCAATAAATGAACTAACCACTACAGAACTCACAAATCAGCCTGCTGGCTGAAGTACTCCTGCTCGGTCGGCGACAGTGGTAAAGAATCTGGGCCATGCAAAACCCAGACGTCAGCGCGTCATGTCAACAAATAATATAATATGAACATGGTAATAAGCAATGCAGGGATAAACATGAATAAAGCAATAATATGAAACAACAGTGCATGGTAATGTGCAGTGGGTAACTAAACTGTTCTATCAGGTTTTCTATTCTAAAGTCTTTGAAATCAATTGATGACTCGTCGATGTAACTCAATAGTATCCCGTGCGTGCCCGGGACCACGGTCAAGATTCTCGGGGCTGAATCCGAGACGTGCCGCTAGGCAGTAATAGGTAGCAGGATGGGCGAGTGATGTCAGCATCATCACTCCGGGGCTGGCCAAGCCCGTAAGACTGATCAGAACAGGTATCGAACTGTTGAGTTACAAGTCGGTTTCACCTTTGATTTCCCCATACCCCCAAGTTATGTATGTCAGGTCAGGTATTCAGTAATCAAGAACTAATGCCAACACAGGATCAGGTAAAAGCAGGTTTGTCTGGGTGGACAACAGGAATGGTCCATGAGGACTCCAAGTCAGGTTTGTTGGCATTAGGCATGAGATCAGGTAACAAGTCAGGTCATGGTACATCAGGTTGAGTCTGTAGTAACGGGTACCATGTCCGGTGCATCGGTATGTATATATGTCATATGTATCAAGCTCAGGTCAATATGTAATGCAATCGAAGGTGTGCTCATAACAGGTATATAATCGAATAAGAAATAACAGCAGGAAATAAAGTAAACAACAATAATAGTTCATTTAATCACAATGGTGCAGTTGTGTTATATTAACAGGTTCGAGCACCCGTGGGGTGCAATAATCACAAGGTAGCGCAATATTATTAACAGAAAGCAATGAAGATATATGTGTGCAATTATCGTCCTTTAAATAGCAAAATGATTAACTGGTAGTTTCGTTATTAGGGTTACAGTGGCAAAATACGGTTTAGGTTGCAGTATTATGATATATACCATATTCCGTCCAAATGAGAAAAGTAACTATATTTAGTTAACAATGCAAGTTTTATGAGTCAAGCACACTTAATTAGTATAACCTAGCATGTAGCAAGTAATACTTGCCTGATCGGATCTCAATACGAGATGCGCACGGTAACGTCCAATGTCGGTAAAAGTTGCAATGCACACACGGCACACGGGACGGGTCCAAACAATGCAAGAGGGTGATCACGCAGGTACGGTGCGTCCTCTGGGTCGTCTGGAATGGCAGCGACGGTCACGGCTTCAGCGATCACCGGAAACCAAGAAATCAAGAAAGTGAAATAGAGAAGAAGAAGCTTATGGTATGGGTTGGCTTTGGGGTTTGGTGCTCTGGGGACAGAGACGAGGGGTGACGACGATGATGGGTCGTCGATGGCGAGGTCCCCGGCAAGGCATGCAGCGGGTTTTCTGGCAATGGGCAGTGAGGGTTCTTGATGTCGGGGATCGGGTTTGTAGTGGGTTGGGCTCGGGATCAAGGAAGTAGGTGAGGAGAGAGGGTTGATGAGGTAACAAGTGCGCGGAAGCGACGGGGTGATCAGAGCTCCGGTGACAAAGGCAGCGAGGGTCGCAGTGCCCGAGGGTTCTTGGTATCGGGTTCGGGTTCAGTGAAGATCAGGAGATGGTGGTGATGAAGTGATAGTGGTGGTGGTGGTGTCAGGAGTCGGAGACGGGAAGATGATGATGGTGGTGTGAAAGAGGGTGAGGAGGTGGAGGCGATGTCGAGGTTGAGGGTCGACGACGAGGGCAGGCGAGGTCGGGACTATGGGTTCGAGAGGGGAGAGGCGTCGGGAAAAGAGAGGAAGGTGAGGAAGGAGAAGAGGCGCGGTCGAGAGTGAGGTCGACGAGGGTGCCGGCGAAGCTGGCGACGGCGACGCGGCGAGCAGGGGGGTGCGGTGGTGAAGGGACGAGGCTAGGGTTGGGGTTCGAGGGCTTCTCGTGGTGGTTTCAGCGATGGTTTCCTCGTGGAGACGAAGGGTTAAAAGATAGAGAGAGAGAGATTTTAGGAGAGAGAGAGAGAAAAAAAGATTGGAGAGAGAGATAGAGAGAGAGAGAAAGTTGGTGGGGCCCACGAGGGATTTAATCCCTCGTGATTGGCTGGGAGTTGCAAAAGGAATTTAACAGGGAATTTGTAAAAGGATTTTTAGGGATTTAACGTTAAAAAATTGAACAGAAAATATATATTATAGTTTTATATTATTAAATTTAAATGGGTATTTCGGCGCTAAATGAAACATTTTCAAATCGCGCCCGGGTTGCGCCCAAATGTTTCAAATTCAAATAATAGGATTTTAAGCGGGTTCCAAATTTTAAAATGAGATGATTTATGATTAAAATGCATGCCCCCAAGTCGGACACTTGCACGCGCGCGCAGTCGTCCAAACTTGCCTGTTTCACCGAACGGGACGAAATCTCGACGCGCGGACGCTACCACGCGACTAGTGGCGACGAGTAGGCCAGTATGAATATTTTTAATTTCACTTTAGGTGTTAAAATTTGTTATGGGCAAAAATGACCTAGCCGGTTAAAATTTAGCAATAAGCACCAAACAATCAGGATAATTGAAATGAGCAATGTCTAACACTCAACCAGTAACAGAAATAGTATTAATGGGCTCGGGTGTTACATTAGACTGGGACTCAAATTGAGTCAGACTTTTTAAACAGAATTGAAGTCCTGAATTAGTTTTGATATTATCGGAACTGCTGCACATGGACGTCAGGATTTGTGTCTTCTTCCAAGACAATTACCGTGTTGATAACACTGTTTTTAGGTTGTCTACCTTAGATATGCAAGCACCCAAATTCTCCGGCTCCCTGAGGCTCAAGAGAACCGGTCCCGCTTAAACCTATATTTACTAGGGTCCTTATTGTAATTTAATATAACTTGAGGGGGTTTAAAAAATAATAATTTTGATATATTTTCAAAATACACCTCAAGTATTCAAATATCGTCTTTAGGGTTTTCATAGATGTAATTTTTTTATAAAATGAAACATTCTAATGGATATAAACCTAACTTGAATAGTACATGGTATTTTCATGTAATTTGACATGTATTGATTCTTGATGGTATTTTCATGAACTTTTGGGATTCTTTTCTTTTGATGAGAAAATATGGAATATATTATATTTTTAAAATAGATATTTTGATAATATATATATATATATATATATATATATATATATTTAAAAATATAGAATTTATTTATTAAATAGAAATCACGTTTTTCTTAAAATTGTAATACAAATTCTATCGAGATCGTATGCTCCGTGAGAAGGTCTGCATCTCGGCCTACTAGTCCGATGGAAGTGCGATAATGCGCACCAACCAAATCAGATTCTCCAAAATGGGTTGTAAGGATTTAATCGTATGAAATTTAAATAAGACAATTTAAAGAATACGATTTTGTAATAGCTTAGGGTATTTTATTGTAAACTTATAATGATCCTACAAACTAAAGTTCTAAAATCCATCGTGCTATGTCAAGAATGAGTGTTGTGATGAGGTAGGTAATTATCTTATGAGTTTTCTAAAGGTAAACCAAAGAAATATGATGAAATATGTAGAATATAAAGTTTGTCGTATTTAATCGTAAAAATATGATAAAAGTTGCATAACAAATTATTTTGAGATGAAACTTGTTCTAAAGTGTTTGGTTATGATTGTTAAATAATATATAAAGAATTGGTAGGTTTGTTATTAAGAAAATTTGTGTTTTTAAATTAAAAATAATCGGAAATTGGAATAACTCCGCTTCCGACGAGTTTTGAAATTAGAGTGTTTTAAATTAGAATGAGAGGAGGGGAGAGAGGACTTACTGATTTGGAGAAGAGATGGGAGGTAGAGAGAACTTTCGAAGACGTCGTGGGGTCGTGTCGTCATCGGATTTGTCCCGAATCGTCGCCGGAACTTTGACCTTGGCTAACTCCACTTATACAACTTTTGGACTTAGGAATTTTAAAGAGTTTTGGTGAAAGATTTCTTAATGAGGAAGGCTATGGTGTAGAGTGGTATTTATAGGAGAAATTAGGGTTTAGGGTATTGAAATGAGAATTAAAAATGCATTAAAATTTGGTTTTAAGGCTCATTTTAATTCTTTGAAAATGTGCAGAGAAATCAAACAGACTAGGATTAGTGGGGGGATCCAATGGGTGCTAAGGTTAAAGAATTAGAGCAATTGGGACGGGGACCGGCGGCGCCGGCCCCAAGCACGATCTCGCCGGCTAATTTTGGGGTGAGGGTGCTTGGATTGCTGCCACGTGTCAGAGTCTGTATAAATATTATTTTCCACATGTTTGATTTTTCAATGACTTTTCATTTTATGTGTAGTGCACGTGCAAACTTTTGAGCTTCTAAAAGTTTAAAAGAAAAAACAATAAAAATATTATGTGGATGTGGGATTTTGAACACAGGGCTTATGTCACAGCAGTGCAAGATTTTACCAATGAGCTACAAGTTATTTCTTACTGTTCAAAAGCAATTTAAATTTATAACTTGTGCTCAGGCTAAGGTAATCCTTTCTGTACATTACAAAAAAAAGCCCAAGGGGCTATATGTAAATTTGTAAGCCTATATAAGGCAACATGATAATGGAAAAAAAAGAATTCATTCCTCTCAAATTCTAGGATTTCTGTGCCCCCTCCTTATTCAAGTTTCTAAGCCTTCTTCCTCTTTTTGAATTAAATCAAGAGTCTAACTCTTTTTTTTCCAAAAATAAATAGTTTTTCACCATAAAACCCTTGAAGTGGGAACCCAGATCTCCCATCAAATTTCTAAATGAGAAGATTTTTAAGTCTCATCCCCCCTTTCTTCAAGACCCAGCTAACAGAGAGGAGGAAGAATATGACCCATCTCCAAAAATCCAACTTTGGAAAGATCCAAGGCTCAAGAGAAAACCCAAGGCTTAAGAAAGAAGAAAGAGGTCGTC
This sequence comes from Agapanthus africanus, assembly GCA_030015575.1. Taxonomy (NCBI): domain Eukaryota; kingdom Viridiplantae; phylum Streptophyta; class Magnoliopsida; order Asparagales; family Amaryllidaceae; genus Agapanthus; species Agapanthus africanus. The sequence continues at coordinate 112,289,816 of JASDDO010000008.1, read as the reverse complement.
TTTCATCATCTCCGAAAATCTCTTAGGAGTTTAACTTCACAAAAAATATATAAAATAATAAATCCTTTTCTCTAGAAGTTTAACTCCAAAAGTGTCACGCCCCGCTTCCCAAAATACGGAAAACGAGGGATGACTAAGCCAGCCATACTCCTACGGTCAAGGAATCATCCCACCGTAGTCACACTTCGGCTTCTAGCACTACATGGTAATCAGTAAATAAAGCACAGTATTAAAGGAATCACATCACTAATTTATTACATTAAAATTCCATTGTTCACAAATTACAGATAATAAGAACAATAACTAACCAAGTTCAATATCACAATCACTCTAAGAAAAGCAATAAAGATAGGAAGTACACTAGATTATATCTCTATGAACTCGAAGGGTAGATCCGTCTCCTGTGCCGGTCCTCCCGCGGAATCTGAACATGCATACTCAGGTCGTCAGAGCGACACAATAATAATATTATTATAATCAGATAAAACAGGTAAATGAGGTAATACTGGTATGAGAATAATGCAAGTAATCTCTATGTCGCTATATGATGCAGAATATGATATGTGTCCCTATCGGTCTCTAGGTCATGTTTGAAATCACATAGTGGAAGAAGGATCATGTTTAATAGGAGTCTCGTACATACCCGAGACTACGGCCCACATGCCCGGGACATAACCCTGTCAGCCGGATCGCTAGATCCTATCCTACACGTATCAGTATCACAGTTCGAATGATCATCCTCTAAATACGGTCCCGCTAAATACGATACTCTTTCCACTTTGATTTCCCCTTTTTCCCCAGGTTTACACTATTTATGATATTGATCTAGTTGTGTACAAGTATACCAATGGCACGGTTTCATCACTGTTCACTGTATCAGTCACGGTCACGAATATTCACTTTCCATTGGTATACCCGTCACTCCTAAACCAACATCTATCACGCACGATAATGCAATGTCCACACGCACTAACATTGAATAAGTGGCAAGGGAATGATATATGTATTGTATGCTACCAATAAACTATGTATATTATGAACCAACATGCATGTCTTTAACTAAAATAAATTGCATAAATGAATATATTACGAATCCAGCAAAATGATACAAGTAGGTTAAATAGAATACTCAGTCAGCAATTTATCACAATTTTTTTCAGTTCAATCGGGATTTCGGTTCTCAAGATACAGCTATTTCGTTTTAAGTGCTCGCGGCTGGAAATTCAGTTTCAGAACTGAACGTCTGTTTCGCGACACGAATTGCACCCAGTTGGGCTCAGAATTCAGCGATGTCACAGTTAAATGAAATCTAGGGTTTTCGATAAAGTATTCAACGCAACAGACGGATCCTCAATCGCATCTTTACGTTGAAAGTTATACACAGTTTAATCTCGATATGTCATTTCAGAAATTGTTCTGAACAGTTTTACGTTCTGCCCTTTTAAATATAGTTTAAAATAGCAAACGGCGATGAATCAGAATGGAACCACTTGTTTTGTTTAGCTAACAGAATTTTTTCTAATCTACTGTAAAGTTCCGTAACGTACGATTTCAGGAAACACAGTGACGCAGGTCTTTGGACAGAACACAATAATCAGAAACGCTCTGGACTGCAGTCCAGAGTCGCATTCCGATCCAATTAACTTCATGGTTACATAACAGAAATCTTCAGAACTTTACATAGGGTTAAAGTTCGTCGAGTCGGCTTCGATCTAAGCCCTCAAACGCATCTTTCCAATATGTGTATGATTTATGGTGTTTTTATTCGTTTTCGAGTACGAGAGAATTCTAGTTTTAACGGCATGTTTGGGGGTATTAATTTTTGTCACTAACAATCGTATTTTCAAGCGAGATTCACACACGATATACATCATTAAAAGGGCCAACAGAACGTATCGGTTACCGTCAAATTAGACAATTATTTCCATTGGGATCTAGCATCGAACACTTAGGTCACGTTATGTATCAGTAATTGGCAAATCCCTAAACGAGATTATTTAACTTTGTACTACAATTATTATAGCATGAAGCAAGTAAACACTTGCCTGGAAACGTCTCGGGGTCGCAAGGCAGCCACGTCGTCACGAACGCGTGATATACGCCATGGAACCGATTCGCGCGAGCTTGGATCTAGATGCGGATCTCGCGTCGGGGTTGTCCGGAGTCGTTGCACAGTCACTGGACGTTGAGGGATGTTTGATGATCCTCTGCGAGTGTATTGGAGTTGCCGACGGTCGACGGCGTCGCTCCGGCAAAGAGCACAGTGGAGTTCACAGTGCGAGAAAAGTTTGCAAATGGATTTTGGAGTTTTGGAGAGGGGATAGGTTAAGAAGTGGGGTTAGGGAATTGTGGTGAGGGTGATGATGCTGAGGAGGTGGAGGTTGACGACGTGGTTCAGGTGCAGTGGGGGCTCGTCGGCGTCGAGGGGGTAAGGTGGCCGAGCTTGGTTGAAGTGGGTTTGTGTGCAGGTGATGACTGGTGGGGGCTCGGTTGATGAAGGGAGGAGTCGTGGAGGGAGAAAGAGGGTGACTGAGTGGCTGTCGTCGACGTGGGTCGAGCGACAAGGTGGGATGATCGCCGGCGGTGGAGGTGTCAATGGGTTTGAGAGAAATTTTGGGTGCTCGATGGATTTGGAGAATGGGGAGGGTCAGGGATTTTCCCAAAAAGAAAGAGGAGAGAGAGGTTAGGTTGTGATAGGGAACGGCGGCAACGGCACTGCGTAGGCGCGGGCGTGAGCGACGGCGGAGGAAGCGGGTCGCGCGCGTAGGTTTGGGAGGTTACCGTTGGGGAATTTGAATGGAAGATGAACAGGGAGTGTGGGTTGGGTCTAAGGAGGCGGGTACGGGTTAATGTGAGTGGGCCGGAATAATTAAGAAAATAATTCCTCAAAACTTCGTGGGCTGCTGAGGAGAGACGGGCCGACTAATTAAATAAGAATTCCTTATCAAAAAAAGAGTGGGCTGAGTGAAGGGAACGGGCCAGCAAAAAAATTTGTTTAAAGAATTTAAAAACCTAGTGGGCTGAGGAAAAGGAAAATGGGTTGAGTTTAGGAATATGTTAATATTGATTTTATTTTGGGTTTTTAGTTTAGGTTTTAGTTTAATTGGCTTTGGTTTTAAATCTTGGGTTTTAACTTTTAGGGTTTGGAAAATATTAAGCATAATAACCAATTCAAAATATGAAGGAAAAAGAAAGGAAATCACTGGAAATCAGAGAATAGGAAACTTTTAATAAAGTGGAAACGGGGATTTACAAAAAGTCAACCGGGGAGTACAACTCCCAGTGCAGGGGCTAAGCTCCATGTCCTTTTTTTGGAGTTCAACTCCAAAAGTCAATTGGGAGTACAACTCCCAGTAGGGGCTAAGCCGTTTTTCCCGCTGGCGCCCAGCGTCCGCGTGCTGGACACGTGAGACGCTGGCGCCCACGCATCATTTGGACTATATATATATATATATATATATATATATATATATATATGCGACAGCACTTTAGAAAAATTTCTAACAGGGCGCTCTCTCGCACCCCATAAGGGGGCTGCTAACCCCCTTAACCCCCGGCCCGCTATCCATGTAGTGAGACCCCCGTAAACTCCGCGACACCCCGATATATCCAAAACCTCTCAAGACACACATATGCACACTGCAAATTGAGTTTGCATTACCAGTTTGACCCGTCAATCGGAGATTACCTCGCTTCAAAGACGAGCGGTAATTAATGGTAGCTTAGTCCGCGGCTGCCGAAGATTTAGATCCGCACAATCAATAAACTCCCGCCTACCCTAGGTAAGGAGTATCCCTAGTACACCTGACAAGCGACGCGTATTCCCATTTTAATGAGATGACGAAAAACACCCTACAGTGACAGCACACGTGAAGAACTACAACAATAAATCCAAATGATTTAAAGATTTTCTTGTTTTAAAAACTGATTTTCAAAAGCAGCAATTCACTTATGCATGTTGTAACCACACACATGAAGATATGTTGTCCTATTTTCAGCTTTTTCTCAACAATTTTCAACAAGAATCTCATTTTTTTCTCTCTATGCGTGTTGGGACCCAACGCATCATGACCTATACGATCGTAACAGCCCAAAATAATCATTTCTTCGGTTATTTAGGAATTTTAGAAAATAAGAGGGGTTGGAAAGGTTTTAAAAACCTAAGGATGCTCACCGTTAGCTTGCAAACAAAGTGATGAAAAATAACATATTATTCTTTTTTGGGCCTGTTGAGTGACTTTTTAATGCAACCTAAATGTAAGATGTTTTTAAGCAAATATAAAGTATGGAGCAAAGTATCAAAGGGTCCATATTAAAAAGTTACCGTGTTAAACTAAAACTCCATTGGATGTATTTGCAACAAACTCTTGCTATAGTTGTACTATTTCTTTTGGATTCTATGAAATTTACTACAAAAAATGCTATATTTTGTGTTTAATAAAATTTAGCTTTATAATAATACTTCTAATATTGTGTTCGTGTATTTTTTTGAACATTTAATATCATTTTTTTGCTATCCACAAAACTTTAAAAAAAATTCATGACCCCTACTCAGGGCATCTCAACCTCCCCACGCCCCCCAAAAAAAATATACTATAGAAGATAGGATTTATTTAAATTTTTTGGGTTTAAGGGTAGGGTTAGATTAATTTCATGCCTGACCCGACCCAATAATACTACTAACTTAGATTTCATGAAAATTTATGCTCAACTTCCTAGAAAATTCTTTATTAATCCATGTAGTTTGGATACCCTATTCCATCAGAGAGAAGAAAAAAAACCTATATTAGTTTTTCCATTGAAAAGGACCTATCAAGAAATTGATGATTGGAAAAACTCTCTATAAAAAAGCCAATAAAAAACAACCCAAAAATCAATTCAATCCGCTGGATTCAGAAAATTGATAAAAATCCAATTTTTATAATCCAAACTCTCTTTTAAATTAACATATTATTACATCAATCTCTTTTCTTTCTTTCCTTACTTTAATACTAATTTTATCCACACTATCTAAACATACATTATATTACCAAAATTTATTGAAATTTTTTTCTGGAATGCACACACATTTCAAAATACTTTAATCCTAACATGAAATATTTTAGATCATATGAAGTTTAACCCCAGCTTATCCAAACACGTGGAATATTTTAGATCATTTTAGAAAAGGATTTGAGTAGCTTGGGGTATGGTCCGTAACTTAATTTGTGTTCTTTAAATCATGTATTCAGGAGCTTCCTCCATGGTTCCTGCTGCATCAAAAATTCATGTCTAAATACTTGACTACTTGAAATTTTCCATTTTCTTTAGAATTGTTATAGGGCGTCATTTTAGATAGCTAAAATAATTGCATAAAAACAAATAGAAATTGCAGTTCAGATCCAAAGCATTACATAAACCAATGGATCAAATTGACATGCCAGATCTAGAACAAAATGGAAATGAAACCCAATCAACCGCCGAAGCCGTAGAGGGTCCTGCCCTGGCGCTTGAGGGCGTAGACGACGTCCATGGCCGTCACAGTCTTCCGCCTGGCGTGCTCGGTGTAGGTGACGGCGTCGCGGATGACGTTCTCGAGGAAGATCTTGAGAACGCCGCGGGTCTCCTCGTAGATGAGGCCGCTGATTCGCTTCACTCCCCCGCGGCGAGCTAGGCGGCGGATGGCGGGCTTGGTGATCCCCTGGATGTTGTCCCTCAGCACCTTCCTGTGCCGCTTCGCACCGCCCTTCCCCAACCCCTTCCCTCCCTTCCCTCGCCCTGACATCGCTCCGATCTGATTGGATTAAGAGACTTGAGAGAAGAATTAGGGTGCAATTAGGGTTTGTGGGGTTTGATGGAGAGACGAGGAAGAAGCTGGCGATTTTATAGAGGGAGAAATGAGGGGTTTTCGGCTTTCTTTTCTTTCTCTTTTGAGCGTGGTCGAAATTTTGGCGCTTGGAAATTGTGAAAAGAAGTACGATCCGCGGCTGAATGAATCGGTGCGGTTGGATTAACAATCGACGGTTTGGAATCGAGTTACTGTGTTGGTGCGGATCGATGACCTGGCAGTGATAGGATTTTTGCTTGATTAGTCTCCCAGGACTCGCGGAAATCATCCACCACCTCCAAGCCTATCAAGCTTGTTATGCCTTGAACCATTTAAAATCTGCCATGTCCTAATAGATATTAAACCAGTAAAATAAATCATACAAAAAACAAAACTCCTAAAATAAAAAATAAACCCTCTCCAGCTACTCGTCCATCACCGCTCTCTCCGACCCTTCCCTTGCCATCGCCGACAACAGTCTTAGTCTCCTACCATACCCTACTCCTTTCTCGATTCCGCCCCCGATTGCATACTTCGATGGCCAAGTACAACTCTAACTCCGGCAGTAGCTCAGATTCCGATCATCGAGATTCCTAAGTTGACAAATCCTTGCAGTGGATCATTGACGTTGCCTTCAGTTGTCGATGTCGATTTTCAACTCCAGCTCCAATTGCAAGGCAGGTTACGATAGCGAAGAGATTGCCAGAGTTGAAAACTTCATGATGGTCGGCCGTTGTGATTGCGGCGAGAAACAAGCATGATCAGAGATGCAACGACCCTAAAATCCATGTCTTGTTGTATTTTCCCTCTTTAATAAAGTATCGTTTTTCTTTCGAATACTGGGTATATTTATTTCTTGATGCATTTGTTTAAGACTATACTTGTACCTCATTAGTTAAGTCAATGTATTGATGTACTACAGTCCATGTGTTTGAAACCTAGCATCCCCTTTCCTTTTTGTTTATTTTCTTTTTATCTTTTTCAAGATCTGGAATTCACGTGTGGTTTACAAATAACCAAAACCCAAATTTCAAAACCCAGGCAATATTGCAAACCCACAAGTTGGCACGAACCAAAGGGCTGAAACTCAAGCCCAAAGCTCGAGCTTCTGTCGTCCCAGACTGCGCTTGGGCCGTCCCCAACGGCAGTGTGGGGCCTACTCGTGTTCAGTTTTTAAGCACGAGTTGTTTTGCACGTTGGCATTTACTTTTTAAAATTCAAAACGTTCAAATTTGATTCAGAAACCCCGGCCTATGATTTTGTCACAACTCGGAAATGACACATGAGCGACATTTGAGTCACGTGAAATTTATAGAACCACACCGTAACCCCGGCCTTTAATTTTGTTACGACCCGAAAATGACACATGAGCGGCACTTGAATCACGTGAAGTTTATAGAACCCCACCGTAACCCAAGTAAGCTGAAAAAAAGAAATCTAAACATTTTTAAAGCAAACAGCGGAGGTGGAGTTTGGAAAAGGGGTATAGATGAAATCAAGTTCCGCGTTTTAAGTATAAGTAAAGTTTATAGAAATATAAGTAGATTGTATACTAAAATTTGAAAATATTTTTGTCATTTGAAATTTGAGCAGCATCTCCTTTATAAATTTTGATCAAAACCAGTACATAAACAATATATATCATACACATCCCCCATCGGGAGCAAACTCATCGTCAAACGGAGGAAATACAACCACGCAACATGTATACGACGCCTAAGGCGAATATCAATTATAGAAAAGAAATAAAAGAAATCCAAAATATCATCAACTCAAATATAAAGAATATATACAAGTCTCTTCTCTAAGTCGAAAGAATATACAAACTGGTCTCTAAGTCCACAAATATATATAGACTGGTTGATAGAGCTTTTAATTAGATACAATGAATATAAAATATTCAAGCGGTGGTTACGATCTGCAGTGTAACCCATCTACCAAGCAATCACCCGAAGAAGAAATATGTCAGCAAGCCGCTACTAATCCGAACGGTCGGTCCTGCAAGAAAACTATGGCACAACGGGAGTGAGTTGCCAACTCATGAGTAGAAGATATCATCAGGTGGAAATCGAATGCATAACGATCTAGCTAGGTCATACTGTAAAAATAATATCATATAGTACTATATCGAAGGTGATCGTGTATATATATGTATATAAATATATTATCGTGCATGTATCAATACATGGTAACATGTCATCCATAGCATGTATATATATGTATCATCCGATGAGTGTCCATCAACGACACTCGAAATCATCATAAACCCTGAGTGTCCAGCATTGACACTCGAAATCATCATAAATCTCGTGTCCATTATCGACACATAAATTCTCATATCTCAGACGCCGTCTTATCGGATCAGCCCTCACATCTCAGGCACCGTCTCATCAGATCGGTCATCATATCCATCTGTCTCATATCACTCAAGTCGGTATCCTCCGGATATCCGCCGAGTCTCATACTGTCACCGGTGGGTAGTGTTCCCGGTTAGGCTCAACGCCTTTCTATACGATCTTCTTACCCCTGGGTATCGTACCGGATCCACCATATAACCGTAGACGGTGACTCCTTACTCTTCGAATCAGGTAATAATCATAACTCAGAACTGAGAAATCTCTTCATGGACGTCGAAATATCATATCAAATTCAGAAATCTCATGAAAACAAACTCTCAAAGAGTATGGTAATAATAGAATAATATGTACAGGTACAGAACAATACTGTAATGCATGGCAGGTGTGTTATATAAGCGTGTCGTATAACAATGTAATGAAAGTGCAATATCTGAAACATTACATGGTACTGGGTACTAAACAGTAGTCTATATGTATACATGGCATGACAATTACCGATGATATGCGTGCGAGCATACGAGTATGTGTACGTGCAATATGTAAGTCATCAGTAATGGTGCGTGTGTCCTAGCAACGAAGTCACGTAAGTTAAAGATATAAACATATTATGTATCGTAAATGATCGAAGCGCGAGCGTATGCAGAAATAAGAAATCGAAATGCAAGCATAAGCGGAATAAAGAAATCTTAACGTGAACAAGTATATAAATATTTAACTACGTATGAGCCATACAGTTATAGTTTAAAATAGTACAAGACGTTGTTTTAGAAATAGGAGGTTACAATGTTTTTGAAAAAGATACCATTTGAGAATTTGTAGCGTACCCTTGAAGTAACATTTTAAAAGTACGTAACGATACGCTAGTATTGAAAGTATGGCTCTAAATATTTCATAATATTTACTTTAATGATTTTAAACAAGATACCTCGAGTCGAAATAAAATTCGACGATCCATCCTCATCATATCACGTATGGAATATCCATCGTACGACATCATCCAATCAATATGGTACGGATCTATAGACGCGTACATCATCTCATCTCATATCATAACATATTATATCGCCTCATATTATCGTATCGTATCGATTCATATCAACATAACGTAATTATCCTTATATATATGTGTGTGTGTGTGTGTGTGTGTGTGTAGCTCAACGGCTAAAAAAATAGAACTAAGGATATATATTTGTCACGACCCAAAATTTGGCACGCGACCGGCACTTAAACCACGTAACGTCAACAGACGTAACGCTATTTAAGTAAGCCGAAAACCCAGAAATCTAAACCATCAAAGTAGTAAGTGATAAAAACATTGCTAAAAACATTTGGAAATTCAAGTAAAAATCATTAAAGTTTAAATTTATTTTCTTAAAAATTTCGGCAGCACCTCATTTGTAAAAACTAGCTCCGAAACGGGTATAGCATAAAATATAAGTAAAGCAACACATGATATAAATAAAGCATCCCCAAATGGGAGCAAATCACGCCCAAAGGCGGAAACAACCACTACAAGCATATATACGACGCCGTAGCGAAGAAATGGACAATATAAGTGAAAAACATTATAAAAGATAAAACTGCATAATAAAAGCCGGCTCACACGAGCTCGACACCCAGAGTCACAAAAGAATATACAATATCGTCCTCACAACTCGTCTCAAAGTCAATACATGAAATGGTAGATGGAGAGTATTAGATACAATAAGGTGTACAATGAATATAAACGGATAACCGCAAAACCCACCTATAACAAAACGGCACACAGTCAACCGTAGCGGTATTCGCTGCAAAAAGATACAATGAGAAGCCCTGCCGCGACTACTCTAAGGGTCAACCTGCAAAACACTGTGGCATAACGGGGGTGAGTTGCCAACTCGTGAATAGTAAGTAACATCATACAGGTAATCGTAGGTATGCACGTTGTTCCCCTCCGAACGGCGGCCGAGACGTGGGGTCTCGCCTGAGATTCGGGGCAGATGCTAATTGGTGCTATCCGTCCACCTCTCCGAAGATGCCAAGTTGATCTATGGCACCATGTATCGAAGGTTTAAACGGATGCGGCCGATGTAGCAGACTTCGTCAGATTCCCCCTCGTTTGAGGGGTTTTTGATTGTGGGGACGCTCTTCCCTGCAGGAGCAAGCCCCTGCAGTTAATTACGCTACCGCATCGCGGTAACAACTTTCTCCTTCTCCAGATGGTCACTTCGTGTCGTGCGTGTCTATTTTATGTTTTGTTTTTTTTTTTGGTTGCCCGTGGATTGTATACGGAGACTGAGTTATGTCGTCGCCCGTAGGGCGTGGACTAGTCCAAATCCGTGTTATCTTAGATTTGGGTTTGGGGGTTTGGTTTGAGGATACGTTAGCCATACTTGAGGCTAAGATCAACTCAAACGTTTGTTAAGGATACGTTAGTCTAGTTTGAGACTAAGATCACTTAACGGGATCGTTTAGATCCGACAAAGGAGCATTTGGGCTCCCTTGTTCCAGTTTTGGGACATAGTGGTCCATCGTATGTATGGCCGTCGGGACCCGTCACCTCTCTGACGACATTGAAGGATTACAACGACAGATGTCAGAGGAGTTCAGAGATGTACCCTCGAACCAGAGTTAATTGGGGGGGATTCATAACCCAGCCTGTTTGAAGGTTTAAGGATACGTTAGCCATCTTTGAGGCTAAGATCAACTTAAACGGGATCATTTAGATCCGACAAAAGAGCATGCGGAGGCTCTATTGTTCCAGTTTAGGGACGTGGTGGTCCATTGCTAGTTTAAGGACATTGCGGTCCATGGGTAGTTTAAGGACATTGCGGTCCATTGTTAGTTTTAAGACATCTCGGTCAAGGTTAAGGACGTCGTAGTCCGTGGGTTTAAGGACCCCACAGTCCATTGTTAGTTTTAAGACATCTCGGTCAAGGTTAAGGACGTCGTAGTCCATGGGTTTAAGGACCCCACAGTCCATTGTTAGTTTTAAGACATCTCGGTCAAGGTTAAGGACCTCATAGTCCATGGGTTTAAGGACCCCACAGTCCATTGTTAGTTTTAAGACATCTCGGTCAAGGTTAAGGACCTCATAGTCCATGGGTTTAAGGACCCCACAGTCCATATCAATGTGTGGTCGTCGGGACCCGTCACCTCTTTGAAGACATTGAGGGATTACAATGCCAAGTATCAAAGGAGTGAAGAGATGTACCCTAGAACCGGAGTGGATTAAATAGTCCTTGGCCCAATTTGGGATCAAGACCAATTAATTATGTTATGAGCCCATTAGCCCAGTCAATTACGAATTGAGGACTCATGGCCAGCTTGGGCTAAGTCCAATCATGTCTGGAATGTTGGCTTCCTGTTGGTCCATTGAAGGAGAGGCTTTGCCTCTATCCATTTAGCCAATTGGGCCAAAGCCTAGTGTTAAACACTACAGAGCAATCAGTGTCGAACACTGGGAACGAGATTGACAAGTTAGTGTTTAACACTAAAAGATAATTGGTGTTAAACACCAGCAACAAGGCTTTCAAATTATCATAAACACTAAAACAGATCAGTGTTAAACACTGGCAACGGAGATCTCAGATTAGTGTTAAACACTAAGGTAATCAGTGTTGAACACTGCGAATAAAGTTCTTTGATTAGTGTTGAACACTAAGGCCCAACAGTGTTTTAATACTGGATTCGGGAGTTTCAATTTAGTGTTAAACACTAAGGCAAGAGGGGTCACGTGGCAACACGTGAGAGCGCCCTCCCTTCATTTGTTCTTCTGAGACTATTGCATCTTTTAGAGCATCACGTGCCATCACGTGACGGGCATTCAAATGCTTATATGTTAAAGCTTCTGCCTAGGGTCACGTGGGTCACGTGGGGTGCTGCCTCAAAGGGGCTTTCTGTAGGTCTTTTGGGGGGGTCACGTGGTGACACGTGACCCTGCCTCTATGTATGTTGTTTAGAGGATCTGTTAATCTTTTCCAGAAATTAAATTCCTCGTAGGGTTGAACCCTAACAATAATTTCGGAGGAATTAAATTCCTACTTCCTTTTGAAGATTTATATTCTGGAATAGAGTTGGACTCTGAATTTTCTGTAGGAATTAAATTCCTCATATATGTGAAGAACTGAATAGGGTTAATCCCTAATAAATGCTTTTAAGGAATTAAACTCCCATTCTCTGTTAAAGAATTATGATTAAGGGAATTAAATTCCCGCTGTTTCAACAGAACTAAATTCTTAATTAGGGTTAAACCCTGTTTCTTTTTGTTCTGAAGGAATTAAATTCCCATGACACATGGTCAAGCCCTAATTTTATTTTAAAGGAATTAAATTCCTATAGTTCTGTGAGAATTAAATTCTCGTGCTTCCGTTCCCTCTCTATGTTTTGGATCTGCATGGCAGGATCTCGACCCATTGAGAATTAAATTCTCAACTTCAAGGGGAGATGTGCACTTTGCAGATCCTCTATCAAAGAGAGAAGAGATATGTTCTTCTGTTTTATATATCAGAGTTAAACTCTGTTGAGAATTAAATTCTCTTTTCTTTCAAGGAGCCTTCCATTTCTTACCTAGGGTTTTCTTTTGCAGAAGATCCAAATTCCTCAAAGTATCAAGGCTCTCTCCCTTTTCTTCCCTCTGCGTATATATCCCTTTTTTTGTGTCTCTTGGCTCCTATTTATAGGAGAAGCAGCCGAGTCAATTAGTTTTTGACGAATCTTCATTGAGAAATTTGATTTGCATCCATCATTCGTTCTGGACCTTTGGATTATTAGGTGAATTTTATTCACCATTGGATTTCAAGTCCAGGGATTCTCCTTTGTTATTTCGGTTAGATTTAAAGGGGAAATCTTTCCAAACTCGAGATTTTCCCATAGATAGATGATATTTAATCATCTTTAAATCTTTAATTCGATTGGTTCCAGGGAATCGCTTTCCTTTGGAAAGATTTGAATCTCTTTCAGAATTTATTTCTGTTAGCAAAATGGGCTTTGAAAGCCGGTCACGTGTGACCACGTGACCCATGGTCACGTGTGGGCACGTGACCCTTTTTGGAATGAGCCCTTTTCTTCTTTTGCACTCTGCCTTCTTCTGCTGCTTAGCCGTCACGTGCCACCACGTGACCCCTGGTCACATGTGAGCCTGTGATCCTCGTCTGGAGTCTTTTTCTTGATTTAATCAGGGAACCAATGTGCCTTTGCCGCTTGCTTTTAAATGTCACGTGCCGACACGTGACCCTGGTCACGTGGGAGCACGTGACTCTCTTCTGAAGCTTTTTCCATAAGCCTTTCTGATTTTAAATCAGGAAACAAATGCCCCCACAGCGTTGTTCGCACGTGAGTGCAACGCTGTCACCTTTTGTGACCGTTGGATTCCTCTAGGGATCTGCGGAGATGAAACGTTTCCATCGCCTTCTATAAATACCATTATCTCTTCAGAAGGGCCTTCACTTTGTTCATCTTCTTCTTTTGAGAACTTTTTCTGAGAATTTAATTCTCGTTTCCAGAGCTTAGTTCTCTGCCTCAGACATTTTCCAGAGTTTAACTCTGTTGAAGGATCCCTTTTCCTCAGGTAATAATGTTGAACGGCTGAAGCACCTTCGTTTTAAAAGAACTCTCTGGATTTTAAACCCATATTAAGGATTTCACAAAGAACCCATTTTTTCTTCAATTTCTTTAACCTCCATCAGTATATCTCTTAGGGTCGGATGATCCTTGAGGAGATGATGATGGCGGTTCAACTCCATGGAATTTAATTCCATCCAAAAAAAATGTTTTCTGGGAATTTAATTCCCTTTTCTTAAAAAGGAATTTAATTCCAATGAAGAACTCGATTTCTTCACACGGAGGCTTCCTGGGGTCTCTTGGCCCGAGGTCGTCTTTCTGCAATCAATGCATCAGAAGTTTTGTAATGATGTCTTATGACCTTTATTTCAGGTATCATGGATGCCCATCTGTATGGTCTTGACGAGATCATTTCCTATGGGAATATTCGTGCACTGGGCCGCAGTCAGAACCAGGAGTTCACCGATGCTCAGTGTGCCGAGATCATGAGCCGCTTTGACGAGTACAACCATCGGCTACTCCCCCGTCGCTCTTCCCTTCTGAGGCTGATCGTGTTGGCGATCCGGGAGGCACTTCCTCTCTTTTGCACTGGCATACCGCTCAGGGCCTTGGACACTGCTGAGGATAAGGTACATTCGGTGTACCTGATGGGCTTGATCTCAAAGAGGAGGCGAGATCACCTTATTGATCTCTTGCACCAAGCCTTTCAGCAGTCCGCCATACTTGCCGCCTATCGGAGGGTGGAGGATATTCGTGAGGACTCCGACGCTTGCGACCGCGAGAAGAAGCATACTCGGGAGCTTCGAAATGCTTGGAGAATCTTGGACAAAGTTAATTTTGAGTTTCTCAACCCATGCCCCGCGTCTGAAGCCTTGCCATTGTAAACGTGTCCTCTTTATTTTGTATGAACTTCTTGAAAGATTCAGTGACAAGTTTTTTTTATGTCTTTCCATGTTTGCATGCCTTTCTCTGGGATTTTATCATTTTGCTACCGTTGTTGTTGGTGTTTTCAATATGCAGGGTGCTACTCCATTTTTTTTTTAGTGTACATCAGGTTTAGGCCTCACGTGCTCTGCACGTGGGGTCCCTTAATGGGGCTGTTCACAAAATCTTCCCACGCCATATTTTCAGTGCACAATATCAGATGCAGAAAAAAGGGCCTTGGAAATAGTTCTCTCTCCTTGATTTTCGATGCCTTTCCTTTTTTGGGCCTTGGAAATAGCTTCACCATGCAAGATTTTCCGCGCACAGCACTTAATGCCCTTCTTTATATATGAGGCTATAGCTTTCTCTTCCCTTCACAGAGAGATTTATATTATCATTATTTTATCTTGGAGTAACTTGTCTTGAGAAACAAACGAGCGCCATGGCCTGCAATCGCCCTCATGCTCGTCGACAGCCATGGGAAGTTCCTATTGAGGAGATGGTCCCCCGCTTTGCTGCTCGGTTGGTGGATCCCCTCCTTACCAACAACGAATGCGACTCAGCCATGCATGAACTCTCGATCCGTAGGGGGTCCCCCCTACCGATGGGTTCCCTCTGGCTCCGGATGATTCTCACGGCTGTGCTTGCCGACATCCCTCCTCACCTGGCGGAGATGACCCTGGCGATGCTCGACGCGGCGGAAGAAAAGCTCGAGGGCTTTCATGAAGCGTGCCTGATTACTCAGGCTTTGAAGGATTACTCAATTCATCTGCTGAGCCAGATAAAGGCCCGGCGAGCTATCATGTCTGCTTTCGCGGACGAACACGGCGCCAATCGATGGGGAGCGACTTCTCGTGAGAACCGTCGCTTCGATGTGCTGGAGAAAGCAGAGAGAGAGATGGAGAATTTTGTCCTCTGCTTCATCAATCCCTGTGCCGTTGATCCCGTGTTTGGTGACCTTTTCCGTTAGCGTAGAACATGTTTAAATTAGTCCCTCCTTTTTTACGCTTTATGCCGAACTTCCATGTAGGCTTGGTACTAGTATGTATGTTTCCGCTTGCATAAATAAATTTTGTGTTCCTTTTATGAAAACTTCCCTCAATTATCAATACTGTAGTCATGTCGCATGCATATTAAAGCTTCGAATTTTATTTCTTTTTCGGATGTTCATATGATTGCGAACACAAACCCGATGGGATAATCATCGGAAAGTTTTTCGTTGCTTTTCATACCAGGTTATGTGAGCGCGTTTTAGATCGATTATTGTTGTCGATCGGAAGCCCATTTATATGGTCTCGAGCGTGTATGTCCCATTTCCAAGGTTGCGGTCGCAAAGTGAGCTTACACGGCCTGATAGGGCGACGCGTGGTGAACATATTGTCGTGCAAAAAAGAAAGGTTCGGCCGTAAATTCTCGGAGAGGGAGTTGGCTTCTAAGGCGCTGAGCGAGCTTCAGGCGAGTCTTAGGCCAACAAAGCGTATGAACTCTGGCGGGTGCTTCAAGAGTCTATCAAGGAGATGGTGGCTCTCGATAAAGCCGCCACGTTCACTCGCGAGAGGGTCGAGGCTCATAAAGCCACCGAGAAAGAGCTCGACGCTCGGCTTGTTTCGTATCATGCTCAGCAAGCCCAGGCGGAGGCTCGTCTTTTGGAGATCTTGCGTCATGAAGCCGTGGCTCAGCAACGGAACGATGAGCTGGTAAAATTATTGCACCGCCCACCGGCTTGAGGACTTGTATCTTTTCTCCTTTTTTTTGTACATACTCATGGATAAGAGTATCTTTCTTTTTGTTTCTTTCATGACTTGTATTTTGTATCCATTTTGGCTTATGAATAAAAGATACAATTTTCCTCTCAATGGTGTATCCCCTTTTTATTGAATGTATTCTGCGGATATTCTATCTTGATTTCCTTGCAGGACAGCGATAGCTCAGGATTCAGGGTTAAGATCTGCTTCCTAAGACTTTTGCATTTTATGAGCCACGAGGGTCTCATAAAGAGTTTTTCTCCCTACTGGTCGAGAGGATCCCATAGGTGTAAGTTCTTCTTAAAAATCGTGAGGATTCTTAAGCGGGTTTTTCCTTGAGAGTCGTAAGGATCTCACAAGAGAGTTTTTCTTCCTTACAGGTCGTGAGGACCTGCAAGTGCTGGATGTAGTCACCCTTATCCGTGTTTCACGGGGTCAGGGGCTGCTCCAGGTATCGTAGTTTAGAGACGTCGCAGTCAAGGTTAAGGACCTCATAGTCCGTGGATTTAGGGACTCCACCGTCCGCTGTTAGTTTTAAGACATCACGGTCAAGGTTTAGGACCTCATAGTCCGTGGATTTAGGGACTCCACAGTCCGATGTTAGTTTTAAGACATCACGGTCAAGGTTAAGGACCTTATAGTCCGTGGATTTAGGGACTCCACAGTCCGATGTTAGTTTTAAGACATCGCGGTCAAGGTTAAGGACCTCATAGTCCGTGGATTTAGGGACTCCACAGTCCGATGTTAGTTTTAAGACATCACGGTCAAGGTTAAGGACCTCATAGTCCGTGGATTTAGGGACTCCACAGTCCGATGTTTGGTTGCAGGGACCCGTCACCTCTTTGAAGATGCTGAGGAATTACAACGCCAGGTATCAAAGGAGTAAAGAGATGTACCCTTAAACCAAGGCAGAATCTGTAGGGAATCGGGGTGGTTGATCGTTAGTTTTAAGACATCACGGTCGAGGTTAAGGACGTCATAGTCCGTGGATTTTAAGGACTCCACAGTCCGGTATTTGCTCTGGATGCTTCACACGGGTTCACTGCCGTGCTTGGCGAGGACCAGGCTCTGCTCTGGGCGTTTTCCGCGGGGTCAAAGAGTGACGTTATCCGCGTTCCACGTAACCAGGAATTTTGCACTAGATGCTTCACACGGGTTCACTGCCGTGCTCGGCGAGGACTAGGCTCCGCTCTGGATGCTTCACACGGGTTCACTGCCGTGCTCTGCGAGGACCAGGATCCGCTCTGGACGTTTTCCACGGGGTCAAAGAGTGACGTTATCCGCGTTCCACGAAACCAGAAATTTTGCACTAGATGCTTCTCACGGGTTCACTGCCGTGCTCGGCGAGGACTAGGCTCCGCTCTGGATGCTTCATACGGGTTCACTGCCGTGCTCTGCGAGGACCAGGATCCGCTCTGGACGTTTTCCACGGGGTCAAAGAGTGACGTTATCCGCGTTCCACGAAACCAGGAATTTTGCACTAGATGCTTCACACGGGTTCACTGCCGTGCTCGGCGAGGACTAGGCTCCGCTCTGGATGCTTCACACGGGTTCACTGCCGTGCTCTGCGAGGACCAGGATCCGCTCTGGACGTTTTCCATGGGGTCAAAGAGTGACATTATCCGCGTTCCACGTAACCAGGAATTTTGCACTAGATGCTTCATACGGGTTCATTGCCGTGCTTGGCGAGGACTAGGCTCCGCTCTGGATGCTTCACACGGGTTCACTGCCGTGCTCTGCGAGGACCAGGATCCGCTCTGGACGTTTTCCACGGAGTCAAAGAGTGACGTTATCCGCATTCCACGTAACCAGGAATTTTGCTGATTGTATCCGCATTTCACGGGATGGAGGTCTGACTGTTGGCGATATGTATACCACCGAGCCATGGAACTGGGAGTTGCCGCTATTCCGCTTAGCTTGAAATTGTGTCCGTCGTTACGAGACGAGTGTTGGGATGATCTCTAGGTCGCTTGTGGCCCGTCGAGATTTAGCTTCTTTCTTTGGTGAGACCTGGGGGGGAAGGTATGTTCCCTTTTTGTTTACGCCCTTGGATTGTGTACAGGGTGTGATGGAACATCACCTGTAAGGCATAAATTTTATTTTTATTTTATTTCTTTTTCCGCGATGCTCTATCGTTTCAGCTTTTATATCGTGCAGGTCGCGATTGCCCCATCATTTCGGCTATTTTTTCGCGGTGCCCAATCATTTCGGCTATCTATTTATTTTCTACTCGCTGCTTTTTATTGCGAGTTGCCCCATCATTTCGGCTATTTTTCATGCCTTCATTTTTACTTGTTGCTTTTTATTGCAAGTTGCCCCATCATTTCGGCTATTTTGTAGGCATGTGTGGCTTGCTAGCTTTTTCACTGCAAGCCTGGATTTTAGGCACCGATTTCGGCATCAGCACCGCTACAATTGGAATGTTGCCAGGAGCGATCATCATTTGCCTTTGTCGATGATGAACAAAGGTGGCTCAGCAAACAGGGTTAAGGGTCCTGTCGACCAAGGCTTTTGACTTCATGAGCCGTAAGGGTCTCACAAAGGTATTTCTCCCTACAAGTCGTGAGGATCTTGCAGGTGTATTTTCTCCTTAGGGATCGTGAGGATTCCTAAGTGTGTTCTCCTCTGTAAGTCGTAAGGATCCTACAAGAGGGCTTTCTCCTTATGGATCGAGAGGACCTACAAGGGTTGGACTTTGCTGGGGAAATGTTTATTCGCGCCCGTGGATTGTATACAAGGGTCAGTATTGAGTCCTTTGTAGGGCAATATCGAAGGTTGTGGAGGATTTTCTTAAGAACAGGTTTAGGTTTCTGTAACTTAAGACTTTCAAATCTTATGAGTCGTGAGGGTCCCATAAGAGAGTTCTCCTTACGAGTCGTGAGGATCTCGTAAGTGTATTTTCTCCTTAGGAATCGTGAGGATCCCTAAGTGTGTTGCTCATTTATGAGTCGTAAGGATCTCACGCAGGTGGTTTCTCCTTACAAGGTCGAGAGGACCCTACAAGTGTCTTTTAACGAGGTTGCGCCCTTTCGGATTTTCACAAACACTCGCCGATAGTCCTGCTGTTTTTACTCACGGAGCCCTTTCGGGTTTTCATCCGTGCCCATTTTGCTTGTGGACACACCGTTTTTTATTCTTTTTCTCTCTTTTTTTTATCTCGTCAGCCTAAGGATGCTGCGGTAGTAGTTTAGGGACGTTTCGGTCCGTCGTTAGTTTAAAGACGTTTCGGTCCATCGATAGTTTAAGGACGTTTCGGTCCGTCGTTAGTTTAAGGACGTTTCGGTCCATCGTTAGTTTAAGGACGTTTCGGTCCGTCGTTAGTTTAAGGACGTTTCGGTCCGTCGTTAGTTTAAGGACGTTTCGGTCCATCGATAGTTTAAGGACGTTTCGGTCCGTCGATAGTTTAAGGACGTTTCGGTCCGTTGTCATGGGAAGGCCGGCTGCTGCTTGTAAAGTCTGAGCTTAGGAAGATAGCGAGCGGACATAGTCGTCGTCATCTATCATTGACCCAGGCTGTGGCTCATTAAGCATAGTATTTCTTTAAGAAGCGGCCGTTTATTGGCCTGAAAGGCCTTTCACCGTGCATGTCCGTGAGTAGATAGGCTCCACCCTGGTAGACTTTGTCTATGATGTACGGGCCTTCATAGTTTGGCTCAAATTTTCCCCGCTTGGCACGATTGGGGATCATAGGTCTTTTGACCACTAGTACGAGATCGCCTTGGCGGAATGTCCTCGGCCTGGTCAATCTTTCGTACGAGCGCGTCATCTTTGCTTTGTAGGCTTCCAGATGTTGTTGCGCTATGAGCCGGGTTTCGTCGAGGGCATCAAGCTCCTCAAGCCAAAGGTGAGCATTTTCTTCGTCCGTCAGCTCGTGGTGGACTGCCACTCGTAGAGAGGGTAACTCTATCTCGAGGGGGAGCACTGTTTCCGTCCCAAATACCAACACGTACGGCGTTGTGTTCGTGGCCGTCTTGAATGTAGTTCGATAAGCCCAAAGGGCTTCTTGCAGCCTCTCGTGCCAGTCTCTCTTATTCCGGGAAACGGTCTTTTTTATGATCTTCGTCAAGGTCTTATTGAAGGCCTCGGCCAGACCGTTAGCTCGTGGGTTGTTAACTGAAGAATATCTCCAGTCTATATTGTGCTGCTGCGTGAAGCGGCTAATCTTATGGCTTCGGTAGGCTGGCCCATTATCGGAGATAATCCGCCGTGGGGTTCCAAACCGATAGATGACGTGCGTCTTGAAGAAATGGAGGATATTCTCCGTCTTCACTTCCCTCGGTGGTACTGCTTCTGCCCATTTGGAGAAGTAATCAGTTGTCGCCAGGATAAAACGATGTCCCCGGGATGATGCTGGCTCGATGGGGCCGACTATGTCAGTCCCCCACATTTCGAATGGCCAGCTAGCCACCGTTGGGTGTAGTGGATTCGGATGTTGGTGGATAAAGTCTCCATGAATCTGGAACGAGTGGCATTGCTTCGCATACTCGAGGCAGTCCTGGATCATCGTGGGCCAGTAGTAACCCATCCGTTTAATTTTTAACTTCATCTTTGGGCCTGCTTGGTGAGAACCGCAAAGTCCGTCGTGAACTTCCTGAATGACTCTTTCTGCTTCGTCAGGTCCTAAGTATCTCAGCCATAGAGAATCAAATGATCTCTTGTATAGAGTATCGTTGACGAAAGCGAAAGATAGAGCTCGTTTCATGAGCTGATGTCTTGAGGACGCTTCTTTGGGCATTCGGTGGGACTTAAAGTAGTCTATGAAGACTTCCCTCCAGTCCTCGGCCTTCTCATGGTCTTTTATTTGTAGGGTCGTCTGCTCAGTCGCTCCCTTTTCTTTATATAATTCCGGAGGTATTTCTGCCGGGGCGAGCACTCGACGGCTTTGTACCACGATTCTGACGTCATCGAGGTTCTCGTCAGCCAGTTCTTTAGCAAGTTTGGCCAACGCGTCTGCTTTGCTGTTTTCCGCGCACGGTATGTTCTCCAAAGTATAGGAGGGAATTTGGGTCAATAGTTGTTGCACCTTTTCGCCGTACTTCACCAACTCCGGTTTGCACGTTTGGTAGTTACCATTTACTTGACTAACGACCAGTTGAGAATCCCCGTATATAAGGAGGTCTTCAATTCCCAGGTCGATGGCGATTTCGAGGCCTGCTATCAGAGCTTCGTATTCAGCTTCATTGTTTGTCCTCGGCTCTGTTAAAGAGAAGTCGAAGCGCATTATCCCTCCTTGTGGAGTTGCAAAGACGAGGCCTACTCCCGATTTGATCATTGGGACACCTTGTTTCTGTTTCTTTACGGAGGACGCTCCATCTAAATAGAGTTCCCATCGGGTGCTTCCGCCGCTAATCGCATCAAATGCATGCTCGTCCGGCAAATCACAGTTCAGAGGAGAATCGGCCGGTATCGGATGCTCAGCGAGGAAATCGGCAATGGCCTGGCCTTTCACTGCCTTGAGAGGTTGATACGTTATCGAGAACTCCATCAAGAGCAGGGCCCACTTAGCGAGTCGTCCCGTCAATATGGCCTTCGACATCAAGTATTTAAGTGGATCCACCTTTGAAATGAGACGGACTTCATGCGCCAACGCATAGTGCCTGAGCTTTGTTATCGCGAAGATTAACGCCAAGCAATGTTTTTCAATGGGAGAGTAGTTGCTTTCTGCCCCCGGTAGAACTCGACTTAAGTAGTAGAGTGCCCTCTCTTTCCCCTGATCGTTCTCTTGTGCCCATAATGCGCCCAAGGAACCTTCGAGGGCGGTCGTATAAAGAATGAGGGGTTTTCCCTTGACCGGCGCAGCCAACACCGGAGGGTTCTGCAGGTACTGCTTGATCTCGTCTAGTGCACCTTGACATTTGTGATCCCAAATGAATGGAGTTCCTTTTTTCATCAGGTGGCTGTAAGGACGGCATTTGCCCGAAAGATTAGCGATAAACCGCCGGATGTATGCGAGCTTCCCTTGGAGAGACCGCAACTGTTTGAGGGTTCTTGGCGGAGGCATTTCCATGATCGCTTTAATCTTTGACAGATCTATTTCAATACCTCGGTGTCGAACGATGAATCCCAGAAATTTGCCCGAGGAGACTCCAAACACGCATTTGAGGGGATTCATTTTCAAATTATATTGCCGAAGGCGTCGAAATACAGTCTCCAGATGCTTTAAATGATCATCGTATGACATGCTCTTTACTACGAGGTCATCGATATAGCACTCGACGATGTCATGTATGAGGTCATCGAAGATCTTTGTCATAGCCCTTTGATAGGTAGCGCCAGCGTTCTTTAGACCAAAGGGCATAACCCTGTAGCAGAATATACCCAAAGGGGTCCGGAAAGCGGTGTGCTTCTGGTCTTCGGGATGCATCTTTATCTGATTGTATCCTGACGAACCGTCCATAAAGGAGAAAACCTCGTGAGTGGACGTGTTATCTATCATTAGCTCGGTTACTGGTACTGGGAAATCATCCTTTGGACATGCTTTATTGAGATCCCTGAAATCCATGCATATGTGTACCGTCCCATTCTTCTTCATTACCGGGACGATATTGGCGATCCAATCGGGATATTGGACTTCTTGGATAAATCCAGAATCGATCAGCTTCTTGACTTCGGCGTTGATGCTCATCTCAAGCTCGAGTCGCATCCTTCTTGGCGCCTGCTTGACTGGCTTGATATCTGGGGATATTGCTAATTTATGCACAGCAATCTCCGGATCTAATCCTGGCATCTCGGAGTAGTTCCACGCGAAGCAGTCTTTATGCCGTAGAAGCACGTTCTTTAACGCAGCCACCCTTTCTTCAGATAGCAGCTCGCTGACAAATGTCGGTCGTGGGTCGTCTGCCGATCCCAACTCAATCTTCTTGAGGTTATCTGCAGTAGTATGTATACCATCTTCCAGTTCTTTCGGAGCGGGCGGAAATTCTGAGATCACCTCATCATCGCTGTTCTCAAAGCACCGGGGAAGGTCATCTATGTTCTCGGGCTCTTCTTTAAATATCGTAATCGTATAACAGGTGCGAATCCGCTCCCAGGACTGAGGTGGATCCGGTTCTGCTCTTGCGGCCTTGGGTTCATGCTTTTGTAGCGGCGTTACCCTCCAGCCGTCGGATAAAGAGAATCTGCCCTGTTGGTACTGGTCCTCGACCCAGTTCTTGAAGGTGAAGCAGTCTTCGGTAGGATGTCCTATGGCTCGGTGATAAGAGCAATAGCTCAGATGAGAAGCCTTGTTAGCTTGCTCAGGATGTCTAGACTCTGGAAGCGCGATCATTTGATGTTTTATAGCGAGCTTGAGTAACCTCTCCGTCTTGTCTCGGGGGAAGGAGTACGCTCGACTCGTTTTCTTCATGAGGGACAAATCCGAGCCGTGCAATACCCGATCACGTAACCCTCTAATCCTGCGTCGTTGTTGTCGGCTCCTCTTTCCGCTTCTTGATTTATTTCCGTCTCTGCGTCAGGCCTTTCGTACAACGGATTGACAAGGATGAGCATCTTTGTCTTTTGCAGCCTGTTGAAATAGACGTTGCGTCCTGGCCTTCTCGTAGATGGCCATTTCGCGGTTGTGGTCTTCCCGAGCTTTCTGACCCACTTTCCTGATAGGCTTGCCCATTCGTTATTCAAACGACGGACTCGGCGCTTCAATTGCGGGGTCTAGTTTTGATGAGGGGTTGGCCTCTCCTGACAGGGCATCCTCTTCTTCATCAAAGGTATATATGGCATAGCTACTGTGGGCCCGTTCCCGCTTTCCGGCTCTCGCGTATCCAAACCCGAGTGTTTCCATTTTTCCGTTGGGCAATTTGCGTTGAGTCCCGGGGACATCCCAAATCCTGTTGTAGAACCGAGCCTGCCGAACAGTCTGTTTTAAGGGCACTCCTTGGCGCTTCAATAGCTTCTTTAATCCATTTGTATAGTATCTAGGCAGACGGATGGGTTGGAGCCTGTCAAGTGTAGCATCCGCGCCATGCCAGATCTCTTTCTCTATTTTCGACTCTGGGGATCGGTAGAATAGGATCACCCTCTCACCCCTTTGCCTGGAAGGGACGTAAAATGTTTGCAGGTCCTGCACATTGTGAGCTTGAAGCGTGTCGAGATCCTTGTAGTGTTCTCGCGGTACCATGGTGATTTGCAAACTATGGTCATCGCCAGGGGGTACTTGTATTGACAGCCGATTGGAGAACACGGCATTAACTTCATCTTCTGAATCACTTCCGAAGACCAACATGGGGGAGGGCGTCCCCAGGTTGTTGCGTTGAGATGGCCCTGCATAAACTATCTCTTCCTCTTCTTCGGTATCGCTCCCGAAAACAGGGATGGTAGCGGCGGTTTTGTTCTCCGGATTGCGACACCTTTCTGTATCCTCGAAATCTGGCAAAAAGTACTTCGTATCTTCGTATTTGCGGACTTCGTTCACGGAAAATGGGTTCAACTCACCTGTTACAGTATACTCGAAACCATCCTTAAAGTACTTCATACACTGATGTTGCGTAGAAGGGATGATGTTGTACTCGTGTAGCCAAGGACGGCCGAGCAAGGCGTTGTAGCAGGTCTTGGCGTCGATGACATGGAATTTGATGTCTGTGACGAGAAGTCCAAAGCATAATGTTAGTATCACAGATCCGAGAGTCCGTGACGATTGTGAATCGAAACCGGAGATAGTAATTTTGTCACGAGCGAGGTGCTGCACACTCATGCAGATTTCCTTCAACACCCGAACATTAAAGAGATTGACGGAGGATCCATTATCCACCAGGATCTTGCCTATCTTGATATCATGGCAGTATCCGGAGACATATAGTGGACGGTTGTGGTCGCACGTCCCGAGAAGGAGGTCTTCATCACCGAAAGTGATGTCGGCCGTATGCACTTCCTCCAGTTCATCCTTCATCTTTTCAGTGGCGAGGAAGGCTTGAAATTGCTCAGGTTCTTGTAACGCCTTAATTAGTGAGTCTCGCGCTTCTTTTGATAATAGGAGGGCATCGAGGATGCTAAGCTGAGAAGGTAGCTTCCTTAGGTGCGCGAGGATGTTATAGTCTACCTTATCCTTCCTAGGAGGGTCTTTGGCAGCCAGCTCTCTCATGACTTGGTCATTTAAAGTGATATCTTCAGTGACCTTTTCCTTTCCCTTATCTTTTCTACTCACGGGCCCGAGATTCTTTTCTGAGAGTGTGCGATTGCGCAGTTGAATGTTCTCGCAGGTCTCCGGTTTCTCCTCTTTCCCTAAAACGGATTCTTTAAAGAGAGGGCCCAGAGCCATTTCTTCATCAGAGTCGCTCCCAAAGGTGAGAACTTGTGACCCCCCGGCGTGAGCCATATAACAGTTGCCAGTGGTTCTGTTGTGCCCATCGATAGTACTTCTTCGCTCCCGACGGATCTTGCGTTTCATGCGCTTAACATGTTGCCGACGAGCAACATATCCTTGCCACCATATCTTAAAGGCGTTGCACTCCTCCGTGGGGTGTGAGATTTTCCGATGATATGCGCAATAATCAGGGTGCCTCTCCACCCCATCATGTGTGTTTTCTTCCGAGGGTGGTAGCTTCATCCCCATTGACATGGCTTTGGCAAACCTTTTCCTCGTTTTGAATATCCTCTTGTCTACTTCGGATGCCTTTCGCTCTGGCAGAGGTAGTTCAACTCTTCCGTTCAGTCGCCTGCATTTGGTTCCTTCTGACGCTGCCATCTCACGCTCCTGATCCGCTTTACTTTTTAGACGAATCTCGTCTAGAAAGGCATTGATCATTTCATTTGTCGGCCACGCACGCTCTGGTTCAGGCTCTGCCTCCAGCTTCTTAGTGCCTGGAGTTTTCTCATCATCGGTAAACGAGTGGGAGATTACGTTACAACTCGCCACATACCCTTCGGATTCATTCGACGAGCTCTCTCCCTCATCTCTCTCTTGAAAGATGTGGTTGAGGAACTCTTGCAGTGTGACAGGAGTTCGCGCCTTTTGATTGTATTCTTCCAGCGCGTCGATTTGCTTCTGCAAGTTCGTGTGCTCGTTTCCAAGCTTCACGGGCTTCTTGGATTTCTTCTTTTTCTTCGAAGATTTTGACGGTTGGGCGTGAGTATTTGGGCCCTCATCGCGAGTCTTCGTAGTTAGGCGGTGCTTCAGCATCCCTTCGATAATTTGAGGTTCAAGAGGGTCCTTCCATTCGATCGCAGGGCACGCATGAAGGTCTCTCAGCATTCTTTTGGTTTTAGTTGATAGCATGACCTCCCATGGAGCTTCTTCAATAAAGGAGCAGGTTGCCCCCGGTGTATCTGCTTTCTTAGGAGTATGCAGTTGTGGTGGGTTCACCTTCCACTTTTCGGATAGTATAAACTTCCCCTGGAGGTATTGATCTTCAATCCATTCTTTGAAGACGAAGCAATCTTCAATCGGATGACTTACCGTTTGATGGTAAGGGCAATAGTTAGGGTTATTCACCTCGGTGGGTTGCGGCGGTCGCCTTGAATTTGGTAGGTTTATAAGTCTATTGCGTACTGCCAGCTCGAAAAACCGTTTCGTCTTGTCTCGTGGGAACGAGTAGGGACGTTTCATCTTCTCATTATAATACCGGCGTCTTTCTTCCAGTTGATCTGCCGGTTTCGGGGCGTTAGGTTGCTGTTGGGCATTCGCAACAAAGGTTGCCCTTCCTTTACCCTTGTCATTCCGAGGTTCCGACTTCGGGGGAGGTGGTCTATGACCCATCTGGTCCATCTGAGCCAACTTGTCGATTAAAGCCTGGAATGTGGTTGGCTTAAAGAACATCATAAACTGGGAGATAGTTGCGTGGGGGTCTAGGGTTCCCACGAACATGCCCACTGCGGGTGCCTCCTCAATGCGTTGTTCACATCTCGACCACAAATTCCGCCAGCGTATAGCATACTGGACCCAGGTTTCGCCTGGTTTTACCCTGGCATTAATCAATGCAGTTATTGGAGTGCGTTCGCTGGCACTTGCGAATCGCTGAGTGAATAATAACTCCATTTCAGCGAACGTTTTGATAGAATCGTTCGGGAGCTCCGAATACCATTCGAACGCTGTTTCTGATAAGCTGCCCACGAACTGGCGGAGCAACAGTTTATCATCACCGCCGGTGTTACCGCAGAGGGCCCGGAACTGGGCGACATGTTGATGGAGATTGCCGGTCCCCTTATACACGTGGAATTTTGGTATCGTATAGCCTTGCGGGTATTTGATTTGGTCGTACCAGCTTGGATATGGCCGCCCCGTTTTTACGACTTGACCAGCTGCCTCAGTCGCATGATGAACCTGGATTTGCTGGGCTATGTGGTCAACCAAGTCTGCCTTAGAAATTGCCTCCTCCTTGGCCGTTGAGAGGGCTGGTGGTGGATTTGACGTTTCTCCTCGGTCGTCTTCAAGAACGATTGGGGGATCCTCGTCGGGTAAGTCCTGCTGGATCATCATTCCTATCATATCTTGGAAGAGAAGGCCCATACGTTGTATGTTGGCCGCTTGTTCAGTAGCCTCTTTGTCCTTTTTCTCCAGTATCCGGCGAAGGAATTCAGCGTCGGTTTCTTCCTCCTGGCGTGTGTCTGAGGACGTTTCTGGGCTTTCTTTTGGCCCGGTAAGTGCGGCCATAGCATTCATCATTTCCTGAAGCTTTTGTTGCTGCTCCTGGGCTTTCGTCACGGATCGGGTTAGCGGTCGGTGGCCCGTAGAAGTGCGGCTTTCCTCCTTTCCAGAAGCCATGTAAACAGTGTGCACCACCATGCCCCCAGACTTCGGGCGTCTGGGCTCAGTGCTTTTAACCGTCGTTGCAGGCTGGGGGATCTTCTCTGGCCTCCTCCTTTTATGAGCCATGGAGGTTGAAGGGGCCGTTGAGGTGGGCGTACAGACAGCCTTTTGGGGTTTAGCCTGGTGACCAGCTTCCGGTTGGATTTTCAGCTTTTTGTGCTGGCGGGAGAAGTTTGGATCGATGATCGAGTCTCGGGCCTGCCGCCAAACCTTATAGATTTTGGAAGACAGCCGTTGAGGGGATCGGGGCTGTTCTGATTTTATTTCCACAACCTTTTTTAATGGGGGAGGAGACCTTTTTAGCACTGCAGTAGGAGAATTCCTTCGCACCTTATTTAACATCTCGAAGCTGTTCCCAGTTGGAACAGCAGCATTAACTTCCGCCATCGGGGTTGGTGGAGTTAGCCCCGAGGGGGAGTTGCCCCCAGCCTTCCTTACTCGGCGCCAATGGCGACGTCGAGCGTGTCGAGCGGACGGCGTTGGTTCAGCGGTGAGAATGGCTTCGTCTTGCCCCCTGTGTAGGTGGGGGGTCGCTGCTGGTGTTAGCCTGTCAATGACCGATGTCCTTTGGGTAGCAGGAGCGGGAGCTGAAGTCGTCAATCTTGTAAAGACCGACTTTTTGGCCGGAGAAGTCGCCCTGGTGATTTCGGGAGTAGGAGCGGCCTCTTTCTTAGAAGCAGCCTTCTCTGGGATTGTAGGCCCCATGATGGGTCCACAGGATTTCTGGCCCAATCTAGAGAAGACCGAGGTGCTGATGTTGGGCGACCCGTTGAGAGGAGCCGCGGCAGGGGTAAGACGATCAAAGACCGACTTCTTGGGAGCTTCCTTTGTCAGCATCGGCGCCGTGAAGCTTGTTGGTGGGAGTATAGTCCCAAAGAACAATCCGGTAGTGGCCTGAGTCACCTGGTCCACCGGCATTGTGAATAACGAAGCAGCTTGGGGTCCGTAGGCCATACCTCCTGGCGAGGCAAAGCGTTGGTCGCAATTGCAGTCTGAGCAGTTGGAGAATTTCACAGAAGTAGAAGCCATCGATCATTTGCTTTCTGCAATAAGCAAGACACCAATTCTTAGTATCTTGAAACCCAAGGGCAACCATTAGCGAACCGCGATTGGTTCGCGAATCCCGACACACGAAGTGTGGAATGGAAAGAGGAAAAGGTCCCACCGGGCGTGCCAGAATCAGTTCCCCTCCGAACGGCGGCCGAGACGTGGGGTCTCGCCTGAGATTCGGGGCAGATGCTAATTGGTGCTATCCGTCCACCTCTCCGAAGATGCCAAGTTGATCGATGGCACCATGTATCGAAGGTTTAAACGGATGCGACCGATGTAGCAGACTTCGTCAGATTCCCCCTCGTTTGAGGGGTTTTTGATTGTGGGGACGCTCTTCCCTGCAGGCGCAAGCCCCTGCAGTTAATTACGCTACCGCATCGCGGTAACAACTTTCTCCTTCTCCAGATGGTCACTTCGTGTCGTGCGTGTCTATTTTATGTTTGTTTTTTTTTGGTTGCCCGTGGATTGTATACGGAGACTGAGTTATGTCGTCGCCCGTAGGGCGTGGACTAGTCCAAATCCGTGTTATCTTAGATTTGGATTTGGGGGTTTGGTTTGAGGATACGTTAGCCATACTTAAGGCTAAGATCAACTCAAACGTTTGTTAAGGATACGTTAGTCTAGTTTGAGACTAAGATCACTTAACGGGATCGTTTAGATCCGACAAAGGAGCATTTGGGCTCCCTTGTTCCAGTTTAGGGACATAGTGGTCCATCGTATGTATGGCCGTCGGGACCCGTCACCTCTCTGACGACATTGAAGGATTACAACGACAGATGTCAGAGGAGTTCAGAGATGTACCCTCGAACCAGAGTTAATTGGGGGGGATTCATAGCCCAGTCTGTTTGAAGGTTTAAGGATACGTTAGCCATCTTTGAGGCTAAAATCAACTTAAATGGGATCATTTAGATCCGACAAAAGAGCATGCGGAGGCTCTATTGTTCCAGTTTAGGGACGTGGTCGTCCATTGCTAGTTTAAGGACATTGCGGTCCATGGGTAGTTTAAGGACATTGCGGTCCATTGTTAGTTTTAAGACATCTCGGTCAAGGTTAAGGACGTCGTAGTCCGTGGGTTTAAGGACCCCACAGTCCATTGTTAGTTTTAAGACATCTCGGTCAAGGTTAAGGACCTCATAGTCCATGGGTTTAAGGACCCCACAGTCCATATCAATATGTGGTCGTCGGGACCCGTCACCTCTTTGAAGACATTGAGGGATTACAATGCCAAGTATCAAAGGAGTGAAGAGATGTACCCTAGAACCGGAGTGGATTAAATAGTCCTTGGCCCAATTTGGGATCAAGACCAATTAATTATGTTATGAGCCCATTAGCCCAGTCAATTACGAATTGAGGACTCATGGCCAGCTTGGGCTAAGTCCAATCATGTCTGGAAAGTTGGCTTCCTGTTGGTCCATTGAAGGAGAGGCTTTGCCTCTATCCATTTAGCCAATTGGGCCAAAGCCTAGTGTTAAACACTACAGAGCAATCAGTGTCGAACACTGAGAACGAGATTGACAAGTTAGTGTTTAACACTAAAAGATAATTGGTGTTAAACACCAGCAACAAGGCTTTCAAATTATCATAAACATTAAAACAGATCAGTGTTAAACACTGGCAACGGAGATCTCAGATTAGTGTTAAACACTAAGGTAATCAGTGTTGAACACTGCGAATAAAGTTCTTTGATTAGTGTTGAACACTAAGGCCCAACAGTGTTTTAATACTGGATTCGGGAGTTTCAATTTAGTGTTAAACACTAAGGCAAGAGGGGTCACGTGGCAACACGTGAGAGCGCCCTCCCTTCATTTGTTCTTCTGAGACTATTGCATCTTTTAGAGCATCACGTGCCATCACGTGACGGGCATTCAAATGCTTATATGTTAAAGCTTCTGCCTAGGGTCACGTGGGGTGCTGCCTCAAAGGGGCTTTCTGTAGGTCTTTTGGGGGGGTCACGTGGTGACACGTGACCCTGCCTCTATGTATGTTGTTTAGAGGATCTGTTAATCTTTTCCAGGAATTAAATTCCTCGTTGGGTTGAACCCTAACAATAATTTCGGAGGAATTAAATTCCTACTTCCTTTTGAAGATTTATATTCTGGAATAGAGTTGGACTCTGAATTTTCTGTAGGAATTAAATTCCTCATATATGTGAAGAACTGAATAGGGTTAATCTCTAATAAAAGCTTTTAAGGAATTAAACTCCCATTCTCTGTTAAAGAATTATGATTAAGGGAATTAAATTCCCGCTGTTTCAACAGAACTAAGTTCTTAATTAGGGTTAAACCCTGTTTCTTTTTGTTCTGAAGGAATTAAATTCCCATGACACAGGGTCAAGCCCTAATTTTATTTTAAAGGAATTAAATTCCTATAGTTCTGTGAGAATTAAATTCTCGTGCTTCCGTTCCCTCTCTATGTTTTGGATCTGCATGGCAGGATCTCGACCCATTGAGAATTAAATTCTCAACTTCAAGGGGAGATGTGCACTTTGCAGATCCTCTATCAAAGAGAGAAGAGATATGTTCTTCTGTTTTATATATCAGAGTTAAACTCTGTTGAGAATTAAATTCTCTTTTCTTTCAAGGAGCCTTCCATTTCTTACCTAGGGTTTTCTTTTGCAGAAGATCCAAATTCCTCAAAGTATCAAGGCTCTCTCCCTTTTCTTCCCTCTGCGTATATATCCCTTTTTTTGTGTCTCTTGGCTCCTATTTATAGGAGAAGCAGCCGAGTCAATTAGTTTTTGACGAATCTTCATTGAGAGATTTGATTTGCATCCATCATTCGTTCTGGACCTTTGGATTATTAGGTGAATTTTATTCACCATTGAATTTCAAGTCCAGGGATTCTCCTTTGTTATTTCGGTTAGATTTAAAGGGGAAATCTTTCCAAACTTGAGATTTTCCCATAGATAGATGATATTTAATCATCTTTAAATCTTTAATTCGATTGGTTCCAGGTAATCGCTTTCCTTTGGAAAGATTTGAATCTCTTTTAGAATTTATTTCTGTTAGCAAAATGGGCTTTGAAAGCCGGTCACGTGTGACCACGTGACCCATGGTCATGTATGGGCACGTGACCCTCTTTGGAATGAGCCCTCTTCTTCTTTTGCACTCTGCCTTCTTCTGCTGCTTAGCCGTCACGTGCCACCACGTGACCCCTGGTCACGTGTGAGCATGTGACCCTCGTCTGGAGTCTTTTTCTTGATTTAATCAGGGAACCAATGTGCCTTTGCCGCTTGCTTTTAAATGTCACGTGCCGACACGTGACCCTGGTCACGCGGGAGCACGTGACCCTCTTCTGAAGCTTTTTCCATAAGCCTTTCTGATTTTAAATCAGGAAACACACGTACTGCGATACTCTATCACATGCAATCTGATAGTATCTATATACTAATATGGATATGCAACAGTTATGAAAGATACTCTATCAGGTACTACAAATACATGAAACAATGCATATCAATGAATGCTGAGTATGGGATAAAACATGTCATCATCATGGAAAAACCGGTGTCCATCAACGACACCCCAAATCCCAATATCTCAGGCGTCATCACACTGATCGGCCCTCATATCTATAAATTTCATGGAACCTGAGTGCCCAATATCGGCACTCGAAAACATCATGAAATACCC
Organism: Agapanthus africanus; assembly: GCA_030015575.1. Lineage (NCBI taxonomy): Eukaryota > Viridiplantae > Streptophyta > Magnoliopsida > Asparagales > Amaryllidaceae > Agapanthus > Agapanthus africanus. The sequence continues at coordinate 112,257,024 of JASDDO010000008.1, read as the reverse complement.
GTGTCCAGTATCGACATGCAAATCCACATATATCGGGCTCCGTCAGTCCGGATCGGCCCATATCCATCTCTCGACTCCGGTCGATATCCTCCGGATAACCGCCAGGTCCAACCAATCACCGGTAGGTAATGCTCCCCTGCCAGGCTCACCGTCTAACTATACGAGTCTTCTTGTCCCGGGGTACCTTATCGGGTCCATCATGTACCCACAGACGGTGCCTACCGCTCCTCGAATCGGGTATACTCACACAAGCTCTTAGAACCGAGAAAAATCATGGTGGACGCATCGAAATATCATAACAAGAGAAACCGGGTTTTCAAAACAATTTATTCTTTCTTGAAAATATCCCCACGGTTCTCAAATCCATCAATCATATGAAATCCATATCTCGATGCGTAAATCCATGAAATATGATGTATGAAACATAAAATAGTAATATGAGCATATCTAGGGAAAACCACTCTTTTAAATGAATCCAACTTTTAAACACATCATATGGTTTCTAAATTCTCCGAAATCCAATGCAACATCATATATAAGCATATATGTAGCCATAGCAAGGTATGTATGTACGTAAGTATGTATGCACGCAAGTATGTATGTACGCATAATGCAATTCCTATGCGCAATAGAACAAGAATCATGTCTAATGATAAGGTAAGCTAAGCAATGTATTATCCATGGCAATTCTATAGTGTGAGTGTCATGGCAATTACTAACGGTGTGTGTGTGTGGCATACAATTTAGTGCTCGTGCAAACATGAACCGTTAGTAACAGTGTTGTGTCTCATTAATACTACGTCCATATGCAACAGGAAATGGGGTATGCAACAATGGTACACATGCACAATCAATGTATATATACACATATATGTGTATACTTATAACCAATAGTCGTATTATTGAATCTAGCCTCGGCGCATAACGCCATACAGGTGATTCCCCCGTAGATGTTAAATCTACTCACCGGTGATCTCGAGCTAAGTAAATCCGACCACCTGCTTCCCTTTCTTCGCAGCGTCTGAAGTCTCCGCACTTGCCCCTAAAATCACACAAACATAGCAAGTGCACTAAGAAATCAACCCATAATACGTATAATTACGTTTAAATCGACACACCGACTCCAACACCCTCTAAAGTGTTCGCTTAGCGGCTAACATGTGTGGTGACACTCTAAAACAACCCCAAGTGCAGCAATATCGCGAAGCACAAAAACCGAGTCGGACACCGTGTCAGATATCGTAACGCGCGTCATCGAAACACTAAAAACTAGCTAATCGATCCCAGATTTTACCTACTGTCAAAACATCAAAATCTAGCAGTACTAAACACCCTAAAACCACTGCAGATAGCTACCCACAAAACCACTGCAGACAGCTACCCTAAAACCACTGCAGACAGCTATATCACATCATACCATTTCTTACGATATTGCGGGGGTGCTATATGCCATCCACCCGACTTCCCCCGTAGATATAAATCTACTCACCTTGATCTTCGCTTGCCGATACCGACGTCGCCATGCGCTTGCTTGTCAGCTCGAGGTCCTCGTGAGGTTCCTACACATCACATATAGTATCGTAAACGAAATCGCTCACAAAAACCAAAATGTCGTACGAAACACCGATAGGTTAAACCTATAGTCTCGCATGCAAAACACAACCAATAACCCTATTCGTTGGCGTTCAAACACCACACGACGGAAACACAATATCAAATACCAAAATCAAGTAAAAACGAAATCGTAAAACAATGCATCAACTCTTGAAAATGATCCCAGATTTTACCCTAGCTTAAATTAGCCAATTTTGCACATATGGAGGGTCTACTTTACTGGAGATGGAGCTGCAGAAGAAGCACGAAGGTAATTGCCCCAGGTCTGGTCTCAAATTGCGGCCAGAAGGGATTTTTCTGCGGCAATGTTGAGGATATAGGGGCTAGGGTTTTGGTGGGGGTCATAGGCTGCCTGCACACTCCTCTGTGTTTGCTAAAAAAATTTCAGGTCGCCCGGGTGTTAGCAGATTTCATTATACTCTCACAGAATCCATAATTTTTCCGATATCGGGTTTCTAAGTTCGTAATCCGGGGTTTAAGTCTCGGGTTCAGTCTACTAAATTATCACAACAGGGGTTGTAGTCCCTAATTACACCTCAATTTTACCTTTGGAATCTGTAACAACCAAGTCCAGTTTACAAATTTCAGTTATCGTATGTGTAGTGGGTGGTATTTATTTCATTTGTCTCACTTGACTGTTGCTAGTTATAAATTTACCCCAACAATTCAATTCTGCGTATAACAATTTAGGGCATCTAAAATTAAATTAAAAATACTTGTCATGGCCTGCTCGACACCCCTAACCCTGTGGTAGCGTCCTTGTATCGTGTTTTCGTCCCGTTCATTGAAACGGACGTGTTTGGACGGCTACGCGCACGTACGTACGTCCGTCTTAGGAGTATGCTTTTTAATTATAATATACTTCATATTAATTTTTGGAACCCGCCAATAAATTTCATATTTCAAATTCAAATTTTGGACCCAACCCGGACGCAATTCCGAATTATTTTTGTATTCCGCCAAATTATAATTATTTAATATATTATTTAACCATTTTCTTTTACCCTCCAGAATATTTTCTACAACCGATTAAATTCTATTAAAACCCCATGCTATCTTTTTCCCTTAAATCTTTCACAAAATTTTTCACAGCCAATCACCATTGTTTTTTAACCTCCCTAGGCCCCACAATCTCTCTTTCTCTCTCCCTTTCTCCTTCTCCTTCTCTCTCTTCTCTCTCTCTGGCGCTAAAGCCAACTTTCTTTCTCCTCTCGCTTTCTCTCTCCTCTCGATCTCTCACCCCCTCTCTATCTTTCTCCTCTTCTCTCTCCTCTCGTTTCTCTCTCTCCCCTCCCCGCGAATCTTTCTCTCTCTCTCTTTCCCTTATACTTCTCTTCCTCCTTATTTTCTTCACAGAAGCAAACCCACCTCCCTGAAACCCTAGCCGTCTCGCCTCCTCTTGCCGTTGCCTGAGCGCCGATGCCACCATCGCCGACCTCGTCGCCTCCTCGCCCTCGGCACTTCCACCTCTTCTCCTTCATCCTTCCTTGTCACGACCCGCAATTCGGCCCGTAACCGGCACTTAAACTACGTATCGTCTACAGGCGTACGTAACTTAAGTAAGCCGAAAACCCAGAAATCTAAACCACCCAAAACTGGATCAACGGAGAAACACGGTTTAAAAATATTTTAGAAGTCGCCATTTAAAATCTCTAACTCTAGTTTTCTTTCATAAAAATTTTGGCAGCACCTCCTTTGTAAAACTGGCCCCGAAAACGGGTACAACACAGATAGTATATAAAACATCCCAAGTGGGAGAAAAATCACGCCCACCGGCGGAGACAATCACCACAACAAGTATAAGACGCCAAAGCGAAGAAATATCAAAGAGAACGACTATAAAGGAAATAAACATATCCACAATAACCTGCTTCTACGAGCACGGTTCCCAAAACCAAAATAATACAACACTGATATCTCACAAGTCGTCTCTAAGTCATATACAACAGGGGTAGATGGAGAATACTAGATCCAACAAAAGATATACAATGTACAACGGATAACCGCAAACCCACCTATAATGCAACGGCCTCACTGCCAAAGGTAGCGGTATCCACAAAAGTAGTGATGATAAGCTGCCCTGCCGTGACTACTCAGAGGGTAAGTCCTGCAAAACACTGTGGCACAACGGGGGTGAGTTGCCAACTCGTGAATAGTAATTAACATCATACAGTAATCGCAAGTATGCACTAACAACAATGATCAATAACATGTGAACTGATAGCATGAGTATGACAATATGAATATGCAACTATCATGATATCCATATCAATTGAATACTGAGTGCGGGAAAGTAAATAATCTCATGCACATATCATAAGCATGAAAAACACGGTGTAACTCAACAACACCCAAATCCCAAAATACTCAGATCGGCCCTCAAATCCTGTACATCTCATGAAACCTGAGTGTCAAACATCGACACTCGAAAACAACATGAAAACCAGTGCCTATCATCGACACATAAATACTGATGTCCATACGTTCCTCGAAAACCAAGTATCTCACCTCGATACTTGCGTTTCCACGTATCGGTCTTTCTGATCTCCATACGTTCCTCGAAAACCAAGTATCCACCTCGATACTTGCGTTTCCACGTATCGGTCTGTCTGATATCCATACGTTCCTCGAAAACCAAGTATCCACCTCGATACTTGCGTTTCCACGTATCGGTCTGTCAAATCCCATATATCTCTCGGAAATTAAGTGCCCAACATCGACACCTTAATTTCCCATATCGCATCTCAAATGCATAAGTCCATATAATGTATCTCGCGGTCCCAAAAATCCAAATCCAGAATACATATATATACAGCGTCCCATACCACCGATATATATGCAATACAAATCATGTAAATCCAAATCCAAAATACATATATATACGGCGTCCCATACCACCGATATATATATGCTATAAAAACTGTAATATCCAAATTCAGAATACATATATATACAGCGTCCCATACCACCGATATATATGCAATAAAAACTGATCATATAACAATAGCAAGGTATATGTGCGAACGTGTAATATAGCATGGTATATATATGAGCATGTAGGTATACAGGTATGTTCTATGTAATATGCATTGTCGCACAAATATAACTGTTTAATGTCGCTAACTAATAGCAAGGTATACAATAAGCATTTGTATTGTGCGTGTCATGGCAATTACCGACAGGGTGTGTGTAGCATATCATTGGTGCTCGTGCAACATGGACTGTCGATAATAGTGCAGTGTACATCATGTACAGTATTAAGCACAAGTAACTATATGCAACATGAATCATGCAATATCTCTATATAAGCAAATGAGCATACGGCTAATATTATATCATATCTAGCCCCGACGCGTAGCGCCATACGGGCGATTCCCCGTAGATGTTAAATCTACTCACACTGTGGTCTCCAGCTATGAAGATCCGACCACCTGCTTCCCTTTGTTCGCAGCGTCTGAAGTCCCCGCTTGCGACGCTATAATATCACAAACACCAGAAATAATGCGAATATCTTAGAAGCAATCACAATAACGCAAAACTACGAATAATAAAACGCAACCACGCACTAAACCAACTCACGAGTGCACGTCTAGTGCAAACACACGAAACGATACCTAAACCCAAACTGAGTACGTCGCAGCACGACACACGACTCGTGTCGCAACACGTATCACACGAACTCAAAACACACGATTATAGGTAATCGATCCCAGATTTTGCATACTGCATTTACTAATAAAATCAACAGTACCAAACAACCCAAAATAACAGCAGACAACACCCACAGAAGACCCACCCCAAATCTCCCCAAGTCGGCCGGCGTCGCCGGCCCCCTCCTCAAGGCTCGCCGGCCCAAACCGGTGGGTTGGGCTTCGTCTCTCAGGTGGTGTCTCAGGTCAACCTGCACATCTCTCTGAAGTTGTTGATTAAATCACTAAACTCCCTAGATCATAGCAGATACTAATATCTCTAAAATACACTAAAAACCCGATATCGCCTCAAACGATATAAACTACGTTCTACGCAGAAATTAACGATCAAAACCACACAAAAACTATAAATTAACAGTAAAGGGGTTATACCTAACAACTTTGCTCTCAAGTTCCAAGCTTTCCCTATCTCCAAGTGATCAAGAGCAAGAAATCCCAAGCTTAAGGTATTTTTGTGATATGATTCAGAAATTTGAGGATTTTATGAGTTTGGATTGATAAAAATATGAGAGATAATTGATCATGGGCAGTAGAGGGAGAAGGAAATTCGGCCAAGTGATGAGGAGGTGGATTGGTGAGGCTTTCCTAGCAATTTCCTTCACTTATTGCCTAATCAATGCATTGCACACATACACACACATGCATGCATCTACTCATTTCTCTTTTCTTTTCTTTTTCTTTTAATTTCTAGTTTAATTCTAGGCCACACATAATTCCCTAGGGTGAATGAGAAGGATTTCCTAACTCAAAAGTTTTAAAGAAAAGGTCGCAAACAGAAATTTTCCCAAAATTGAATACCGCATTAAAATAATATTAAAAATTGGGAAAAAATCAAATTGAACCAAAACGTCCCATATACTCTCAAAGCTCGCGCACTAGCTTTATTTTTGCTAATCTAGGTGCTGGCAAGTCTATATGGGCGTTTGTTCACAGTCGGGTAAAAACGGAAAATACCGACAAACTTACCCTAAAACGGACAAAATCGCATAACGATTTCCAAAACGTTACATTCCTCCTCTCCTCGAGCACCCTGCACGAGCATCGCGCCCCCTGCACGCTGCTGTACACCGTGGGTTCGCCGCCGGTGAACATGATCCATGTCCCTGGCCTCGCGTACCCCCTCGGTGAGTATGGTCTTCATCTTCTTCTTCTTCTTCTTTTCCTTCTTCTTCTCCCATTCTCGGCTGTTTCTTTAACCGCCGGTGGTTCTCTGTAGGTCGTGCACCGGAGCTCCGTCGACGTGGTCGACGATCACAACCCCTCTACAGATCATCGTGAGCACCCTCTTCTCAATACTCCTTCCCTTCTTTCTTCTTAATTTTCTTTCTCTTTTCTTGTATGCATTCTTGTATCTTGGATGTTCACTGTTTTGGTGTTTGGCCGGAATCCGACCATGCCGGCGATGTTCCCCGACGACCCAGCGAGGACCCCTGACTCGTGTGACTCTACTGTTCGTCGTTTGGGTTCTTTCCGTGAACCGTGCGCGTCACGATTTTTCCCCGCCGACGCGTAACGTTCCGTTTTCCGTTTCGCGACACGTCGAGGCAAGTGAAACTTGCTACATGCTATAATAAACTATTCATATGCTAGATTACTTATTTCCTGTTAAATCTCTAATTAGAATCAAAAGAAATGGATTTCGAGTTAACCGTGTAAAGTTCCGTTATACATTTCATGATTCCAAACGTGAAACTTAATCTTGCATCTAATTATTTACATCTAACAATCATCTGTACATGATAGATCACATTTGTTTATTGCTATGATACCCTTTTTCCAGTTTTAGCCTATTAGACATCCATGTGCAACTTTAACCGGTCTAATTACAACTGCATTCATTAAACAGGTTATACATGTCGTCGCGTCCATGGATCACTCAATATCTATTAACCTGTTTTCAGCATTTACACCTACCATACTGTATTCACATTGTGCTGACACTGAAACATAATTGATGATTGTACAGCTAAATAAATAAGATCTGCTTAATTGCTTAACTCATTGCTTGGATCATGTTGTTGATAACCATGCTTGATTAGTATAACCCTGATTATGCTAGATGTTTATGAGCACCCACATGTTATCTTTTACATCCTGGCATGATTTGCTACACATATTACCTGACCCGACATGGTACCGTACACTACTTGACTCGAACTGATGTACCATGGCTTGACCCGTTACTTGATCTCGCGTCTAATGCCAACAAACCCGACATGTAGTCCTCACGGACCGTTCCTGTTGTCTATCCAGACAAACCTGCTTTTACCTGATCCTGTGTTGGCATTAGGTCTTGATTACTGAATACCTGACTTGACATACATAACTTGGGGGTATGGGGAAATCAATGGTGAAACCTGACTTGTAACTCAACAGTTCGATACCTGTTCTGATCAGTCTTACGGGCTAGGCCAGCCCCGGAGTGATGATGCTGACATCACTCGTCTGTACCTGTTACCTTTTACTGCCTAGCGGCACGTCTCGGTTTCAGCTCGAGAGTCCGTAGACCGTGGTCCCGGGCATACACGGGATACTATTGAGTTACATCGATGATTCATCAAATTGATTTCAAGGACTTTAGAATAGAAACCCAATAGAATAGCGTAGTTTACTCACTGCACACTACCCTGCACTGCCTGCTTTATATTACTGTTACCCCTGCTTGTTCATTCCTGTTTATATTTGCATTGCCTGTTACGCTGTTCATATTTTATTACTTGATGACATGAAGCGCTGACGTCTGGGTTTTGCATGGTCCAGATTCTGTTCCGCTGCTGCAGTCCGAGCAGGAGTACTTCAGCTAGCAGGCTGAGCTGTGAGGTGTCAGCAGTAGTTAGTTCTTTTATTTCCTGCATTTTATTCATGATGTGAGCCCGCATTATGGGACATACATTCCAGTTATTTTGTATTGGATCTTTTGCTTCCGCATTTTATTATTCTTGACTCATGTTATCTTGGCTTATGGACATGTTTTAGATAGTTTTATTTTGTTCTTGATATCTCTACAGCCGTAATGTGACTGTGGATGGATACTTCCTACCCACAGGTAGCATGGTTGGCTATGTCACGTGCCCATTTTAGCGTATTCTGGGAAGCGGGGCGTGACATGGTTCTTTTGGTATGAGAGACATAGGTTAGTCGGGTTGATTCTTTTGTAGTTGGGTATTGTACCCAATACACGAATCAGAATACCCGTGTTTAGAAAACATGTCCTGCCACTTTGCCGTTTACCATTCTTGAATCAAGTCCTTCCTGGTTATATCTTTTACGATGTGCAAACTTCCTTTGCATATCGACTCGAAACCTGATTCCTTGTTATCTCTAGGACTTAGGCGACTTGGGTGGAGTTATGTAATTATGGCTATAATACCGCGGCATAGTTACAATGCGGCACTCTATTTAAGTAACTTGGAGTTCTGGCCTTGATCTATATTGTAAATTTGTTATCATGCTAATCTTGGGTGTTTTGATTTCAGGAGTATGGCAGGCAAGAATCTGAAGACGTACCAAAGGCGTGTTGACGAAGCCGCCATGCTTGGAGTGATTCGGGGAATGCTGGAGAATCAAAAGAGGCAGACCGAGCTGATCCAGCAGCAAGTTGAATCATTTCAGGAAGGTTTGCAGACCGTTCAGCAATCTGTGAACAATGTTGGAGCTAAACCAGTTGATCGTGTGGGGACCGTAGTAGATTTCAGGCGTTTGGGTCCGTCTGTATTTACTAGTTTGGAGGAGCCGTTGCCAGCGGAGCAGTGGCTAGTTGACACGGAGAACTTACTTATTGCGGCACAGATTCCAGATGATAAAAGAGTTGATGTGGTGCGGATTCAGTTAGTGGACTATGCCCGTGAATGGTGGCTTGTGGAGGAGACCCGCTTGCCCAAGACGATCAAGTGGGCGGATTTTTCGAAGAGTTTCCTGGAGAAGTTCTTTCCGCGGACTGCACGGGAGGAAATGGAAGAGAAATTCATCAGTCTGAAGCAGAATGGTGCACCCGTAGATGTACATGCAGCAGAGTGGACACGGCTCAGTAGATTCGCTGGACCTTTAGTTGCCAACGATGCAGACATGGCAAGGAGGTTCATGCACAGCTTGGATGTGGACATCCAGAGACAGATTGTCTCCCTGGGTTTGACCACTTTCTCACTGGTACTTACGGCAGCCCGAGAACAGCAGAACCTATCGGGGAAGACTGGGAGTTCACAGCAGACAGTGGTTGCGGTTAGGAAGCCGGCATTTGTACCAAATCGAGCTTATGGTCGCTAGGGTATTCCAGTGGACAGTCGTGGTGTAACACCGATGAAGAAGCCTGTGATCGTTGATCGAAGAAGGAGCATGATTTGTGACTACTGCCATTTATCGGGACACGTGCAAAAGGAGTGTCGAAGGAGGCAAGGACTCTGTTTAGTTTGTGGAGCGGCAGACCACACTGTCAGCGCTTGTCCGTCAAAGCTTCGTACGAGGGATGATATTCAGAAGCCTCCACAGAGACCATTTCAGGGACAGAAGCAGCTGACTCAAGGATCTAATCAGGCTCGAGCTTTTACGTTGACAGCTGAGGAAGCTAAGGAGTCAGGAGAAGTTGTCTCAGGTATTCTACTCGTTCATGGTTTTCCCGCATTAGCATTATTTGATTCTGGTGCATCCCATTGTTTTATGTCGTCCAAGTTTATAGCTACACACTCGATTACCTGCACGACCCTGTCTAGTTTCTGGGACATACACACTGGGAATGGGAAAATCATATCTAGTAGGGAGTGTAAAGATTGTACAGTTGTTGTTTGCGGACGGAAGCTTTTTGCAGATTTCGTGGTGATTGATACGGGCAGCTACGAAGTCGTCTTGGGAATGGATTTTCTTGGCACTTTTCACGCTCACATTGATTGTAGGGCAAAGAAAGTAATTTTCTAGATTCCCGGACATCCCGAGTTTATCTTCACTGGAGGAAGCAGTTCTGTCGGGCCAGTCGAGTTTAGGGCTAGGCCGACAAATAATATTCTTGCATCAATGGAGGTTGATAAAAGTGAAGAGCCAGCTGTTGTTCGTGATTTTATGGACGTGTTTGAAGATATATCGGGATTACCGCCGAAGCGAGACGTGGAGTTCGCAATTGATCTTATTCCTGGTGCAGCGCCAGTATCTAAAGCGTATTATCCAATGGCACCAATGGAGTTGGAAGAAGTCAAGAAACAGGTTGCTGAATTGCTTGAGAAGGGTTGGATTCGAAGCAGTAACTCGCCTCGGGGAGCTCCATTTCTTCTAGTTAAGAAGAAAGATGGCACAAGAAGGATGTGCATCGACTATCGAGAATTAAACCGGGTGACTATTAAGAACAAGTACCCGATCCCTCGCATTGGCGAACTTTTTGAGCAGCTTAGTGGTGCGAGGGTATTCTCGAAGCTGGATTTGCGATCCGGATATCATCAGGTCCGAGTGAAAGCAGAAGATATTTGCAAGACGGCGTTCCAAACTCGGTATGGACATTACGAGTACTTAGTGATGCCCTTCGGAGTAACGAATGCACCTGCGATATTCATGGACTTGATGAACTGAATCTTTTCACCATTCTTGGACCAGTTTATTGTGGTGTTCATTGACGATATTCTGGTTTACTCGAAGAGTTTTGAAGAGCATGCTGAGCATTTGAAGATCGCACTGCAGACGTTGAGACAAGAGAAGTTATATGCAAAGATGAGCAAGTGCGAGTTTTGGCTGGAAGAAGTAAAGTTTTTGGGGCATATTGTATCTGGCGATAGAATCGCCGTCGATCCAGAAAAGATTGCAGTAGTTCGAGATTGGCCGATTCCAAAGAATGTTGCGGAGATGAAAAGCTTTCTTGGACTCGCCAGGTATTACAGAAGGTTCGTGGAGAACTTTGCTCGTCTGGCGGAGTCGTTGACCAAGCTTACGCGTAAGGAGGTACCTTTTGTGTGGACAGATAGTTGTGCGTCATCTTTTGAGACGTTGAAGCAGAAATTGATAACCGCCCCTATTCTGACCATGCCAGACAATTCCAGAGGATTGGTGATTCATAGCGACGCATCTGGAAAAGGATTGGGCTGTGTTTTGATGCAGCATGGGAATGTTGTAGCGTACGCATCAAGATAGTTGAAGACCCATGAGAAGGATTACCCAACTCATGACTTGGAGCTTGCGGCTGTGATTTTCGCTTTGAAGATTTGGAGACATTACCTTTTAGGCGAAAGGGTCGAAGTTTTTACTGATCATAAGAGCTTGAAGTATGTGTTCACGCAGAAGGAGCTTAATATGAGGCAGCGTAGATGGTTAGAGCTGATGGCTGACTACGATCTTGATCTCAAGTACCATCCGGGAAAGGTTAATGTCGTACCGGATGCGCTCAGTCGGTTACCAACAATTCAGATGTTGACTACGCAGAAGGAACTCGTGGAAGACTTTCGAAGATTTGATTTGGAGGTTGTGCTACCGCATTCTTCGGGACTATTGATGCAGCTGCAAGTACATTCGTCGTTGATCGAGAATATTAAAGCAGCGCAATCGCAGGATCCTATATTGCAAAGGTTTCGAGAACAGGTTGAAGCCGGACTACGAACAGATTTATTACTCCACGAAGATGGTTCGTTGAGGTATGGTAGCCGTTTGTGTTTGCAAAGGGTGATATTCGTGAAGAACTTATGAAGGAGGCATACAGTTCAGCTTATTCCGTACATCCAGGAGGCACGAATTTCTACCAAGATATACGATAGCATTTCTGGTGGGAAGGCATGAAGCGGGAGATCGCTCGCTTTGTGGCAAAGTGCTTGGTGTGTCAGCAAGTTAAGGCTGAACATCAAAGGGTTGCTGGTTTATTGCCACCACTTCCGATTCCTCGGTGGAAGTGGGAACATATAACCATGGATTTCGTGACAGCTCTACCGCGGAGTCCAAAAGACAACAATGTAGTATGGGTGATTGTTGATTGTTTGACCAAGGCAGCTCATTTTATTTCTTTTCGAGTTGGTCAATCAACAGAAACTTTGGCGGAGCGGTGCATGCAGGAGATTGTAAGATTGCATGGAGTACCGGTGAGCATCGTGTCCGATCGGGACACTCGGTTCTTATCACACTTCTGGAGGAGTTTACAGGAAAGTTTGGGGACTCGATTGAAGTTTAGCACAGCTTATCATCCTCAAACAGATGGTCAGTCGGAGAGAACGATCCAAACTCTTGAAGATATATTGAGAGCATGCATGTTGGACTTCAAGGGTTCTTGGGAGGATCATCTACATTTGGTGGAGTTTTCTTACAACAATAGTTTCCAGGCAACTATTCAGATGGCTCCATTCGAAGTTTTATATGGTCGCAAGTGTCGTTCACCTGTTTGTTGGGACGATATCGGTGAACGAAGATTGTTGGGGCCAGATTTGGTTGTGCAGACAGTTGAGAAAGTTAACGCTATTCGGAATTATAAGAGAGCAGCACAAGACCGACAGAAGAGTTGGGCAGATACGTCGAGAAGACCTCTAGAGTTCGCCGTGGGTGATTTGGTATTCTTGAAGATATCACCAACTAGAGGGGTGATTCGTTTTGGAAGTCGAGGAAAGCTCAGTCCTCGATTCGTTGGACCCTTTCAGATCTTGAAGCGTGTTGGTGAGGTAACGTATCGTTTGGCGTTACCGCAGTCCTTGGCGAATGTGCACGATGTGTTCCACGTATCTCAACTCCGTAAGTATGTTCGGGATGAAACGCATGTATTGGATCATTCGGAGCTGACGGTACGAGAAGACTTGACTTTTGAGGAGCGACCGGTTGAAATTGTGGATCGAAGGGAAAAGATTCTTAAGAACAAGGTTATCCCTCTTGTACTTGTTTCTTGGGGTAATCGCTCGCATGGAGAGTCCACTTGGGAACGAGAAGATGAAATCCGGCAGAAGTTTCCTCATCTTTTCTTGTAGTTTGATTTTCTATCTATCTTTTGTATTCTTGGAATTTCGAGGACGAAATTCTTTTTGTAGTTGGGTATAATGTAATAACCGAGTCCAGTTCTACAAATTTCAGTTACCGTATGTGTAGTGGGTGGTATTTATTTCATTTGTCTCACTTGACTGTTGCTAGTTATAAATTTACCCCGACAATTCAATTCTGCATATAACAATTTAGAGAATCTAAAATTAAATTAAAAATACATGGCATGGCCTGCTCGATACCCCTAACCCTGTGGTAGCGTCCTTGCATCATGTTTTCGTCCCGTTCAGTGAAACGGACGTGTTTGGACGGCTACGCGCACGTACGTGCGTCCGTCTTGGGGGTATGCTTTTTAATTATAATATACTTCATATTAATTTTTGGAACCCGCCAATAAATTTTATATTTCAAATTCAAATTTTGGACCCAACCCGGGCGCAATTCTGAATTATTTTTGTATTCCGCCAAATTATAATTATTTAATACATTATTTAACCATTTTCTTTTACCCTCCAGAATATTTTTTACAACCGATTAAATTCTATTAAAACCACATGCTATCTTTTTCCCTTAAATCTTTCACAAAATTTTTCACAGCCAATCACCATCGTTCTTTAACCTCCCCGGGCGCCACAATCTCTCTTTCTCTCTCTCTCTCTGGCGCTAAAGCCAACTTTCTTTCTCCTCTCGCTTTCTCTCTCTTCTCGATCTCTCACCCCCTCTTTATCTCTCTCCTATTCTCTTTCCTCTCGTATCTCTCTCTCTCTCTCCTCCCCGCGAATCGTTCTCTCTCTTTTTCCCTTATACTTCTCTTCCTCCTTATTTTCTTCACAGAAGTAAACCCACCTCCCTGAAACCCTAGCCGCCTCGCCTCCTCTTGCCGTTGCCCGAGCGCCGACGCCACCATCGCCGACTTCGTCGCCTCCTCGCCCTCGGCACTTCCACCTCCTCTCCTTCCTCCTCTCCCCGAGCACCCTGCACGAGCATCGCGCCCCCCTGCACGCTGCTGCACACCGTGGGTTCGCCGCCGGTGAACTTGATCCATGTCCCTGGCCTCGCGTACCCCCTCGGTGAGTATGGTCTTCTTCTTCTTCTTTTCCTTCTTCTCCTCCCATTCTCGGCTGTTTCTTTAACCGTCGGTGGTTCTCTGTAGGTCGTGCACCGGAGCTCCGTCGACGTGGTCGACGATCACAAGCCCTCTACAGATCATCGTGAGCACCCTCTTCTCAATCCTCCTTCCATTCTTTCTTCTTAATTTTCTTTCTCTTTTCTTGTATGCATTCTTGTATCTTGGATGTTCACTGTTTTGGTGTTTGGCCAGAATCCGACCATGCCGGCGATGTTCCCCGACGACCCAGCGAGGACCCCTGACTCGTGTGACTCCACTGTTCGTCGTTTGGGTTCTTTCCGTGAACCGTGCGCGCGTCACGATTTTTCCCCGCCGACGCGTAACGTTCCGTTTTCCGTTTCGCGACACGTCGAGGCAAGTGAAACTTGCTACATGCTATAATAAACTATTCATATGCTAGATTACTTATTTCCTGTTAAATCTCTAATTAGAATCGAAAGAAATGGATTTCGAGTTAACCGTGTAAAGTTCCGTTATACATTTCATGATTCCAAACGTGACACTTAATCTTGCATCTAATTATTTACATCTAACAATCATCTGTACATGATAGATCACATTTGTTTATTGCTATGATACCCTTTTTCCAGTTTTAGCCTATTAGACATCCATGTGCAACTTTAACCGGTCTAATTACAACTGCATTCATTAAACATGTTATACATGTCGTCGCGTCCATGGATCACTCAATATCTATTAACCTGTTTTCAGCATTTACACCTACCATACTGTATTCATATTGTGCTGACACTGAAACATAATTGATGATTGTACAGCTAAATAAATAAGATCTGCTTAATTGCTTAACTCATTGCTTGGATCATGTTGTTGATAACCATGCTTGATTAGTATAACCCTGATTATGCTAGATGTTTATGAGCACCCACATGTTATCTTTTACACCCTGGCATGACTTGCTACACATATTACCTGACCCGACATGGTACCATACACTACTTGACTCGACCTGATGTACCATGGCTTGACCCGTTACTTGATCTCGCGTCTAATGCCAACAAACCCGACATGTAGTCCTCACGGACCGTTCCTGTTGTCTATCCAGACAAACCTGCTTTTACCTGATCCTGTGTTGGCATTAGGTCTTGATTATTGAATACCTGACTTGACATACATAACTTGGGGGTATGGGAAAATCAATGGTGAAACCTGACTTGTAACTCAACAGTTCGATACTTGTTCTGATCAGTCTTACGGGCTAGGCCAGTCCCGGAGTGATGATGCTGACATCACTCGTCTGTACCTGTTACCTTTTACTGCCTAGCGGCACGTCTCGGTTTCAGCCCGAGAGTCTGTAGACCGTGGTCCCGGGCATGCACGGGATACTATTGAGTTACATCGATGATTCATCAAATTGATTTCAAGGACTTTAGAATAGAAACCCAATAGAACAGTTTAGTTTACTCACTGCACACTACCCTGCACTGCCTGCTTTATATTACCGTTACCCCTGCTTGTTCATTCTGTTTATATTTGCATTTCTTGTTACGCTGTTCATATTTTATTACTTGATGACATGACGCGCTGACGTCTGGGTTTTGCATGGCCCAGATTCTGTTCCGCTGCTGCAGTCCGAGCAGGAGTACTTCAGCCAGCAGGCTGAGCTGTGAGGTGTCAGCAGTAGTTAGTTCTTTTATTTCCTGCATTTTATTCCTGATGTGAGCCCGCATTATGGGACATACATTCCAGTTATTTTGTATTGGATCTTTTGCTTCCGCATTTTATTATTCTTGACTCATGCTATCTTGGCTTATGGACATGTTTTAGATAGTTTTGTTTTGTTCTTGATATCTCTACAGCCGTAATGTGACTGTAGATGGATACTTCCTACCCACATGTAGCATGGTTGGCTATGTCACGGCCTATTTTAGCGTACTCTGGGAAGCGGGGCGTGACAGAATCAATTCAACCCTAATCCCTAACTTAAAATTTTCAAAGTTCGCTAAACTACATAATATCGATTTCTAAACTTGTATGGATACTTAAGTAATCAAAATACAATTATGATAGTGCAGAAATTACCTCTTTTGGCACTCATGAATCCCTAGAGCACCAAAATGCAAACTTTCTTGGTCCATAGTGTAGCTTGAGGGCTTGTGCACATTTTTAATGTAGTGGGGATGCACTCATGAATTCCCTAGAGCACCAAAATGCAAACTTTTCCAATTTTTTCCCAATTTATCGGTATTTAATTATACCGCCTTAATAAAATATTTAATATAATATTATTTAATTAGAAAAATTCCCAAAATAATATTTTATTTTTCTGAAATGTTGCAATGGGGAAAGATTTCCCAATCTTGTTAAAAACAAGAAAATTGCCTTATGTAAATCAGAAGCCCTTGGATCAAAGATCCAACGGTGGGGATATCCCCAAATCAATTGGAGAAAAGATCTCCTTAACCGATTGAACAAATCAGCTCGCCCAATATAAAGGCCCCAAGACTTCAATTCTGAAGGAGATAGAAAACAAAGAGAGAGATATAGAGGAACCCCCTATAAACTGTGAGAAATCTCATAAAGAAGAGCAAGCTCTTAGAAGAAGAAGATTTCCTTCAAGGTAAAAAGAACAAAAAGACGAAATCGTCTTATATAAAAAGAAGAATTTACTTCTTTCTTTAAGATCATAGATCTATAAGACTAAGGTCTTTCATAAAGAGATCAAAGGATCCCATCATAAAAAAAATAAAAAGAAGAACATAATTCTTCTCACAGATCATAGATCTATAAGACTAAAGTCTTTTACAAAAAGAGATCATGAACATCTCATTACAAAGAAGTGGGGAGAATAATTCAATTCTCTTAGGATCACAGATCCATAAAGGCAAAGCCTTTCACCAAAATAAGAGATTGAAACATTTCCTATGAAATAAGAACTTTGTTCTTAGAACCTTGAGACAAAGTCTCTTATAAGCGAGAATTTATTTCTCGGATCATAAAGCTGATCAAATAGCGATTTGCGCTCTTGGACTAGCGCTCAGCGCCAAGCGCACCACGTGCTTCTCACATGTGCGCCACTTAACAGATAGCGCTTTGCGCTCATGGACTGACGCTCAGCGCCAAGCGCACCACGTGTGCGCCACTGAATAAATAGCGCTTTGCGCTCATAGACTAGCGCTTTGCGCTCCAAATCTGACGCTCAGCGCCAAGCGCGCCACGTGCTCCTCACGTGTGCACTACCCAGCAGAAGCGCTCTGCGCTCTTTGACTGGCGCAAAGCGCGCCACGTGCTCCTCATGTGTGCGCTAAAAGAAGATAAATTGTTCTATAAATAAAGCCCTATAGCTATGATGAATGCATCAGCATTCAGTAAAAGACAAAAATATTGTCAGAACTCAAATCAATGCTTAGTATTGTCGAATGTTTAACATTTTAACTGAGTAGGCCGAGCCCAAGTTGGCCATAAACCACTCAATCAGATTAATTGAGCCCATGTGCTCATAAATCTTTCATCTTAGTCCCAAATTGGACTATACATCCCAACCAAAATTGGTTCAAGGGTACTTCTCTTTACTCCTCTGATATTTATCGTTGTAATCCTTCAACGTCTTCAGAGAGGTGACGGGTCCCGACAACCAAACATTCTTTGGACTGTAGGGTCCTTAAACCCATGAACTATGACTTCCTTAACCTTGGACCGTAATGTCTCTAAACTAATGGACCGCAAAGTCCCTAAACTAAAGCAATAGAGCTCAAATGCTCTTTTGTTGGATCTAAATGATCCCGTTAAGTTGATCTTAGTCTAAAATTAGACTAATGTATCCTTAACAAACGTTTAAGTTGATTTTAGTCTCAAATGAGACTAACATATCTTTAAACTCAACCCCAAACCTAAGAATATACGGATTTGGACTAATCCACGCCCTACGGGCGACAATATAAATTAGTCTCCGTATATAATCTACGGGCAACCAAAAATAAAACAAACACACACAACACGAAATGACCTTCTGGAGAAGGAGAAATTGGTTACCGCGATGCGGTAGCGTAATTAACCGCAGGGGCTTGCGCCTGCAAGGAAGAGCGTCCCCACAATCAAAAACCCCTCAATGAGGGGGAATCTGACGAAGTCTGCTATATCGGCCACCTCCATTTAAACCTTCGATATATGGTGTCATAAATCAACTTGGCATTTTCGGAGAGGTAGACGGATAGCACCAAATAGCATCTGCCCCCGAAGTTCAGGCCCGGACGTCCCAACGTCTCGGTCGCGTCTTCCGGCGGGGAACAACTAGCTGCACGGATGTTGTTCGGACGGATAATACTAGTGGGCTTAGGATTAAACCGCATTCTAGTATTATATTATTGGATTATTTTCATCTCTTTGTATTCGTATTTTTTGTAGTACGAGTACGGGTATGTATATACGGTGAGGGCATTCTTGTAATTTTACAAAAGATGTTTCTAGAAAGGGACACCTCATTATTGGATTTATCTATTTTTGGAAAATAGATTAATGAGGTGGAAAATGGAGATATCTGTGGCATGGCTAATTCATTTGTTTATTTCGTTTGACTTTACTATTCAAGCATGCTTGTTAATTTTCTATTGAAAATATTACATACTTGATTATTGTGAATGACTTAGCCATTTTTCACTTGCCTCTACACTCTTTGCTCATTTAGTTTTGCTCATTCGCTCTCCATTTTGCTCTTCTCCTTCTTTCTCAAACCCTAACCCTCACATGCGTTGTGAATCCTTAGGTTCCTTGATATAAAATAGTCTAATTATCATTCTACATCTCCTAAGCTATCTAGATTAGCAAACTAGCTACTTTAGTTACCTCATTCTTGAGCTTGAAACTTGAACTATAGACTTTCAGATGGATCGTCTTCGACACGAGAAGGCCGACGACCGAGTTTGATCCAAATAGTCTAGGAGCTCAAGAAGAGGAGAAGAAGACCCAAAGGACTAGAACACAAATGTATAGATCACTTCATAGTAAATTAGAACCTTTATTTGTTTTTCTAGCTAGGTCTTATGGTCGATCTTGGAAATTTAGTCGATGCTACTTGTTTTGAAATTGTTTTTTTTTTAAATTCCGCCTCTCTACAAATCATGTGGAGTGTGCGACATCGACTTACACGTGTTAAGGCTGATGTTATTTCTTTTCAGTTGTATCGTTTTCTATTCAGACTTGTGTCAGTTTACTTTGAATACTGGGGATTTGAAATATAATAAATATAGTTGGATTTATTCTTTTGCTAAATTCTTATTATTTTAGAACTGTTTATTTTAACGCTTAACGTATCCATCTCGAAAAAGATGCTTTCTCAGCATTAATACTTCGCAGACCTCGTCACGTGCCTGCCACTGTCTTTTGAGAAACGGGTCGTGACAAGAAGTAATTTGATCATTATGAAGACTGGCAAGGAGCCCGTGCATTTGCATGGGCCTGAGAAAAATACTGGAAAGATGCCCGAGAAAAATACTGGAAAGACTCCCTTATGTTATTTTTCATTATGTACGATGAATTTAAATAATTCATTTACAAAAGAAAGTTGCATGATATAAGAGCTTATGATAATTAAATGTGGAATAATTTATAACAATTAAATGAAGATAATATGCTAGAATCTATATTAATACCGAGTTTGATTAAAAATAATTAATATGAAAATGTATCTAAAACAATAATTGTCCACCTATATATTTATTGGTAGCATTTTATTTGTTTGAGAGGTTGATCTTTAGAATTAAGTTGATTCTGTCATGTTTGATTTAATTTAAAAACTGCATAAAATATAGACAAAAATAATCGTAAGGCCGACTACAACCTCGTGAATATGGTCACATGATGTAACCCTTGCGATGAGCACCACTTCAATAAACCTAAAAGACGCATTGTTCAATTATCTTTTCTTTTTGAGACGCGGCGGATCACATCGAGTTTACTACTGTTGATCGCAACTTCATATTATTTCAAAACAGTCTAGATGTTGCCTCTAAACTTAAATAGTACAATATAAGAAAATGAAATCATTTTTTTAGTCTTTTAGCCATGAATAGATAAATAGAAATATAAAAAGGCCAAAAGATACATTGTAAAGGTTCAAATGAAAATTTCAACCAAAAAGAAAGTTTAAAACTAATTTTCCAATATTTTTGACTATATGCAGACGACATAGATCTACATAAAAGGGGCCACATGCAAATTTCTTAAAACATAAAGATAGAAGCGAACTATTTTCATCGTCATTCACTGAAAGGATGGAGCCGAATGAAAATTTCATTAAAAAGATAGACGTGGAGACTAAATTTCTTAAGAAAATAATAAAAAAGGCTTTATTCCGGCTCCCAATACAGTTTTATACATTATATATATACATATATAATATTATAACAATAACAACAACAACATAACGATTGCCTAAAGATCTATTGAAATTTGATTGTAATTGAATTGGGGAATTTGTATGAAATAATTTTCTCATTAGAATTTGTGTATGAACATTTTAGCAATTGTGATCTCGACGATTTTCAGACAGACGAAGTGGGCAATTGTGATCTGGACGATTTTCAGACAGACGAAGTGGGTGGATGAGGGTTGTGAATCTTGCCGGAAATCATGTGGGATTATGTTTAATTTTGTGATTTCCTTGGGATTTGGTCTGGGTCAGAGTTGATAAGCGAAGGTGGAGATGGATTCTCAGTCGGATTCAATGTTGCCAATCGAAGTCGTGACGCAGTCGAAGTAAGATCGTTGGCAACGGCGTCGAGAGAAAGGGTCAGCACGGAAGGTTGGCGGCGAAGGGTTCGTCAAAGGGCATTTGGAAAGTGGCCGGAGAGGGGGATTTTTTAATTTTTAATTTTAGGAATTTTCTTTTGTTTTTTATTTATGTAAATGGGTTAATATTTGATGCCTCATGGCATATTTTAAATGGTTCAAGGTACAACCAGTTTGGTAGCTTGAAGGTAATACTTTCTCTAGGTACTGATGATGCTCTATATTGGCGACCTCCCAGATCGTGACATGTGGCAGATGACGTGCCTCAGAACTCAGAAAAAAAGAGGTCGCAGGGATCGACCGGGCTAACCCTGTACCCGACCTGCAAGTACAAGCTGACTCACCTTAGAGCCCCTGCGAATTGGCTTCCTCGGCCTCTCAGCTCGCCCCTGAGATACCACAGGACCGAGATACCACAGGACCAAGGTACCTCGGCCCTCCCGTTCGTTCCCGAGCTCTCCCGCCGAGACCATCTTCTTCGGTCCATCCGGTCGACCAACTCCACCACTTACAGACGTAACTGCCGCTCCGCAAATCTCGTCATGCGCAGATTCTCCGCCGGCAACATCCCACGTTCCACGTCATCACGATTCCCATTAACGGGCGATCCGCTCATTACGCGGACGTGACACCGGGAGCGTAACTGCAGGCGAGATTCCCGCGCCTGCTGCTGCGTGCTGTCGCCACTATATAACCCCCCATCACAGAGGGGTCAAATAAACTTTTTTCACCCTACTTAGCTGTTACTCTGCTCGGATCTCATGCTAACTTGATCGTCGGAGGGTCCTCGGTGGTACCAAACCATCCCGGGACTTCCTTGCAGGTACTCGGCGCAAACTTCTCAAACCACCAACCTCCTCAAAACCCATTGAGACCCACATGCAACAGGAGATCACCTCCAAAATCCACAGGGAGATCGACGGAAGACAACATCTGACGGAGCCCCGAAAAGTACCTCCAAACTTGTAATTTGCAAGTGCAAGATCAAACAGGTCCCAACATGTCCTAAAGCTTGGCCACATTCCTTCGCTTGCCATTGCAGCCGGGATAAAATTTTACAGAGATTACAAGGATGTAATTAACTATAGTTCTTGCCGTCTTCGAGTGGTAGTGACGACCAGATATTTACGCTCGTTTTCAGGACATGCATCACGTGATATGTAAATAAAAGGTTCGGATTCAAATCCACCATGGAGGGGCTTTGCAACCTCTCTTGGAAAGAGTCCCAACATGTCCTTGTAACATTTTAGCCCACGAAGTAAGGCCTGGCTTATTCTAGTTCCATCTTCGACACAATTTTTCTTAGAAGAGTCCAGAGCCATAAAAGAGAGGAGATGGGGTCTCTTGTCAGAGCCTTGACAGCTGTCTCCGCTCTCCCTGCTGCTGTTGCTGTAGCCACTCTCTCTTCCTCATCTTCCTCCTCCTCCTCTAATTCGCGATTCCCAACGAAACCCTATTCCCTCGTCTTCGATTCCCTTCGCTCCTCGTCGGCGCTCAACTCCTTTGAGTCTGTAAGGAACTCAATCCGCCCTCGGGCCGCGCTCTTCATGCGTTATACCGCCACCGATCAGAAACCCTTGGCTCAGGTTTATTTTTTTTTTCCTTTCCTTTTTCTTTTTGGGTCTTGTTTCCGAGCTTTTTTGCTTGAAATTTTTTGCTGATTGTGATTTCTTGTTGCTGCTGCTTGCAGCAAAATGGGACCCTGCCGGAGCTCATGGTATGTTTTCTAATTTTTATTTGAAATTTTCTACCTATTGGGTTCCTTTTGTTACTTTGGGTAATGTTACAATTAGAATGATTGAAAAAAAAGCCTTAAAATGGATAGTGGGAGAAGCACAAGTGTAAATGATTAGGTCAATTTGGCAAAAGTGTGCACTTTAGTGGAATCCCCTTGCTATTTGTCACAAAACTTTTTGTTTTGATAGCAATAAGGAACCTCCAATTTTACAGTCAACAAATAGGATCTGGAATTCTGTCAGAATTCATCGGGAGGCTAGTCCCCTCAAAATTTCCAATCTCAATGGTTGTTTGTTGTCATGTGGCTCATGCCCTGAGACTGGCGCTACCCGCTGGTTGCACTCCCCTGGTCCGAGAGGACCATAAGATGCAGCCTACCTGTAAAATTCACAAGATGTCCACAACAAAATATATATACTAATCCCGATAACTTAAATAAACCAATTGATATGTTTGCTATCTCGCAAATTTATTCCTTAGTTACTATATGAAGCAAACTAATTCTAAATCCTCTAGAGATTATATATTTCACAAATTTATTACAATCCATGTCTAAGACTAATAGTTTATACACATACTCATAATACGACAAAACTAGCACTCCAACATACGGCTTCTAGTCCATTTATCACTCTACTCAGAAAAGTTGTTAAAATCAGGATGAGTAAACACGATTCAACAAGTATTAGGTGCATATGGGACAACATAAGCAACATCAACAATATATGAATAGGTGTATGGACAAATAATCATAATTCTAAGAGCATGATATAGATGTGAGAACCAACATATATAAGTATAACAAATAATACATGGACCAAAGGAATGAAAATTATGCAATATTTTAATCTACGGGCTCTCATTAGTGTATCGTCCGGCTTATAATAGAAAATCCTCGGAGACTACAACAATGGCCTATAGCCGCACATCTATGGACCCTAGCCCACTGAATACCGGCATAGCTAACATCATTTCGTAAATTATAATTTGCTTAACTTTTATGTTTTTTAAATTTTATGTAATTGAAAAATGGAATAATCTCATAATCATGCAATTGCATGAAGGCAACAATTTGATAATCATAACATGTCCAAGATACGTCATAATTAAAATATTAAAGGACTGTATATATCGAGCATCAATTGATTGAATATATAATGTTGGGTTTATTTAGGATATGTTACGAGTTAAAAAACACAAACATGAATTATAAATTGTAAAATATGAACCTAATATTTACAGCTACTGCTGTCAATCCGCTACTCAAGCAATACCAAAATTGACTTCAATAAGTTTCAATCGATCCTATAAACAAATGGTACATTAACTATAAATATAACCTTATAATATTCTCAAGACAACCCACATACGACAAGTCAAATATCCAAATTCAAAATTATTTTCAAAACCCTCTCATTACACTTCAAATAGCTTATATTTATTTAATTTTTTTATATTCACTGCAATATGTTTATTGAATAATGAGTGAAGGAAATGGTTAAGTTATAATAAAAAAGGGGCTATGTATATTTTCATTAAATGAGATCTAGTTGGGTGTCGGGTTATATATATGATTGGTAAATAATAATTACAAAAGTACTGAGGGTTCAATAAATTTTGAGAACAAAGATATATGAATACTATAAGTTGTTATAGGTCGCATGCTAATATGAGCAAAACTCATAATCTCAAAGACCTACCAGATTTCCAATTATATAAGACTTGCTATGATCGTTTCTTAAGTTGATCGGATAGGATCAGATTGGATCGAATACGAATACATTCTGTAACTTAACCCAATAAGATTATCATAATATAACAAGGATTGAGCTCAATATGAAGAATTAACCCGATCATTTATCCAAACCCTTTTCTAATTGGAAGAATCGGGTATAATAAGAATTAACCCGACCCGACCCAACTCCAAATCACATTTTAGTATCTCATATCATTTGCTTCTTCTTTCTTGTACACACGGCACGAGAGAAAGAAATCCAAAAATCCTAATAATCGTTTCAATTGCCAAACTTGGGTCATCGATAGACGCCGACGCCGAACCCTCTATTCGGTTTGGATTTCGACTCTCTCTAGAAAATATACTCTAAAATAAGCATAAATAAAGGATTTTTTTACTTTGGTTCGAGGTTTTACAAAAGGCCCGAGCTATTTTACCATGAAAATCAAGTTCTTTTCTCCGCGAATTTTTCTATGGTCTCTTATCTCTTTCTCGTTCATTTTTTTGTATGGGGAAGAATAGGTTACGGTAAATTTTATAATCCTTGGGTTTTTAATTTGCTTTAATTGTGAATTTGCAACAAACAATGTTCAAAAAACACTAGACGATAGGGCACCGCTTAGCGCCTAGCGTCTACACCTAGGCACCACTTGGCAATTTTAGTATTTAGTTAAATCTGTTTGGGGTGGAGAAAAAAAGATTTTCTAGTGAGGAAAATGATAGGTTTGGGGATTTAATTGGGTTTGATATGCATATTTTATGTTAAAGGAGACAACATCCCCTCGGACCATTTGCCATAAAAAGTCAAATGATTAAGCTAGTTCTACAACTTAGGTGAGCTCTTAGGCAGGTTAGATTACCTAATCCATGCTTAAGCGGGCATCTAGGCGGCCCAAACCTGCTCAAGCATAAAAACGTCTTAATTCAACCGCTTAAATATGAAGCGGTCTTGTGATGCTTCTAATTAAGCATCTGTCTAGACCGCTCTTAACAATATTGGTTACAAAATCTTTTGATCATCCCCAATTTAAGTCCAATTCGGACATTTTATTGCCCTCTAATTCAGAATTTTAACTTGAATATATATCACTAATATTAATTTCGAAAATTAAATAATTAAAGTTGGGTATTACAGTTGCCAAGAATTGCTCAAGTTTTAGGTTTCTAGCAGATCATCCCATGAAAAATGTAGGACACTACCCTCAGACAAGAGTGCTTAAAATGTGTTATTGGGTGACTTCGTGAAGAAAACATTCTTAATTTTAACTTCTCGTTTCCTGCAGACAGAATTTATGGTGGATATGAAATGTGAAGGCTGTGTCTCAGCAGTAAAGGATAGTTTTCTGAAGCTTGATGGTAAGGGATTATTTCCGTAACATTGCGACCAGATCCTTGCTGCAGTCGCTGGGCTTATTTTCCTTTTAGTTTATATTGTTGATTCCACTGTGATGGTGCGTTCTTCTATATCTACAGGAGTTAAAAGTGTTGACGTGAATTTAAGCAATCAAGTTGTACGGGTTCTGGGGTCCCTCCCAGTGAAGACCATGGCAGAGGCTCTGGAGCAGACGGGCCGAAAAGCTCGACTGATTGGCCAAGGAAACCCAAATGGTTGGTAATTGAACTTCTTAGAATGCTCCATGCTTACTAAAGTTTTCCACTGTATAAAGAGTGATTATATTATCATTTAAAAAATGCTAACTACCACCATTTTCTGGTTTCACTGATGGTTTCACAAATGCCTGCATTCTATATGTGCAGCCAAGCGCGCAAACACACACGGAAACACTTTATTCTGCAAGATGATTGTCTTTACCAATTCACTATTTTATTTTAATCTAGTTGTGTTGTTTGCGGGCCATGTTTTTCCAAATTTACAGTTTTAGACTGTTTCTTTGGCTTAAGTGAAAGTCAGAGTATTAGAGAAGGATGCCTTAACTATATTTGCTGTTAATGTTTTTTCCTTTTCCATAATACTTACCAGCATCCTTGTTTCATTGAGGGTATGCTTGCTTTCCTATGTAGTTGTAATAGATGTTCTTGCTGTTTGTTTTCTCTAAATTCAATTGTTTCATCGATAACCATGTAAGGAGAATAGTTTTAGATTGTAATTATGATGTTGATTTTTTTCTTCAATTCTTGCTTAGAGCATAATTGGCTGTTCGCTCTACCATTGCTAATGGAACTATTGTATCTGGAACTATACTATGTGGATTAAAAAAAGGTTTTCAATCATCATTAGTTCATTACTATTATGCTTCTAAGTGACACCCCTTGTTTCTAGTTGGCCTTTTGGATATCCCATTTTTGACATTTTATTATATTTCCATGGTTTGAAATATCTTGATCGATATTTTATAACTTTCTCGGTGACTATGAAATCTTAAATTTTCTATCATGCTTATTAGAAAAATTATACGCTTAGCTGAACTTTCCAAAAAAAAAATTTAAATTCAAGACATTGACCATTTTCTTAAACTGATGAAATTTATATGATGTTCTAATGAGTAATTTATATTTATCGCAAATGCAGCATTAGTATGCATGTGAATTAAATTTTAAATGGACAAATTGGAATGCTAAATTAGTAAATTTGTTAATTGACTTGAATTTGATTAACTTCAATTGCACATAATATTTAAACTAATTGTTTGACATTTACCCATTGTGTTCAGTTTTTAAATATGTCATCTGAAATTAATTTTAACATTTGTATTATGTTTATAAATATCCCGTTAACTTTTGATGCAATTTGCGTGTTCTATGTTAAGTCAATTGAATGCCAATGTAGTTATATTTAATGTAAGACTCTTAGTTGTTTTTATTTGGTACGATATTTGATTTTGTTTATCTATTTTGGTTTGTTTGCTAATTCATACATTTGTTGTATTCTTTCTGCCCTATATGTTTTTATTATTTTACATGGGATGGGTTTTTTTCTTAGTTGTCTTGATACTAGTATTTAATGAATTACCACAGCAGTTTTTCAATTTCTAGTTATTATAATTATTTGAAACTACAAAAGTGAAAGCAATCGTCTTATTATGGTTTTTTTGGGGCCAAGTGATTCCGTGTGCTGACTTAGTCTTCCTAAAAAATAAACAACCAAACTTATGGAGATACCGCTTATATTGTACGAGTGTTTATTCATTGATCACAAACTCTAGCAATGAGACCTTTGTTAATTTTCTTCCTTCAAGTCCTGAACACAGTAGGAGCAGCTGCAGTAGCATATTCCATTAGTTAGTGGTATCAACTGCTAACATGACATTGATACACATAGCCAACCACATGGATCTACGCCGTCCGATATGTCATTAGAACATAACAACATGTCCCTTTGATCGCTGGATCCCATGATAGGAAGTTGAATATAGTTTATATCATTTGGTCATTGTTAATGGCATAATGGACTGACCTGAATATGTCCTCAAGCATGTTCTTGCAATGATTTTTATTAGATTTAGTCATTTTATGTTCAATTAGTAATATGTTTATTTCTAATATGTATTTATACATTAGGCAATCTTTGGCGAACATTTCATTTTGTTACAGGACACCAATATGCCTACTTCAGCTTTAACATTTATATTATACTAGTCTAGTAGATAGATCACTATAGACTGCATTGACTTTGCAAATTTATCAATGTTTATATATCTGCATCCTTAGGCTGCCCGCCATTTACTTCAAGTTCGAACTTATAGCCAGGTCATCATTATCTGACACGAGCCACCATAAATCTAATATTTGTACGTTAAAACCTTGAATATATATGTGCTTCGTGTATATATTGTATAATATTTGACACATTAATGTTGAATTTTTGGGATGGCTTTTAAACTAGATTCCATGTTTATTTGGTGAGGGATATACTTTAGAATCCTCTGTTATGGTTATGCTTGCGACCTTTTACGTCAATCGAAAAAATCAGAAGATGCTCTTTGTGATTTAAATCATAAGATGCTCTTTGTGATTTACATCATAAGATGCTCTGTGTGTTTAAAAATTGATATTTTATGCTGAATGGATGCTTCATAGCATCGTTTGAAGTGATTGGAACACCGACTTTGAAGTGATTGGAACACCGACGGTATGTTTGGTATCGGTAAATCAGGCAATACCGATCAGTACACCGATATTATATATCATATTGATATATGTAATGTTATTTTATTACAAATGTACATGTAATAAGGGTACTTTATGTATATTAATAGGGTTAAAGTATATTTTTAATATATATAATATATTAAATGTTTTGTTATATAGGTATACCGACTACCGAGCATGGATCTGTTCAAACATTCGTAAAATATATCGTCATTATTTGATAGATTTAAGTACCATGTATACTTGTCAGATCCCTGTCGGATGCTCTCTTTCCATATCCGAAAGTTCATAATGGATTCTAGAATAATACCATCTCTTACATAAATTGCTTCTTTATTAGTAAAATGTTAATTGTTGTTTGAGCAACTTAATAAAATAACTTATAAACTTGTTGTATAGATTTGGCTGTAGCATTTTAGTTTACATGTGTGTGTGTAAGAATAATGGAGGAAAGGTGCCTTAGGAGGGAATTTCCTCCTATGGCGTCGAAAAAATATATCCTCCCAGCATTTTTTTCGACGATCGGCATTCATCATCTTCATCATCGAAGATGTGTACACACCTAATTTTATATGATTCTATCACTGTTGATTTAGTGGTTGCAAAATTAACGGTTTACCGGCAATAGAACTTTTTTACATTGCTAATTCAACGGTGGAAAAGTAGTAAATTCATATGAAATTTGGTGTATCCACATCTTAGATGATGATAATGAAGATGATAGGTGCCGATCGTCGAATAAAATGTTGAATGATTGATTTTTTTCGACACCATAGGAGGAAATTCTCTTCTATGACCCATTTCCGTCATTTCTCCCTCTCTCTCTCACACACACACACACACACACACCAACTGGGGTAGACCTAAATGAACATAGATGGAGGCAGTTAAAAATGATATATTAATCGTCAATTTGACCTTGGAGATGGCCCTTGACGGTTGACATAGTAATATAGAAAAAATGGATTCATATAGCTGGCCCCCAAAATTTGAGATATATGCTTCTTCTTGTTGTTGGCATACCCACATGCTTATACCCTGGCATGTGGTATATATCAATGCGGGATACAGTAAAATTACTAAAATATTTTTTCTTGAAGCAATCCTTCTGTGATCCTTTCCATCCAATGATTTGCATATGTATGTGTTCCTACCCTTGTATATCTCTGTGGCAGTCTATACTTCTTATTCGATGTATAATTATAAATATAAGCTGAGCTTGTTGTTTTCCATGTCTTGAGAGTTGAACTAATTGACTCCTTTTATCTTGTAGACTTTCTAGTTTCTGCAGCTGTTACCGAGTTCAAAGGTCCAGTTATATTTGGTGTCGTACGCTTAGCTCAAGTTAACATGGAGTTAGCAAGAATTGAAGCAAGCTTTAGCGGCTTGTCTCCTGGTAAACATGGTTGGGCTATAAATGAGTTTGGTGACTTGACTAGAGGAGCAGAAAGCACCGGAAAGGTTTATAATCCGGAAAACATATCTTCTGAAAAGGTAAAAAACGTATACTCCAGTGCAAATTTATTACTTAGTTTGGCTTCTCTGAATTGTTATCAAGCTGGGATTTATTTTTACTGCTGTGGATGCATTACTGAATTTTTTTTCATTTTAAAAATAAAATAGGAATATTCAAGTCATTACCTATCTGCTTAAGATATTTATCTGCAATTTCTTTGATGTCTGTTCTTTTCCTAGTGTTTTTTTTTTTAATTTTGTCTTTTTTTGAGTAAAACAGTCACTGTACCATTTTCATTCCTTTTCTTTCTGGCATGGTGATGAAAATATAGACTGTGGCCAGCTTTCAAAGCCTAAGGTGTCCTTGTCCAATGGAAAGTACTATTTTTCTCTCTTTTTTGAGTCAATTGATTCAGGAATTGCAGCTACTAAAGTCATGAAGATGTGATTTCCTTATAATTAGGCCTTACTAAAGCTGGACGAGATCATAATTTAACTTTACTACCTATGTTAGGCATGGTTTAATATATAGTGGTCATCTCTGTTTGAGCGATTTATTTTCCCCATGTTTTTTCAGGCTCTTAAACTTGATAACGCTCCCTGGTTAAAGCTGGAGCCCGCTAGTTAGTCATTGATCTAAGTCTGTAAAAAGACTATATTATTGTGCATGTAAACAGACCTTTAGGAGAAATCAATCCCAAGTTTTGCAGATTAAACTGTTCAGCAGAAAATATACAAGGCGGATTTTCGTTTTCTTTTCTAGCGAGCCTTTGCAAATTATCGGTTATTTTTAGTTCATGAGACTGAACTTTACATCCCCAGCTCCGGTCAAAAAAAGGAAAGAAAAATTGAAGAAATATTATTTCATGACAGATTTTGATTTTTTCTTTTTCCTTGATTAGATCCAGTGAATCCTCTATATTTCAGTTGTCTGTTGTCAGTTATTCTTGTCATACAGTTTAGACATCCGCGTTCTCTCTTGGTTCATCTCCTAACTGGTGCTTATTTGAATCCTTGAATTTATTTACAGCCACTGGGCGACCTGGGAACATTGGAAGCTCTTGAGACCGGCGAAGCCCAATTCTCGGGTACTAAACCGATGCTCAAAGTTGCAGATCTCATTGGTCGCTCCATTGTGGTTTATGAGACCGAAGATAGATCTGATTCTGGTGTTGCAGCTGCAGTCATAGCTAGAAGTGCAGGTGTTGGTGAGAACTACAAAAAGATCTGCACCTGTGATGGTGTCACCATATGGGAGTCTAGTTAGCTTTTTTAGCATTCAACTCTGCGGTACTTGATAGCGTGGAATTTATAATATGGTCACGGTACTTGATGAAAATAAAACTTGTATAACCTTTTTGTTCAGGTGTGTGAAATATAAAGAGAGAGAGAGAGAGAGAGGGAAAGAGAAGATTAGGGGAATGTAAATGGGTAGATTGGATTAATCCCTATCCTTCTTTTTACATATTTTTACATAGGCAATGCCATTTTGGCCATCACATCCCTATTTAACGTCTAATTATATATAATAAATCCGTGTACAGTACGGGTATTCTAATATTTCTCAAATTGGAGCATACTTGTCATGTATGCTCAGTTTGTTATAAATAAAATGCATTCTATTTCTTCCTACTGGTTTTGTGAATAAATCTGCTAACTGATGAGCATTGATGAGCAGATTGAGATTGGATATAGTAAGCTTGAATATCGGATATCGGAAACGTATCGAAAAAATACTTAATATAACAGGTATCGTCAATATATCGGGAGATATCGTCATATCCGGTGATATATCGGTTTTATCGTATCGGCAGGGGTCCCAAAACGATATTTCTCGGCCGATATGACCAAAATTTGATTTCCCGATAGTAAGTGTTGATGTATCTTCAACCTTCTCCTTCACAAAATGACAATTAACCTCGATATGTTTCGTTCGCTCATAAAATGCAGAATTAGAGACGATATAGATTGCAACCTTGTTATCACAATATAACCGCATAGAAGAAGTGAGCTCAAAATCAAGCTCTTTAAACAGAAACCAGATCCATATAAGCTCACAAATAGTATTCGCTATGGTTCGGTACTTTGACTCAGCACTGGAACGACATTACGTTTTGCTTTTAACTCTTTTAGGAGATCAAGTTATCTTCTACAAATACGTAATATCCTGTAGTAGATCTGCGATCAGATGGAGACCCAGTTCAATCTGCATCAGTGAATCCTACCATTCGAGAATGTTCATGATCTGAATACAGTAGACTCTTCCCTGGTGCATTCTTCAAATATCGAAGTATCCAAATCACCGCATCCCAATGAGCAACTTGAGAATCGGCCATGAATTGGCTCACAACGCTAACATGATATGCAATAACGGGTCGAGTGATGGTGAGATAATTTTGCTTACCGACCAATTGTCGGCATCTTCCGGGAACTTCAAACAAATCACCTTATCTCGGAAGCAGCTTAGTATTAGGATCCATTGAAGCCTCTATGGATCTGCACCTTAACATCCCAGTTTTAGTCAGCATATCAAGCACATACTTTCGCTGTGAGATATAGATACCATCTTTCAATCGAGCAACCTCGATACCCAAGAAATATTTACGATTTCCAAGATCTTTAGTTTAAAACTTTGTTTGAAGGTGATGCTTAAGCTATGCAATACCAGCCATGAAAATATTCCTAGAGGGGTGTGTTGAATAGGAATATGCTACTAATATACTCAAATTAAAAATTCTAAACTATACTTGCAAATACAAACCATAATTGAATAGCTAAATAAACGATGAATCAATAAATGTAAGTGGCTAAACTAATCATAATTGTGCACAATAAGCAATCATGCAAGAACAATCACAAGAATGAGCAATTAGAGCATACAGGGAACAAGTATGCAAATTCTATTTATGAATATAAAGCAAGTGCAAGAAAGAGATAGAAATTGCAAACGCAAACACGCAAGGTTTTAGAGAGGTTCGGAAGAGCCGCTAGTTCTCTTTCTTTAGGCGTACGGGCCAGTTCCACTAAACATGTCTCCACTGAGACAACATGTTGCGCACACGTAACTGACACAACACGTTTCCACCGAGACTACACGTTGCGCACCCGCAACCTTCCAACACGCCGCTCGATACACGGGCGACTATTCTCTCAATACAATCACACGTCCTCACACTTTAGCACTTCTTCTCTCGACAAGCTTCTGTCTTTACAAAAGATGTTCCTCTCTTACAATGTCGATGTAACAACCGAGTTCATTTATACCATTTCCAGTTCTCGTATTTCCTTAATTGAGGTATTTTCTTGGTTTATCGTGTTTGGATGCGAATGGTATTTTACATTTTACCTTGCATTCGACCCGACCCGCTTGCTTGAGCTTGTTGATTTATATTTATGGATTATCCTGATTTGTTACGTAGACTGGTGCATTTTCATGTTTAGTACTGTCACGTCTCGCTTCCCGGTGTACGGCGAAGGAGACGCGACGAGGTCCGCTACGTATGTACTCAAAAGTACACACGCTAAGCGTATCTAAGCAATATAAAAGTAAATCACAAGAGACAAGAGATATAAAAATAACAACAACTTTATTAATAACATTCTTTTGTACAATGCATGAAAAGTAAATACAACTTGAATGAAAAGCGATGCCTAAACAGTGGCATAACAGGAAATGAAAATACTGAATAGAACAAGGTACAATATCTAGAGCTCGGGATCTTCGTGAAACTGCTCCAAGTCTTCACCGGTGGGCTCGATCTCTGCTGGGTCCAAAGCACCTGACGACATTCAAAGAAGAAAGAAATAGAATGTCGTCAGCGAACAGGTCGCTCGGTAAGTCCCAAAGATAAGGAAGAACTAGAAAGACATAATAAGAGTATTTTTCTAAAGAGGTATGTTGTAGAATATTATGGAATATTGTGTTAACGCTGTTGTTTGTAGCTTGGTACAGAAGGATGCCAGTGTATACGAGAGGGGTCTCTATATGCTAGAGACCAGGGCAAACAGAATGTACAAGGAACCGTTAAGCCACGGACAACAACGGAATATGGTTAGGTGTCTTAATCTGACCACCTCGTGCCACCTTTAACACCTTCCGTACCAATCTACCCCTTAAACCCCGTAGTGTTTTGATAGTATTGTTGTATTGTATTGTGTAAGTTGGATGACTGACCAAAACCATGATATCAGTAAACATGTTGTAATTGCATAATCAGGTAAATCGAATAACGGAATAATGGATGTATATCCATGGTTTGATTCAGTCAAGTTGTATAGACTGTTAACTGGATTCTGGGATTCATGTGTTCATATTGAGTTGGAATATTAAAGAATATAGATTGACTTGAATCATTTTCAAGTCAAAAATAAGCAGACTCAAACCCGAGTCAGACTAAAGAAATGCAATTTGAAATTCTATAATTGTTAGGGTCCTTATTGTAAATTATAAAACTTGAGGGGTTTTTATGTAAAAATACTTTTGCATAGTTTTCAAGATACACCCCAAGTATTTATTATTCGTCTTTATAGTTATAATGAGCGTGATTTTATTTAGTGATATTTCTAGGGAATATATCCTAATAAAGGTATTAATTTGTAATATTAATTTATTTGAAATTCATGGTATTTTAATGTAACTTTTACCCTTGTAATTTTTAGAAAAAAGTGGAAACTTTATCTTATAATAAAGTAGGTGTTTAAATGATAAATATATATGTGTTTATATAAGAATAATTTTTAATAAATATTTTATTTTCCAAAAATCTCATTTTTCATAAATGTCGTATTCTAAACCTTTCGAGACCGAATGCTCCTTGCGGAGGTCTGAATCTCGCACTACTAAGCCCGAGGGTGTACGATAAACCGTACAATCCCTAACGGGTTCCCCAAATGTGGGTTGTAGTGGCGCTTTGCAAAGATTTTATAAATACTAATCATTTAGAAAACGGTTTCATAAAGATAAGGTATTTATTTGTAAAAGGGTGTAAATTTCCGTATTTTAGATTCTAGGGTTTCCTAAGCCAACTAGCCTATTTCTAAATGGTCTAAACGACACGTCATTAGAAGTCTCAAATCGCCTCTTCACCACCAATTGCGGCCAGGTAAGTGCCATGTGAGTGGGAGGCTCTCCACTACAAGTAGTGGTCCTAATTAAGTAACCACTCGTCTTAGACACACTTGCCTAGACACCACAAAGTCAGATTTAGATAAACGATCGATGTCCATGACATATCGTATTTTCCTATTAAAAGATTTTGTTTTAAAATTGTATACAACTTAGAACTTTCAGAAAAGGTTAATAAAAAAAATGGTATTTTAATGAAAAATCTTGTAATATCGTATTCTAAATTTTGATGATATCAAATAAGGTTGTATTTGCGTGTGTGTGGAGGTAGGTCATTACCTCGTGATCTACGTTAAGCTATAGCAATTGTTAAAGGTTAAATGTGATAACTAAACATGGTGGTATTTAAGTGCGAAAAATACGGTATTTTGCAAAAGTTATCATTTTATGTGAGAAACTTTATCCAAATTGATTTTTAAGTGATTAATAGTCAACATGAATATGTTTAAGCATTATGGAATTAGTGATAAGTGATTTTTGATAGAAAAACCGAATCGGAAATCGGTTTGTTCCGATTTCCGTCGAGTTTTAAAAAGTCGTATTATTATGAAGGAAAAGAAAGGTAGAAAAGGGGACTTACGGGTTTTGGACAAGCTAGAGAGTGCTAGGAAGGTAGTGGGTTTGTCGGCGGGTCGAAACGTCGTGAAGAGTCCTAGTACGATCGCCGGGATTCGCCGTCGATTTCGGCAGCGCTTCGCCTTTCGCTCGTTTTCTAACGTACCGAGTTCTCTTGAAATTTTTTGAGAGCGGACTTAGGAATGTAGGGTGAGAAGGTAGAGGGTATGGGGGTTTATATAGGGTTAGGCTAGGGTTAGGGTTTTTAATAAAAAAATATTTAAAAAATATACAAAATCATTAAAAATTCATTAAATATAGGAGTAAAAGGGATTTATTGGCCAAATGATAACCGATCCAAGCATTTCGAGTATGCAGGAGGGTGGACAAGGTTAAGACCCAACTTTTCTCTGTTGGTGACTCGGCCGTCCGGCTAAGTCCGGCCGGCGGCGCCGAGTCGGGCCAAGTCAGGGGTCCAATGGCTTCGGGGGTACAATTTGGTATATTTACTTTTTGTTGTTCAGTACATATTTTGGGAGTTATGGCCTTTTTACCGTTGACTTCCAAAAAATATTAAAACAAAATAAATACAAAAATAATATGGGGCATGAGATTTAAACTCCGATGGCTTGGTTCAGCAGTGCAAGGTATTACCAATGAGCTACAAGCTCTTCTTGTAATTATGGAGTGAAATAAATACTTAAATAGATATCAGCTGCAATAAATTCTCCAAGTATACATTGAATTTAAATCAATTCTTTGTACATTAAAAATGGAGTTGTTACAAGTACATACTGGCATTTTATCTGGCATTGCATCTTTTACCATATAACATTTTAGGTCACGTAAAATATTTTAAAATTGCATAACATGGCCTGCTTGATACCCCTAATCCCGTGGCATCATCCACGCATCTTGTTCTCGTCCCGTTCAGTAAAACGGACGTGTTTAGATGGCTACGCGCACGTACGTGCATCCGTTCTTGGGGGTATGCATTTTCGTTACCTAAGCATTCATTTTAAAATTTGGAAGTCGCATAAATTTTTCGTATTTTAAATCTGAATTTTTAGACCTGATCCGGGCGTGTTTTGGAATATTTTTGTATCCCGCCAAAATTCAAATTAATTAATTAATTTAAATATATCGACAGATTAAAATTACTTAACTAACAAACATCTTTTATTTTTTTTTAAATTTTATTTTTTTCCTAACTTCTTAACAACCCCGGTCCCACCTTTCTCTCTCTTTCTCTCCTTTTCTTTCTCTCTTCTCTCTTTCTCTCTCCCCACTACCTTCCAAAATTCTATCTCCTTCCTGTTCATTTCTCTCTCTCTCACCTCTCGATCTCTCTCTCCTCTTGTATTCTCTCTCTCTCTCTCATCTCGATCTCTCTCTTTGCCTCTCTCCTCTCATTGATTTTCTCTCTCTCTCTGCATGTATATAAAATGTAAACCCTATTTTATTTTTTATTTATTTTGAAACTCACCCCTCTCTCTCTCCTTCTTCCTCGTCCGCGCCGACGAGAAAACCTAACCCTAGCCTCGCCTCGCGCCCGTCTCTTGCCACCGCCGACTCCCTCGCCCCATCATCATCACCATACCCTTCTCCTCTCCTCCTCGACCACCGCCTCAACCTCACCTCTCTCTCCCGAGCCTGCACCCTGCACCCATCGTCACCTGCCTCGCTGTCGTCCCCTCATCCCCGACGACCTCACTTCGTCGACTCCATCTCGACACCGCCTCCTCTCCCTGAGCACTGCCATCCCCGACTCCCCCTGCACCGAACCCCGATCCCAACATCAAGAACCCATAACCTGCAATCCAACCCTTGCCGGCATCCTCACGTCGCCGACCCATTGCCGACCAGCCTCGACATCCCCATTACCACAACCTCCTCTCCTCCTCCCTGCAAACACCCCGGCGAACCCTGTGCACCCGAGCTTTCCCTGTGGAAACGCTGCAACTCCCCGCGGCCATTGCCGACCTCGCCTGCCCCGTCGACCTCGTCGACTTCACTCATCACCGTCTCCATATACCTCTTCTCTTCTCTCCTCCACTCTCAAAAGCAGCAGGAACCCTGCACAGAAACTGACCACATGAAACCAAGAATCTTGATCCATTGCCTCGCCGGAAAAACACCACCTACACCTTGCCGTCGACGGCCCATCGTCGACGGCACCCCCTCGCCTTCTTCTCTGCCCCAGAGAACCCGGAGGATCCCAACCTTCTTCTCTTTCTTCTCTCCTTCTCTTTTCTTTTCTTGATTCACGTTTTCCGGTGATCGACGGAGTCGTGCCCGTCGCTGTTGATCCGGGTGATCCTGAGGACGTTCCCAGACAGCGCGGTCGTATTCTTGCCTTACCTGGTTCTGTTCTGTGCTCGCATTGACACATCGCGACGCTTTCCCGACATCCGACGTGTCGTACGTACTGCTTTGAGATCCGATCATGCAAGTTAATCTTGCTACATGCTATTTAAATTATTACATACTTTTTTAAGTACGTATTAAACCCGTTGTTTAAATCTAGTGCCCCATATTTCATTTTAACATTTCGATGTTCCATTTATATCATTTTAGATCTAGAACATGAAAACATATCTTATTGCATATTAGATTACAATACACTGTACCCATATCCATATTTATATCACATAGTGCTTATGTGTACAGCCCATAGTACCATTTATAGTTTATAACTTTTCGGACACCTATTTGCATCCATCTGGTCTAATATATATACAATTGCATCCATAGATCATATTAATACCTAATAATGTGATATTAACATTCCATGTTTGATAAAGTGTATTCTAATTAATATTGGAACTATAATCTTAACCCTAATCGATAACTGTGCATCCATGTGTTTGAATTTATACCTATTTGCATACCAGATCACACTATTCCATTTTATTGTTACATTGGTATCCCATACTTGTTTTTGTGTACCCATGCTTATTATAGTTTGATTATGAGCACCCCTGTGACATTTGTGCACCCCGTGACATGACTTGATACACTACTACTTGACACGACTTGATACCGTGCACTTCTTGACATGATTGGATCTTTATACACTAGCTGACATGACCTGATGTACCACAGCTTGACCTGTTACCTGATCTTGTTACTAATGCCAACAATCTTGACATGTTGTCCCTACAGACATTTCCTGTTGTCTATTCAGACAAACCTGTACCTGCTTAATCCCGTGTTGGCATTAGCTCCAGATTTATCAATTCCTGACTTGAACATATAACCTGGGGGTATGGGGAAATCAATGATGAAACCTGACTTGTAACTCGACAGTTCGATACCTTTACTGATCAGTTTTACGGGCTAGGCCAGCCCCGGGATGCTGCTGCTGACATCATTCATCGTTACCTACTACCTTTCACTGCCTTGCGGCACGTCTCGGATTCAGTCCGAGAATCTTGACAGTGGTCCCGGGCACGCACGGTATACTATTGAGTTACATCGATAATTCATCAAATTGATTTCAAAGACTTGAGAGTAGTTAACCCAGTAGACCAGTTTAGATTACTCACTGCACATCATCTGTGCCTTACCTTCACTGTCCTTATTTATGTTACTGTTATACCTTTATTACTGTTCATACTCGTGCCTACATATCTCGTTATCCCCTGATTATATTATTATTGATGTAATGACGTACTGACATCTGGGTTTTGCATGGCCTAGATTCTCTACCCTTATCGCAGGCTGATCAGGAGTACTTCCGCCGTTGGGCCGAGCAGTGAGGATCCAGCTGGTATTCAGTTTTACTTTCCTGGTGTTTTGTTTATTGGATCTATTGCTTCCGCATTATTTTATTCTTGACTCGTTTATTCTGGCTTATGGATATGTGTTAGATAGTTTATTATTGTTCTTGATATCTCTACAGCCGTAATGTGACCGTGGAAGGATATTTCCTATCCACAGGTAGCATGGTTGGCTCTGTCACATGCCTATCTTAGCGTACTCTGGGAAGCGGGGCGTGACAGGGTTTGTTTGGTATCAGAGCCATAGGATT
Source organism: Agapanthus africanus (assembly GCA_030015575.1). Taxonomy (NCBI): domain Eukaryota; kingdom Viridiplantae; phylum Streptophyta; class Magnoliopsida; order Asparagales; family Amaryllidaceae; genus Agapanthus; species Agapanthus africanus. The sequence continues at coordinate 112,217,157 of JASDDO010000008.1, read as the reverse complement.
TAGGTTAATCGGGTTTGATTCTTTTGTAGTTGGGTATTGGACCCAATACACGAATCGGAAAATCCGTGATTAGGAACATGTCCTGCCACATTGTTAGACGATATGCAAACAACTTTGCATCTCGAGTTGAAATTATTTTGGTTCCCTATTGTTTCTTCCGTCCTATTTCTTTGATTCTGATACTAGGATTTGAGCGACTTGAACGGAGTTATATGGCTGTAACTATGAACTGCAGTATAGTTACAATGTGGTACTCTATTTAAGTAACTTGGAGTCCTGGACTTGTTTCATTTCCTTGTTTCATTACTTTGGTTCTCTCCGTTTCATTGCTTACCAGTTTATGTTTTGCAGATTTCTTGGTGACCGATACCGGCAGTTTTGAAGTTGTCTTAGAAATTGATGGTCTCACTTTCCACGCTCACATTGATTGTAGGGCAAATAAAGTGATTTTCCAGATTCCCGGACATCCGGAGTTTTTTTTGCTGGAGGTAGCAGTTCTGTCGGGCTAGTCGAGTTTAGGGCTAGGCCGACAAGCAATGTTCTTTCGTCAATGGAAGTTGATAAGGAGGAAGCGCCAGCTGTAGTTTGAGAGTTCATGGACGTGTTCGAGGACATCTCGGGTTTACCGCCAAAACGAGATGTGGAGTTCGCGATCGATCTTGTTCCTGGTGCAGCGCCAATCTCAAAGGCGCACTATCCGATGGCACCAGTGGAGTTGGAAGAAGTAAAGAAGCAGGTTACCGAATTGCTAGAGAAGGGTTGAATTCGCAGCAACAATTCACCTTGGGGAGCTCCAGTTCTTCTAGTAAAGAAGAAAGATAACACAAGGAGGATGTGCATAGATTATCGAGAATTAAACCGGATGACTATTAAGAACAAGTACCCGATCCCTCGCATTGGCGAATTATTCGAGCAGCTTAGTGGCGTAAGGGTATTCTCGAAGCTGGATTTACGATCCGGATATCATCAGGTCTGAGTTAAATCAGAAGATATTTGCAAGACTGCGTTCCGAACTCGGTATGGACATTACAAGTATTTAGTGATGCCATTCGGAGTTACGAATGCACCGGCGATATTTATGGACTTGATGAACCGAATCTTTTCACCGTTCTTGGACCAGTTTATAGTGGTGTTCATTGATGATATTCTGGTCTACTCGAGGAGCATTGAAGAGCATGCGGAACACTTGAAGATCACACTGCAGACATTGAGGCAAGAAAGATTATATGCGAAGATGAGCAAGTGCAAGTTTTGGCTTGAAGAAGTGAAGTTTTTGGGGCATGTCGTGTCTGAAGATGGAGTCGCCGTTGATCCCGAAAAGATTACAGCAGTTCGAGATTGGCCGATTCCGAAGAACGTTGTAGAGATAAGAAGTTTTCTTGGACTTGCCGGCTATTATAGAAGGTTCGTGGAGAACTTTGCTCGTCTGGCTGAGCCTTTGACCAAGCTTACGCGCAAAGAAGTACCATTTGTGTGGACGGATAAGTGTACGTCAGCTTTTGAGGCGTTGAAGCAGAGGTTGATAACCGCTCCTATTTTAACCGTGCCAGACAGTTCCGGAGGATTGGTGATTCACAACGACGCATCTGGGAAAGGATTGGGATATGTTTTGATGTAGTATGGGAAGGTTATAGCTTACGTATCGAGACAGTTGAAGACCCATGAGAAGAATTACCTAACTCATGAATTGGAGCTAGCAGCTGTGATTTTGCATTGAAGATTTGGAGACACTACTTATTGGGCGAAAGGGTCGAAGTATTCATTGATCACAAAATCTCGAAGTATGTGTTCGCACAGAAGGAGCTTAATATGAGGCAGCGTAGATGGTTGGAGCTGATGGTTTAATACGATCTTGATCTTAAGTATCATCCGGGGAAAGTTAATGTCGTGCCGGATGCGCTTAGTCGGTTGCCAGCAAATCAGATGTTGAATGCACAGAAGGAACTTATTGAAGACTTTCGGAGATTCGATTTGGAGGTCGTGCTACCGCATTCTTCGGGACAGTTGATGCAGCTGCAAGTACAGTCGTCGTTGATCGAGAATATTAAAGCAGCGCAATTGCAGGACCCAAGATTGCAGAAGTTTCGAGAATAGGTTGAAGCTGGAATTCGAACGGACTTACTGATTCATGAAGATGGTTCGTTACGATATGGTGGTCGTTTGTGTGTGCCAAAAGGAGATATTTGCGAAGAGGTTATGAAGGAGGAACACAGTTCCGCATATTCCGTACATCCAGGAGGCACGAAGTGTAGGGTTCCTAGGCACGCTAATGAGGTCTCACAAGGCATCAACCATGCCAATTTCGAATTTTACGGTGCCGAGAAACCCTAGACTAGATCGTTAACTAGAATTTTAGGCGAAACAGAAACTAGTTAACAACTTAACTAAGTGAACGGAAAATACAACCTTTGTAGATCCGGTCCTCCACCTCCATAGCTCCGTGATGATGTCTCCTCGCTGTCCAAATCGAATCCATGACTCTAGCATCGGCTTCATCGGAGAAATGGGCGGGCTAGGTCGTCGACTTTGATGCCGAAGATGATCTACGTCGAGGCATCACAAGATCAAGCTCCAACTTCACCAAGCCATGAAACTTGTGAAGAAAACACCCTATACTACTTGGCAAGTGGTAGAGGATGAAGAAATAGGAAGTGAGTTCACTTTAGAATTGGATTTCTCACTCTTTTTCACTAGTTGCCATTGATGGAGGCAAGCTTCTTCATCTTGAAGAAGAAGAAGAAGAAGAAGAAGAAGATATATTATGATAAGTTATTTGCAAATAGAAAATAAATGAATACTTATCATAATCCAACCATGGTCAAGTGTAGAGAATGAACTAGGGTTAAGTTAAAGGGTTAGGGTTTAGGAAAGAAACAAAATGGCTTTGACTTTCAACACTTCAGGAAGTTTCAAGAAAGAAACAAAATAAGTCACCACTTTATTTATCCTTCCATAAAGAATAAATAAATAAATAAATGAATAGATAAGAAAAACAAAACCCTAACCATTTAATAACCATGGTTTAATTCTTTACACAAACCCAAGTTAGCATGTATCATCAAACATGATACATACTAGTGTACAAAAGTATATCACATATACAATGTGCACATCAAGTGAGAAAATCCATTTAAAGTGAACCAATACCAGTTAATGCAAAGTAATATATCAAATATATAATTATGCATTAAATCATTAAATCATTACTTGATTTAACGATCCGGTCATATCGCATATAACCGACTAATATCCATTGTATCGGCTTATCGAATCAATTCTCGATTCGATAACTAGGTTATATCACATACAACCATTCGATACATTCATCGCGAGAATAGAATACGGTATCACATACACGCATTATTCTCGGTCCCGCACATATCTCATATGCGCTCCTATTTCGTTTCGCTTGAGCCAGGAAACCTCTGTGTAGGACTCTAAAGACTCGTCAATACGCCGGCAGCAGGTGATGATCATATCAAACACCCACAAGCCGCAAGCGGTCTGCTAAACGTAACGGCCGCCCGGGTATTGAGCGATCAGAAGATCGACGAGCAAGCCCGCTCACACTCCTGTGAATCCAACCAGTAACACTTACCGTACAGTCCGGTCTGTTCGTCTGATATGTCGCATATCTTATCTTGGGGTGGTAAACGTCAGACCCCAATAGCTCAATAAGTCGTGTCGATATGAGGTCTATAACAGTTCGAGAAACTACTGGTAACACTTACCAGTAAATCTCAGCAACCCTGGCCAGGGATTTCCGGTTATAGCCAATCGAACACAGCGCAACATCAACTCCCTATACCGGGAGGGACGAATCCCCTCCTATCGCTCATTGCCTCCATGTGATTCGGGACTGTACCCAAAAGCCACCGTTTTGCACGCCCTCTTGGACGTGGTAAGGTGGAAATCAAAGCACAGTGGGAATCACACAAGACTCTATGACGATCTCGGGTCTACAGACTAACCTGTACCAGTGTCACCAGAGAACTGCCATCTGACGTGAGGTATAATACCATCTGGGAGTTCTCGGCGAGTCCGTCCAGTGTACCCAGTCTCCACTGAGCACCCGTATATCATCTCCGATGTCAAACACCAATGGATATGGGATCATCCATCGCCCATCTGTATGAGTCGAGAAGGTATACGCAAGTCTACTCTGGTATATCGATGCCCCGTCTCGATACACCCACGACTAGGGACCTTGAAGGATGTAATTATGGACTACCATGTCCCCATTAGTATGATCCGCATCATAGTCCAGGTAGTCAAGTACTCATCCTAAGGGCTTTACCAACATGCAACAGAGAGACATCCAGTATGCACGTTAAGGTAAAGAGTAACCAGATAGCATACTATCATGTCGAGCAAGAAAGTCCTCCCTATATATGTCCAAGCATCCACTACAATATACATCCTATGTACAGTAATGGCCTCTAAGGCATACATATAACTAACACGAAGATATACCGTGATCTACGACAGCATTTCTGGTGGGAAGGTATGAAAAGGGAGATCGCCCGTTTTGTAGCGAAGTGCTTGGTATGTCAGCAAGTTAAGGCTGAACATCAAAGAGTAGCTGGTTTATTGCAACCACTTCCGATTCCTCAATAGGAGTGGGAACATATAACCATGGATTTCGTGACAGCTTTACCGCGGAGTCCAAAGGGCAACAATGCAGTTTGGGTGATTGTTGATCGATTGACCAAAGCAGCTCACTTCATACCATTTCGAGTTGGTCAGTCAACGGAAGCGTTAGCAGAACGGTATATGCAGTAGATTGTGAGATTGCATGGAGTACATGTGAGCATCGTGTCCGACCGTGACACCCGATTCTTATCGCACTTCTGGAGGAGTTTACAGGAAAGTTTGGGGATGCGATTGAAGTTTAGCAGAGCTTATCATCCTCAGACAGATGGCCAGTCGGAGAGAACAATCCAAACTCTTGAAGATATGTTGAGAGCTTGCATGTTGGACTTCAAGGGTTCGTGGAAGGATAATCTACACTTGGTGGAGTTTTCGTACAACAACAGCTTTCAAGCGACTATTCAGATGGCTCCATTCGAAACTTTATATGGTCGCAAGTGTCGTTCACCTGTTTGTTGGGACGATGTTGGAGAACGAAGATTATTGGGACCGGATTTGATCGTGCAAATAGTTGAGAAGGTTAACACTATCCGGAATCATATGAAAGCAGCACAAGACCGACAAAAGAGTTGGGCTGATACATCGAGAAGACCTCTAGAGTTCACCGTTGGTAATTTGGTGTTCTTGAAGATATCACCGACTAAAGGAATTATTCGTTTTGGAAGTCGAGGAAAGCTTAGTCCTCGATTCGTTGGGCCTTTTGAGATTTTGGAGCGTGTTGGAGAAGTGGCGTATCGATTGACTTTATCGCAATCCTTGGCGAATGTTCATTACGTGTTTCACGTATCTCAACTCCGTAAGTATATTCGAGATGAAACACATGTGCTGGATCATTCGGAGCTGACTGTACGTGAAGATTTGACCTTTGAGGAGCGACCGATGTCAATTGTGGATCGAAAGGAAAATGTTCTTAAAAACAAGGTTATCCCTCTCGTACTTGTTTCTTGGGGAAATTGCTCGCATGGAGAATCAACTTGGGAACGAGAAGATGAAATCCGGCAGAAGTTTCCACATCTATTCTTGTTGTTTCTTGATTGTTTATCTTTTCTTGTTCTTGGAATTTCGAGAACGAAATTCTTTTTGTAGTTGGGTATAATGTAACAACTGAGTTCATTTATACCATTTCCAGTTCTCGTATTTCCTTAATTGAGGTATTTTCTTGGTTTATCGTGTTTGGATGCGAATGGTATTTTACATTTTACTTTGCATTCGACCCGACCCGCTTGCTTGAGCTTGTTGATTTATATTTATGGATTATCCTGATTTGTTACGTAGACTGGTGCATTTTCATATTTAGTACATACTGGCATTTTTTTTGGCATTGCATCTTTTACCATATAACATTTTAGGTCACGTAAAATATTTTAAAATTGCATAACATGGCCTGCTTGATACCCCTAACTCCGTGGCATCATCCGCGCATCTTGTTCTCGTCCCGTTCAGTGAAACAGACGTGTTTGGATGGCTACGCGCACGTACGTGCATCCGTTCTTGGGGGTATGCATTTTCGTTACCTAAGCATTCATTTTAAAATTTGGAAGTCGCATAAATTTTTCGTATTTTAAATCTGAATTTTTAGACCCGATCCGGGCGTGTTTTGGAATATTTTTGTATCCCGCCAAAATTCAAATTAATTAATCAATTTAAATATATCGACAGATTAAAATTACCTAACTAACAAAAATCTTTTAACAAGTCTAGCTTTGAAAGTCTCAACTTTTCCATCTACACCAAGTAATCTTCTCAAGATATACTTGCTCCTGATGGGGATTTAACCCTTCAGATATAGCAGCCAAAGTCCATACTTTGTTGGTGTATAAGGATTCCATCTCAGATCGATAAACATCCAGCCATTTTTACAGAGTCTCACTCCTGATGGCCAGCTCGAAACTAGTTGGGTCATCATCTCATGTTGCATTCCTCGCTCCCACTGTCATAGAGAAACCAAAGTATCTCTCAGGCGGGTGAGAAACCCTACTAGATCGGCGGAGAGGCTGAGGTTCGTTGGAATCTACTGAATCCTTTAGTTCTATCAAATCATCTGCAGTAGTTTGTATAGCTGGAACGTTTCCAGTTCTACAGAACTGACCTTGCCTCGATCTTGTCCGGATTTTGCTTTTAGACATAGGCCGGACAACCCCAAATCTTAACTAACTTAAGAGATGGGCTCTTCCCTTTCCATATCTCATATGAAATGGTAGGCATCTGATTTGATCGGAACCCTATTCAACAGGTATGCAACTTCTTAAGTGCATATCTCCCAAAAGGAAATAGGTAACTCAGTAGTACTCATCATAGAGCACACCATATCATATAGGGTGTTATCGCTCCGCCCTGATACACCGTTGTGCTGTGGTGTATTCAGAGGAGTAATACTGAGAGAGAATCTCATTCTTCTTAAAATAGTCCAGGAGTTCCGTGCTCAAGTATTCTCCTCCTTGATCACATCAAAGGACATAATACTTATACCCGTATTTTGGTTCTCTACTTCTAACTTATATTCTGTGAATATCTCAAAAGGTTCGGACTCATGTTTCAACAGGAACATATGACTGAATCTTGAGAGATCATCAGAGAATGTAATGAAGTACAAAGAACCGGTCTTGGCATGTGTAGACTGGGGACCTACATACATCAACATGTATCATCCCAAGAGTTCACTAACTCTTTCTCTGTTTCCAATAAACAGAGTTATGGTCATCTTATCTTTGTGACATGATTGGCAAGTTTCATAAGATGTAAATTCAAACTGATTTAAATATGCATCTAAATGAAACTTAACTAGTCGGGTCGCATTGATATGACCTAGTCTACAATACCTCAAGAAGGATCCGTTCATTTCTGAACTCTTCCTCTTGTGTGTGTTCTATATACTAAGAACTGTAGTTTGATTTAGAACATCAATACTTTTAGATAACGTGCCTGAACCGATCAACTTTTGATATAGGAAATGTTCAAAACATTATCCAACAATACAAAATTTTATCATTTCTTTACTAATAAAGAGAGTGATGTGATTTTGTATATCAGGTTCGGTATCTAATAACATTCGTTCAGAATCAATGTATTTGTAATACAGGGTGACAGTGACCAACAGACTTGGCTGCAACACTTGCCACGTTTTCTGCCTCATGAAACTTATCACCCGTTCTCAGTTCTTTACCTATCTGTAGCCCATGTAACTGATTACATATGCGGGATCCTGATCCAGTATCACATACTCAGGATGTAAAGGATACTGAGAAACAGTTCTTTGTAATGAACACACCCGAAGAAGATGCATCATATGCACTTTCTTCGTTTGGGCGGCATAGGAATTCTGGCATTCCCCAATTTCCTGCTCTGTCTTATAACAATTATAAGTTGGAGCGGGACCAACGTTCCCCAGCTCAGTATAACAAGCGGGTTCGGTCAATTATCCGTATTATTATCTTGATTAAAGCGTGACATGGTCGCTACCAGGAGAGAGAGAGAGAAGAAAACACTCAGCGTGCGCTCTTGCAAGAATAGATTGGTTATTATTTTATCTAATCAGGATGGCTCCCACTGTTTTTTATCAAATCTTCCTTCAAACCCTAAAAGGAAAGACTAGCCGGGATTAATTACACGCTACAAGTTCGCCAATCTTTCAGCCAGGCCAGTGTCGGTACTTTGAGGGAGGTCCCCCGTGCTTTCACACGAACCTAATTAATGTAAACCTCGTTTTCCCAGAGGCGTAACCTCGTTAACACCTTTCTAGACACCTACTTGATCGGCTAATTGTAATGTGTAAAACTCTCCCAGGAGTAACTCTTACTCGCAGCGGGTATCGGGATCCAACTATCTCATAGAAGGTATGCAATCTCATTGCAAATTTCAATACTTAAAATTCCCGATAATATTTTGCCCCTAACGTGCTATGACCTTGACGAAAGCCAACAAACCATAGCCCGCTAGTCAAGTTCAACCCGTCATTTCCTGATTGAATTAAACCTACCCGCACGACCCTTGACGAAAGCCAACAAAGCCGCACGACTACCCTAATCCAATCGCATCGTATGCAGCAGATAAGCAGCATATAGCTACCGCACACTGCACCTTGACGAAAGCCAACAAATGCAGCACGAATACTATATACAACTTATCTGAAATGACGGAGGGCTACGACAGGTTTTTCTGAAAACCTATTGCGTAATGAACTTGATATCGTTGTAGAATCAAATGATTTTAAAATGGAGTGTTTTTGAGGCTTTTCTAGTTTTGCTAAAGGGGTCACTCCCGGTGAAGGGATCGTCGGCCCTTTCCTCGTCGAATGAGGTGCGGGATATATCATATATATCACTGTGCAAAGCAGAAACTATAGAAGCAATCAAAAGACAAACCGAGAGTTGTAGCATCTGCCAGTTATTGCTAAAGGAGTCACTCCCGGTGAAGGGATCTCGGTCCTTTCCTTATCGAATAAGGTGCAGGATATATCATATATACCGCTGTGCAAAGCAAGAACTGTAGCTACCTGTTTTATTTTGAAATTCGATTCTACAACATCTTTAGGTTTCTTTTATTTCATTAATCACATTAATGAAGTCCCATCATTTAAGTACCTAAACATCACAGATAAATACGACGTACACTTATGCCATCCGCATTCGTCTCGATGTCCCCTCGTGCACCGTTAGGTTAGGTAACTAACGGCTGAGCAGGGCAGGGCTAGCGCGGGTGTAAAACATAAGTAACGCCTATATAATATATCATATATACTGTATACTGTATCTTTCACAGAACATCACATGATCACATCACAGATATCGCAGCAGAAGAAACATATGAAATATTGGATATACTAGGACGTCCGTGTTTTCAATACGAGCCAGTATAAAACACGGATTCCACGGTCGCGATGAATAGCCAAACCCACACCCCTAGATCCCTACGAGAGCGGCAAGCAACCTTACCAATTCAAGAGTTAGGAGACCCGGACTCGACTCCTCGAGTTGGTCTCCCACTGGACTCCAGAACCCGGTTACTTGTGCCCTCCTCCTTGGGTCTATCCTAGTGCGGAAAAGTAAATAATATACATCAACGGTGACAACTTCCGCAACCTGGAAGTGCCCCAATAAAATAATATTACATACAAGTTTTTACATGAATGAAAATGAAAAACACTCATCTCACATAAAAAACCCCGGCTATTCAAACACGACGATCCAATATAACATATCCAGCAACACATAACATCACATGTCATCAACGTAAGTAAACATGCGTATCCCAATTGTCGTTGACATATAGCAACGAAACCGGCGATATCACATATTACACTTACGGTCACAGAAAAGAAAGTATAAAACTACAACAGTTGGAATCCGCAGCCTCTTTAGACAACGCATGCTTAATCAAATGAATTCCTTAGACATCACATGCCTAACAATTATAAACCCCGCATTTTAGTCTCAAAATCGAAAATACTTTTCAATATCAAGTCGGGCAATTCAACAAGATTCCCGAAAAACTGATCGAATGCTCGTTGCAAACTTTAGTAGGCGGCTGCACCCCTGATACCGTCGACGAAGTGCACCAAGGCGGAACACCGCTGCCGCGAGCACTCGAACGGATGCTTTCGGTGACGGGGTTCTCCTACAGTCACTTGGTCGGGGCTATGGGGTGTAGCTGTCTATTAAGTTTACCGGCGAATATCCGCGTACGCTACGTGATTGCGACGGACTTTTGATCACATCAAAATTCCGTGGCAACCGATCAAGTGAGACTAAACTGCTATGTTTATAACATTCATGCAGTTATCTCATAACTACTTGTGAATTCCAATTATTGTATCACATTTCGGATAAAATAGAAAATGTTAAACTTTCTGATCGAACACCCAAGTTTTCCCGAAACAGCTCAACACATGAAATAGGTTTAAAAACATTCACTTCGTGCCTCAGTACCAACGGTCCAGCCGTAGAAGGGTCAAGCCAACGCCTCACATGTGGCACGCCGTACTGCCCCAAACCCGAAGGTTCAAAGGGCAGTTCAAGACGGTCACATAATCGAGTTAAGGTTTGTTGACTTCTAGAGGGTCCATCGCGTTACTTGCACTACTTAGAACGTTATTAAACCACGGAAAGATCCAACACTTGGAAATTTCCCGACAGGGGAAAAAAGTGGGTATTTATATCAGGTCGAACTTTTTAACATATTCAACAAATTATCCGGAAAAACACATAGACAAAGTTTGATAATCCGATCGAATCTACGAACTCCCAATACAACCCAGAAAACTCAACTCTTGAGTAAGATTTAAAAATTCCCAGAAAACTCAGACATTCAAGAAAGAAGTTACTGTGCAAACAGTTTTGAAAACGGAGACAATTTGGCCGCGGAACCGCCGCACGAGCCATGCTCGTGCCGCGGTTCCACCGCACATTGAACGATTCAGAAGCACGTGCTTCACAGTAACTCTTAAATTTACCTGCTGAATTTTCTGGAAATTTTTAATTCACAAAAATCCAAATTTTCAGAAAATTTCTAGAGAGCATGAAAAAATAGGGTTTCGATGTTCGTTCGGATTTCAAATGTCGTCTAGACTTCGCCTAAGGCTCTAGCTAGACTCTGATACCACTGTAGGGTTCCTAGGCACGCTAATGAGGTCTCACAAGGCATCAACCATGCCAATTTCGAATTTTACGGTGCCGAGAAACCCTAGACTAGATCGTTAACTAGAATTTTAGGCGAAACAGAAACTAGTTAACAACTTAACTAAGTGAACGGAAAATACAACCTTTGTAGATCTGGTCCTCCACCTCCATAGCTCCGTGATGATGTCTCCTCGCTGTCCAAATCGAATCCATGATTCTAGCATCGGCTTCATCGGAGAAATGGGCGGGCTAGGTCGTCGACTTCGATGCCGAAGATGATCTACGTCGAGGCATCACAAGAACAAGCTCCAACTTCACCAAGCCATGAAACTTGTGAAGAAAATACCCTATACTACTTGTCAAGTGGTAGAGGATGAAGAAATAGGAAGTGGGTTCACTTTAGAATTGGATTTCTCACTCTTTTTCACTAGTTGCCATTGATGGAGGCAAGCTTCTTCATCTTGAAGAAGAAGAAGAAGAAGAAGAAGATATATTATGATAAGTTATTTGCAAATAGAAAATAAATGAATACTTATCATAATCCAACCATGGTCAAGTGTAGAGAATGAACTAGGGTTAAGTTAAAGGGTTAGGGTTTAGGAAAGAAACAAAATGGCTTTGACTTTCAACACTTCAAGAAGTTTCAAGAAAGAAACAAAATAAGTCACCACTTTATTTATCCTTCCATAAAGAATAAATAAATAAATAAATGAATAGATAAGAAAAACAAAACCTTAACCATTTAATAACCATGGTTTAATTCTTTACACAAACCCAAGTTAGCATGTATCATCAAACATGATACATACTAGTGTACAAAAGTATATCACATATACAATGTGCACATCAAGTGAGAAAATCCATTTAAAGTGAACCAATACTAGTTAATGCAAAGTAATATATCAAATATATAATTATGCATTAAATCATTAAATCATTACTTGATTTAACGATCCGGTCATATCGCATATAACCGACTAATATCCATTGTATCGGCTTATCGAATCAATCCTCGATTCGATAACTAGGTTATATCACATACAACCATTCGATACATTTATCGCGAGAATAGAATACGGTATCACATACACACATTATTCTCGGTCCCACACATATCTCATATGCGCTCCTATTTCGTTTCGCTTGAGCCAGGAAACCTCTGTGTAGGACTCTAAAGACTCGTCAATACGCCGGCAGCAGGTGATGATCATATCAAACACCCACAAGCCGTAAGCGGTCTGCTAAACGTAACGGCCACCCGGGTATTGAGCGATCAGAAGATCGGCGAGCAAGCCCGCTCACACTCCTGTGAATCCAACCAGTAACACTTACCGTACAGTCCGGTCTGTTCGTCTGATATGTCGCATATCTTACCTAGGGGTGGTAAACGTCAGACCCCAATAGCTCAATAAGTCGTGTCGATATGAGGTCTATAACAGTTCGAGAAACTACTGCTAACACTTACCAGTAAATCTCAGCAACCCTGGCCAGGGATTTCCGGTTATAGCCAATCGAACACAGCGCAACATCAACTCCCTATACCGGGAGAGACGAATCCCCTCCTATCGCTCATTGCCTCCATGTGATTCGGGACTGTACCCAAAAGCCACCGTTTTGCACGCCCTCTTGGACGTGGTAAGGTGGAAATCAAAGCACAGTGGGAATCACACAAGACTCTATGACGATCTCGGGTCTACAGACTAACCTGTACCAGTGTCACCAGAGAACTGCCATCTGACGTGAGGTATAATACCATCTGGGAGTTCTCGGCGAGTCCGTCCAGTGTACCCAGTCTCCACTGAGCACCCGTATATCATCTCTGATGTCAAACACCAATGGATATGGGATCATCCATCGCCCATCTGTATGAGTCGAGAAGGTATACGCAAGTCTACTCTGGTATATCGATGCCCCGTCTCGATACACCCACGACTAGGGACCTTGAAGGATGTAATTATGGACTACCATGTCCCCATTAGTATGATCCGCATCATAGTCCAGGTAGTCAAGTACTCATCCTAAGGGCTTTACCAACATGCAACAGAGAGACATCCAGTATGCACGTTAAGGTAAAGAGTAACCAGATAGCATACTATCATGTCGAGCAAGAAAGTCCTCCCTATATATGTCCAAGCATCCACTACAATATACATCCTATGTACAGTAATGGCCTCTAGGGCATACATATAACTAACACGAAGATATACCGTGATCTACGACAGCATTTCTGGTGGGAAGGTATAAAAAGGGAGATCGCCCGTTTTGTAGCGAAGTGCTTGGTATGTCAGCAAGTTAAGGCTGAACATCAAAGAGTAGCTGGTTTATTGCAACCACTTCCGATTCCTCAATAGGAGTGGGAACATATAACCATGGATTTCGTGACAGCTTTACCGCGGAGTCCAAAGGGCAACAATGCAGTTTGGGTGATTGTTGATCGATTGACCAATGCAGCTCACTTCATACCATTTCGAGTTGGTCAGTCAACGGAAGCGTTAGCAGAACGGTATATGCAGTAGATTATGAGATTGCATGGAGTACATGTGAGCATCGTGTCCGACCGTGACACCCGATTCTTATCGCACTTCTGGAGGAGTTTACAGGAAAGTTTGGGGATGCGATTGAAGTTTAGCAGAGCTTATCATCCTCAGACAGATGGCCAGTCGGAGAGAACAATCCAAACTCTTGAAGATATGTTAAGAGCTTGCATGTTGGACTTCAAGGGTTCGTGGAAGGATAATCTACACTTGGTGGAGTTTTCGTACAACAACAGCTTTCAAGCGACTATACAGATGGCTGCATTCGAAGCTTTATATGGTCGCAAGTGTCGTTCACCTGTTTGTTGGGACGATGTTGGAGAACGAAGATTATTAGGACCGGATTTGATCGTGCAAACAGTTGAGAAGGTTAACACTATCCGGAATCATATGAAAGCAGCACAAGACCGACAGAAGAGTTGGGTTGATACATCGAGAAGACCTCTAGAGTTTGCCGTTGGTAATTTGGTGTTCTTGAAGATATCACCGACTAAAGGAATTATTCGTTTTGGAAGTCGAGGAAAGCTTAGTCCTCGATTCGTTGGGCCTTTTGAGATTTTGGAGCGTGTTGGAGAAGTGACGTATCGATTGACTTTATCGCAATCCTTGGCGAATGTTCATTACGTGTTTCACGTATCTCAACTCCGTAAGTATATTCGAGATGAAACACATGTGCTGGATCATTCGGAGCTGACTGTACGTGAAGATTTGACCTTTGAGGAGCGACCGATGTCAATTGTGGATCGAAAGGAAAATGTTCTTAAAAACAAGGTTATCCCTCTCGTACTTGTTTCTTGGGGAAATTGCTCGCATGGAGAATCAACTTGGGAACAAGAAGATGAAATCCGGCAGAAGTTTCCACATCTATTCTTGTTGTTTCTTGATTGTTTATCTTTTCTTGTTCTTGGAATTTCGAGAACGAAATTCTTTTTGTAGTTGGGTATAATGTAACAACCGAGTTCATTTATACCATTTCCAGTTCTCGTATTTCCTTAATTGAGGTATTTTCTTGGTTTATCGTGTTTGGATGCGAATGGTATTTTACATTTTACTTTGCATTCGACCCGACCCGCTTGCTTGAGCTTGTTGATTTATATTTATGGATTATCCTGATTTGTTACGTAGACTAGTGCATTTTCATATCTAGTACATACTGGCATTTTTTTTGGCATTGCATCTTTTACCATATAACATTTTAGGTCACGTAAAATATTTTAAAATTGCATAACATGGCCTGCTTGATACCCCTAACCCCGTGGCATCATCCGCGCATCTTGTTCTCGTCCCGTTCAGTGAAACAGACGTGTTTGGATGGCTACGCGCACGTACGTGCATTCGTTCTTGGGGGTATGCATTTTCGTTACCTAAGCATTCATTTTAAAATTTGGAAGTCGTATAAATTTTTCGTATTTTAAATCTGAATTTTTAGACCCGATCCGGGCGTGTTTTGGAATATTTTTGTATCCCGCCAAAATTCAAATTAATTAATCAATTTAAATATATCGACAGATTAAAATTACCTAACTAACAAAAATCTTTTATATTTTTTTAAATTTTATTTTTTTCCTAACTTCTTAACAACCCCGGCCCCACCTTTCTCTCTCTTTCTCTCTTCTCTCTTTCTCTCTCCCCACTACCTTCCAAAATTCTATCTCCTTCCTGTTCATTTCTCTCTCTCTCACCTCTGGATCTCTCTCTCCTCCCTCTCTCTCCTCTCGTATTCTCTCTCTCTCTCATCTCGATCTCTCTCTTTCTCTCTCATCCTCAACAGTCTCTCTCTCTGCCTCTCTCCTCTCATTGATTTTCTCTCTCTCTCTCTGCATGTATATAAAATGTAAACCCTATTTTATTTTTTATTTATTTTGAAACTCACCCCTCTCTCCCTCCTTCTTCCTCGTCCGCGCCGACGAGAAAACCTAACCCTAGCCTCGCCTCGCGCTCGCCTCTTGCCACCGCCGACTCTCTCGCCCCATCATCATCACCATACCCTTCTCCTCTCCTCCTCGACCACCGCCTCAACCTCACCTCCCTCTCCCGAGCCTGCACCCTGCACCCATCGTCACCTGCCTCGCCGTCGCCCCCTCATCCCCGACGACCTCACTTCGTTGACTCCATCTCGACACCGCCTCCTCTCCCTGAGCACTACCATCCCCGACTCCCCCTGCACCGAACCCCGATCCCAACATCAAGAACCCATAACCTGCAATCCAACCCTTGCCGGCGTCCTCACGTCGCCGACCCATTGCCGACCAGCCTCGCCATCCCCATCACCACAACCTCCTCTCCTCCTCCCTGCAAACACCCCAGCGAACCCTGTGCACCCGAGCTTTCCCTGTGGAAACGCTGCAACTCTCCGCGGCCATTGCCGACCTCGCCTGCCCCGTCGGCCTCGTCGACTTCACTCATCACCGTCTCCATATACTTCTTCTCTTCTCTCCTCCACTCTCAAAAGCAGCAGGAACCCTGCACAGAAACTGAGCACATGAAACCAAGAATCTTGATCCATTGCCTCGCCGGAAAAACACCACCTACACCTTGCCGTCGACGGCCCATCGTCGACGACACCCCCCTCGCCTTCTTCTTTGCCCCAGAGAACCCGGAGGATCCCAACCTTCTTCTCTTTCTTCTTCTTCTTCTTCTCTCCTTCTCTTTTCTTTTCTTGATTCACGTTTTCCGGTGATCGACGGAGTCGTGCCCGTCGCTGTTGATCCGGGTGATCCTGAGGACGTTCCCAGACAGCGCGGTCGTATTCTTTCCTTACCTGGTTCTGTTTTGTGCTCGCGTGGACACATCGCGATGCTTTCCCGACATCCGACGTGTCGTACGTACCGCTTTGAGATCCGATCAGGAAAGTTAATCTTGCTACATGCTATTTAAATTATTACATACTTATTTAAGTACGTATTAAACCTGTTGTTTAAATCTAGTGCCCCATATTTCATTTTAACATTTCGATGTTCCGTTTATATCATTTTAGATCTAAAACATGAAAACATATCTTGTTGCATATTAGATTACAATACACTGTACCCATATCCATATTTATATCACATAGTGCTTATGTGTACAACCCATAGTACCATTTATAGTTTATAACTTTTCAGACACCTATTTGCATCCATCTGGTCTAATATATATACAATTGCATCCATAGATCATATTAATACCTAATAATGTGATATTAACATTCCATGTTTGATAAAGTGTATTCTAATTAATATTAGAACTATAATCTTAACCCTAATCGATAACTGTGCATCCATGTGTTTGAATTTATACCTATTTGCATACCACATCACACTATTCCATTTTATTGTTACATTGGTACCCCATACTTGTTTTTGTGTACCCATGCTTATTATAGTTTGATTATGAGCACCCCCGAGACATTTGTGCACCCCCTGACATGACTTGATACACTACTACTTGACACGACTTGATACCGTGCACTTCTTGACATGATTGGATCTTTATACACTACCTGACATGACTTGATGTACCACAGTTTGACCTGTTACCTGTTCTTGTTACTAATGCCAACAACCTTTAAATATTGTCCCTACAGACATTTCCTGTTATCTATTCAGACAAACCTGTACCTTCTTAATCCCGTGTTGGCATTAGCTCCAGATTTATCAATTCCTGAATTGAACACATAACCTGGTGGTATGGGGAAATCAATGATGAAACCTGACTTGTAACTCGACAGTTCGATACCTTTACTGATCAGTTTTACGGGCTAGGCCAGCCTCGGGATGCTGCTGCTGACATCATTCATTGTTACCTACTACCGTTCACTGCCTTGCAGCACGTCTCGGATTCAGCCCGAGAATCTTGACCGTGGTCCCATGCACGCACGAGATACTATTGAGTTACATCGATAATTCATCAAATTGATTTCAAAGACTTGAGAGTAGTTAACCCAGTAGACCAGTTTAGATTACTCACTGCACATCACCTGTGCCTTACCTTCACTGTCCTTATTTATGTTACTGTTATACCTTTATTACTGTTCATACTCTTGCCTGCATGTCTCGTTACCCCCTGATTATATTATTATTGATGTTATGACGCACTGACATCTGGGTTTTGCATGGCCCAGATTCTCTACCTTTGTCGCAGGCTGATCAGGAGTACATCCGCCATTAGGCCGAGCAGTGAGGATCCAGTTGGTATCCAGTTTTACTTTTCAGGTGTTTTGTTTATTGCATCTATTGCTTCCGCATTATTTTATTCTTGACTCGTTTATTCTGGCTTATGGACATGTGTTAGATAGTTTATTATTGTTCTTGATATCTTTACAGCCGTAATGTGACTGTGGAAGGATATTTCCTATCCACAGGTAGCATGGTTGGCTCTGTCACGTGCCTTTCTTAGCGTACTCTGCGAAGCGGGGCGTGACAGTCAATCTTGCATTCAAGATTCCAAACATAAAGAAAGAAGAGATTACAATTGAAGCACAATACTCTTGATAGAGTTTCTTTCGAGCTCACTTCTAATACTCTACAAAATATAGATAATCAATTTGAGCTCTTGTCACATCCCGTTTCCCAATAGACGGAAACAGTGACGTAGCAAGCCCACGGTATATTTATCCAGAGAAGACCATTCACTAAATAAATATACTAAGCGTATTGAAACAATAATACACAATGTAAGAATAAATTGAGACTGTAAATTTTTTTCAACAAATATCTTTATTTACATTCAACTTCCAATATTTAAAAATACAAGAGTTTATGCTGGAAAGTAAATACAATAAAGAAAATGCCTAAAAAATTGGTATACATAAACTGGAGAAAAAATAAGGCTGAGCTAGTCCTGAGTAGCGATCTAGTGGTAGTCCTCCTCTGTAGTTTCAACCTCGTCCGTCTCGACTGTATCTGACGAACATTCCAAGAGAAGAAAAGTGGGTGGAATGCCCGTCAGCGAACTAGCGCTCGATAAGTCCCAAAAATAGATAAGAGTAAAATAATGACATGAGTAGAATATATATATGACGAATAAGAGTATATGATCATGGATAAGTATATACTATAGGTCTCAAAGTGGTCATTATGTTAACGTTAAGTTTCAAGTGTGAATGTCAACGCAGCTGTAGAAGTATTCACGAGCTCAAGATGGGGGCCTCAGGAGCAAGGAAACACATGCCCATTTCATGTGTTAGTATCTGGGTTTGTAACGACCATGTTTTCTAATAAAATATCTTTTATTTAATTTTCTAGAATCAAGTGGTTATTTACGTATTTCGTTGATTGAAGAATATTTTTAAAGTGATGTTAGTAATATTCAAAGCATTGAAATATAATTAAAGGAAATTCCAAAAAAAAAATCTATTTATATTTTTCTAGGCTTAAAATGTCTTAATAAAATTTTATAATACCTTAAAATAATTTACGTATTTTTACTATCGATTAAAATAATTATTTCGTAATTAAAATATTTCCAAGAAGAAAATAGATACTTATAATAACTAACAAATATCATATATATGGAAATATTACTTAGTTTTAGCCCAAAATTATTTTTATACTAAAGATAACAATAAAATATATTTTCTGAATTTTTTTCTTAATTTTCCCGTATTTTAAACCATTTTTAACAATTTTTTTAAACCAAATTCAATTTTTAAAATAAACAGTCGAGTATTTTTATTTTTTTTTTAAAAATAAAAAATATAATATTAAATCCCCTTAACCTGGACCGTTGGATGCAAAGATCCAACGGCCCAGAGCCTGCCGGTGGCACCCACGTGGTGGGGACCACGCGAAAACGCGTGATCCTCACAACGCAGACGCGTGGCAGCGCGATCTCGGCCGTTGGATCATCCAACGGCTGAGGTGAAGAGGCGGCGGCGGCAATCATTTGGGAATCATCAGCTGATGATTCTGCAATTATTTCGGCGCATATTTATGAGGATTTTAACGGATTTCTTGGATTTTATGGTTGATAAAAAAACCCTATAAATAGAAACCTTCAAACATTGATTTCTCATTGTTCAGAACTCCAAAAATTCTGAAAAATACCCACGCCTTCATATCGACGACGCCGACGCTGCGGTTCCACCCAATCATCAAGGAAAAATCCGAGCGCGGAGTTATTGAGGATTCAGTACGAGCCTACGTTTCGACTCATCTTTATCCAACTCTAACCAAAGGTAGAATCCGTCTCTCTCCACTCATCTGTCGCCTTCCTTCTTTCAATGATCTTAGTTTCAACTTCCAACCATCAACCTCATATTAAAATGATGTTAAAAATATTTCCGCATGCCTATTTTCGATACCTCTTAATGAAAATAATATTAACCCATGTTTAAAATGTCTTCTTTAATCACTCCTCTATGCAAAAATATTGCACTCTCATACTATCTGGAATGTGATACTCTTAATGTTATAACCCATAGAGTATCAATTCCCCCCTTACATACCCACACTTACCCATACTACCAATATGATCTCGAAATAGGTTACTTCCACAAAATACTCTCGTTTTATTAAAATGTTGTATTTGTTTAAAATATCCATATGAGATAAGATATTTGGAATAAATGTTTTAGATACAATATATATATATATATTACTTACACTTTATCCACCAACTACATTAGTTTTGTTAAACCCCCTTACATTTTGAAAGGGGATAACACTAAATCTAAATAACGGCATATGGTTTTTCCAACTTAGCCCCTTTCACTCGAAAGGATATTTTTATATTAATTCTTCTTGGAATGTTAACTAAAATTTAATGAGTTACCCTAATAGGGGAATGTTTCACCCGAATCACCCCGTGGTTACTAGACAATCGTCCTTGAAAAAGACACAAATTCTGCCGCCCATGTACAGCGGTTGTCAACGCGGAGTCGTTCTTGTAGAATAACACCTCTAATAGATTACCCTAATAATATGGTAATGTTTTACGTAAGTATCTCGTGGTTGATAGGCAATCGTTCCTGAAAATGACACAAATTCTGCCGTCTATGTGCAGCGGTTGCCAACACAAACGTATTTTCTAAAACTTTACTTGTAACACCCTAGTTCATTTATGCCAGTTCTGTTTTGGGTATTTCTTTATTTATGGCTATTTCTTGATTTATTGTGTTTTGGGTGCGAATAATATAATTGGTATCTGTATTTGCATCCGACCCGACCCTCTTGCTGGAAACCCATATTGATTCCTGTTTATGATTTATCCCGGCTATTTATGAGGATCCGTGTACTTTCATTTTTTTATATATACTGCATACTTGCATTATATCTGGCATCTGCATTTTTTTAATAATAAAATAAATAAAGTCTAATAATATATTTTAAAAATATCTAGCAAGGCTTGCATGATACCCCTGACCCTGTGGTAGCATCCGCACCTCGTGTTCTCGTCTCGTTCAGTGAAACGGACTTGATTGAATAGCTACGTGCACGCTACATGCATCCGTTCTTGGGGGTATGCTTTTTCGTGACCCGGATATCCTATTTTGTTTTTGGTCGACACGTATATTATCCGTATTTTAAAACTAGATTTTTAGACCCGACCCGGACGTGTTTTGGACCATTTTGTATTTCGCCTAAAACTCAAATTTCCTTAATATTATATTCTAAAAGATTTAAACTGTTATATATTATAATCGTTTGTATTTTTAAACATAAAAATATTTTAAAAGATTTTAAACCACAGATTTTATAACAGACCTCTCTCTCTCTTCACTCTATATATTATATATTAATTTATTTCCTTAAAACTTTTATCCCACGTCCCTCTCTCTTCTCCCTCTTCTTCCTCGTTCTCTGTTTCCCGCGCTCGCTCTTCGCCGCCTAACCTTACCCACGCCTTCACCTTCGCCCGCGCGTCGTTGTCGCCTTCGCCTCCATCCTCTCCTTCTCCTCGACCTCACTTCCTCTCTCCCCGCTCTTCTCTCTCTCTTTCCCCTGCAACCTTTTTCCGACGAGAACCCCACGACCCAAGAACCCGTGACCCATCCTCGCTGCACCCTCATCGCCGCCGATCTCCCTCGTTGGCCTTGTCTCCACCTCCCTCACCTCGCCTCCTTCCTCCCTACACCCGAGCACCCCGGCACGTCGCCGACCACTACAACCCAACACTGCACCCATCGTTGCCTCTGTCCTCGTCCCTGCACCTCGCCTGCGTCGACCCCTAACGGCGACTGCCTTGACGTCACCACGACCTTCCTCAACCCCTTCTGACCTTCATCATCACCACCACTCCACTTCTTCCTCAACTCTGCAAACCCATCAGATATACCCCTGCACCTTAAGAATCCGGCCACTGCAACCCTCGCCTGAACCCTCATCGTTGGAGCTCTGACCGCGTCGTTGCCCTAGCCTCCGCCTCCTCTGTCCCAAACCCAGATCCAACCAAGAGAACCCTAGCTTTCTTTTTCTTCTTCTCCTTTAACATTTTCTTCTCTTTTCTTGATTTCGTTTTCCGGTCATCGCAGCAGCCGTGCTCGCCGCCACCGATCCGGGAGACCCTGTGGACATTCCCAGCCAGTGTGGTTACCTTCTTTCCTTGCCTGGACCTGTCCCGTGTGCCGTGTGTGCGTTGCGACGTTTACCCGACATCGGACGCAGCGTGCATACCCCGTCAGGTGATCCGTTGAGGCAAGTTCATCTTGCTACATGCTATGTATCTTATTTTGCATCCATATGAATAAAAATATCATATGTTGATTGCACTGTACACCCATATTAATGTTTTACTGTTTTCGGATACCCGTATGCATCCATATCATTTATTATATATGTAGCTGCATCTACAGATCGTATCATTTCATGTTACTGTTGTATTAACACCCCATGCTTGATAAAGTGCATCCTACATAATCATGGAGCTGTAGGTGTAACCCCCGATGGATATTTGTGCGTCCGTATTTATTTGTACATCCATACCATTAATTATATATCTAGTTGCATGCCATATCACATTATTTCATGTTACTGTTATGTTAGTACCATGCTTGATAATGTACATCATATGACTCATTGACTCATGTTATGATATCACTGCTTATTACTCGTGCATCCGTACTTTTACCATGATTCGACACTTACTACAGTTACTTTGAGCATCCGTGTGATATATATGCACCACATGACATGACCTGATACACCACTGCTTGACCTGTTACTTGATCCTGTTACTAATGCCGACAATCCTGACTTGTTGTCCCGACGGACATATCATGTTGTCTATTCAGACAAAACCTGTACCTGCTTGATCCTGTGTTGGCATTAGCTCCAGATTTATCAATACCTGACTTGAACACATAACTTGGGGGTAAGGGGAAATCAATAATGAAACCTGACTTGTAACTCAACAGTTCGACGCTTATACTGATCAGTTTTGGGGGCTAGGCCAGTCCCGGAATGATGCTGCTGACATCATTCGTCTGTACATGTTTCCTATTTTTGCTTAGCGGCACGTCTCGGATTCAGCCCCGAGGGTCTGAACCGTGGTCCCGGGTATGCACGGGATACTATTGAGTTATATCGACGATTCTATCAAATTGATTTCAAAGACTTCAGAGTAGATAACCTAGTAATATAGTTAGATTACTCATCGCACATCACATACACTGATACATTTCACTGTTCCATACTCATGTTACTATTATACACTTATTACTGTTCATACTCATACCTGCATATCTTGTTACCTCCTGAATATATTTTTCTTGTTTGATATTATGACGCACTGACGTTTGGGTTTTGCATGGCCCAGATCCTCTATCTTTGTCGCAGGATGACCAGGAGTATTTTAGCCGACAGGCCGAGCAGTGAGGATCCTGTTAGTATTTTAGTTTAGTTTCCTTTCAGCATTTTCATTTCCTGATGTGAGCCTGTATTTGGGACGTACTTTCTAGATTGTTATTGTTATTTGGATTTATTGCTTCCGCATATTATTTCTTGACTTGTTTATTCTGGCATTTGGACATGTACTAGATAGCTTATTTTTTTACTGTTCTTGATATCTTATAGACAGCCTTAATGTGACTGTGGAGGGATGTTTCCTAGCCACAGGTAGCATGGTTGGCTCTATCACGTGCCGATCTTAGCGCACTCTGGGAAGCGGGACGTGACATTACCTCAAACTTAAAACACTATAATTTCATAAAATTATTATTTACAATAAAATACCTCAATCTATCATAAAAAGAGATAATTTCATTTAAATATTTTGACCTTTACTAAAAGGCTATTTTCAACAAAGACCATAACCCTTATAAATGATATTTTCCAAAAGAATATCTAAAACCTTATTAAAAGATAATTTTCAAATAAATACCATAACCTTTTATTAAAAGGATATTTTCTCAGTAAAATATTATGGGTTTCCAAAATGATAAATATTCAAAGCATCATGGTTTTCTTATAAACAATAAATGTAATTAAACACTATTATCCTTTATTAACTAAGTGTTTTATAAGATGATATGAAGTACCTTACAAACTTAGGAAGATAACAAGATAAAATGAGTGGTTGCGGAAGGCCATATTAAATGAGATCAAATTCTTGATTACAAGTTTATGACATACATGACACATGATACGGTTAGGATTAGAATGCGCGGACCTAGGTATGAAATACTTATATATGAGGATCTCTGCAGGCAGGGTGAACAGTCCAATGTATGGACGACTACTAACCCGATATTCGGGCAAATACTAACCCTATTTGAGGGCGAATGATCCAATATGTGGATGACATACAATGTGGAAATTCCATGCCTAGATGTATACGCACTAACTCTAATTCATCAAAACCTTTACACTGAATAACGGAGATGGGTAGTTTGATTAGGCAATGAGATGCGGAACTCGGATTCCCCTACTGCTCGATCATGATCCCAGGAAGTGAAACTGTACATTTCACTTCCCCAGTTGTTGTTCCGTGGCCACAACGGAATAATCGCGAGTATCCAGACCCTTATTTAACAAACTAATACGAACCTTTACCTTCACTTATACTTCCTACCACATACCTTCATACAACATAAAACATACTCATGTTCACATATACCCCCTTTCAACACGTCTTAATTTTGTGCATTTCATACCTTTACACCCCTTTACTTCATGTCGGCATGCATACATCATACTCTTATATGCACATGTTCGTTTCTATGCTCTTAATTCCTTATGAGGCAATCCTACCCGAGTATAACTCGCTGACGGAATTTCCATTTTCCCTTTTTTGGAATGTCCATTAGATGAGAATAAGTTTTGTGATGAGGATCTAGGTGTGGAGCCGACTAACGAAGATTATGCAGAGTTGACGTCGGAGGATTAACTAGTTTTCTTTGTCGCCCACCTGTTTAGGGCTTTGCTTCTTTTTGATATAATTAAGCAATTTAGTTTACCTTACTCTTTCCCTTGGAATGTAATAAAGTTTGGTTAATGGAAATAAATGCCTTTCGCTTTTATTGTTTTATTTTGGTACACCCTGCATACTATAGATATTCTTACGCTTAATGTAACTGTATTGAATAGACCACCTTCAATACAGATAGGTTGCGGACCGTGCCACGTCACTCTTCACCTTCTTTTGGGAAGTGGGGTATGACAGGTTTTAGTGGTGGCCCATGCAGGTCCGGTCTTGTGTACTAAAACGAAACTGTTAACCGACTTATTATATTTGTGAATCTCATCCACTTGTATCAATTTCATAATGTTTTCCTATTCCTCGTCCTTTTCTTGACATTCTGTACCCTGCCCATGACCATCCTTCTTAGGTTATGGCAAATCTTCCGTATGAGGACAATATGTTAGACATCACATTTGAAGCTACACTTGGTTATTCGGACGACGAAGTAATGAGTCCCTAAATAAATATCCCCAAGGACGATATGAAAGATGGAGAAGGAGAACCCCTAGTAGAAGAGGAAAATACTGTTGAGGAAGAGGAATCCGAGGAGGAGTGTAACACCCGAGTTCATTTATACCAATTCCAGTTCTCGTATTTTCTTTACTCGTGATATTTCTGGATTTAGCGTATCTTGGGTGCGAATAGTATTTTACGCTTTATATTGCATTCAACCCGACCCGCTTGCTTGAACCTGTTTGACTCTTATTTATAAATTATCTTGACTTATTGCATGGGCTAGTGCATCTCATGATTTAGTTTATACTGATGCTTTATCTAGTATCACATTTTTTGCATATAACAATTTAAATCACGAACAAATAATTTAAAATTATATTTCATATCCTGCATGATACCCCTAACCCCGTGGTAGCATCCGTGCATCTTGTTCTCGTCCCGTTCAGTGAAACAGACGTGTTTGGATGGCTACGCGCACGTACGTGCATCCGTTCTTGGGGGTATGCATTTTCTTTAACTGAGCATCCATTTTGAAATTTGGAAGTTGCATATATTTTTAATATTTTAAATCTGGATTTTTAGAACCGACCCGGGCCTGTTTTGGAGTAAATTTGTATTTGCAAAAATCTCAATCGGACTAATATTATATTCTAATAATCTTTAAATACTAACCATATATATATTCCAATCTCAACTTCTCTCTCCCTCTCTGCGCAATATAAATCTCTCTCTCTCTAATTATATCTTTGTATAATAAATCTTTTAAATATTTTTTATAACTTACCCTTTTCAAAACTCACACCCACGTAACCTCTCTTCTTCCTTCATCTTTCTGTTTCCCGCCTCCTCGTCTTCACCCACGCCTGCGCTCGCCTCATGCCGCCGGCTACCCTCACCTCGCCGTCGACACCCTCGTCGACCTCGCTTTCCTCACCTCTCATCCCTCTCCTCCTTCTCCTCACCTATCTAACCCTGCACACCCTTGAAAAACGACGCAAGAACCCGCTGCAGCCCTCTCCTGCACACCGGTACCTCGCCGGAGCTCCAACCCCGTTGTCACCATCCCTATTACCACGACCTCCTCCAACCTCAACCCCGATCTCCATCACCTTTTCCCCAGCCATCAACCGCCTCGTCGTTGACCCCTACCACCGCGGTCGGCAACCTCATCAGCTCTTCCGATCCCATCTCGCCAGCACCCATTTCTTTCGCCGGCGCCTCACCATCGCGCCAAACACCAGCATTCACCCTCGGCCAACACCCACGACCCTTCGACCCCAACTCCAGGCGCACTTTGCTGTTACCGCACCCTGGCCTCGAACTCCGGCCATACTCATCATCCCCGAAGACCCTCGTCGACGCCACCCATCTCGCTGAACCATCGCCATCTTAATAATTTCCCTCTTCATAACTTGGGCAACACCCTATCGCCGAGAACCCCCGCATCTCTCGAGCGTGAACCGAACTAGAGCCCTACTCGACATTCGTCGTCGTCTCATTTTTCCAGCGAGGCTGAGACCCTTTTTCCCGGCGACTTCTTGGCCCCTCTGTCATCCCTCGCTAGAATCTAATCTGAGATCACCTCCCCTCTTGGCCGATTGACAACGAACCCTTGAAATTCGTCAACTCATTCGACGCGACTCCGAGGCGAGAACCGAGGCTCCAGTGTGTGGCCTGCAATTACATGAACGATGTGATCATTTCTCTGCCTCTAGATCTCCATTCCGTCAATATTCGTGTATGCGCGCAAAGTGTTCGACGAAATGCCCCAATGGAGATTTTCCGTAGTTTATCGCATTCTTGCTGCGCGGCGCATATCTGTGGATCCCCGAGGTAAGTAAAACTTGCTACATGCTACTTAATTTATTATATATATATTTGATGGCATATTAAACCTGTAGTTTAAATATAATACCATGATTTCCATTTTACACGTTCGATGTCACGTTATATCATTTTAGATTCAAAACTTGAAACCTACCCGATGCATTTACTTTACTAAACCTAGTAACCATATTTACATTTTAATCACGTAATAAATATCTACCTAGTCTGTGGTGCCCTTTCTATAGTTTACTCTATTTGACACCCGTGTGCCTCTTTGACTTGTTTTAGTTATAATTGCATCTATTGAACCTATTATACATATCATTGCATCTCTAGATTACGTAATACATGTTAGCATGATTCTAACATCTATATTTGTATACTGTAGTTAAGTAATGATAACCGTGCCTCGATATAAATTAATCTGGACCTATTTGCATATCATGTTCCAGTTTATTGTTCTGACAGTACCCGTGCTTGTTTATTTATAACCATGTTTATATTAGTTTAATTTATGAGCACCCACATAATATTTTGTGCTTCCTGACATGACCTGTTGTACTTCCTACGTGATATGACATGGTACCGTACACTCTTGACATGAAATGACACCTTTATACATTACCTGGCTTGACCTGATGTACCATGGTCTTACCTGTTACCTGATCTTATGTCTAATACCAACAAACCTGACCTGTTGTCCTTACGGACCGTTCTTGTTGTCTATCCAGACAAACCTGTACCTGCCTGATCCTGTGTTGGTATTAGCTCTAGATTATTTAATACCTGACTTGAACACTTATAACTTGGGGGTATGAGAAAATCAGTATTGTAACCGAATGCAACTCAAAGGGCCATCCTATTGTTTGCCGTTTTTCCGGGCGTTACGGAATACCTATTGTTTGCCGTTCTTCCTGGCATTACGGAATACCTATTGTTTGTTGTTCTTCCGGGCGTTACGGAATACCTATTGTTTGCCGTTCTTCCGTGAGTTACGGAATACCTATTGTTTGCCGTTTTTCCGGGCGTTACGGAATACTTATTGTTTGCCGTTTTTCCGGACGTTACGGAATAATCACCAATGAGTTACGATGGGGATTACATTACTTGATTTCAAAGACTTGAGAGTAAATAACCCAATAGACCAGTTTAGTTTACTCATTGCACACTACCCTTCACTGCCCTGATTTGTATTGCTGTTACACCTGCTTTACCATTTATGATTATACTTGCATGTCGTGTTACCCTGTTTATATTATTGCTTGATGTTATGACGCGCTGACGTCTGGGTTTTGCATGGCCCAGATCTTCTACCTTTGTTGCAGACTGATCAGGAGCATTTCCGCTGTTAGACCGAGCGGTGAAGATGCTGTTGGTATGCAGTTTTACTTTCCATGTGTTTCATTTATTGTATCCTTGCTTCCATATATTATCATTATTTCTTGACTCATTCTTTCGGGCTCATGGACATGTACTAGATAGTTTAGTTTATTTTTTCTAGTTCTTGATATCTCTACAGCCGTAATGTGACTGTGGAGGGATTTTTCCTATCCACAGGTAGCATGGTTGGCTATGTCACGTGCCCATCTTAGCGTACTCTGGGAAGCGGGGCGTGACAACGAGGAAGAACCTGAAGAGGACGTCCCTGCCGAAGAGGAAGATCCCGTTGAGGAAGAGGAAGATCCCATTGAGGTAGAGGAATCTGAGGAGGAGGAAGAGCCCGAGGAGTAGGCCCCTGCTGAGGAGGAAATTCCGGTGAAAGAGGAAGAACCAAGAGAATATGGGTCGCACATGTGGTTTATTGGGAAAACACTCTATATTCGGGGGCATGCTTATCGATGTATTCACCATACCCCTTCGCAACTCTATTGTCGGGATGTACCAGACTCTCCCTTCTTTTACAGTTTTGCAAGAAAAGTCAACAAATGCCGAGCCAATAACGCGCAGTTCCCTCCCTATAATTGATGGGCGATTAGCACCTGTTTAGTTCTTAGTTCCTTAGTGAACCGAATAAGCTATGTATAGAAGTAGGACCCAATTTAGCAATTCCTTGTATTCCGGTTAGCATTATTAATAAAATCTTGATTTCAACAATTGTACTCTTGTGTCTCTCGTTTTTATTATTCTTTACTAGTTCTCCGCTGGCATAAATTGTTACTTCTCCTGCAAGTTACTATCCTATGTCCTTCTCCGCCTGGTTGTACCCTAACCTCTTCTGATTCATATCTCCATGGCCGGACGACACCATCACCGCAATCGAAGAGGAAATGGAGTCAATGAAGCCACTGCCCAACAAGCAGCGATGCTACAAATGATGCAAGGACTACTGGAGCAACAACAGCAGCAGACTGCTGCCTTTCATCAAGAGCTGCGTGAAAATAGGCAGCAACAAGCAAACATTTTAAAACAGGCACTGGCCCCAGTTCCTCAAGGCTCGGCGGGAGTGAAACAGTTCAGATCACTCCACCCTAAGACTTTTTCAGGGAAGGAAACTCCCTTAGAAGCTGAGAAATGGCTCAAGGGAACAATCTGTTAGTGTATATGCCCTAGAGGCCATTACTGTATCATACTAGTTTGTATATTACTTAATGGAAGCTTGGGATATTCACCTTGTATATACAATCTTGCTCAAAATAGTAGTATGCTACTTGGTTTGTTTCTACTTCAATGTGTACATGTGTTTATTTTAGTATATCGCCTATACACATTAGTGGAGCTCTTAGGATCTTTGCTTGATTACCAGCGTTGTGATGGCAGTCACACTAGTGGGGCTGGGTAATCTATAAGCACATCCTTATGCAGGTCCCTGGTCGCAGGACTATCGAGACAGGGCATCGATACTCCGGAGTAGACTAGCGTGTGCGCTTCTCATCCCAATGTGGGAGATGGTCTGTCCCACAGCCATCAGTACGTCGTACTTGAGAGAGTATGCGGGTGCTCGTTGGGTTACGAGTACACTGGACAGGACTCGTCGGGAACTGACTAGTTGGTATTATGCCTATCGTCGGTTATCAGTTCCCAGGTGACATGAGTACAGCTTAGTCCGCTGACTTGACACTGTCACTTCGCCTCGAGTGTTTTCCCACTGTACTTTGATTACTACCCTACCACGGCTCAAAGGAGTCGTGCAAACAGGTGGTAGTTGGGTGCAGTCCCGAAGCACTTGGAGGCAGTGACGGTTAGACAGGATTTGTCTCTCCCGGTATTGGGGGTTGACATCGCGCCGTGTCTAGGAGAGCCATTACACGAGTAGTCCCTGGCCAGGGCAAACGAGATATACTGGTAGGCTTCCAGTGTTATCTCAGGGTGTTTTGGGCTTCACTCCGACACGACTTGTACCGCTATTGGGGGACTGACGTTTACCGCCCCCTAGGCCCGCCATGCGATGTATCAGACGAACAGACCGGACTGTACCGAGATTGTCACATTCAGGCTCAGTAGGAGTTCAGATGGGTTTCGCCTCGTCAGTCTTCTTGTCGGCATTACCTGGGGACCGTTACGCACAGCTAGTGCTGCTTGCGGTCTGTGGTTAAACCCACTGCCAGCGTAGTGTCGAGTCTTTAGAGTCCCACACAGAAAGCTTTTCGCCTTTAGGCAAAAGAGTAGAGGTCACATGGTTTTGCGACAGGTCTCATGGTTTTGCGACAGGGTTCGGTCACATCCGTGCACTTATGCACGTACAGTGTCCGGACAGTTTACACTAGCGGGCTTTGGTTTAAGCCAGATCCTAGTGTACGTATTGGGATTGGATTTATCCAGTTTGTATTCGTGTTCCTCGGAACGCGGATGCGGGTGTGTATGCACAGTTGACGGAGAGAGACAGAGGCAGAGGATTCTCATTAGGGTTGTTGACCGTTGACCGTTGACTATTGGATTTTTGCTCAACCCTAATGGGAATATGATATATGATTAACAATTATATTAATTAAGTATTATGGTGATATGGTTGTTGACTTGTTGACTTTTGTTGACTTGTTGACTTTGTTGACCGGTTGACTAGTTTTGACTAGTTGACCATCATGATAACCATAGCTATCATTTCATGGCAAAGACTTTTGCCTGCTTGCTCCTTTGTGCAAAATGAGTGCATGAAATGATATGGTTATGGTTGCTTCAACCATCACATAACACTTGATTGGTATGATGAGTTATGATGGTTATGGATTATGAGAGGGTGAAAGACAAAAGAGAGGCTCATTCTCACTTGACCTTTCTCTCTCTTGTTCTTGAGCTCTCATACTCTTGCTCTCACCCTTTTCCTCTTGCTCCCTCTCTTGACTCTATGGTTCACTTGTCTCATGAGTTGAGAACCAAGAACCATAGATAAAATCCCATACAAACTCTTCTCTACTTACTCTAGTTCACAAGGTTTAGCAAACCGAGTGAACTAGTTTCTTCAAAGTTCGAAGAAGGAGCCAAAGGTTGGAGCTTTCAGGTAGATCTATCTTCGGCGTAAGGAGACGACGGGAAGAAGCCGATCCGGACCATCATCGGAGCTTGAAGACGAAGGAGTTCAAGACAAGCAAGGTATAAACCCCCTAACCGAGTAGTTAACGACTCCTAGTTAGGTTGTTAGTTAGATGTTTAACAAAGATCCGGGTTTTAAGTTCATATTACCACCTCTAAGAAAATCGTTTTTTATCAAATTCCGCTTGCCCGAAAGTACCGGGAGAGGTAGCATGGACTTACAGTGGTATCAGAGCCTAGTTAAACTCTATCTAACATGTTAGCAAAGTAGCTAGAAGATCGATCAAAGAAAAGTCCCGAAATGAACCCCGAAATTCGAACTTTCTGTCGATTTTAAAAGTGCTGGAAAACTTTTTTGAAATACACCAAAAATCGGCTCAGGTTT
The DNA here is from genome assembly GCA_030015575.1 of Agapanthus africanus. NCBI lineage: Eukaryota > Viridiplantae > Streptophyta > Magnoliopsida > Asparagales > Amaryllidaceae > Agapanthus > Agapanthus africanus. Next base: position 112,184,845 of record JASDDO010000008.1, on the reverse strand, counting down.
TTGTGTGATCACCCACTAAATTTTGTCCAACGATCGAGTCAAAGCGCCGCGGATCCGCGGCCGAGTTGACTCGGCCGAGGTCCAAGTTTGGTGCAGTGTTATTCTGGGGTTGTTTAGGGATTTTTGGAATATATATTTTCTGCCCAGATTTTCCAGAACGAAAATTTTATTTTTGGGGCCTATAAATCCGTATTTTTGATTGAACTTCTAAAAGACTTTTGCTGACGGGTTTTTCTGTAATGTGATATTTGTATTGAACGTCTACTAATCGCTATATGTCGATTAGTGGGGGTTATACAAATCTGTGATCTGTAATATTGTTGGTTTGTGTATATGAATTCATTGGATTGTCGCGGGTGAATAGCCGGGGGTTGTGAGACGAGAGTTTTCTTTTCTTTCAATTCATGTAAATTTGTAAATTGATGTAATAATTATTTGTATGGCCGCACAACCGGGTCGGGGTTGTAGCCGTCATTGTATAATTTCTTTTTACTGTTTTTGCTCCTAGGATAGACCCATGGAGGGGGTGCACAAACTACCGGGTATTCCGAAGTGCCGAGTGGCCTACTCACGGGAATGAGGGAGGTTGCTTCGCTTCGGGTACTTGGCGGGTAGTTTGCCGCACCCGTAGGGGTCTTGGGTAGGGTATTGGCTATTCACCGCGACCGTGTAATCTGCCTTTCGTTACAGGCTCGTACGAATTGCAGGTTCCTAGTATATCCAATGTGTTCATCTGTGATCTGAAATGTTTATCATTGCAGTATATCTATATATGATATTATTTAGGCGTTGCTTATGTTTTACAGCCGCGCTAGCCCAGCCCCCGCTCTGTCGTTAGTTAAGTAACCTAACGGGTAATGACGGGGCCCCGTGGCGAATGCGAATGGCATAAGCGTACGTCATATTTTGGTTGTTTTCTGCAATGGTAGGATTAAATGATGGGACGCATTAAAAGAACTAATGCAAGAATATCACGCATTAAAAGAACTAATGCAAAAAAATAAACCAAGTAAAAGTCGTTGGAACACTTTCGAAAAACCACTCGGTTCTTTTCAAAACAAACTTTTAAAATGCGGAGTTTGAGCCACTCCATTTAAAAGCTATCTCGTTCCATCGACTAAATCAAGTTCACTACGTTCACGGTTTTGCCAAAACCATCCGTAGCCCTCCATCATTTCAGTTAAATATTCGGTAGTATTCAAGCTATGTATTTTGACCTCACGCCAAGGCATAGTGATTGGTAGCTGCCGGATATTTATCTGTTGCATAGATAGAATGCGTTGGTTTGGGACAGCCGTACTACCATTTTGGCCTACGTCAAGGGTAGGTACGGGTGGATTCAAATTAACCTGGATAATGATGGGAAGAACTTGACATGTGACTTATGACATTTTGACCTCACGCCAAGGTCATAAGAGCATGGGGCAAAAATCCACATCGGGAGTTTCAAAAGAACTGAAACTTGCTAGTGTTGCATACCATTTGGAGTGTGATGATTCTGGTAGGATTCCTTCAGTTTCGTCACGCGATGATATTTGGATCCCGATCCTACTGTGAGTATATGCTACTCCTCGGGAAATTTCTCACTTAACGATCAATGCTATAAACCTAGTAGGTGTCTAGAAAGGTGTTAGCGGGGCTACGCCCCCAGGGAAAAGAGGTTCTTAAATTAAGGAACTTCGCGAAAGCGTTGGAAAACCTCCCTCGAAGTACCGACACCAGCCTGGCCGAACGGTTAAGCAAGTATTGTACGGTGAGATTGATCCTGACTAATTCTTCCTTTTTGGTTTTAAGGAGGGATTCGAGAAACAGTGGGAGCCATCCTGTTTAGACAAACTAAAAACCACTCTAAACTTGCAAGAGCATCATGCTAAGTGTTTCTTCTTCTCTCTCCTAATTGCAGCGACCAATCGAAATGACTGGACTTAAGTTACTTCTAGATAAAAACATACTGACAGGGCCAAACTACAAAGATTGGCTCAGGAATGTCAAGATGGCAATCACTTACGACAAGCTGGGGTATCTTCTTACCACCAAAGCTCCCCCTGTCCCTGGTCCCACTTCCAGCGTCGCGGATAAGGAAATCCGTAAGACTTGGGAGATTGATAACGCGAAGGCCAAGTGCCTCGTACTTGCCTCGATGGACAACGAACATCAGAGGAGGCACGAGAATATGGACTTTGAATCCATATTTCTCCATACAAAAGAACTGTATGGAGAGCAATCTCGTATCGCAAGATACGAAGCGTCGAAAAAGTTATTTTCGGCAAGGATGGCCGTCGGATCATCAGTAGCAGAACACGTGCTTAAGATGATCGGCTACATTGAGGAGCTCGCGGACCTAGGGACCACATTGGAGAGTGAGCTCTATACAGACTTAGTTCTCCAGTCCCTTCCTTCCACTTACGCCCAGTTTATACTGAACTTCAACCTACAAGAAAAGGAGGTAGAACTTTCAGAGCTCCTCAACATGCTGAGGAGCGCAGAGGGCACCCTACAGAAAGGTAGGGAAACATCCACTTTGTTTGTAGGAGGATCATCTTCTTCTAGGTCCAAGGCGAAAGCCAAGGGAAAGAAGAAGAAAGCCCCCGCCAAACTAAGGGGCGGTGTTAGTAAAGTGGATACGAAGGGAAAAGCTAAAGCAACAAAGATAGCGGGGAAGCTTGTGGATAAGGAAGAATGCTTCTATTGTCATAAGAAAGGACACTGGAAGAATGATTGCAGGGCCTGGAAGGCCAGAACACAGGAATTGAAGCAGGCTGCAGCTTCAGCTTTAGGTGTGTATGTTATTGAAAACTGTCTTCCAATAAACTCTACTTCCTGGGTATTGGATACCGGATCAGGATCTCATATCTGTAATTCTTTGCAGGCGTTGAGAAACCGTAGGGTTTTGAAGGCAGGTGACATGACCCTCAGAGTTGCGAACGGAGCTAGCATGGGTGCTAAAGCCGTGGGGGACTATCACCTGGGAATGTCAGATGGACATGTTTTGGTTTTGCGTAATTGCTTTTTTGTACCCAACGCAACTTGTAATATCATTTCTGTATCTTTAGTTTCTAAAGAAGGTTATGAATTTGCGTTTGTAAGTAATGTTGTAAACATTCACCTTAATCAAGTTTTGATTGGGTCAGGTACATTGAGTAATGGTATATACGTATTAAACCAACCACAGATTTTCAACGTCCAGAATACACACAAAAGAAAGTCTCCGAAAATAAATCAGACTTTCTTATGGCATTGTAGACTGGGTCACATCAATGAGAGAAGGTTGACGAAGTTACATACAGAAGGATATTTGAATCCGTTCGAATATCAATCGTATGCCACTTGTCAATCCTGTCTCAAAGGAAAGATGACAATGACTCCGTTCACTGGACACGGAGTAAGAGCGAGCGAGCTCTTGGGACTCGTACACAGCGACGTGTGCGGTCCAATGTCTACGCATGCGCGAAGCGGTTATTCTTACTTCATCACTTTTACGGATGACTTTTCAAGATACGGTTATGTCTTCTTAATGAAACATAAGTCCGAAGCCTTTGGAAAGTTTCAGGAATATAAGAATGAAGTAGAAAAACAGACCGGCAAAAGTATCAAGATTCTAAGATCGGATCGAGGTGGAGAATACTTAAGTGTCGAGTTCCTGGATTATTTAAAAGAGAACGGAATTCTCTCTCAGCTTACTCCTCCATACACTCCGCAACATAACGGTGTATCGGAGAGACGGAACCGAACCCTATTGGATATGGTTCGGTCCATGATGAGTAACACTGAGTTACCGCGATCATTCTGGGGGTATGCGCTAGAATTAGCTGCATACCTTTTGAACCGAGTTCCGACTAAGACTGTGCCTACCACACCATATGAAATGTGGAGTGGGAAGAAACCCTATCTTCAATATCTGAAGATCTGGGGATGTCCGGCTTTTGTCAAAAAGCAGCATGCGGACAAGCTCGAGGCACGCTCTGTACTGTGCAGGTTTGTGGGATACCCAAAGAACACCAGGGGGTATCTTTTCTACCACGCAGAGGAACAAAAAGTCCTTGTTTCTCGTAATGCCCACTTTCTAGAACACCAGTTCTTAGAAAAGGAAATAAGTGGGAGCACAGTAGAACTGGAAGAAATTCCAGAACCACAGACTATTACTGAAAGCTTAGTGGAACCAGAGGGTTCAAAAGAACAGGACATTCCTACACCGCTCCGCAGAAGTAGTAGGCAGTCTCATCCGCCCGAGAGATACTACGGTTTTCTCATAGACGGGGATAGAGAGGATTGCATCATAGATTATGATGAGCCTACTAGCTTCCAGCAAGCCGTTCAGAGCGTCGACTCGGTAAAATGGCTGGATGCAATGCGGACCGAAATGGAGTCCATGTACACCAACAAAGTATGGACGTTGGACATTGCTCCAGACGGGGTAAAACCCGTAGGATGCAAGTGGATCTTCAAAAGGAAGATTGGTGTAGATGGACAGGTTGAGACCTATAAAGCTAGACTTGTAGCAAAGGGTTTTCGTCAAAGACCTGGTTTGGACTATGACGAAACCTTTTCTCCAGTGGCTATGCTAAAATCCATTCGGATCCTTCTTGCCATTGCTGCCTTCCACGATTATGAGATCTGGCAAATGGACGTAAAGACCGCTTTTCTAAATGGAAATTTAGAGGAGTGTGTCTATATGGACCAGCCAGAGGGTTTCATTCAGAGTGGGAGCAGCGGAAAGGTGTGCAAGTTGCTTAAGTCCATTTACGGACTAAAGCAGGCATCGCGGAGTTGGAACATCTGTTTTGATGAGACGGTCAAGGAATTTGGCTTTATCAAAAATCCAGATGATCCATGCATCTATAGTAGATTTGTAGCGAGAACTGTAGTATTCCTCGTTTTATACGTGGATGACATTCTCTTAATAGAAAATGACATTCCTATGCTACAATCTGTCAAGGGGTTCTTGTCACACAGGTTCTCCATGAAAGACCTGGGTGATGCCTCATACATTCTGGGTATCTGGATCTACCGTGACAGATCCAAGAGGATATTAGGACTTTCACAGTCCATGTACATCGACACCATACTGAAAAGATTCAGTATGGAAAATTCCAAGCGCGGTAACCTACCGGCTTGTCACGGGATCACCCTCTCTAAAGAGATGTCTCCCAAGACTGATTTGGAGAGGGATCGCATGTCTATTATACCTTACGCTTCTGCGGTAGGCTCTATAATGTATGCGATGTTGTGTACCAGACCGGATATAGCTTATGCACTGAGTGTGGTAAGCCGGTATCATTCAAACCCTGGGGAGAAACACTGGATAGCGGTAAAGAACATTCTCAAGTACCTGAGAAGGACTAAGGAGATGTTCTTGGTGTATGGCGGAAAAGACCTCCAGATCGAGGCCTTTGCTGACTCCAGCTTCCAGAGTGACAAGGATGATTCCAAGTCCATGTCGGGTTTTGTCTTTACCCTCAATGGAGGGGCGGTGTGTTGGAAGAGTTCCAAACAGGAAACCGTTGCAGACTCGACGATGGAAGCGGAATACATCGCTGCATCTGATGCCGCAAAAGAAGCTGTCTGGATAAGGAAGTTCTTGAAAGAGCTTCAGGTGGTTCCGTCCATTGTTGATCCAATACCTCTGTATTGCGACAACAATGGGGCTATAGCTTTAGCGAAGGAACCCAGGTCCCATCAGAGATCCAGACACATCTTGAGGCGGTATCACCTGATCAGGGAGATCGTGGATCGCCAGGAGATCGAGGTTCGGAGAGTCGCTTCAGAAGATAACACTACAGATCCATTCACCAAGGCCTTGCCCCAGACTCAGTTCGAGCGGCTGATCGAGATGATAGGTCTTTGATACGCCAGTACATGGCCTTAGTGCAAGTGGGAGATTGTTAGTGTATATGCCGTAGAGGCCATTACTGTATCATACTAGTTTGTATATTACTTAATGGAAGCTTGGGATATTCACCTTGTATATACAATCTTGCTCAAAATAGTAGTATGCTACTTGGTTTGTTTCTACTTCAATGTGTACATGTGTTTATTTTAGTATATCGCCTATACACATTAGTGGAGCTCTTAGGATCTTTGCTTGATTACCAGCGTTGTGATGGCAGTCACACTAGTGGGGCTGGGTAATTTATAAGCACATCCTTATGCAGGTCCCTGATCGCAGGACTATTGAGACAGGGCATCGATACTCCGGAGTAGACTAGCGTGTGCGCTTCTCATCCCAGTGTGGGAGATGGTCTGTCCCACAGCCATCAGTACGTCGTACTTGAGAGAGTATGCGGGTGCTCGTTGGGTTACGAGTACACTGGACAGGACTCGTCGGGAACTGACTAGTTGGTATTATGCCTATCGTCAGTTATCAGTTCCCAAGTGACATGAGTACAGCTTAGTCCGCTGACTTGACACTGCCACTTCGCCTCGAGTGTGTTCCCACTGTACTTTGATTACTACCCTACCACGGCTCAAAGGAGTCGTGCAAACAGGTGGTAGTTGGGTGCAGTCCCGAAGCACTTGGAGGCAGTGACGGTTAGATAGGATTCGTCTCTCCCGGTATTGGGGGTTGACATCGCGCTGTGTCTAGGAGAGCCATTACACGAGTAGTCCCTGGCCAGGGCAAACGAGATATACTGGTAGGCTTCCAGTGTTATCTCAGGGTGTTTTGGGCTTCACTCCAACACGACTTGTACCGCTATTGGGGGACTGACGTTTACCGCCCCCTAGGCCCGCCATGCGATGTATCATACGAACAGACCGGACTGTACCGAGATTGTCACATTTAGGCTCAGTAGGAGTTCAGATGGGTTTTGCCTCGTCAGTCTTCTTGTCGGCATTACCTGGGGACCGTTACGCACAGCTAGTGCCGCTTGCGGTCTGTGGTTAAACCCACTGCCAGCGTAGTGTCGAGTCTTTAGAGTCCCACACAGAAAGCTTTTCGCCTTTAGGCAAAAGAGTAGAGGTCGCATGGTTTTGCGACAGGTCGCATGGTTTTGCGACAGGGTTCGGTCACATTCGTGCACTTGTGCACGTACAGTGTCCGGACAGTTTACACTAGCGGGCTTTGGTTTAAGCCAGATCCTAGTGTACATATTGGGATTGGATTTATCCAGTTTGTATTCGTGTTCCTCGGAACGCGGATGCGGGTGTGTATGCACAGTTGACGGAGAGAGACAGAGGCAGAGGATTCTCATTAGGGTTGTTGACCGTTGACCGTTGACTATTGACTTTTTGCTCAACCCTAATGAGAATATGATATATGATTAACAATTATATTAATTAAGTATTATGGTGACATGGTTGTTGACTTGTTGACTTTTTTTGACTTGTTGACCGGTTGACTAGTTTTGACTAGTTGACCATCATGATAACCATAGCTATCATTTCATGGCAAAGACTTTTGCCTGCTTGCTCCTTTGTGCAAAATGAGTGCATGAAATGATATGGTTATGGTTGCTTCAACCATCACATAACACTTGATTGGTATGATGAGTTATGATGGTTATGGATTATGAGAGGGTGAAAGACAAAAGAGGGGCTCATTCTCACTTGACCATTCTCTCTCTTGTTCTTGAGCTCTCATACTCTTGCTCTCACCCTCTTCCTCTTGCTCCCTCTCTTGACTCTATGGTTCACTTGTCTCATGAGTTGAGAACCAAGAACCATAGATAAAATCCCATACAAACTCTTCTCTACTCACTCTAGTTCACAAGGTTTAGCAAACCGAGTGAACTAGTTTCTTCAAAGTTCGAAGAAGGAGCCAAAGGTTGGAGCTTTCAGGTGGATCTATCTTCGGCGTAAGGAGACGACGGGAAGAAGCCGATCCGGACCATCATCGGAGCTTGAAGACGAAGGAGTTCAAGACAAGCAAGGTATAAACCCCCTAACCGAGTAGTTAACGACTCCTAGTTAGGTTGTTAGTTAGATATTTAACAAAGATCCGGGTTTTAAGTCTATGTTACCACCTCTAAGAAAATCGTTTTTTATCAAATTCCGCTTGCCCGAAAGTACCGGGAGAGGTAGCATGGACTTACACAATCAACGATCTCGGTGCCGTCAAAATTCCGAAGGACGCGTGGGTGAACATTTCCAAACTACAACTTACGGATAATTCCCGGATATGGTGGGAGGCCGAGGAAAGTAGACTGAAATAGCCCGTCGACTGGGAAACATTCAAACAACGATTCGATACTCAATACTTCCCCGTCGTAGCACACCTAAAAATGGAAAGGGAGTTTATACAGTTCCAACAAGGGAGCAAGTGGGATAAGTCGGTGGACGAGTACGCTTCGGAGTTCACGAGATTAAGTCGGTTCACGCATCACCTGGTGGCAACCCCAGAACTATATGCTAAAAGATTCCGACAGGGGTTGGATCTGAAGATGCAGTTATCCATGTCTCCTGCTACTTTATCAACTTATGATGAAATCTTAGAGGCAGCACTGAAATTCGGAGACCTTCAGAGACGCATAAGGAAGGATGACCGACTGTATGGCATTAAGCGACCAGCCAATCAAATTCTCGGGGGATCATCTTCCAAATTCAACGGGAGGCAACAACCCAAGAGACCAGCAGGACCAGATTTTTTTAGGAAACCAGCAGTCATATGCAACCATTGCGGTTGAGACGGACACTACATGAAGGACTGTTGCATTTTGAACAAACTCTGCACAGTCTGTGGGTCTCCGGATCATGCCATAGGGGATTGTCCATAGAGAAGGCGGCCACTACTCCTTGAAACAAACCAGCTAATCTTGGAGCGCCTCAACAGGGAGATCCGCCACCTCCCGCTAATAAGCCAATCGGACACGGACCGTCAGCTAGAGGACCACCCATGCCCCATCAGAAGCGAGTATTCCAGCAAGCTCAGCGCAATGGTTCGAAGCGTCAGGCCTTTACTATGACCCCAGAAGAGGCTAAAGCAACAGGGGAAGTTATTACAGGTATCGCTGTTTTGACTGTCATGCTTTTAATTTCACCCTCATCGTGCATGCATACCTTGTTAGGCTCATCACTAATTTTTCCACATATAACATAGGTATCCTACTAGTAGCATCTATACCCGCACTCACACTTTTTGACTCTAGTGCGTCACACTGCTTCATGGAACAAAAGTTTGTGACCGCCAGCTCCATTCCAGTAACACCTTTCATCACTGAGTGGAATGTCAACACGGGAAACGGTGTGATCAAGTCCACTACGGGATACGATATGTGCCCCATGGTAATCTGTGGACGAGGTTTCTATGCCAACTTTATGGTGATAGATATGCCAAATTTCGACGTGGTCTTGGGTATAGACTGATTGAGTACTTTTTACGCTACCATCGACTGTCGTCAAAGGAGGGTAGTGTTTGAGATCCCTGACCATCCAATGTTCATATTCGAGAGTAGAAGTAAGTCCTTGGACCTAGCAACTTACCGAGATGTACCGAGAAAGGAAGAGATGTTGTACACCGTACAAGGGGAGGGGAGTATGCCAATGGTTGTACGAGATTTTGAAGTCTTATTTGAGGATGTGTCGGGTTTACCACCGGATCGGGCGATCGAGTTCACCATAGAATTGATGCCAGGGAATCAACCTATGTTGAAGACACCGTACTGAATGGGGCCAGCAGAATTGAAGAAGCTTCGGACGCAAGTTGAGGAGCACCTCAATAAGGGATTTATTCGACTGAGCTCGTCACCTTAGGGTGCCCCGGTTCTTTTGGTACCTAAGAAAGATGGGACTAAGCGGATGTGCATCGACTACCGGGAATTAAATAAAGTAACAATCAAGAATAAGTATCCCTTGCCGTGGATAGATGATTTGTTCGATCAGCTGGAGGGATCTCGAGCGTTCTCCAAGTTGTATTTGTGATCAACTTAAGGTGAAAGCATCTGACATACCCAAGATGGCTTTCAGGACTCGGTATAGACATTATGAATTCCTAGTGACGCCCTTTGGAGTAACTAATGCACCCGCGGTTTTTATGAATTTGATGAATCAAGTGTTTTACGAACACTTAGGCAAGTTTGTTGTTATCTTCATCGATGATATTCTGGTGTATTCAAAGAACCAGGAAGAAAACGCGGAACACTTACGTGCGGTGCTTGAAACCTTGCGACAACACCAACTTTATGCAAAGCTCAGCAAATGCGAGTTTTGGTTAGAATAGGTAGCGTTCCTGGGACATGTGGTGTCAGGTGAAGGGATTTCAGTGGATCCGGCCAAGATTGTCGCAGTTCAGACATGGCCGATACCAAGAACTGTTACCGAGATCAGGAGCTTCTTAGGACTTGCCGGATATTATCGTCGTTTCATCAAGAACTTCTCCAAGATTGCGGAGCCACCGACTACCTTGACCTGGAAGGATGTGCCGTATGTATGGTCTGAGGGCTGTGAGAAAGCATTCGCAGAGTTGAAGACTCTTTTAACCTCTGCACCCATTCTTACGATTCCCGACAGGACTGGAGGGTTCGACATACATTGCGACGCCTCGGGAAAAGGCTTGGGATGCGTTTTGCACCAACATGGTAGTGTAGTAGCTTATGCGTCAAGACAATTAAAGATGCATGAACGAAACTACCCAACGCATGATTTAGAGCTCGCTGCGGTTGTCTTCGCACTCAAGATTTGGAGGCACTATTTATTGGGTGAGAGGGTAGATATTTACACCGATCATAAGAGCTTGAAGTATATCTTCACCCAGAAGGAGCTCAATATGAGGCATAGGATATGGCTAGAATTAATGGCAGATTTCGACGTAAATTTACAGTATCATCCGGGAAAGGTGAATGTAGTCCCGGATGCCTTGAGTCGCCAACCAATGATTTCGAGTCTGACTACTCATTGGAGGAATCGTCAAGATCTCAATGAACTAGAGACCGAGATGATAATGCCCGGAATGCTTACATCCTTCATGAATCTGCAAATTCACTCCACATTAGTCGAATGGATCAAGACAACTCAAATGGAGGACCCTAGGTTGCGAAGGATCAGAGAATAAGTGGATGCGAATCTGCGGACGGACTTCATCATCCACGAAGATGGTTCTTTGAGATATGGGAGCAGAGTCTGTGTGCCTAAGGGGGAGATGAGAGAGGAATTATTAAAAGAAGCACATAGTTCTCCATACTCTGTTCATCCGGGAGGAACAAAGATGTACAAGGACCTCAAACAAAACTATTGGTGGCATGGGATGAAGCAGGAGATAGCCAAGAGTGTGTCCAAATGTCTTGTTTGCCAACAAGTAAAGGCCGAACACCACAGGACAGCAGGTCTATTACAGCCCTTACCGATACCCGAATGGAAATGGCAAAACATTACAATGGATTTTGTGACCGCACTCCCTCGCAGCTCCAAGGGAAATGATGTAGTATGGGTGATAGTGGACCGACTCACCAAGTCGGCACATTTCATTCCTTTTCAAGTTGATCAATCAACTGAAAGCCTTGCAAAAAAGTATATGGAGGAGATTGTCAGATTGCATGGAGTGCCAATTTGCATTGTGTCCGACCGAGATACGCGTTTCAGATCTCAGTTTTGGCAAAGCCTATAAGAGAGTCTGGGCACGAATCTGAGTTTCAGTACCGCCTACCATTCACAAACCGATGGCCAATCAGAAAGGGTTATTCAAATTCTCAAAGACATGCTCCGGGCCTATATGTTGGATTTTAAAGGATCTTGGGAAGATCACCTGTACATGGTAGAGTTTGCTTACAACAATAGCTACCAATCTAGTATCGGCATGGCGCCCTTCGCCGCTTTGTATGGACGAAAGTGTAGATCACCGTTAAGTTGGGACGATGTTGGGGATCGAGAACTTTTGGGCCCCGAGATGATTGTCGAGACAGTGGAAGTGATAAGAACAATCAGGGAACAATTACGCATAGCACAAGATCGGCATAAGCATTGGGCTGATACGAAGAGAAGACCGTTAGAGTTCCAACGGGGAGAACACGTGTTTCTGAAGATTTCTCCTAACCGGGGAGTGATATGTTTTGGGAGACGCGGAAAACTCAACCCACGGTTCATAGGTCCCTTCGATATTCTCGAACGAGTTAGAGAGGTTGCGTATCGCCTAGCCTTGCCCCCTTCTATGGAAAGCGTACACAACATTTTCTATATCTCGCAGTTGAGGAGACATGTCAGCGACCCCGGTCATGTTTTGGATCATTCTTGAATCACTGTAGAGACTGATCTAACCTATGAACAGCAGCCGGTAGAGATCCTAGACCGGAAGGAAAAGACCTTGAGAGACAAGACGATCAAATTGGTTAGGGTCATGTGGAGGAAGGACTCTCCTGGCGAGCCGTGCCACATGAAGTTTGGTTAGGGTCTGTTCATAACATAATTTTGCATTTTGTATTCCCCATTCTTATGCATTTTACAATGAAAACAGGTGCTTTTGACCCATGTCTGCTACATGTTACAGGTTACAGGTTGTTGGAGCAAAAACAGTGAAAAACACAAAAGACGACACAAAAGAAGGACTTTTGACCAACAATTAGGAGGATCTTAGTAAAGCCCAGCAGAAGAACGGTTCACCATCAACAAGGCAACTCAAGATCCAAATTTGCAAGAAAGACGGTTAAAAGATCCATTGCAAAGTGTTCACTGAAAATCTGGAATTAATACAGAAGCCCAGCTGATAAAAAGAATAAAGAAACAAGAAGCCCAGAAGAACCAAACCAAGCCCAAGAAAAATCAAATGATGATCCCATCATTGGGCCGCGGAACCGCGGCCCAAGAGCGCCCATGCCGCGGTTCCGCGGCCGTCCTGTGCCCTAGTGCGTAGGAAATTTTGCCATAATTTTTGGCGGATTTGGAAAGATTTTTCTAAGGGTATATTTGTAATTGTAGACATGCGGTGCAATTGTAAACCTAGGGTTTCTATGTCCTATAAATAGAACCCAAAGCCTTGTATTTTCTTATGCCTCTACTCATGAATAAAATTCTGTTTTCTTGAAGTTAGAGCGCATCAACAGTAAGTAGGTTATTTTCCTTGCAGTAGTTGTAGTTTTTCATATCTGCTCTTATTTTTCTCGCCTTAGTTTAATTTATTTTAGCTTTTATTAATTTGCAATCGATGTTTTCTCTCTTTAATAAACTCATGTCTTTTTTCATCCTCTCAATGAGCGAGTAATTTCCTCACTTGTTATGGTTAGGAATAGGGAAGGATTTGAGAGATGAAGATCTCTCATCTCTTTTCGTTGCCAAACTTTTATGAACATTAGAACTCCATGCATGCCTTCTTACTCCGCTCCCTACGATACTTTTACCCTCGAGGTAACGGTGAATTCCGTAGTCTAAAGGCCCGGATTTTAAGGTTTTCCATGGAGGTTAGGATAAAGATTAATAAAGGAAAGACAAGGATCTAGAGGAAGAATCAATCATCCCAATCATCCTAATCCCCTTTATAAATATTTACCATAACACTAATATGATATCTTTAATAAATGACAATGGAAAGAGATGAAGATTTTTGTTTACCAAATTTTCCCTAGACCTAATCCTAGCAAGTTTCTAATCCTAGTATCATACAACTTCAATTTTTAGGTTTATTTATAATATCCAACATCATTTGGAATTAACTCGTAAGAACTTAAAGGAAATTTTCACATCCCTGTGGACCGACCCGTACTCACCGGCTAGCTGCAAAGCGACGCCGTTCTTGATTGCGGTAAATATTTTTGATCGACAAAACCTCTCTTAATCAAATGGCGCCGTTGCCGGGGATGGCGTAAAATTTTTTTTTTTGTAATTTCGGGTTAATATAAAATATAAAAAATCATAAAAATCTGAAAAATTCCAAAAATAAAAAAAATTCTATTATCTTTTATTGTTTGAAGGGGTTTCTTTGTGAATCTTCGCAGGTTCGACGGATCTGAAACAACACAGAAGGGGACACAGAAAACGATACATCAAAACAGCAGGAGATTGAAAGTACAGAGCAGCTTAAGAAATTTGGAGACCTAAAGCCCCCATTGAACCGCGTTTCCGTGGCACTTAACTGGTCAATACCGCGATTCCGCGGCTCCCTGTGGAGTTCTCTGGAAAAAAATTGCATGGTTTGATTTCTTTCTCCTTTCTCTGCAAACTTCCATATATCTTCTGTCAAATCTTCTGCAGGATTCTTTGCGCTAAAAAATCTTCTTCCCCCTTCCAATAATTGATTTACTGCAGGATTCTTCGCGCCGCGCTAAAAAGCAAATTGATTGCAAGTGATTTACTGCTTTGCATACTTTAATCTGACTTTAAGGGGCTATTGACCAATTCAGATTAGGTGGGGATTTCATCACCCTTCTCAGGACCCCAGAAATCACTTAAAGTATTTGCATTGACCACTTTTAATTTAAAAAATATTAGACTCAGCCCTAAGGACCTCGAGCTCAATAGGACAGAGGATTAGTATAGGCATCGGCCGTTTATCCTAACCGACATTGCGGTGTCTAGGCTAGTGGTTTTTAATTAGGCCCACTGTCGTGGTGGTTCCTTCCCACTTACCTGGCCGTACTTGTCCGTGAAGAGGCGGTTTGAGGTCCTATCTCTAGCCCTTTGGAACAGTTAGGAGCTGTCTAGCTGACCTAGGTGACCCTAGACTTAGGCCTGATTGTGCATGTGTGGTTAATTGCATTTGTGTCACTAGTCTCTTTTCAAAATCTTTTTGCAAAAGCTCACTTAAAAAAAGAAAAAAAAAGAAAAAGGAAAATCGTTTCAAAACTTGCAACTTGTCGCTAAAGAATCTTTGCACTCACTTACACCACTTCTTCTCATTGATGTTTTCTTACCTTCACATTCTATCTTTCATCTTTCGACTACACTAACCCTTTTAGTGTATGTCCGGTTGGACTAGGGACCCTAGCGCCCGATTAGTCCGTGTTTCGTTGGTACCGACCGACGAACCTTTCGACTCCGAAGTCGAAATCTTGTCCACTTCTTCACTTTCACCATCACATTCTTCCGAAGGTATGTCGGGATACGATCCTAACAACACCTTTCCGATGGGAATGATTCCACCTCCGCCAGGTGCGAATAACCCGAATCTTCCGCCTGTCGAAGCGCCCGCACGAGTCGCGCTCCAGGATCTTTTCTACCCCATCCGCACCGCCCTTCCTACTTGTCTTTCCCTCCCACCGGCTAATAGGGACAATTTCGAGATCAAACCCCACTTCATCAATATGCTGCCTAAGTTTCATGGTTTGGAATCCGAAGATGCATATATCTTTATCAACAAATTCCAAAACGTTTGCACCATGATGAAAACTACCCAATTAAGTGATGACGCTATAAGGCTAAGGGTTATTCCTTTCACCTTATGTGACCTAGCCGAGAAGTGGCTATACAGCACCACATCACACTCAATTAGAAATTGGGACGAGTTTGTGAAAGCTTTTCTTAAAAAGTTCTATCCTCATCACAAAACTGCTAAAATCCGTAATGAGATTATACAATTTTCACAGCTTCCTGCCGAGCCATTTTGGAAATGTTTTGAAAGATTTAAAGACCTTCTCGTTCAATGCCCTCACCATGGAATCGAAAGATGGCAACTTTGCCAAACATTATACGAGGGATTGAACCCAGCAACGAAGCAGTTGCTAGAAACCATTAGTCAAGGTCACTTTCTGTCCAAATCTAGTGAGGAAGCGTGGCAGTTTCTTGAGGATCTTAGTGAGCAAACAATTCAGTGGGAGAGTACCAAGACCACATCATCATCTTCTTCTATTGGTCAACCTAGGGCAGGTATACATCAAGTAGAGATATCAATTGCTATGAAGGCCGAGATGGCCGCTCTTACGAAAAAGCTAGAAGCGCTTGAGACCAAAATCTCAGCACCTTCTCCTGCCCCTGTCATGCCCCCACGAACTGTTTGTGCTTGTTGTTCGGATCCATCACATCTCACTGAAGAGTGTCCTTACACTGCATCTACTCAAGGACAAGATCAAGTCAATGCTGCCTTTCAGCAACGACAAAGAAATGATCCATACTCTTCAACATACAATCTGGGTTGGAAGAGCCACCATAATTTCGCTTGGAACCCAAATCAACAATCCCAAGGAAATAACAATTTTCAAAGGGCTCCTCATCCACAACAACAAGCACCTCCACAAACTCAATTTCAGCAGCCTCTCCAACAGCAACCTTATCCTAATCAGATGAACAATTTTGTGCCCAACAATTTTGTTCCCCCTCAAAATGCTGTTAGCTCGCTCGAAAGAAGTCTAGAAGCATTCCTAAAGCAATCTGCACAGTCCACAGCTAGGATAAAGACTTCTGTTCAATCTTTGGTGCAAAACAGTGCCTCACATGATCAAAGCATCAAAGCTATTGAGGCACAAATTGCACAACTCAACGCAGCATTGAAAGAGCGAGAGAAAGGAAAGCTTCTGTCTCAACCACTCCCAAATCCTGGTCACGCACATGTTGCACATGAACAGCAGAATCATAATGTGAATGCTGTGACCACGTTGAGATCTGGAAAAGTGGTGCAAAACAATGTGGGTACTCACCATGACACCTCTGCCGGTGGTTCTTTATCTTCCTCTTCTTCTTCGTTAGAGCCTATTCTCCATCCTTCACATGGCTCTACTTCTTCTAGCTCGAACGGACCCTCTTCTCACAACACGAACACATCTACACGGGGTTCCGTTCCAACTCAACAATCTGATCCGCAAAAATTGGACTCAACAACTTTTCAAAATGTTCCTTTTCCAAATCGGTTGAGATCCAATAAACCAACTCCACAGATGGAGAAGATTTTAGAGTTGTTCAAACAGGTTAGCATAAATATCCCTCTTTTGGATGCAATCCAACAAGTTCCTTCATATGCAAAAATCTTAAAGGACTTATGCACCAAAAAGAGGAAGTCACAAGTACCAAAGAAAGTTTTCGTGGCTAGTTCTGTTAGTGATGCTCTTGTCAATTCTTTACCCCCAAAGCACAAGGACCCCGGCTGTCCTACTATTTCGATCACAATTGGGAACAAGACCATCAATAGAGCACTATTAGATTTTGGTGCTAGTGTCAATTTGCTATCCTATTCGGTGTACGAACAATTAGGCGTTGGAGAGCTCAAGCCTACTCATTGCACTCTCCAAATGGCCGACTGATCAATCACCCACCCTAGGGGAGAGTTGGAGGATGTGTTAATTAGAGTAGGGGATTTCATTTTCCCCGTGGACTTTATTGTTATGGATACACAGCCTGTCGCTAACCCCCGTAATCAAATTCCGGTGATACTTGGTCGACCATTCCTCACGACTTCTAACGCGGTAATCAACTGTCGTAATGGTTCAATGAATCTATCTTTTGGCAAGATGACAGTTGAACTTAACATTTTCAAGTTATGAAGTCAGCCTTGCGAGCCTAATTCTAGCGTACTTGATGTGTGCTCGATCGATGAGATCGCGGAGGAGGACTGTGAGTTCGAGAATTTCATGTTTGATCACAGTAATATTGACGCCACTAGTGCGTTCCTCCTAGAATCCGACACAGCTTTCACGACGGACAAAGATTATGAGTGTTTCACCTTTGTTGATGATCTTGAAGACTCTCCACCCGAGTTTGAGTCTTTTGCTTTTTCGGATGAGTTAGTTGAACCATCCGACTCGGTAGCGTACACTCAATTTGAACCTTTGATGGAATTCTTCGAGTTTGAAACAGTTACTCCATTGTTACCATCTATTGTTTCACCACCTAAACTCGAGCTAAAGCTTTTGCCGTCGCACCTAAAATATGCTTATCTAGGTGAAAATGAGACCTTACCAGTTATCATATCGGCCTCTCTAGCTCTTGTGCAAAAGAAGGCTCTTTTAACGGTCTTATACAATAATCGGCAAGCTTTCGGCTGGTCTATGGCGGACATCAAGGGGATTAGTCCCCTCATAGTCGAACATCATATACACTTGATGGATGATGCCAAGCCGGTAAGGGATCCACAAAGACGCCTCAACCCCATCATGAAAGAGGCGGTCAAGAAGGAGATTGTTAAGTGTCTTGATAGCGATATCATTTACCCTATCTCGGATAGCCAATGGGTTAGCCCCATTCATGTCGTGCCAAAGAAATCGGGCATCACGGTCATCACCAATGAGGCAAATGAGTTAATTCCCACTCTCACCCAAACTGGGTGGCGAGTTTGCATCGACTACCGGAAACTCAATGCCGCGACAAGGAAGGACCACTTTCCTTTACCATTCATTGACCAAATGCTTGAACGATTGGCGGGGCACGAATTCTACTGCTTTTTAGATGGCTATTCCGGTTATAATCAAGTCCCCATAGCCAAAGAGGATCAAGACAAGACTACATTTACTTGTCCCTTTGGCACTTTTGCTTATCGTCACATGCCCTTTGGGTTATGCAATGCACCCGCTACATTTCAGCGGTGTATGATGGGGATCTTTTCGGACATGGTGGAGAAGTTTTTGGAAATCTTTATGGATGATTTCTCCATTTTTGGTGACTCCTTCGAAGAGTGTTTACGACATCTTGACGCAGTTCTCACCCGCTGTAGGGAAAAGAACTTGACTTTGAATTGGGAGAAGTGCCACTTTATGGTACGAGAAGGCATTGTCTTAGGACATGTAATCTCGCAAAACGGCATAGAGGTTGATAGAGCTAAAATCGAAGTCATTTCTAATCTTCCTCCTCCTAAATGCGTCAAAGATATCCGAGCTTTCCTTTTCCATGCCGGTTTTTATAGACGGTTCATCAAGGACTTTAGCAAGATTGCTAGACCCTTGACTCTCTTGTTGGCCAAGGACACTACTTTTGTTTTCGACTCAACTTGCATGAAAGCGTTCGAGTCTTTGAAACACTCACTCATTTCTGTGCCCATCCTTTCATCTCCAGACTGGACGCACCCTTTTGAAATTATGTGCGACGCATCAGATTTTGCCATTGGTGCTGTTCTTGGACAGCACATTAACAAGTTGCCGCATGTAATTTACTACGCTAGCCGAACATTAAATGATGCCCAATTAAACTACACAACAACAGAAAAAGAGTTTTTAGCGGTTGCTTTTGCACTTGAAAAATTTCGGCCTTATTTAATCGGCTCTCCAGTTATAGTGTACACGGATCACTCAGCTCTTCGCCACCTTTTTGCGAAGAAGGATGCTAAGTCTAGGCTAATACGTTGGATCCTTTTGCTGCAAGAATTTGACCTTGTTATAAGGGACAAAAAGGGATGTGAAAACGTAGTGGCCGATCACCTTTCACGACTTCCTTCTTCGCCTACACTTGAACTTCCCATCACTGATGCTTTCCCCGATGAGCAACTCTTGACCGTTTCTTGCGAACCATGGTTCGCCGATATTGTAAACTACTTAGCCACCGGCTTGATACCTAAAGATTGGTCGAAACAAGACAAACTACGATTTTTGTCCCAAGTAAAGCATTTTTACTGGGATGAACCTTATCTTTTTAAATATTGTTCCGACCAAATCATTCGTAGGTGTGTGCCAGAAAATGAGGTCAAGAGTGTGCTGTCTTTTTGCCACGATCAAGCATGTGGCGGGCACTTTGGCCCAAAGAAGACAGCCGAGAAAGTTTTGCAATGTGGCTTCTATTGGCCACAACTCTTCAAAGATGCATTCGAATACTGCAAAACTTGCTCCCGGTGCCAACACTTGGGCCGAATATCGCGGAGAAATGAAATGCCGCTCCAACCCATTTTGGTTGTTGATATTTTTGATGTTTGGGGTATAGACTTCATGGGACCATTTCCCAACTCTTTTGGAAATGTGTATATTTTTTTGGCTGTTAACTATGTTTCAAAGTGGGTCGAGGCTGTGCCTAGTCGAACGAATGACAACAAGGTTGTCGTTCGATTTCTAAAAGAACACATCTTTTCTCGATTTGGGCACCCTCGCGCAATAATAAATGATAATGGTTCTCACTTTTGCAATAGGACTTTTGAGTCCCTAATACGCAAATACTCTATCACCAATAAGCTGTCAACGCCATACCATCCCCAAACATATGGGCAAGCCGAGATCTCGAATCGACAAATTAAGCAAATCTTGGAGAAAACGGTTTCTAAAAACCGTAAAGATTGGTCACTAAAATTGATCGATGCACTATGGGCTTTCCGTACTGCATACAAGACCGATATCGGCATGTCTCCATACCGGCTTGTTTACGGGAAGGCTTGCCACCTTCCAGTAGAAATTGAGCAAAAAGCATTTTGGGCCATTAAAGAGATGAATTTATCTTTAGGAGATGCGGGCAGCAACCGAAAGCTGCAGTTAAATGAACTAGAAGAGCTGCGGGATGAGGCATATGATAATGCCGTGATTGCTAAGAACCGAGTTAAGGTATTTCATGATAAAAACCTTTTGCGAAAGACATTTAAACCAGGCCAATAGGTTTTATTATATGATACTCGGTTGCATTTACATCCCGGCAAGCTCCGGTCCCGATGGAGAGGACCTTTTGTAGTCCGCACCGTTTATCCGCACGGTGCGGTTGATCTTGAGAATCCAGAAGACGGTACTTTATTCAAAGTAAATGGACATCGATTGAAACCGTTCTTCTCAGCGGACCATTCGGAGGAGCTCCTGCTTTTGCAGGAGCCGATTTACACCGATTGATTTTCCTCCACCTTCACCCTCGAATTTCCTTTTTTCCAAAACTTTATTTCAAATAAGTTTGGGGGTGTATATACTATGTAAATATAATAATAAGCAGGAACTCGCCGATATTATCAACCCACTTGGTGCAGCATGACAGTGAGGACACTGTCCATTATAAGTTTGGGGGTATGTTCGGTAAGTTTTCCTTTTGCATTCATATGTATATTTCTGCATTGCATCTTTATATAAAAATCATAAAAATTTGAAAAATTTGAAAAATAAAAAAAAATTAGAAAAAGAAAAACCCATAAAAATTGAAAAAAATCAAAAATTATAAAAATTAATGTATTCAATTTTGGCTATAATTGACTTGAGTTTGATAAATAGGTTAACTGGCTAGGAAAAACTAAATCTTAGACTTAGTAAATTAAAACCCTAAAAATAACCTTTCTTAGACTTTAACGGTAGAAAGTATATGTCTTGTAGATTATTTAGAAATAGGCAAATTTTGGGTTCACTTCTTGGGCTAAGTCAAAATGAGGGAAGAGTATTGATGTTCTTATTAGAGAATAAGTTTGAAAAATAGTTCCTAGCTTAAGTCTAGATTCTGAAAACATGTACCCTACAAAATGCACAAACACGCACCTTGAAACTTGGATTAGTAGAAGAGACCTTGAAATACTCTTGTCTAAAGTCCTTAGCACAATGAAAAAGAAAAGAAAAAAAAGTGAATAAAGAAAAAATGGACACTGGTTTTTGTGATTACTTAAGGCTGTAAAAATAGAAAAATATTTAGCGAGGGTGCTTCATCACCTAGTGCCTTAGACCAACTGGTTTGGGAGTCACTGCTAAAAGCCTTGGGTGTTGCAAAACTAGGAAGTACGCTTTAAAGTGCTAACGCATCTTGTAATCGGTTGTTGGTACCTCAAGAAGTATTAACAGTCGCATGAAGGATGTGAAAGCGAAATTTCACAAGTGCTTTGGACAATGGACGGGAGTACGATTGCTTGATTTGAATTTCCAAGTGTAGGGGTGATATTTACACACACGTGGGGATATGTGATTGGAGTTTAGATAAGAGAAAGGAATGAAGAATAGAACTTGTGTCTTTAATAGAGTTGATAGAAATTTCTAAGTGGAGATGGAACTCTAGAAGAAAAACTTAAGAAATGCTGAAAGCTAGGTAATTCTACAGGATATATATAATCTTAAGTTAAATAATGAGGAAGTGTGAAGAATGTGGGTGGATAATTTGTGAGTCAAAAGACAATAGAATTCCTTGTTAGAAAACCTAATTGGAGAACAAAAGTCAATGGGCCGAGTTGATAGAATTTTGTGGGTGTAATCCGCTGAAAACCCTCAGGAGACAACACTCCTCCTACTAGGTACACCTAGAGGTTTAACGGCTTGTTGCACGAGCTTAGTGCAATCGCGTTTCCCTGCGAAAGTGCGGCTAGGTTAGATCTTTTAAATAATCAGTTTGCTCGAGGGCGAGCAAAAGATAAGTTTGGGGGTATTTGTTCATAACATAATATTGCATTTTGTATTCCCCATTCTTATGCATTTTACAATGAAAATAGGTGCTTTTGACCCATGTCTGCTACATGTTACAGGTTACAGGTTGTTGGAGCAAAAACAGTGAAAAACACAAAAGACGACACAAAAGAAGGACTTTTGACCAACAATTAAGAGGATTTTAGTAAAGCCCAGCAGAAGAACGGTTCACCATCAACAAGGCAACTCAAGATCCAAATTTGCAAGAAAGACGGTTAAAAGATCCATTGCAAAGTGTTCACTGAAAATCTGGAATTAATACAGAAGCCTAGCTGATAAAAAGAATAAAGAAACAAGAAGCCCAGAAGAACCAAACCAAGCCCAAGAAAAATCAAATGATGATCCCATCATTGGGCCGCGGAACCGCGGCCCAAGAGCGCCCATGCCGCGGTTCCGCGGCCGTCTTGTGCCCTAGTGCGTAGGAAATTTTGCCATAATTTTTGGCGGATTTGGAAAGATTTTTCTAGGGGTATATTTGTAATTGTAGACATGCGGTGCAATTGTAAACCTAGGGTTTCTATGTCCTATAAATAGAACCCAAAGCCTTGTATTTTCTTATGCCTCTACTCATGAATAAAATTCTGTTTTCTTGAAGTTAGAGCGCATCAACAGTAAGTAGGTTATTTTCCTTGCAGTAGTTGTAGTTTTTCATATCTGCTCTTATTTTTCTCTCCTTAGTTTAATTTATTTTAGCTTTTATTAATTTGCAATCGATGTTTTCTCTCTTTAATAAACTCATGTCTTTTTTCATCCCCTCAATGAGCGAGTAGTTTCCTCGCTTGTTAGGGTTAGGAATAGGGAAGGATTTGAGAGATGAAGATCTCTCATCTCTTTTCGTTGCCAAACTTTTATGAACATTAGAACTCCATGCATGCCTTCTTACTCCGCTCCCTACGACACTTTTACCCTCGAGGTAACGATGAATTCCGTAGTCTAAAGGCCCGGATTTTAAGGTTTTCCATGGAGGTTAGGGTAAAGATTAATAAAGGAAGGACAAGGATCTAGAGGAAGAATCAATCATCCCAATCATCCTAATCCCCTTTATAAATATTTACCATAACACTAATATGATATCTTTAATAAATGGCAATGGAAAGAGATGAAGATTTTTGTTTACCAAATTTTTCCTAGACCTAATCCTAGCAAGTTTCTAATCCTAGTATCATACAACTTCAATTTTTAGGTTTATTTATAATATCCAACATCATTTGGAATTAACTCGTAAGAACTTAAAGGAAATTTTCACATCCCTGTGGACCGACCCGTACTCACCGGCTAGCTGCAAAACGACGCCGTTCTTGATTGCGGTAAATATTTTTGATCGACAAAACCGCTCTTAATCATCCAAGGCCTAATACTTTCTTTAAAGAGACATAGACATAAAATAACATTCCTTAAAATTCAACGGCGCCATTTGATTTGGATGATTTAGCGTGCTTGCGCTTTCTAAAAGATAGATCAAAAATATTTGTAACCGCAATCAATAACGGCGTCGCTTTGCAGCTAGCCGGTGAGTACGGGTCGGTCCACAGAGATGTTGTGAATTTCCGATCCGCTCTAACGAGTTAATTCCGAAGGGTGTTCGGATTAATTATTAAATCTAAAAACCTAATTATTCTAGGGCAATTAACTAGATCTATTCTTGCTAGGGCTAGCTTTAGGGATGGTTTGAAAATGTAATTAAATCTCAACACTTTCTATACCCGAATGAAGATCTGTGAGGAGTTATGGTAATTATCAATAAAGTGGATTAGATCAGTTCGGGAAGGTGATCCTTCCTCTAGGTTCTTGTCCTTCCTTTAGAGATCCTTACCCTAACCTCCATGGAAAACATCACACCCGTGCCTTTATACTACGGTATCACCGCTACCTCGAGGGGGAGGATGCCGTAGGGAGCGGTATGTGCATGTATGCATGGAGTCCTATTGTAAATATTTGGTGGGTAAGAAAGGGATGAGAGATCTCATCTCTCAAAATCCTTCCCCAAAGCTAACTCTAAACAAGTTCCTAGGGCATGAAATTAAATCTACCTAGGGCAAGGAATTTAAATCTACACTAAGGCAAGAAATTAAATTACTTACAGATGCATCCCTCCAATCATCCATGCAGGGTTGTCAGATCTGAATTTCTGAATGGAGAAGAAACACCGATGCTCTCCAAAAGATTTCTAAATTTTATTCATTAAAGGGAGGCATGAAGAATTACAATGATTAGAGTTCCTATTTATAGAGAATAGGAAACCCTAGGTTACAATTGATTTGCATGTCTACATTTACCAAAATATCCTTAGGAAGATCTAGTCAAAGTAGACTTCAAGCTTTGGTAAAATTTTATGTCTCTGTCTCTTTAAAGAAAGTATTGGGCCTTGGATCTTTGGGCTTCCTTATTATTTGGTTCTTTATTAAAATAGCTTCTATGTTTCTTCCAGATCTCCAGTGAATAATTGCGGTGGACTTTTAACCGTTCGCTTTGTAATCTTGGACCTTGCATTGCCTTGTACTTTGTGAATTTTATCTTTGATGTAGGCTTGATCAAGAGTCTTCTATTTGTTGGTCAAAGTCCACTTTTTCATCGTCTTTAAATCATTTTCACTGTTTTCTGTCTAAGAACCTGTAACTTGTAACATGTAGCAGACATGCGTCAAAAGCACCTGTTTATTTTTAAAAAGAATAAGAATGAGGAATATAATAATGCAATATTATGGTGTGAACAGGGTCATGTGGTGGAAGGACTCTCCCTTGGAATGTAATAGAGTTTGGTTAATGGAAATAAATGCCTTTCGCTTTTATTGTTTTATTTTGGTACACACCCTGCATACTATAGATATTCTTACGCTTAATATAACTGTATTGAATAGACCATCTTCAATACAGTTATGTTGCGGACCGTACCACGTCACTCTTCACCTTCTTTTGGGAAGTGGGGCGTGACAGGGCTCTAGGCTGTGGATGAGTCAACCCGACTGATATTCGAGTAAAATAAAAAAGAGGTTAATACGGGACTCCTGAAGCTCCATTGGATTCACACAAGAAACTATCCTAAACACCCCGTGTATAATATATTATAACCGGTTAATATACTTATTTGATTTGATTGATTGACATGTCTTGATCGAAACCCTACATTGCAAAAGGTGTAGATTGTATTCGAGTGAGTCGAGTAATGTGCGAGTCATGACAATTGCAATTTGGATTCGAGTCAAGTTGGTTCGAGTAGATTGGATTCGAGTACATATTCGAGTTCGAGTTCAAGTTTAGATTTGAGTTCATGTCTTTTCATGTGAATTGATGTAAATTGTTAAACTCTTATGTTCAGGAGAAATCGGCAACTGCTGCACATAGATGACAGGATTTGTGTCTTTTTCCAAGACAATTGCCATTGATAACTCCGTTAAATTGTCTAACCTGAATAGGCAAGCACTCACTTTCTTCGGCTCCCTGGGGCTCAAGAAAATTGATCCCGCTTAAACCTTTATTTATCTAAAGTCCTTAAAATATTGTTTGCATATCTCGAGAGGTTTTTATGAAAAATACTTTAATATAGTTTGAAAATAAACCTTGAGGGTGATTTATAACATTTAGGTATTTTCATGAACATGTATTTTAATTGTTGTGGTGTTTTGGTGATAAAACATAGTTTTTTTAAAAGTTTGTGGTATTTTTATGAAAACTAGTTCTTTTGGAAACTTGGCGGTATATTATTAACAAATTTTAATCTTTCATTTTTAAAAATATAGCTTCTTAATTTGTTTTTATTGAAAATACGGATTTCATAATTTTATATAATTTTTCCAAAAATTAGTTTTTTATTAGAAAAACAACGTTTCTTAAAAAACCCGTATTTTTATTCCTTTCGAGACCGAATACTCCGTGAGGAGTTCTACATCTCGCTCTACTGTCCCAAGGATGTGCGATAATCCGCACCATTCATTAGCGGATCCCCTAACGAGAGTTGTAGAGGCGTAATTGTCAAGGATTTCGAAATACCGATTTAAAGAAACCCGTTTTGAAACGGTGTGGTATTTTAATGAAAAAAATCTTTTACTTTGAATTACCCATATGCTTAGAATACCGTGCTATGAAACCATAGTGTGCATGTGGGGTAGGTGATTACCCCGTGAAGGTTCTATGGTTTGGGTATACTAGATATCGAAAAGAGGTTACACTAAAGTTCATGGTATTTTAATGAAAAAAGTTCCTTATATGTTTGTTTCATATGAAAATTTGTTACAACTAAAAACTAATTGATGTGAATAAGATTAGGATTAGTGTAGCGTGTTAGTTTGATCTCGTTTTCTTATCACATGGCTTACAAATGTTTAAAAAACTATATCGGAGATAACTCCTCTTTTGTCGGTTTGTTTTAAAAAGTTATTTGAGATAGAAAGAGAGAGGGATGAAGGGACTTACAATTTTGAGAAGGTTAAGAAGAGGTTGAAGAATCTCTCGTGGGTCATGGTTTCGTCGGAGATGCTCCGGTTGTCGAGTTTGGCTCGCTACTCCACTTGAGGGGCTTAACTCCACTTGGCACTTAGAAAGTTTTGAGAGAACTTTTGCTAGAATTTCAGAATGGTGAAGAGCTGGGGCATGGGGTGGTATTTATAGTAAAGAATTAGGGTTTGTGAATTAAATTTTTAGATTAAAATGCATTAAAAAGATACTAAATGGTGAAATGAAGGGTCTCTGTTTGATTGCAGGGAAATCAAACAGTGCATAAGAGTTAAGGGGAGTCGAACGGGTGTGTGTGCAAAGCACAGAGCTAATTGGAGCATTCTGGACCGCCGGCACCGGCCTATATGGGAGAATGGGCGGTCGGATTTGAGGCAATCGCCTCGAGATTCGTACTACGCGAGTTTTTGGATGTGTACACCTCATTGCACCTGTTTGATTTTTCTAAAACTTTTTATTTCTCCGTTTATTGAACGTGCAACTCTTGGGCTTTCAAAAATTAAAAAAGAAAAATCACAAAAAATAATTGTGTTTGATGGGAATCGAACACACAAGCTATGTCACAGCAGTTTTAGAGACTTTACCGGTGAGCTACAAGTTGTTTCTTGCTTTTATTAAACAAATCTAATTTATACCTCTTATACAGGCTGTAATACCCTTTTCTGTACAATAATAAGAAATTTCTGTACAGTGATTTGAGAGTCGTTACATTCTATCCTCCTTATAAAAATTTCGTCATCCAAATTTACAATTATAGGTAAGAGTATCGTATACGCATATCCTCTTCTCTTTCCTAAGTTGATTCTCCTGGAAAATCCTTTCTCCACATCACTCGGACCAAGTTTACTTTCTTATTCTGCAATGTCTTCACCTTTCGGTCCAGGATCTCAACTGGTTGTTGCTCGCAGGTTAAGTCAGTGTGTACTGTGAGCTCTGAGTGATCAAGTATGTGGCTGAGGTTGCTCACATATCGTCGTAGTTGGGATATGTGGAACATATTGTGCACTCCTTCCAATGAGGATGGTAGTTCTAAATGGTATGCCACTTTTCCAACTCGTTCTAGTATGTCAAACGGTCCTATGTATCTTGGACTTAATTTACCCCTCTTGCTAAATGCATCACTCCTCTGTTTGGAGAGATCTTCAATAATACATGTTCTCCTGGTTGAAACTCTAGGTGTCGACGCTTTGCATCTGCCTAATGTTTCTGTTGGTCTTGTACTGTGCACAACCTTTCCCTGATCATGCGACCACGTCTACAGTTGCCACGATCATCTCTGGTCCAAGGAGTTCACGATCTCCAACGTCGTCCCAACTCAGCGGGGAAAGACATTTCCGTCCGTAGATTGCTGCGAATGGTGACATCCCAATGCTTCCCTGATAGCTGTTGTTATATGGAAACTCCACAAGGTGTAGATGATCTTCCCATGAACCTCCGAAGTCTAACATATAGGCTCTTAGCATGTCTTCCAGAATTTAAATCGCTCGGACTGTCCGTCTGTTTGTGAATGATACGCCGTGCTGAAATTCAAACTCGTTTCTAAGCTAGCTTGCAGACTCTGCCAAAATTGTGATCGGAATCTTGTATCACTGTCACGCCCCGCTTCCTGGTGTACGGATAAGGAGACGCGACGAGACACGCGACGTATTTACTCAGAAGTAAACACGTTAAGCGTAAATAAGCAATATAATATAAATGTATACAAGAATGACATGAGATGTAAACGAACAACAACTTTTTATTTATTAAACATTCTTTACAATACAACTGGAAAGTAAATACAATGCGGAAAGCAATGCCTAAACAATGGCATGAACTGAAAGTAAAGGTATATACAAGTGACTAAAGCTCTGGGTCTTCTTCGAACTGCTCCAAGTCTTCTGAGCTGGGCTCGATCTCCAAAGAGTCGGGTCCTCCTGACAACATTCTAAAGAAAGAATAGAAAATGAATGTCGTCAGCGAACAATCGCTCGGTAAGTCCCAAAGAGAGATAGAAATAGACTGAACAGGTAAAGGGAATATATCTGGTATAATGTATGATTGTTATGTTAACGCAGTTGTTTGTAGCTTGGTACAGAATATGCCAGTGTATACGAGAGGAGTCCAACTTACCCCATGGACTATGGTATATGGAGTACAAGGTCACTTCAAAACCCACGGGACAATGGCAACGGATGTTCAGGTTAGGTGTATTATAGTGACCATCATCGTGCTACTTTGAACACATTCCGTACCAGTCTACTCTTTTAAAAACCCCTAATGCATATTGTGTTGTTTATAGATGATTTGAAGATATAAGACTTGCCGAAACAATGATATTAATTACTCATATAAACAGATAAGGATGTAAATGGATAGTCATGTAATCAAGTCAATGTATATCCATGGTTCGGTCAGTTCAAGTCATGTTGATATAGATTGTATTCTGGTATATATGGATTCATGTTGTATTGGAGTTATATTTGGATTGTATTCATGTATGGATTGTATTCCGATTAGACTGAGACTCTGTCTAAGTCAGACGCTTAAACAGAATTAGATTCCTGAACTAGGTTTTGGTGTTATCGGTAATTGCTGTACATGGACGGCAGGATTTGTGACTTTTTCCAAGCCAATTACCATTGATAACCCCGTTTTAGTTTTCTACCTTAAATAGACAAGCACCCACTTTCTACGGCTCCCTGAGGCTCAAAAGAATTGGTCCCGCTTAAACCTATATTTACTAGGGTCCTTATTGTAAATTAATAAACTTGAGGGGGTTTTATGAAAAATAGTTTAGTATACTTTCAAAATAATCCTCAAGTATTTATTTATTGTATTTAGGTTTTTCATGGATGTAATTTATAAATGTGAAGTATTCTAGTGAATATAAATCAAGATTGAATAGAATATGGAATCTAGTGCAAATTGGAATTGTATGGATTTGTCATGGTAAATTCATGAAATTTGTGATTCCTTTGTTCAGAAAATATGGAGTTTATTATATGTATTTAAAATAGATAATTTGATAATATTATAAATAATTATATAAAAATAAATTTATTTATTAAATAGAAATCACGTTTTCTTAAAAATTGTAATAAAAATTCTATCGAGATCGAATGCTCCGTGAGGAGGTCTGCATCTCGCTCTACTAGTACCGAGGATGTGCGAGAACCCGCACCATCCAAATCGGGTTCCCCAAAATGGGTTGTAGAGGCTTAATTACAAGGAACTTAATTTAAAACAATCTTAAAGAATATGGTTTTATTAGTTTAAGGTATTTTATTATAAAATTGTATTTATCCCAAAATATTGTAAAGAGGCAATCGTGCTATGTCATGATGAGTGTTGTGATGAGATAGGTCATTACCTCGTGAGTTTTATAAAGGTAATATGAGCAAATATAATGAAGTAATGTCGTAGGTATACTTTGTGGTATTTAAACGAAAAAGTGAAATAAAAATTGTATAACATTGTATTTTGAATTGAAACTTGTTCTAAATGTTGTTTTATGGTTCCTAAACAGTATATAAAGAAATGGTTAATTTGTTATTAAGAAAAGTTGGGTTTTAAACAATTTTAGAATCGGAAGTCGGAATAACTCCACTTCCGACGAGTTTTGAAAAGAGATCTTTTTAGAATAGGAAGAGAGAAGAGGTGAGGGAACTTACTGGTTGAGAAGAGAGATGGGAGGTATAGGAATGTTTCGAAAGTGTAGTAGAGTCGCGGTGTTGCCGGATTTGTCCCGAGTCGTTGCCGGAAGATGACTTTGGGCTAACTCCACTTGTACACCTTATTTGACTTGGAAAAGTTTGAGGGTTTTGATGATAGATTTCAGAATAGAGAGGGCTAGGGTGTGATGTGGTATTTATAAGATAGAATTAGGGTTTAGGGAATTAAAATGAGAATTATAAATGCATTAAATATTGGATTAAAAGCTCATTTTTAATTCTCTGTTAATGTGCAGAAAAAACAAACAGAACTAGGGTGGTGGGGGGAGGCCAAGGATTTTAGGGTAAAAAATTAGAAGCATTGCATATGGGGGAACCGGTGGCGTCAGCCCAGAGATGAATCTCGCCGGCCATTTCAAGGGGTGGGGTGCTTGGATTGGGGCCACGTGTCAGTGTCGCTTCATATATCTTAGTGCACATGTTTGATTTTTGAGACTTTTCATTTTTACGTGTGTTGCACGTGTAACCTTTTGGGCTTCCAAAAAGTTTAAAAGAAAAATCAACAAAAATAACATGTGGCTGAAGGGATTTGAACATAGGGGCTACGCCACAGCAGTGCAAGGCTTTACCAATGAGCTACAAGTGCTTTCTTGCTGTTCTAAAACAAATTAAATACTTATAGCATACTCAGGGTTGCAAATACTCCATTTAGTACTTTAACTTTAAACAAATTTTGTAGATTATAAAATGAGTCGTTACATTCTACCCTTCTTACAAAAATTTCTTCATCGAAATTTATAATTATTTAAGGACCAATTTACAAACAAGTAAGGGTATCTTGCACGCATGTCGTCTTCTCTTTCCCACGTTGATTCTCATAGTGAGTCTTTCCTCCACATCACTCGAACCAAGTTTACTTCCTTTTTCCTTAAGTGACTTTACCTCTCTGTCCAGGATTTCAACGGGTTGTTGCTCACAAGATAGATCCGTTTGTACAGTGAGCTCGGAGTGATCAAGAATGTGACTGGGGTCACTCACATACCTTCGGAGTTGGGATATGTGGAACACATTGTGCACTCCTTCCAATGAGGGTGGAAGTGCCAAGCGATATGCCACTTCTCCGACTTGTTCGAGTATGTTGAACGGTCCAATGTACCTCGGACTTAGCTTACCCCTCTTTCCAAAGCGAATCACTCTACGGTTTGGAGAGATCTTTAGAAAGATATGATCTCCCGGTTGGAACTCTAAGTGACGACGCTTTGCATCAGCCCAGTGCTTCTGTCGGTCTTGGGCTATGCGTATTCGTTTCCTGATAGTGCAAACTACATCTATAGTCGCCACTATCATCTCAGGTCCAAGGATTTCCCTATCTTCGATGTCGTCCCAATTTAATGGTGAACGACACTTCCTTCCATAAAGCGCTGCAAACTGTGCCATTTCAATACTCGCTTGGTAGCTGTTGTTGTATGAAAACTCCATAAGATGTAGGCGATCTTCCTACGATCCTCCGAAGTTTGGCATACAAGCTCTTAGCATATCTTCAAGGATCTGAATTGTTCGCTCAGACTGACCATCTGTTTGTGGATGATAAGCTGTGCTAAAATTCAGACTCGTTCCCAAGCTAGCTTGCAGACCCTGCCAAAACTGTGATCGGAATCTGGTGTCACGATCGGAGACAATGCAAACCGGTACTCCATGTAATCTCACGATCTCCTACATGAGTTCACGGGTATCAGAGATAGTATACATTGAAGAGTTAAATCATACTTAAATTCAAACTTACCTCCATGTACTTTTTTTCTAGTGTCTCGGTAGATTGGCCAACTCGAAAGGGAATAAAATGAGCCGACTTCGTGAGTCGATCCACAATAACCCATACCACACCGTTACCTTTTATGCTGCGAGGAAGAGCAGTCAAAAAATCCATGGTAATGTGTTGCCACTTTCATTCTGGGATAGGTAACGGTTGAAGTAAACCAGCAGTCCTGTGGTGTTCAGCTTTTACTTGCTGACACACCAAGCATTTGGCTATGCTTCTGGCTACTTCACGCTTCATTCCATGCCACCAGTAATGTTTCCGCAGATCTTTGTACATCTTTATACCACCAGGGTGTACTGAGTATGGGGAGCTGTGAGCTTTTTTCATTAACTCTTCCTGAACAGGACCTTGTGGTACACACAATCTACTTCCGTATCTCAAAGATCCGTCTTCATGGATGATGAAGTCTGTTCGAAGTCCACTTTCTACTTGTTCTTTGATCTTTTGCAACTTGGTATCACTTGCTTGAGCTGGTTTGATCTGATTGACAATTGTAGACTGAACTTGTAACTTCATCAAACTTGAAGCGTTACCTGGTATGATCACTTCCATCTCCATCTGATGCAAATCTTACTGTAGCTTCCACTGTGCGGTGAGATTCATTGATAGTGGTTGGCGACTAAGTGCATCAGGTACTACATTCACCTTCCCTAGATGATATTGCAGGTTGATGTCGAAGTCCGCCATAAGTTCTAACCATCTTCTCTGCTGCATGTTCAACTCTTTCTGAGTAAACACATAATTCAGACTTTTGTGGTCTGTGTAGATATCTACCCGTTCTCCAAGAAGATAATGACGCCAAATCTTGAGTGCAAAGATAACGACTGCCAACTCCAGATCATGTGTCGGATAGTTGCGCTCATGAACTTTTAGCTGTCTTGATGTATAAGCTACAACTTTACCGTGCTGGTATAGAACAATCCTAATCCCTTACCGGATGCATCATAATGCACTACAAAACCTCTAGATTGGTCCGGTATTATGAGAATAGGCGATGTTGTCAATCTTGACTTGAGTTCTACGAAAACTTGTTCACATGCTTCTGACCACACAAATTCTTCATCTCTATGTGTGAGCTTGGTCAGGGGTGTTGCAATCTTCGAAAATCCTTCAATAAATCTTCGGTAGTATCCCGCTAATCCTAAGAAACTTCGAATGTCCTTCACTGTCTTTGGTGTTGGCCATTCGCTTACTGCTGATACTTTAGCTGGATCCACAGAGATTCTTTCACCTGAAACGATATGTCCGAGAAATCTGACTTGTTCTAGCCAAAACTCACACTTGCTGTACTTAGCATAGAGTTGATGTTGTCGTAAAGTCTCCAGGACAATTCGTAAATGTTTAGCATGCTCTTTCCGATTCTTTGAATATACCAGAATGTCGTGGATGAATATGACAACGAATCTGTCTAGGTACTTTCGGAAAACTTGATTCATCAGGTTCATAAATATGGCTGGTGAATTGGTCACTCCAAACGGCATCGCGAGAAACTCATAATGTCCATAGCGAGTCCTGAATGCCGTCTTTGGAATATCAGACTCTTTGACCTTCACCTGATGATAACCCGAACGAAGATCTAACTTTGAGAAAACACAAGACCCACTTAGTTGATCGAACAAATCATCAATTCGCGGTAGTGGATACTTGTTTTTTATTGTGACTTCGTTCAAAACTCTATAATTAATGCATATTCTGTATGAACCTTCCTTCTTCTTCACAAGCAACACTGGAGATCTCCAACTTGAAGTACTGGGACGAATCCATCCTTTCTGCAGAAGTTTGTGCAGCTAAGTACGGACCTCCTTCAAACCTTTTGGACTTAATCGGTATGGTGCTTTGATCACCGGTTGTGCTCCAGGTACTAAATCAATTCCAAATTCAAGAGCTCGATCAGGAGGCAAACCTGATATGTCTTTAGGAAATACATCATCGAATTCTCGAACTACTTCTGGCTTATCTTCTCCCACCTTTAGAGTTGCAATCACTGCCTTCTTCGGTTTTGCCTTCTATGTCCTAGGCTCCAGGGTACGGTCTCCACTTTTGAAATAAAAGACGGGATGATCTGGTATCTCGAACATTACCCTCCTTTCACGGCAGTCGATGGTAGCGTAGAAAGTTCCCAACCAGTCCATACCCAAAACTACATCGAAGTTCGGTATGTCCGGCACCTTGAAGTCGGCATAAAATTCTCTGCTGCAGACGACCACTGGACATAGGTCGTATCCCATTGTTGCTTTTAGAACGTCGTTCCCTAAACTGACATTCCAGCTGGACACGAGTGGTGTGACTGGAATTGCTTGAGTTCGGACGAACCGTTGTGCCATGAAGCAATGAGATGCTACAGTATCGAAGAGTGCTAGTGCAGGAAGTGAGGCTACTAAGATTGTACCTAAGTTGTGTGGAATATGTTTTAGTAAAAGATATTTGATATGTATAAGGATTGAAAGAAAGCTTGAAAGAAAGCTTGAAAGAAAAGAGTTACCAGTGATGACGTGGCCAGTGGATTCATCTTCTTCCACAGTCATTGTGAAAGATTGTCGCCTAGGTACGTTCCTCCTTATTGGAGGAGCATTCCTTTGTCCATTCCTCTGTCCTTGAGGTATGTTCCTTTGTGCTTGATGGAGCCGACGAGGAGGCTGTGCAGTAGGTACATGAGGAGGTGGAGCTGGGAGAGCAAGACGTGGTGCATGTGCCTGGATAGCTGGCCGCTGTGGATAGGTGATTGCTGGCCTGGGTGCAGTATTCTGATTGAGTCTATGAGGACAAGACCCAATATCATGTGTGGATGAGCCACAGACTAAGCATAGGTGATTAGCACGCCTGCAATCTTTCGCCAGGTGTCCATTTCTTTTGCAGTAGAAACAAAAGTCTGGACTGGGCCGGTTGAATGGTACTCCCGGTCTCCTGGGTACAAACGGTGGCATGGAAGAGGCTCCTCCTGCTATCTGAGTAGCAGGGCGCTTTATACCGGCAGATTAAGATCTGCCCCTCTTCTTCACTACTGCCTCATATCGACCGGCAGCCTTCAGAGATAAGTCGTGGGTTGGAAAATCCCCTGTAGCCAGAGCAGGTTGGATTTCCTGGTTCAACCCTTACTGAAATCTTCTGGCCCTGATCTCAGCAGTCGGTATGAGATGTGTCGCGAACCTGCTCAACATGGTGAATTCAGCGTCAGACTCATCCACATATTTGGTCCACATCAAACCTTGTTTCAAGTGGATGAATTACTGCTCCATGTCGAATCGGGCAGTCTCAGAGAAATATTTCGCGTCGAACATCTCGCGAAAAATCCTCCATTCGATCGGCTGTGCAAGACGGATTTCTTCCGCCTTCCACCATACTCCGGCGTTATCGGTAAGTTGCAACTTCGCAACCCTTACCCAAGAAATGTTTGGCACTTTTGCTGCTGCCAGATCGTCTTCGATCGACTGAGCCCATTCTTCGGCTTCCAAGGGGCTCTCTTTCCCAGAAAATTCCTTCGGATATAGTGCCCGGAGTTGCTTCACTCCAGGTGCTTCCGCTTCTAGATGGTTCATGAGTATAGCAGTCTGCTGCTGTTGTCCCTGCAAGAGCCTCTTTATTGCCTCGAGCAGTACCGTCTGCTCGTTGATCGGAGCTACAACGGTAGGCGTAAATGGTAGAGGAGGTGGTGTGGTGTTGCCATTGGCGTTCGCGCTTGTATTATTCGGGGAATCCATAACCTTGAATGAAAAATATGGTTAGGATAGAATTCAAGGAATAGAAAATGTAAAGAATATTTTAATTGCTGATTCTTGTGATATATTGCTTAGGTTTCCATGCAAAACTGACCTGCATGGGCCACCAACAAAACCTGTCACGCCCCGCTACCCGGTGTACGGATAAGGACACGCGACGAGGCACGCGACGTATTTACTCAGAAGTAAACACGTTAAGCGTAAATAAGCAATATAATATAAATGTACACAAGAATGACATGAGATGTAAATAGACATCAACTTTTTATTTATTAAACATTCTTTACAATACAACTGGAAAGTAAATACAATGCGGAAAGCAATGCCTAAACAATGGCATGAACTGAATATAAAGGTATATACAAGTGACTAAAGCTCTGGGTCTTCTTTGAACTGCTCCAAGTCTTCTGAGCTGGGCTCGATCTCCAAAGAGTCGGGTCCTCCTGACAATATTCCAAAGAAAGAATAGAAAAGGAATGTCGTCAGCTAACAATCGCTCGGTAAGTCCCAAAGAGAGATAGAAATAGACTGAACAGGTAAAGAGAATATATCTGGTATAATGTATGATTATTATGTTAACGCGGTTGTTTTTAGTTTGGTACAGAATGTGCCAGTGTATACGAGAGGAGTCCAACTTACCCCGTGGACTATAGTATATGGAGTACAAGGTCATTTCAAAACCCA
The DNA here is from genome assembly GCA_030015575.1 of Agapanthus africanus. Classification (NCBI taxonomy): domain Eukaryota; kingdom Viridiplantae; phylum Streptophyta; class Magnoliopsida; order Asparagales; family Amaryllidaceae; genus Agapanthus; species Agapanthus africanus. The sequence goes on along the minus strand of JASDDO010000008.1, from coordinate 112,148,416 downwards.
CGGGACAACGGCAATGGATGTTCAGGTTAGGTGTATTATAGTGAACATCATCGTGCCACTTTTAACACATTCCATACCAGTCTACCCCTTTAAAAACCCCCTAGTACATATTGTGTTGTTTATAGATGATTTGCAGATATAAAACTTGCCAAAACAATGATATCAATTGCTCATGTAAACGGATAAGGATGTAAACGGATAGTCATGTAATCAAGTCAATGTATATCCATGGTTCGGTCAGTTCAAGTCATGTTGATATAGATTGTATTCTGGTATATATGGATTCATGTTGTATTGGAGTTATATTTGGATTATATTCATGTATGGATTGTATTCTGATTAGACTGAGACTCTGTCTGAGTCAGACACTTAAACAGAATTGGATTCCTGAATTAGGTTTTGGAGTTATCGGTAATTGCTGCACATGGACGGCAGGATTTGTGACTTTTTCCAAGCCAATTACCATTGATAACCCCATTTTAGTTTTCTACTTTAAATAGGCAAGCATCCACTTTCTACGGCTCCGTGAGGCTCAAAAGAATTGGTCCCGCTTAAACCTATATTTACTAGGGTCCTTATTGTAAATTAATAAACTTGAGGGGGTTTTATGAAAAATAGTTTAGTATACTTTCAAAATAATCCTCAAGTATTTATTTATTGTATTTAGGTTTTTCATGGATGTAATTTATAAATGTGAAGTATTCTAGTGAATATAAATCAAGATTGAATAGAATATGGAATCTAGTGCAAAATGGAATTGTATGGATTTGTGATGGTAGATTCATGAAATTTGTGATTCCTTTGTTTAGAAAACATAGAGTTTATTATATGTATTTAAAATAGATAATTTGATAATATTATAAATAATTATAGAAAAATAAATTTATTTATTAAATAGAAATCACGTTTTCTTAAAAATTGTAATAAAAATTCCATCGAGATCGGATACTCCGTGAGGAGATCTGCATCTCGCTCTACTAGTACTGGGGATGTGCGATAACCAGCACCATCCAAATCGGGTACCCTAAAATGGGTTGTAGAGGCTTAATTGCAAGGAATTTAATTTAAAACAATTTTAAGGAATACGGCGTTATTACTTTAAGGTATTTTATTGTAAAATTGTATTTATCCCAAAATATTGTAAAGAGGCAATCATGTTATGTCATGATAAGTGTTGTGATGAGGTAGGTCATTATCTCGTGAGTTTTTTAAAAGTAATATGAGCAAATATAATGAAATAATGTCGTAGGTATACTTTGTGGTATTTAAACGAAAAAGTGAAATAAAAGTTGTATAACATTGTATTTTGAATTGAAACTTGTTCTAAATATTATTTTATGGTTGCTAAACAGTATAAAGAAATGGTTAATTTGTTATTAAGAAAAGTTGGGTTTTAAACAATTTTAGTATCGGAAGTCGGAATAACTCCACTTCCGACGGGTTTTGAAACGAGATCTTTTTAGAATAGGAAGAGAGAAGAAGAGAGGGAACGTACTGGTTGAGAAGAGAGATGGGAGGTATAGGAATGGTTCGAAAGCGTCGTGGAGTCACGGTGTCGCCGGATTTGTCCCGAGTCATCGCCGGAAGATGACCTTGGGCTAACTCCACTTGTACACCTTATTTGACTTGGAAAATTTTGAGGGTTTTGATGATAGATTTCAGAATAGAGAGGGCTAGGGTATAATGTGGTATTTATAGGATAGAATTAGGATTTAGGGAATTAAAATGAGAATTAAAAATGAATTAAACATTGGATTAAAAGCTCATTTTTAATTCTCTGTTAATGTGCAGGAAAAACAAACAGAATTAGGGTAGTGGGGGAAGGCCAAGGGTTTTAGGGTAAAATTAGAAGCATTACATACGGGGGGACTGGCGACGCCAGCCCAGAGAGGAATCTCGCCGGCCATTTCAAGGGGTGGGGTGCTTGGATTGGGGCCACGTGTTAGTATCGCTTCATATATCTCAGTGCACATGTTTGATTTATGAGACTTTTCATTTTTACGTGTGTTGCACGTGTAACCTTTTGGGCTTCCAAAAAGTTTAAAAGAAAAATCAGCAAAAATAATATGTGGCTGAGGGGATTTGAACACAGGGTCACAGCTGTGTAAGGCTTTACCAATGAGCTACAAGTGCTTTTATGCCGTTCTAAAACAAATTAAATACTTATTGCATACTCAGGGTTGCAAATACTCTATTTAGTAGTTTAAATTTAAACAAATTTTGTACATTATACGGGACTCCTGAAGCTCCGTTGGATTCACACAAGAAACTATCCCAAACACCCCGTGTATAATATATTATAATCGGTTAATATATTTATTTGATTTGATTGATTGGTTGACATGTCTTGATTGAAACCCTAGATTGCAAAATGTGTAGATTGTATTCGAGTGAGTTGAGTAACGTGCGAGTCATGATAATTGCAATCTGGATTCGAGTCAAGTTGGTTCGAGTAGATTGGATTCGAGTACATATTCGAGTTTAGATTAGAGTTCTAGTTTGTATTCGAGTTCGAGTTCGAGTTTAGATTTGAGTTTGGATTTGAGTTCATGTCTTTTTATGTGAATTGATGTAAATTGTTAAACTCTTATGTTCAGGAGAAATCGGCAACTGCTGCACATGGACGGCTGGATTTGTGTCTTTTTTCAAGACAATTACCATTGATAACTCCGTTAAGTTGTTTAACCTGAATATGCAAGCACTCACTTTTTTCGGCTCCCTAAGGCTCAAGAGAATTGAACTCGTTTAAACCTATAGTTATCTAAAGTCCTTAAAATATTGTTTGCATATCTCGAGAGGGTTTTATGAAAAATACTTTAATATAATTTGAAAATAAAGCTCGAGGGTGATTTATAACATTTAGGTTTTTTCATGAACATGTATTTTAATTGTTGTGGTGTTTTGGTGATAAAACCTAGCTTTTTTTTGAAAGTTTGTGGTATTTTTATGAAAACTAGTTCTTTTGGAAACTTGGTGGTATTTTATCAACAAATTCTAATCTTTCATTTTTAAAAATATAGTTTCTTAATTTGTTTTTATTGAAAATACGGATTTCTTAATTTTATATAATTTTTATAAAAATTAGTTTTTATTAGAAAAGCGGCATTTCTTAAAAAAACCGTATTTTTATTCCTTTCGAGACCGAATACTCCGTGAGGAGTTCTGCATCTCGCTCTACTGTCCCAAGGATATGCGATAATCCATACCATCCATTAGCGGGTCTCCTAACGAGGGTTGTAGAGGCGTAATTGCAAAGGATTTGGAAATACCGATTTAAAAAAACCCGTTTTGAAACTATGTGATATTTTAATGAAAATGTTCTTTTACTTTGAATTACCCATATACTTAGAATACCGTGCTATGAAACCATAGTGTGCGTGTGGGGTAGGTCATTACCCCGTGAAGGTTCTAGGGTTTGGGTATACTAGATATCGAAAAGAGGTTACACTAAAGTCATGGTATTTTAATGAAAAAAGTTTCTTTTATGTTTGTTTCATATGAAAATTTGTTACAACTAAAAACTAATTGATGTGAATAAGGTTAGGATTAGTGTAGAATGTTAGTTTGATCTCGTTTGCTTATCACATGGCTTACAAATGTTTACAAAAACTATATCAGAGATAACTCTTTTTTTGTCGGTTTGTTTTAAAAATTTATTTGAGATAGAAAGAGAGAGGGATGAAGGGACTTACAATTTTAAGAAAGTTAAGAAGAGGTTGAAGAAGCTCTTGTGGGTCGTGGTTTCGTCAGAGATGCTCCAGTCGTCGAGTTTGGCTCGCTACTCCACTTGAGGGGCTTAGCTCCACTTGGCACTTAGAAAGTTTTGAGAGAATTTTTGCTAGAATTTCAGAATGGTGAAGAGTTAAGCCATGAGGTGGTATTTATAGTGAAGAATTAGGGATCGCGAATTAAAATTTTGGATTAAAATGCATATTAAAGATGTTAAATGGTGAAATGAAGGGTTTCTGTTTGATTGCAGGAAAATCAAACAGTGTAGAGGAGTTAAGGAGAGTCGAAAGGGTGTGTGTGCAAAGCACAGAGCCAATTGGAGCATTCTGGACCGTCGGCGTCGGCCTTTATGGGAGAATGGGTGGTCGGATTTGAGGCAATCGCCTCGAGATTCGTGCCACATGGATTTTTGGGTGTGTACACCTCATTGCGCCAGTTTGATTTTTCTGAAACATTTCATTTCTCCGTGTATTACACGTGCAACTCTTAGGCTTCCAAAAATTAAAAAAGAAAAATCAGAAAAAATAATTGTGTCTGATAGGAATCGAACACACAGTCCACGTCACAGCAGTGTAGAGGCTTTATCAGTGATCTACAAGTTATTTCTTGCTTTTATTAAACAAATCTAATTTATAACTCTTACACAGGTTGTAATACCCTTTTCTGTACAATAATAAGAAATTTCTGTACAGTGATTTCAGAGTCGTTATACCTCATGATTGTGTGTGAGAGTGAAATAGGATAAGCAAATGAAAACTCAATACAACTCTTAAAAGAGATGAGATTTTTCTTTTCAATATAACTCAAGAATAAGCAAGTGAAAATCTGCGAGCGAATGGTGCCAAAAATCCTAAGTAAAAGTCTAGCCCTAAAGAAAAACTAGCCGTTTTAAGTCAAAATCAACATTCAACAGTATTGACAGACGTCTGAAGCAGGTTTGGGGAGACGTCTGTTGCTGGCTATATTTTGAAAACTTTTCTAAAGCAGAAGTCTGTTTAATATATCTACACACGTCTGAAGTTCTTGTTGACAGATGTCTGTAGTACATTTTGAGTGACGTCTGAAGCACAAAATAATTTCGAACCCAGGACTTTTGATTTTGGAAAAAAACTCTTAAGCAGAGGTTTGAAGTTCAAGCATGCAAACGTCTGAAGTTCAAAAATGTCATCTTGATAACGTTCATCAGACGTCTGGTCCATTGACCTTCAGACGCCTGTCTCATCTCAATTTCGAAAACATATCTGATATATCAGATATCAACCGTGCATAGACGTCTGAGCTTCAATGAGGCAGTCATCTGGCAAGCAAAAAAAAAGATAATTGGATTTTCTGAAAAATGAAAACTTTGAAAGCATAAAACCCAAAGTTTTTACAATGTAAAACGTTTGTGCTTGCGTGCGTGAGTTTTCAAGAGCTACTATATGATATATCCATAGTCCATAGAGTACTTACATAGATTTCTATGTCAATATCGTATTTCTTCGAAAACTTAAATCTTTGACATTTCGACACGAGCTGTTGAACTTTGGCGAATCGCTTGATTTTCAGTAGATCTTCAACTTGACTTCTATTGATTTTCGCCATTCAACTCACGAGTGTCTTGAAATCGATATTTAATCTTCAAAAGAACTTTGCTTCGACTTCGACCTTTGACACTTCAAACTCAGACATCGGTTTCTTGCTTCTTGGTTATTCGTAACTTGAACTCTTGAATCCTTTGTATCTTGGTTAGTTAGCTTCACGAAGCTTGAACATGCAATTTGGGAAGTTCTCGTCCGTATTCTCCAACTTCCATTAGATATTCCATTTAACCTCAATTTTCATCCATCCTTTTTTATACGCTTGTGTCGTGAGATGTCCTGAAATCCAATCTCAAAACAACCAAGCACATCATATACGGCTGTAGAGTTTTTTGTTACCCCATTAAGATGGGAATGCGCGTGCTTGTCAGGCATATTACAGATTTCCCCTGGCTAGTTTAGGCTGAGGTTTATTGATTGTGGGGATCTGAATCTCCTGCAGCCGCGGTCTAAGCTGCCATTAATTACCCCTTGCCTTTGGAGTGAGGGAACTTCCGATTGACGGGTCAAACTGGTCATGCGAACTCAATGTGCTGTGTGCGTATGTGTGTGTCTTGAGAGGTTTTGGGTATATCGGGGGTCTCGCAGAGTTTATGGGGGTTCCGCTATCCTGATAGCGGGTTGGGGGTCAAGGAGGCTAGCAGCCCCCTTGTAGGATGCCGGGCAGCGCCCCGTTAGAAATTTTTTCTAACATGAGAGGTATTTTTATTGGGGAACGTTTGAAAAAAAGAGGGGTGAGGAGCGTCCTAAGGACGCGTTAGACAACACGTAATCGTTGGGCGCCACCGGGTCACGTGCCAGGCGCGTGGGCATTGGGCGTCAGCAGATTACATGCGTAGTGTATGGACGCCAGAATGGTTATGCACGCGGCACATGACCGCTGGGCGCCAGTGGGTCACGTGCGTGGCACGTGAGTGCTAGCGGGTCACATGCCAGGTACGTGGGCTCCAGAAAGGTCATGTGCGCGGCGTGTATGCGTTGGGCACTAGCGGGTCATGCGCTTCGTATGGCCGATGGGCACCAGCGGGTCACGTGCGCGGCACGCAACCGCTGGAAACACCAGTGAAAGAAGGGGCTTAACCCCTAGGCCGGGAGTTGAACTCCCACGGGCTCTTGGAGTTATACTCCTAGGAGGCTTGGATTTGGAGTTAAACTACTTTGATGATTTGGATCTTGGAGTTGAACTCAAATATTGATTTGGAGTTAAACTCCTAAAGTATTCAGATCTTGGATGGTGAAATGAGCTCTTTTTTCGTCCTCTTCGAGTCTTGTACTTCCCCAAAATGGGTTCTTCTGAGATGGGTTCTGATTGAGAGGACTTTTGCGTATGCGTTTTAAAATCAAAATTAAGAATACCGCAATCAATAACGGTGTCGCTTGGTAGCTAGCTGGTTGAGTACGGGTCGATCCACAGGGAGAAGGATTCCTTTTCTTTATGTTTTAACTTGTTAAGTCCAAAAAGTTGGTGGTTTTATTTTAAGATATAAGAATGAGATAAAAGTTGATAAAAAGATTGCGTGGGTTAGGATTAGGCTAAATCGAAAAAGGGTTTCTTCTCGCTTCTATCAATGCCCTAATTAAGAATATAGGTGTTAGGGTAATAGTCCACAACGTAGATTAGCACGACTAGGAAGAAACTAAGTTTCTTCCCTTTGGTCCTTATCCGTCCGTTCTTGGCTCTTAGCCCTAACCTTTGGTTAATTCAACCACAACCGGTCTAATTAGGGAATCACCTCTATCTTGTAGGATAGGGTGCCGTAGTGAGCAGATTATGGTTGATTTAAAGAGAGTCCTTTAAATAAAATTATTTGGGCAAAGAAAAGAGAGAGAAAGATTTCCTTCTCTCAAACCTTCCCTATCCTAACCCTAACAAGTGAGGAATTACTCACTCATTAGGGAAGTTATGATAAGATTCATTTTTATAATTTTTAATATTAGAAAACTAAATTGCAGATAATAAAAGAACAGATAAAAATTGCAGGAATTAAAATTGCAGATAAAAAGAATGCAAGATAAAATTAAAAAAAATACCTTTATTGATGACCTCTCAACGATTCATTACAAAATGAGAATTAAATCTAGAAATTGAAAAGAGATTAAGAACTAAAGAGAGGCATCTCAAAAGAGGCACCCAAAAAGAGGCACGCTTTATTTGGCTTTGAGCCCTCCTATTTATAGATAGGAAAACCCCTAGGTTTACATTCTGATCCATACATGAAATTATAAAACAATCCCAAAGACCGAGTCAAAGCACCGACACCCCACCGACACGTGCATTGCACGGCCGTGGAACCGCGACAGAATAGCCTGTTTGGCCGCGGATCCGCGACCATTTGGTGGGCTCATGGGCCCAATTCTTTAGGGTTTCTTCAAGTTGCTTTTATCTTCTGTTTTCTTCACTTGGTCTCTCAGAATCTCTTCAATTCTCTTCCAGATTTCCAACAGTGCAGAATTTGTGGACTTTTACCGTAAGCTCCACGTTGAAGTCTTGAATTTTGTTCTGCCCTTGAACTTTGTGCATTGAACTGTCTAATGATTTTCAGTTGTTCCTTGAAATGGTGGGCGGCATCATACGGATTCATCTATTGTTGGTCGTAGTCTCATATTTGTAGCGTATTTTCATGAATTTCACTGTAATGATTTGAGAACCTGTAACCCGCAACTATTTAGCAGACATGGATCAAAAACACCTATTTATTTGTAATATGATTAAGAATGGGGAATATAATAATGCAAAATTCTGATATGAACAAATACCCCCAAACTTATCTTTTGCTCGTCCTGAGCAAAGCCAATTTTATTCTCGAAAAATCCTAACCTCACTTTCGCAGGGAATTGCGATTGCACTGAGCTCTTGCAACAAGCCGCTAAATCTCTAGGTGTCCCTAGTAGGAGGAGTGTTGTATCCTGAGGGTTTTCAGCGGATACTACCCACAAAATCCGATCAAGTTGGCCTATTGACTTTCATTCTTTAATTCGGTATTCTAGCAAAAATTCTATTATCTTCAACTTAGAAATCATCAACCCGTATTTTTCACACTCACTTATCATTTAACTTAAGATCGTATATGTTCTGCAAATTTATTCAGCTTTCAGCATCTTTTGAATTTTCCTTCTAAGGTTCCATCTCAACTTAAGAATTTTTATCATCTCTACTGAAGGTATAAGCCCTATCTTTCGTTCCTATCTCTCATCCAAACCCCAATCATATACCCCCACGTGTGTGTATGTATCACCCCTACACTTGGAAATTCAATTCAAGCTATCATACTCTTGTCCATTTTCCAAAATACTTTTTGTTGGTGAATTTTAGATGAAATTGCTCACACATCCTTCATGTGACCGTTTGTTTCCCCCAATCAGAGCAAGGCTCTGTTTGAATTTCAAAAATTCAAATTTTGAAGCAACGCTTCAAATTCCGTACGATGAGCGCAACGCGCCACGTGTCAGAAGTTGATACGTCAGGCGCAGCGTCCGAGGCAGCGCGCCCAATCAGAGTAAGGCTCTATTTAAAACAAAAATTAAAGGAAGCAACGCTTCAGTTGCGCAAGCGCTGCGCTGCGCGACACGTGTCAGCGCAGTTGCGCAAATGCAGTGGGGCAAGCGCTGCGCTGCGCGACACGTGTCAGCACAAACGTAGTGGCGCTGCGCGCTGCGCGACACGTGTCAGCGCAGATGCGCTGCGCGACACGTGTCAGCGCAGTTGCGCTGCGCTCTGCGCTGCTTGACACTTGTCACACGCTGGGGCGTTTGCGCCAAACAGAATTAAATTCTAGTAAGATTCTTCTGTTCTTGTAAAAACAAGAAGACTGTCTTCTGTAAAACAGAAGCCCCTGGATCAAAGATCCAACGGTGGGGAAAATTCCCAAAATCACTCAGAGAAAGATCTCTTTAACAAATTTATGGGCACTATATAAAGGCCCCTAGACCCCAAATCAACAAAAAAAACATTGTGAGAGATTAAGAACATCAAAACAGAGAGAACTCTGAAGAAAGTTCAAGATAAAGGTAAAAACCTTCACAAAATAGAAGAATTTCTTCTAATGGATCATTGATCTAAGAACAAGATCGATGATCTTCAAATAATAATAAGTGCTTTGCACTTTTTTATGAACCATTGGTTCTCTGAGAACAAGAAAAACAAGAAAAAAACTTGTTTTCTTTGATCTAAATTGGATCAAGAAATCAAATAGTGCCTTGCACTTGCAAAAACTGCACTGTTGCGCTTCTGGGTTGGCGCAAGCCACCAGAGAGCGCTACTTGTCAACACCTGAACCACTTGCGCTATGCACTTTTGAAATAGAGCCTTGCTCTCTAAAATTGGCGCAACTCACCGGAGCGCGCCACGTGTCAGCAACGCAAGCGCAGCGCACTGCGCTTGCGTGACACGTGTCATCACCACAAGCGCTTGCGCTCATTGATTGGCGCAAAGCGCCTGACAAATGCAATGCATTGTTTACTAAAGGGCCAGGCCCAAATCAAAAAGGCCTGGTAGGCTAAAATAAATTGCAATGCAATAAAAGGGGCAGAGCCCAAATAAAATTGATGCTCTGCATCATTTATAAAAGGGCAGAGCCCAAACAAAATAAAATGCAATAAAAAGGGCAGAGCCCAAACAAAATTGATGCTCTGCATCATTTATAAATGGGCAGAGCCCAAACAAAATAAAAAAAATGCAATGCATTATTTAAAAAGGGGCCAAGCCCTAGCACTGGCCTAATAGGTCAGAGACAAATAAGATGTTAAACATTTCTAAACTGGACTTAGCTCAATCATGGCCGTAAGTCCTCAAATTAAATTTACCGAGCAAGATTGCTCTCCTAAATCAATTTACATCCGGTTCGAGGGTACATCTCCGAACTCCTCTGACTCCTATCGTTGTAATCCTTCAACGACGTCAGAGAGGTGACGGGTCCCGACAACTACACATCAACACGGACTGTGGGGTCCTTAAACTCATTGACTTAAGCGTCCTTAAACTAAAATATGGACTGTGCGATCCTTAAATTCACGGACTTAAGCATCCTTAAACTACCAATGGACCGTAATGTCCCTAAACTACCTATGGACCACCATGTCCCTAAACTGGAAATGGATCTAAACGATCCCGTTAAGTAGATCTTAGTCTGGAATTTAGAGTAACGTATCCTTAACAAACGTTTAAGTTGATCTTAGCCTCAAATATGGCTAACGTATCCTTAAACCAAAACCCAAAACCCAAATCTAAGAAAGTACAGATTTGGACTAATCCACGTCCTACGGGCGACGAAATAAATAGTCTCCGTATACAATCCACGGGCAACCACAAACAAAACAAACACCCACGACACGAAGTGAAATTCTAGAGAAGGAGAAAGTTGTTACCGCGATGCGGTAGCATAATTAACTGCAGGGGCTTGCGCCTGTAGGGAAGAGCATCCCCACAATCAAAAACCCCTCAAGCGAGGGGGAATCTGACGAAATCTGCTACATCGGCCGCATCCGTCTAAACCTCCGATACACGGTGCCATAAATCAACTTGGCATCTTCGGAGAGGTGGACGGGTAAAACCAAATAGCATCTGCCCCGAATCTCAGGCCAGACGTCCTAATGTCTCGGCCGCCATTCAGAGGGGAACAGATTCTGGGATGCCCGGTGGGACCTCTTCCTCTTTCCACTCCACACTTCGTGTGTCGTATTCGCGAACGAATCGCGGTTTGTTAATGGTTGCCCTTAAGTTTCAAGTTATTAAGATTTGGTCTCTTACTTGGCGCAGAAAGCAAAATAGCAATGGCATTCACCTGTTCGAAGTGCTCCAACTGCAACTGCAACTCGCGTCCTGCCTCAACTGGGGGCATAACCTACGGGCCCCAAGCGGCCTCTTTGTTCACGATGCCCCTGGAGCAGATTACTCAAGCCACCACAGGACTGTTTTTCGGAACCATGCTTCCGCCAACAAGCTTCAGCACCCCCGTGCCCGTACCAGAAGTTCCTAAGAAGTCGGTGTTCGATCGACTTACAGTTACTGTGGCCCATCTCAACGGGTCGCTCAACACCAGTGCCTCGGTCTTCTCCAGACTGGGCCAAAACTCCTGTGGGCCCACAATGAAGTTTGCAGTCCCAGAAAAGGTTATTCCAAAAAGAGTAGCTAAACCTGCTCCTGAAGTCGTCAAGGCGGCTTCTCCTGCTAAGAGATCGGTCTTTACCAGACTGACCGTCCCAACTCCCGCTCCTGCTGCTCAAAAGACATCAGTCTTCAACAGGCTGACACAGCCAACAGTCCCTCGCCTGAACGGGGGCAAGAAGAAGCTGTCTCTGAACCAATACCGACGACTCGTCGCGCCCGACGATGCCACTGGCGCCGGATAAGGAAGACTGGGGGCAACTCCCCCTCTGGGATAACTCCGCCAGCTCCAACGGTGGAAGTTAACGCTGCTGTTCCAACCGGGAACAGCTTTGAATTGCTGAACACAGTGCGCAGAAACTCTCCTACTGCGGTGTTGAAACGAACTCCTTCACCTGTGGAGAATGCTTCAGAGAAAAAGCTAGAGCAGCCCCCTCAACGGTTGTCCTCTAAAATTTACAAGGTATGGAGTCAAGTCCAAGAGTCAGTGATCGATCAAGACTACATCCGCCGATAGAAAAAGGTGAAAGTTCAGCGGGAAGAGGACCATCCTATCAAGCCACAAAAGGCGATAGCTGCTTGGGAGCCCACTGCAACGGCCCCCTCAACTTCGACCGCTCAAAAAGGAAGGAGGTCGGAGAAGATCCCTGTGTCTTTGGCAAATTGCAAAGACACCGAACACAAACGCCCCAAGTCTGGGGGCATGGTAGTGCACACGGTTTATATGGCTTCCGGGAAGGAGGAAAGCCGTGCCTTGACGGGTCACCGACCGCTCACCCGATCCGTGACAAAACCCGAGGAGCAGAAACAGAAGCTTCAGGAAATGATGACTGTGATGGCAGCACTTACCGAACCGAAAGAAAGTTCGGAAGTATCATCAGAGCAGCGTCATGAACAAGAAACTGACGCTGACTATCTACGCAGAGTCCTCGAAAAGAAGGACAAAGAGGCAGCCGAACAAGCTGCCAACATAAAGCAAATGGCGCTCCTCTTCCAAGATATAGTAGGGATGATGTTACACCCGGACCCTCCAGCTGAAGACCCTCCGATCATTATTGGAGACGACAGAGGGGAGACACCTAGTCCTCCTCCCGCTCTTTCAGCGGCCAAGGAAGAAACTATTTCCAAGGCCGCACTGGATGACTATATAGCTCAGCAAATACGAGCTCATCAGGCGAGTGAATCGGCTGGGAAAACTGTTAGAACTGGACGACCCTATCCGGGCTGGTATGACCAAATCAGTTACCCGCCGGGATATACAATCCCTAAGTCCACGTATATAAAGGGACAGGGAATCCACATCAGCATGTCGCTCAATTCAGGACCTTATGCGGCAACACTGGAGGCGATGACAAACTGTTGCTTCACCAATTTGTCGGCAGCTTAGCAGAAACAGCCTTTGAATGGTATTCGGAGCTACCTAACGACTCTGTCAAAACATTTACGGAGATGGAGTTATTGTTTACACAAAGATTCGCGAGTGCTAGTGAACGCACCCCGATAACAGCACTGATAAATGCCAGGATAAGGCCAGGCGAAACGTGGGTCCAATATGTAACACGATGGCGGAACCTATGGTCGAAATGCGAACAACGCATAGAAGAGGCACCTGCGGTAGGCATGTTTGTGGGCACTCTCGATCCGCAGGCGACTATATCCCAATTCATGATGTTCTTCAGGCCGATCACCTTCCAGGCATTGATCGACAAATTAGCCCAAATGGACCAGATGGGCCACAGACCGTCTCCTCCAAAACCAGACTCTCGAAATGAGAAAGGAAAAGGGAAAGCGACTGTCGTTGCCAATGCTCAACAACAACCGAGCAACTCAAAGCCGGTCGTCCGCCAAAATAACGTGCATCCACGCCCATCCCTTGAGGAGAGACTAGGACGTCCTTACTCGTTTCTTCAGAATAAAACGAGAAGACTGCTTAAACTGGCAATACGCAACAGACTCGTCAATCTACCGAATCCAAAACGTCTGTTGCAGCCAGGAGATCTCAATAATCCCGATTACTGCCCTTACCATCAAACGGTAAGTCACCCGATCGAGGATTGTTTCGTCTTTAAAGGATGGATCGAGGATCAATACCTACAGGGCAAGTTTGCGCTGTCTGAAAACTGGAAGGTAAACCCACCACAGCCGCACACTCCAAAGAAGACGGACACGATTGGGGCAGCTTGTTCTTTTGTCGAGGACGAAAATGATGGAGAAGACTCATCTGACGAGTCTGAAGACTACGTAGCGACTTGTCACGTGATCTCTCACTCATTGGCGGATGATAAAGAGGCTCCTTGCGCTGATAAACCGAGGGCGGACCCTGAACCAGAAATTCCGCGGCCGTCAGACGAGTTGATCGATTCCTTCCTGAATGAGATTCGTCTGAAAGTTAAAGCCAATCAAGAGCGTGAGATGGCCATACTGGAAGGAGCCAAACACCGACGACTGGACCAAAGAGTCGAGGCACTCCCGTTAAATCAAAAGCCATCCGCTGCGGATAAAAACAAATTCAAAACGAGGAAAAGGTTTGCTAAAGCCCTATCAGCAGGAATGAAGCTACCACCCTCTGAAGAAAATACTCTCGGTGAAATAGAGATGCATCATAACTTCTGCTTATATCATCAGAAGATCATACATCCTACCGAAGACTGCGACTTCTTTAAGTGTTGGTGGCAAGGGTATGTCGCTCAAAAGCAACACTTCAACAGGACAAAGTGTGGAGCTCGTAGACATCAGAAAAATGCGATAGATGAGCGCAAGAGAGCCGCCAACGACTGTCACAGAGCCGACTCCAAGGGATCGCAAATTATCACCTTCGGAAGCGACTCTGACGAAGAAGCTGCCCTCAACCTTCTCCTCAAGGAATCCATTTAAAAAATAAAGGAATTGAGGAGTTGCGAGAACGTTCAGCCGTGCAATCGCACGCTACTCGGAAAAAGTCTCGGCCTCGCGAACAAAGGATCGAGCAAAAAGGATAAAGAGAAGGGAAAAACAGCCCTCGTAGCCAATACTCAACAGCAATCGAGTGGCCCTAAACCGGTTGTTTGCCGAAACAACAAACAGCAACCCCTCCAGGAAAAGTTGAAACGTCCTTACTCGTTTCCTCAAAATAAAACAAGGAGTCTGTTCGAGCTGGCAATGCGCGACAGACGCATCAATCTACCGAGACCAAAACGTCCGTTGCGGCCAGGCAATGAAAACGATCTCGATTATTGCCCTTACCACCAAACGGTAGGTCACCTGATCGAGGATTGCTACGTCTTTAAGAACTGGGTTGAAGATCAATACCAACAGGGCAAGTTCGTTATATCCGAAAACTGGAAGGTAAGCCCGCCACAACTGCACGCTCTGAGAAAGACGGATACGCCGGGGGCATCATGCTCATTCATAGAGAAAGCCCCATAGACCGAAAAGTCAGTAAACTAGATATTTACCTCAAATATGGCGACAACGGACCGCAACGTCCTTAAACTAACGATGGACCACTACGTCCTAAAACTGGATGATAGACCGAAAAGTCAGCAAACTAGAGTTTCGCCTCAAATACGGCGATGACGGACCGAAACGTCCTTAAACTAATGACGGACCACTGTGTCCTAAAACTGGCTGACGACCGAAACGTCCTAAAACTAATGGCGGGCCACTACGTCCTAAAACTAGCTGCTGACCGAGATGTCGATAAACTACGGTGGATCGCGACATCCCAAAGCCGATACAAAAAAAAAGAATAAAAAAAATAAATAATAAAAATAAATAAAATAAATAAAAACGGTCTGTCCATAAGCAAAAAGGGCACGGATGAAAACCCGAAAGGGCTCCGTGAGTAAAAACAGCAGGGCTACCGGCGAGTCTTGTGAAAACCTGAAAGGGCGCAACCTCGTTAGAAAAAAGAATAAAAAGAAAAAAGAGACGGTATGTCCATAAGCAAAAAGGGCACGGATGAAAACCTGAAAGGGCTCCGTAAGTAAAAACAGCAGGGCTACCGGCGAGTGTTTGTGAAAACCCGAAAGGGCGCGACCTCGTAAAAAGAAAAGAAAAGAAAAAACATATAAAAATAAAAAGAATAAAAAAGGGGTATGTCCATAAGCAAAAAGGGCACGGATGAAAACCCGAAAAGGCTTCGTGAGTAAAAACAACAGGACTACCGGCGAGTGTTTGTGAAAACCCGAAAGGGCGCAATCTCATTAAAGGACACTTACAGGGTCCTCTCGACCTTGTAAGGAGAAACCACCAGCGTGAGATCCTTACGACTACAAGGGAACAACACACTCAGGGATCCCCACGATTCCTAAGGAGAAAATACACTTGCGAGATCCTCACGACTCGTAAGGAGAACTCTCTTATGGGACCCTCACGGCTCATAAGATTTGAAAGTCTTAAGTTACAGAGACCTAAACCTGTGCTTAAGCAAACCCCACAACTTTCGATATTGCCCTACAAGTGGCTCAGCCCTGACCCTTGTATACAATCCACGGGCGCGAATAAACATTTCCCTAACCAACTCCCATCCGTGACCGGGGATATGTTCGCATGACTCTTGTAAGTCCTCTCGATTTACAAGGAGAAAACCCTCTTGTAGGATCCTTACGACTTACAGAGGAACATACACTTAGGAATTCTCACGATTCCTGAGGAGAAAACACACCTACAAGATCCTCACGACTCGTAGGGAGAAATACCTTTGTGAGACCCTTACGGCTCATGAAGCCAAAAGCCTTAGTCGGCAGGACCTTAACCCTGTTCGCTAAGCCACCTTTGTTAGACATAGACATAGGCAAATGATGATTCGCTCCTGAAAATATCCCAGTTGTAGCGGTGCTGATGCCGAAATCAGTGTCTAATTCCAGGTTTACAGCGAAAAAGCCATTAGGCCGCACGTGGATACGAAATAGCCGAAATGATGGGGCAGCTTGAAATAAAAAGCAGTAAGTAAAGAAAACGTATGCATACAAAATAGCCGAAATGATGGGGCAGCTCGCAATAAAAAGCAGTGAGTAAAAATAAAAAAAAATAATATAGCCGAAATGACTGGGCACCGCGAAAAATAGCCGAAATGATTGGGCAATCGCGACCTTCGCGATGTAGAAGCTAAAATGATAGAGCATCGCGGAAAGAATAAAAAAAATGATGAAATGAAAAAGTGAAACTTTTTTCCCTACAGGCGATAGCACAACAATCCCTGTATACAATCCAGGGGCACAAACAAAGAAGGAAGCACCCTTCCCCTCCCAATGCTCCATCAGAAAACGGAGCCAAATCTTAACGGCAATATTTACGGCCTAAGAATCAACGAAGGCATTCCTTCGCAGTCCATCAGGATGCAGATACAACGCCAACAAAAAAAACCTCGTGGTTGAAACAAAGCGGAGTAACGGCAAAATCCCAGCTCTACCTCGGCATTCGTCTCGATACAGCAGACGATATGTCACCATAGCGTTCTTCCTCCAACAGGGTTCAGACGCGACAATCAAACAAATGGAGCCACGACAAAATCCCTAGTTCCAAATCTCGACGGTTCATCAGCAACCTAGAGACAACCACGACGTTCGTCTCGATACAGCAGACGAGATGTCACGACAGCGTTCGGACGTGACAAAGCAAACGAAGCGAAGGCCAAATTCCTAGCTTCAAGGTCTTAACAGCGAGTCATATAAAGCCTAAAAGACAACTGGAGATCGTCTCACACCAGTGCGGAATGGTCACCACTTCGACGTTCGTCTCGACACAGCAGACGCAACATCATCAAACAAACGGAGCCACGGCAAAATCCCTAGATCCATATCTCGACAGTTCATCAGCAACCTAGAGACAACCGCGACGGTCGTCTCGATACAGCATACGAGATGTCGCGACAGCGTTCTTCCCTCAACAGGGTTCGGACATGACAAAGCAAACAAAGCGAAGGCTAAATTCCTAGCTTCAAGGTCTTAACGGCGAGTCATATAAAGCCTGAAAGACAACTGAGATCGTATCACACCAGTGCGGAATGGTCACCACTTCGACGTTCGTCTCGCCACAGCAGACGCAACATCATCAAACAAATGGAGCCACGGCAAAATCTCTAGTTCCAGACTTCGACGGTTCACCAGCAACCTAGAGACAACCTCGGCATTCGTCTCGATACAGCAGACGATATGTCACCATAGCGTTCTTTCTCCAACAGGGTTCAGACGCGACAATCAAACAAACGGAGCCACGGAAAAATCTCTAGTTCCCACCGCGACATTCGTCTCGATACAGCAGACACGATGCCAGCAAACGAAGCAAAGACCAAATTCCTAGCTTCAGGGTCTTGACGGCAACTCACATAAAACCTGAAAGACTATCGGAGATCATCCCACACCAGCGCGGAGTGGCTATGACTCATCGGGGCTCGCCAAAATAAGCCTAACCTCAGGCAAAAAGCGGCATGGAAAATTCCTAACGCTTGCTCTTCCGACGGTCAAACTGCCTAGGAAGATTGCTTAAAGACGTCTTGTCCAGCCCCCGAAGGGATCAGAGACACGGCAGTCGCAGGGCTACTCGAACAGCACGATCTATCGAGGAATATATCAGCTTATGCGACGGTACGACGGCCAAAACCCTAAGTACCACAGACCCTAACGGACTTCTGTCGTAAAGAGCAGAGGTTAACTGTGACGTTAGGATGTTCTTGCGAGAAATGCTCGATTCGTCTCGACTTGTGAAGAAATTGATGTCTTTGCGAGAAATTCTCGATGCGGCTCGACTCGTGAGATAGAGCCTTAGGCAGTAGGCATAAAAGAAGCCTGTTTCCTAAGCACTGGGACCCTGCAAGTTGGCCCAAAACGGTCTCTTGCATACTATCCACGGGTCTCACTCTCCAAAGTCGAATCTCGACGAGGAGGGAAACAACCGCTTACGGGTCCTCTCGACTCGTAAGAGGGAAAAATTCTCTTATGAGATCCTTACGACTTATAAGAGAAAACACACTTAGGAATCCTCACGATTCCTAAGGAGAAAATCCACCTACGAGACCCTCTCGATCTGTAGGGAGAAAAGTATCTATGAGACCCTCACGGCTCATAGAGTTGAAAAGTCTTAGGCAGCAGATCTGAACCTGCGGCCTAAGCCATCGCTATCTCTTGGAGGAATCTAGATGCTCACTCTATTATCTGTCAATTGTGTTTATTAAGACAGCATGCTGATAATAAGAGAAGGGAGAAAGCAAAGAAATAGTACAAGACATTGCAAAGAAAAATGTGTATCTTTATTTATTAATTTAATCAAGTACAAGGTGAAGCGTACAAAAGAATAAAGAATGGATACACCTTATTCGAAAAAGAAAGTTTTTTTTACAAGTATATGGATACAAGGAGAACTACTGGGAAGGAAGCGTCTTGCATAGCTCTAGCAATTGTTCACGCACCTCCTTCCACACTTTCTCCTAATCGGCCATCACCGCCAGTTCTGCTTCCACTTGAGCCCGCTGCTGCAAGAAAGATGCAAGCTGCTCCCCAACGGCCTGATGAGCAGCTTCGCGGCCTGGGGTGTCACGCTCGGCGACATCAAGCTTTCGCTTCAAGTTTAGCCTATGAGAGATGCGTTCCAGGAGGCCCTCAAAGATAGCCTTCACTTGGGCAGCATTCGCCTCAACCTCAGCACGCAGACGGGCCGTCTCGCTCGAGGTCTCTTGGTATTCCCTCAGCCTTAAAGCTGCTTCTTGTTCCAAGTGGTGGACGTAAGAAGTGCTTTGCTCGATCCACGCTGCTCTTTGATTGCTTGGGGCTAAAGTCTCGGGAGCAGGGCGCATAAACTCCAGTTGATGAAGGCAAGCCTCGATCTCCCTGCAGTGGTTAACCCAAGACGCAATGATGCCCTCGTCATGGAAATTTACGAGTATCACCAGCATCGGGTTAACCGCCGTAGCGAAATCCGCAGCAGACGTAGGAGTCTCGACGTCGATCTCCTCGATGTAGTCGCTCAACATACGCAGACTGTTCGCGATGCCTTTTGAGGACGGACGTCTCAGGAAAGGGCCCGCTGGCATTGTAACACGAGGCTCGAAGGGCGCCGAGACCGGAACGACAACTGAAAAAGAAAGATACGATCAGATAACAGTTCAAGAAATTTGAAAAAGTCATTGATGAGATAGTCTACTATACCAGCTACAACAGGTGGCAAGGCCGGAAGGGCCGGTGGCGCGACCGATCTTTCGTTTCCTCCTTCGATTTGTAGCACTGTAATCAGGACAAGGGGAAATTAGAAATAATTCCATTACTAAAAAAAAGAAAGACATCAGTTGGAAACTATACTCACCAGCACCACTGGAGGAAGACGCAAGTTCAGATGGGAAGGAGAAGTATGGGAGCAGCACTTGATAAAGATGATAAAAAAGCACTCCTGAAAAGACACAATAGTATGACTTTAGTACATAAATTATGCGGCTGAAAGACAAAACTAATAGGTTGCAAATCCATACCTTCCAACATCTTCGATGGTACAAGAGAGGGCTGAGAGGTGACCACCGCCAATGCAGTAGTTGACGGCGCTCTCTCGAGCAATGGAGCATCGACACTAGCCACACCTGCGTTAAAAACAAGGATAAACTTGTCAAAAGCGGTTGCAAGATAAAAAAGGGGATTATAACTCGAGATTTACCTGATGAGCCGCCGACCGAAGCAGAGGCGTCTCCCTCCTCCATCGATATGAGGCCACCGCCCGTGGCCTCATCACCCGACTCAATGGGGGCTGTCGTTGTGCTTGCGCGGCCGGGAGACAGCGGAAGACCGTAGACGGGGAGAGCAATAATCGGAACATTGCCGGACTCTTGAGAAGCAGCGGCTGGCTCTTCCCCAAGAGTCATGCCGATCTCACCCGCTACTTCTTCGGGCTCAGCGGTCTCCATTGTCTCATTCGCCATCACCAGGGGATCACTGGCCTCAAGCGCCTCGTCCGCCGCTACCTCGGGCTCGATTACAGCGGTCGTCTCATTTGCCGCCACCTCAGGCTCGGCATCAACGACCTTTTCTGGTGCAGCTCCCTCAGCCCCCAGCTCAGGCTCAGCAACCCCGGAGACGTTGCCTACCGTCGGCTCGAGTTCGGCCGGTGCCTCTTCCTCTGTCTCCTTGGGTTCGACGGTCTCCGCCTCCCCCTCGGTTTGACTTGGCCCTGCAAGGCAAAATATATAAGAACCGACGAGTTTACAATCTTTACAAACAAGTCTCGAAAGATTCATTACCTGAAGTAGATTTATCGTTAGCACTTCGAACTGCACGCGCCACCAATCTGCGAGCAGTGGATAGGGCGACGGGGGCCTCTTCTGAGGGAGTATCAGCACGAGGGACGGTGCTTGGGCCCGCTCTAACGGCCAAAACAGCCTTGCGTGCCTTCTCCTCGCGCCTTAGCCGCTTTCTCTCTTCCCGTGCCGTCAGGACGGAGCTCTCCAAGGCTTCCCTCATTGAGACGTCCTCATCTGTGAACAGGGATGCCTCTAAATCCTTCAAGGCATCCCTCGTCGATTTGTCAAGTTGAGGCTCTCGCGGTAGCCCTGAAGAAGCTGGGACTTCAGTAGAGGATCCGGGGAGAGTCCCCGCATCAGCTGGCATAGCCCCTATAAAGAAACAAAGGAAAAAGGTTAGGTTGGCCGTCAGAAAAGAGGATAAAAAAAACTCAATAAGTCGAGACGTACCAACGCCCGTCAAGGCGCGCTTCTTCTCCTTCTCCTGGAAGGCTTTTAAAGAGGCAGCAATGACTTCTTCGGTATTGACACCTGTTGAAGAATGGGGGAAAGTATTAGTCAAAAATAATGATAAAAAAGAAATGTGATAAAACGACGAAGAAAGCAGCTAATGATTACTTGACTCAGCGAGTCTATTCAACATCGCTTCGAGCCTAGCTGATCACTCAGAAGATGCAATAGCGGCCGCCAGATCGGTGTCTGCGGGGTCTACCGAGAAGCCCTTATTGCTGCCATACTCGCTTATTCCTTCAGTAAGAGGGGCCTCAGGCTCTAAACCGAGGATCGCGTCGAGGGAGAGGAGCGACTTCTTCTTCTTTTTCCCGCCAGCTCTGGATGCACCCGGGATTGATTTGCGCTTGGCAGGCACCTTGGGGCGGCGGATCCCGATACCCGCGCCTATGCCGGACTCCGGCGATACCATATTTACCACTGGAGCACAGGGGGCTGGTGGCACAGCCACAGTATAGCGAAGCGACAATCCGCGCGGAGGGCTCAACACACGCAGAGGTCCAACTCCAGCTCCTTTCAATGGAGGAATGACCGTGGTCCTCGGCTTCAGGGGAGCCTTGCGATCGCCGCCTGGAGGCGCACCCTTGCGGTCAACCAGCATGCGCTTTTCCATTTGGATAACTGGACCCATTGCGTGCACGTACCAGGCCACGTACGTGTTGAGGACTTTGGGGGCGCAGCTCGGCTCGCTGATAAAGAAATAAGAACCCGTGTTAAGCCGCATAAAATGGTGCATTGCATCCCTTATTCCTTCTCGGCTAACCACGGGCCTTTCCAAGAAAGCTTCCATCGGGATCCCCTGGTTATAGCTCGATTGCTGAGCAAACCGGTGAGGGTTATACCTCATGAGGAGCGCCGTCTCATTCTGCCTAAACACTAAATAGCCCGGCCGAATGGAGTAGAGATGTAGGATTTCCCGAGCCTTCAATATGGAAGCCCCGTCTTTAAAATCATCGCGCAGCGGCACTATCGACTTGGTGGTCTCTGAGCCTATTGTTATGACCTTATCCAAGAAGGAAACCTTCGCTCCGACCAGGTGTGGACGAAGGAGTAACCCCTTAGCCTCCCACGGAGGTGCAACTACGATCGAAGCACCGACCAATCGTTTGACTCTAGGGAGTCTGCATTTCTCAAAAAAGGGAGGGATCTTATG
The DNA here is from genome assembly GCA_030015575.1 of Agapanthus africanus. Taxonomy (NCBI): domain Eukaryota; kingdom Viridiplantae; phylum Streptophyta; class Magnoliopsida; order Asparagales; family Amaryllidaceae; genus Agapanthus; species Agapanthus africanus. The sequence goes on along the minus strand of JASDDO010000008.1, from coordinate 112,126,142 downwards.
GGCGCCGAACACCCCGTGCACGTGCATTTCCATCCAGGAGGTGGAGTAGTGCATCGGGAAGTTAGCGGGCTGTACCCCAGGCTCACCAGCGTCAGCCGCTACGCTAAGTCCATTATAAAGATAAGCCAGCCCAGCAATCCCTACTGACAACTGCAAACCAGCCACCATCCGATGCGCTGGGTAGAAAACAGATGGCCGCATGTGGCGTGGGTGCATGGGGAGCGCAAAGCTGCACAGCCACAAGCCCAGGAACCCTACAAAAAAGGTTTCCTCATCCATGCCCGGGACGGCGATTTCCGAGAAAGGAACGACGGAGGCGCCGGGGAGATAAAGTCCCTTTGGTCATTCTCTGATATGGGTCGGCGGTCCAAGCCGAAGCCAAAAGGGTCATCGAGCTGGGCAAACTTCTCGCTCTGCTCCGATAAGAACTCTGGTTGAATAAAGCGGGCAATAAAATCTGCGAAACTGACGCCCCGGACACCCGATTCCAGATAGAGCCCTTCATAAATCTCCAGCACCTTCACCAAGCCCGGGAATTGGTGCTGAATGGCGTACTCCGGAGTCAAGTCAAACACCAGCGGTTTGGTGGCAAAGACGTATTCATCGGGAGGAAGCAGCTCCTCGTAGTGCTCCCCCCTCATCGGCAGACCCGAGACTTCAGCAAACTCCTCCAAGGAGATAGAGACCTCCTTGTCCGTCATCAGGAAGGTGTGGGTGGGGATATTCCATTGTTTGATAAAGGCCTTGATCCACCACATTGGAGGAGAAGGATACTCGAAGAGCGAGACGTAGATGGCCGAATATAAACCAATCTTCGTTAGATGAGTCCTTTTCGCCGAGAAGATGTACCGGGCCCACTGCAAATATCCGGCGGGCGGTCGCGGGACCAATCCAATATTGTAGGCCTGTCCCCAAGGGCGTGCTTCACCCTGACAGATTCGCCTTTCCAGAATGTCTATTGCCGGCGGCTGCTGCACGGGAATGGCACCAATTGCAGGCTAGAGGAGGTCATCAGAATTCCAATTTTTTACCTCCACGGCATACTTCACCGGGGGTTCATCCGCATAGGGGATTGAAGTTATGGGCTCAGACGGCGTGGCGGAACTGAAACTGCGGCGACCCTGAATGATTTCATTGTACCACCTACCCCACAGGTGAAGGCTCTTGTGCTCGGGGTCATGATCCTTTATGAGAGCGAGCACCACTCGATCCACCGGAGCGTGGGGAAACCCTCCCTCCGAGCGAATAAACAGGAAGGACAGATTAGCAGACATGTTTCCTGTGGAGGAACAAAAAATTAGCCGTCAGTGCTGTAATTCCAACGCTCGACCTTTTAAAAATTTTACACCACACTGCAATGCAGTGGGTAGGGGACCAAATGGGGACCCACAAAATCTAGATGACAATGCATCAGTTAACAAGACAGCCCCATCATTGGGTGAGACTGTCAATTAATAAAAAAATCCCCAAGAGAATATCCTCATTGATGGGAAATCCCTAGAGACAAGGAGAAAATCTCCTCTTTTAGAGCAAAGCTCTGTCACAGAGTGACATTTGTCAAACTCTGGTCTTAAGGGAATAAAATTTCCTAAAAAAAGAGCCTAGCTCTATAATAATGATGGAAGAATCCATCAAAAAGAAAAAAAGAAAACTTTAACTCCTAAAGATTAAAAATTTGGGATCTTAAAGATCCATGAAAACTTTTAGGAATTCTCCATTTTCAGATAAAAAAAGATCTACATTTGATCCATGAGCAAAGCTCTGTTCATGGGTTAAAACCCATGAACAAGATCTCTTCAGATCTACGGATTCTTGAGAGCAAGGCTCTGTTGGTGAAACCCCAGAGGGGTTTTCTTTAGATCAAAGATCTATGAGAGCAAGGCTCTGTTGATTAAATTAAATTAAATTTATTTAAGTTAAATTTTACCTAAAAATGTTCTAGAGTTTGAACTCTAAAGTTCTTGAAAAACAAGAGCAAGGCTCTAAAGTTGTTAAAAGCAAGAGCAGGGCTCTGAAAGTAAAATCTTGAAAACGGTAAAGAATTACCAAGGGCCAAGGGTCCTATTTATAGGCGCCTGCGCCCCTTCAACTTACCCCTTGATCCAACGGTCTAGATCTTGCCACCGTTGCACTCACGTGTGCGCCACGTGAGCGCAACGGTGGGGGGCATTTGTTTCCCCCAATCAGAGCAAGGCTCTGTTTGAATTTCAAAAATTCAAATTTTGAAGCAACGCTTCAAATTCCTTGCGCTGCGCGCAACGCGCCACGTGTCAGAAGTTGATACGTCAGGCGCAGCGCCCGAGGCAGCGCGCCTAATCAGAGCAAGGCTCTATTTAAAACAAAAATTAAAGGAAGCAACGCTTCAGTTGCGCAAGCGCTGCGCTGCGCGACATGTGTCAGCGCAGTTGCGCAAACGCAGTGGCGCAAGCACTGCGCTGCGCGACACGTGTCAGCGCAAACGCAGTTGTACTGCGCCGTGTGCTGCGCGACACATGTCAGCGCAGATGCGCTGCGCTGCGCGACACGTATCACGCGCAGTGGCGTTTGCGCCAAATAGAATTAAATTCTAGTAAGATTCTTCTGTTCTTGTTAAAACAAGAAGATTGTCTTTTGTAAAACAGAAGCCCTTGGATCAAAGATCCAACGGTGGGGAAAATTCCCCAAATCACTCAGAGAAAGATCTCTTTAACAAATTTATGGGCACTATATAAAGGCCCCTAGACCCCAAATCAACAAAAAAAAACATTGTGAGAGATTAAGAACCTCAAAACAGAGAGAACTCTGAAGAAAGTTCAAGATAAAGGTAAAACCTTCACAAAATAGAAGAATTTCTTCTAATGGATCATTGATCTAAGAACAAGATAAATGATCTTCAAATAATAATAAGTGCTTTGCACTTTTTTATGAACCATTGGTTCTCTGAGAACAAGAAAAACAAGAAAAAAACTTGTTTTCTTTGATCTAAATTGGATCAAGAAATCAAATAGTGCCTTGTACTTGCAAAAACTGCACTGTTGCGCTCCTGGGTTGGCGCAAGCCACCAGAGAGCGCCACGTGTCAGCACCTGAACCACTTGCGTTATGCGCTTTTGAAATAGAGCCTTGCTCTCTGAAATTGGCGCAACTCACCAGAGCACGCCACGTGTCAGCAACGCAAGCGCAGCGTACTGTGCTTGCGTGACACGTGTCATCACCACAAGCGCTTGCGCTAATTGATTGGCGCAAAGCGCCTGACAAATGCAATGCATTGTTTATTAAAGGGCCAGGCCCAAATCAAAAAGGCCTAGTAGGCCAAAATAAATTGCAATGCAATAAAAGGGGCAGAGCCCAAATAAAATTGATGCTCTGCATCATTTATAAAAGGGCAGAGCCCAAACAAAATAAAATGCAATAAAAAGGGCAGAGCCCAAACAAAATTGATGCTCTGCATCATTTATAAATGGGCAGAGCCCAAACAAAATAAAAAAAATGCAATGCATTATTTAAAAAGGGGCCAAGCCCTAGCACAGGCCTAATAGGTCAGAGACAAATAAGATGTTAAACATTTCTAAACTGGACTTAGCCCAATCATGGCCGTAAGTCCTCAAATTAAATTGACTGAGCAAGATTGCTCTCCTAAATCAATTTACATCCGGTTCGAGGGTACATCTCCGAACTCCTCTGACTCCTATCGTTGTAATCCTTCAACGACGTCAGAGAGGTGACGGGTCCTGATAACCACACATCAACACGGACTATTGGGTCCTTAAACTCATGGACTTAAGCGTCCTTAAACTAAAATACGGACTGTGGGGTCCTTAAATCCACGGACTTAAGCATCCTTAAACTACCAATAGACCGTAATGTCCCTAAACTACCTATGGACCACCATGTCCCTAAACTGGAAATGGATCTAGACGATCCCGTTAAGTAGACCTTAGTCTGGAAATTAGACTAACGTTTCCTTAACAAACGTTTAAGTTGATCTTAGCCTCAAATATGGCTAACGTATCCTTAAACCAAAACCCAAATCTGAGAAAGTACGGATTTGGACTAATCCACGTCCTACGGGCGACGAAATAAATAGTCTCCGTATACAATCCACGGGCAACCAAAAACAAAACAAACACCCACGACACGAAGTAAAATTTTGGAGAAGGAGAAAGTTGTTACCGCGATGCGGTAGCGTAATTAACTGCAGGGGCTTGTGCCTGCAGGGAAGAGCGTCCCCACAATCAAAAACCCCTCAAGCGAGGGGGAATCTGACGAAGTCTGCTACATCGGCCGCATCCGTCTAAACCTCCGATACACGGTGCCATAAATCAACTTGGTATCTTCGGAGAGGTGGACGGGTAAAACCAAATAGCATCTGCCCTGAATCTCAGGCCAGACGTCCTAATGTCTCGGCCGCCATTCGGAGGGGAACATGTGAATTTTAGATGAAATTGCTCACACATCCTTCATGCGACCGTTAATACTTCTTGAGGTACTAACGACCGATTACAAAATGTGTTCGCGCATTAAGGCGTAATTTCTCGTCTTGTAACACCTAAGGCTTTAGCAGCGACTCTCAAACCAGTTGGTCTAAGGCACTAGGTGATAAAGCACCCTCGCTATATTTTTTTTATTTTACGCAGCCTTAAGTAATTACAAAACCAATATTCATTTTTTTATATCTCTTATTTCACACTTATACTTTAATTTTTTTCTCATACTAAGGATTTTGGACAAGTGCATTTCAAGGTATCCTCTACTATGCCAAGTTTCAAGGCGCGTGTATGTGCTAATTGTAGAGTATATATTTTCAGAATTTAGACTTAAGGATCAGAATTATTTTTCAGACTTACACTTCAAAATTTGCCTATTTCTAAATAAACTACAAAGACATATATTTTCTACAGTTAAACTTTAAGAAAGGTTATTTTTAGGGTTTTTAATTTACTAAGTTTAGGATCTAGTTTTTCTCTACTATTCAACTATCATGTTGAATTTAAGTCAAATATGGCCAAAGTTGAACTTTTCAATTTTTATAATTTTTTAATTTTTATGGGTTTTAAAATAAGTATGCAAATGCAAAATTATACATATGAATGCGAAGGAAGAAATCTTACCGAGCACACCCCCATACTTAAACTTGACAGTGTCCTCACTGTCAGGCTACACCAAGAGGGTCAAAATTGTCGGCACTCCCGCATTTGTTTATTTATTTATTTTTTTTTAATTTATTATTAACAGAAAAAGAAAACAAAATATATATATACAAAAGGTCCCCCCCAAACTTAAGTGAAACAGTGTTTCCACTGTTGAAGTATTAAAGTTCAAAGTTAGGGAGGAGAAAAAACACAGTACAAGGCCTTACACAGGTCAAAGGTTAGCACCAACCATTCAAAATTTTTATCGTTATAATGATGTGGTTGGTGAAAGAATGGAGTGTAGAGAAAAGAAATGAGAAACATACGAGACCATGTGGAGATAGAAGCAGAATACAGTCTCGGTGGAGGAGAAGAATGGCGGAAGGGAAAAAAATGGTGGTGGTTCGACTTCTTTAGGTGGGGTTGATTAATCACAAAATCCGTGTTGTTTAGGAATGCAAGTTTGTCAGCAAAATGTTCTTCAAAACTCTCATCGATGTAATTGAACATTTTGCTGTCAGTAAGTTTTATGCCAGAATTTATCATACTTGATTTGTCAAAAATTATGGAGGTAGGAGACTCGAAAAACTCATCTATCTCATTTTCTAAAGTATCCAAATCAAGTTGGCTTTCTGGAATGATCAAACTTGAATTATCGGATTGTGATTCATCAACACTCACTGAAATTATAGGAAGAATAGAAGAGGAACCTGAGAAAGTGGGAGAAAGAAGTTGAATACAAACTTGAGGGTGGAGATGGAGTGTATAAATTAACACAATTTGTAATGACCGAGGTGTAAAAAGCGATTGTGCTAATCTATCAACCCACCGAGAAATGAGGTTAAATCCCTCAAGATTCGTGAGAAAATATGGGTACGTCGAACTTGGTAAAGCAGACATTGAAAATGAAAGGGATACGGTTTCTTGCGCGGTCGGAACGACAGAAATGATGAAGGGGATTGATTTAGGAAGTGTAACAGTTAAAGGTTCAGGAGGATGAATTGGAAAATCCGACTCATCAAACAAAACTGGTTCATCCACAATACTCTCCTCAAAATTTAGCTTTTCCATGCAATTCTCATCAAATTCAAGACGCATATGAAGTTCAGAAGAAACATTTAATATCTCGGGATGATGAATTGGATAGAAAAACTCATCGAAATTTGTGGGTTCATCATCCAAAATATTCCCAGCGTCAATATCCTCGATCAAGTGAAAATTAAATTTCTCAGACACCTCATCAAAAGCATGGATATTAATCAATTCAGGTTCTAGAGTGGAGGTGTAAAGGTCAAAAGGATTGGTGGTGATTTCACTCGAAAGGGACCCTTCATAATTAGGTAAATCAAACACTACAAAGTCGCACAACTCATTAGACGTTTTATCTTCAACTGGTGAATCATTTGGAACACTTGGTAGACATTCAAAACCGGAGTTATGGGATTCAATTGGGGATGGGTAGGTTTGATTTGGAAGTGTGTACAGTTCACTCTCACCACTCAAATTCTCAATCTGTCCAACCGCCTCATCATACATTGGAAAATTTGGAGCTAGTTGGAAACTAGCTACCGGGTCACTAGATTGTATAAGGGCGGCCATGGACGCATTCAGATCCATCATATGTTGTCTTGATGTTACCATAAAATCTTCCAACGACTGTTCCAGACTAGACATGGGTTTTGAAGGGGTTTCAGTAAAAGATTCAAAGTTGTTTGGATTCTGGAAACTCCCAAATGGCTGTGTATAAGCAATGTCTAGGGAAGGTGCAACAGTTGGGTAAGATGGATAGGAATTGAATGGTTGGACATTATTAGGATCAACATTTGGATAAAAAGGTGAATGGAATTGTTGATCCCAAGAACTAAAAGTGTTGAAAGGAATGTGTTCCCTTCCGAAGGGCGGCGCACAGGACTGCGAAGTCCTGATGCTGGGGTTCGGGGCAGATGCTATTTGGTTTTATCCGCCCACCTCTCCGAAAATGCCAAGTTGATTTATGGCACCGTGTATCGGAGGTTTAGACGGATGCGGCCGATGTAGCAGACTTCGTCAGATTCCCCCTCGCTTGAGGGGTTTTTGATTGTGGGGACGCTCTTCCCTGCAGGCGCAAGCCCCTGCAGTTAATTACGCTACCGCATCGCGGTAACAACTTTCTCCTTCTCCAGAATTTCACTTCATGTCGTGTGTATTTGTTTTTTTGTGGTTGCCCGTGGATTGTATACGGAGACTAAGCGATGTCGTCGCCCGTAGGACGTGGATTAGTCCAAATCCGTATTTACTTAGATTTTGGTTTGGTGTTCTAGTTTAAGGATACGTTAGCCGTATTTAGGCTAAGATCGACTTAAACGTTTGTTAAGGATACGTTAGTCTGATTTCCAGACTAAGATCAACTTAACGGGATCGTTTGGGTCCGACAAGAGAACAATTGGCTCTATTGTTTAGTTTAATGACATTGCGGTCGATATTCCAGTTTAGGGACGTGGTGGTCCATATTCCAGTTTAGGGACGTGGTGGTCCATAGGTAGTTTAAGGACATTGCAGTCCATTGTAGTTTAAGTAATGCACTGCATAATTTGTTTTGGGCTCTGCCCAGAAAGATGCAGAGCATCAATTTTACTTGGGCTCTGCCCTTTATAAATGATGCAGAGCATCAATTTTATTTGGGCTCTGCCCTTTTATTACTTTGCAATTTATTTTGACCTGCTAGGTCTTTTTGATTTGGGCCTGGCCCTTTAGAAAAAGAAATGCATTGCATTTGTCAGGCGCTTTGCGCCAATCAAAGAGCACAAGCGCTTATGGTGACGACATGTGTCATGCAAGCGCAGTGCGCTGCCGACACGTGGCGCGCTGTGGTGAGTTGCGCCGGTTTCAGATAGCAAGGCTCTATTTCAAAAGCGCATAGCGCAAATGGTTCAGATGCTGACACGTGGCGCTCTCTGGTGGCTTGCGCCAACCCAAGAGCGCAATAGTGCAGTTTTGCAAGTGCAAGGCACTATTAACTTGAGAATCTTTTAGATTCAGAACCAATGGTTCATAAAAGAAGTGCAAAGCACTGTTTGTTTTCTTAATCTAATTTAGATCAAAGAAAACAAGTTCTTCCTGTTTTTTCTTATCTCACGGAACCAATGGTTCATAGAAAAGTGCAAAGCACTTATTATTATTTATTTATATTATTTTTTTATTGGAGATCCTTGATCTTGTTCTCAGATCAATGATCTGTTCATAAGAGAATTTTCTCTTTTTTCTAAAGGTTTTTACCTTTTTGTTCTTGAGGAATTCTCTCCAATTCTTCAGAGTTCTCTCTGTTTGAAGTTTTCAATTTCTCACAAAAAGTTGATGCTTTTGAATTGAGGTCTAGGGGCCTTCATATAGTGCCCATAAATTTGTTAAAGAGATCTTTCTCTGAGTGATTTGGGGAATTTTCCCCACCGTTGGAGCTTTGATTCAAGAGCTTCTGTTTTACAGAAGAAAATCTTCTTGTTTTAACAAGAACAGAAAGATTTCTTTAAAATCTTAATTCTGTTTGGCACAAATGCCCCATCGCGTGACACGTGTCAAGCAGCGCACAGCGCAGCGCAACTACGCTGACACGTGTCAAGCAGCGCAAAGCGCAGGGCATCTACGCTGACACGTGTCTCGCAGCGCAAAGCGCAGCGCAACTGCGCTAGCGCATCTGCGCTGACACGTGTCGCGCAGCGCAGTGCTTGCGCAACTGAAGCGTTGCTTCCTTTAATTTTGTCTTAAATAGAGCTTTGCTCTGATTGGGCGTGCTGCCTTGGGCGCTGCGCTGATGTAATAGCTTTTGACACGTGGCGCGTTGCGCGCAGCGCAAAGAATCTGAAGCGTTGCTTCATTTACTAAAGTTTAAATTTTCAAAGTAGAGCTTTGCTCTGATTGAGGGAAGATAAAGCGTTGCTTCATCTTCCACCTTGGAATTTGAACAGAGCTTTGCTCTGATTGGGATAAACAAATGCCCCCCACCGTTGTTCTTACGTGGCTCCAAACGCAAGCGCAACGGTGGCAGAATTCCAACCATTGTGGTAACTTTTGGAAGTTGAAAGGGCACTTCATGCCTATAAATAGGACCTTTGGTCCTACACAGATGATTATCATCTTTAAGATTTTTATTTTCAAAAACTTCAGAGCTTTGCTCTTGCCTTCAAGAACTGCTTGAGTTAGACTTTCTTTAACAGAAACTATTTAAGTAAGAATTAGTCTTGAATTAAATCAATTTTAATTGATAGAGCTTTGCTCTCATAGATCTTTGATCTAAAGAAAATCCTTTTAGGGTTTCACCAAATAGAGCCTTGCTCTCAGGAATCTGTTTCAGGGTTTCTTAACCCATGAACAGAACCTTGCATCTTTGGCAAAAGACAGATCTCTTTGATCTAAAAAAAAGATGAACTCTTAAGAGTTTGAATATGGATAATGAAAATTAAAAATGGAGTTTTGTATTTAATGGATTATATCATCTTTTAATAGTAATGATCTCGGAGTTCTCGGGGGATTTCTTTAAATTTCCATTATTATTGAATTTAATAGGCGTCACCCCTATTCGTAGAGCATTGCTCTCGAGGAGTTTAACTCTCTGTGCTCGTTTTTTTAACAAGAATTCGCTTAATCAGTCGGTCTGCTAATTCTGTTGATCTTTTTTTTACAGGAACAATGGACGCCCATATGTATGCTCTTAACGAGATCATCTCTTATGGGGACATCCGCCGACTTGGCCGCTCTCAAAATCGAGAGTTCACAAACGCGGAGTGTGCTGAAATCATGAGCCGCTTCGACGCGTACAACGGTTCACTGCTTCCCCGACATTCTTCCCTCCTTAAGCTTATCGTGGGAGCCATCTGGGAGGTGCTTCCACTATTCTGTTCCGGTGTGCCGCTTAGGGCGTTGGATGCCGCCGAGGATAAGGTGCACTCGGTGTACCTGATGAACTTAATCTCGAAGAGACGGCGAGATAGTCTTGTCGATCTCTTGCACGAGGTCTTTCAATAGTCTGCCATACTCGCTGCTTATCGGAGGGTGGAAGACATCAGGGGGGACCCTGACGCTTGTGCTCGCGAAATAAAGCACACCAGGATAGTCCGCGAGGCTTGGAAAGTCATAGATAGGGTCACTTTCGAGTTCCTCAATCCATGTCCTGGGTTCGAGGTTATACCTTTGTAAACATTTTAATAATGTTATTATCTATTTCTCCGTGATTGTAAGGACTCCTTTTTATGATATGAATAGAAAATTTCTATTTCAGTTTGTCTTATTTCTTGTTCTGAATCTTTTGCATATGCATGAATGAGTGTGTCTCGAACGCTTGATCAAATGTAAATCAGATGTTCTTCCTGTCACTTCCTTATTTCTTTTATTGTGCGTATGCTGTCTTAATAAACAGGGTCGATAGATAATAGAGTAAGCATTTAGATTTCTCCAAGAGATAGCGATGGCTTAGGCCGCAGGTTCAGATCTGCTGCCTAAGACTTTTCAACTCTATGAGCCGTGAGGGTCTCATAGAGATTTTTCTACCTACGGATCGAGAGGATCTCGTAGGTGTATTTTCTCATTAGGAATCGTGAGGATTCCTAAGCGCATTTTCTTTTATAAGTCGTAAGGATCTTATAAGAGAATTTTTCCCTCTTACGAGTCGAGAGGACCCATAAGCGGTTGTTTCCCTCCTTGTCGAAATTCGACTTTGGAGAGTGAGACCCATGAATGGTATGCAATAGACCGTTTTAGACCGACTTGCAGGGTCCCATTGTTCAGGAAACAAGTTTTTAATCCCTGTTACCTGAGGCTTCATCTTGCAAGTTGAGACGAATCGGGAATTTTCCACGGAGACACTGGTTTCTCTGCGAGCCGACGCGAATCAGGAGGCTCTCATCAAGGATGTTTGTTTCCCTGAATTGAGGTATTTTCCAAGGATATTTGTTTCCCTGGTGTTGAAACGGATCGAGAATTTTCCACGGAGATACTGGTTTCTCTGCGAGTCGACGCGAATCAGGATGCTCTCATCAAGGATGTTTGTTTCCCTGAATTGAGGTATTTGCCAAGGATTATTTGTTTCCCTGGTGTTGAAACGGATCGAGAATTTCCCACGGAGACACTGGTTTCTCTGCGAGTCGACGCGAATCAGGAGGCTCTCATCAAGGATGTTTGTTTCCCTGAATTGAGGTATTTTCCAAGGATTATTTGTTTCCCTAGTGTTGGAACGGATCGAGAATTTCCCACGGAGACACTTTTTTCTCTGCGAGTCGACGCGAATCAGGAGGCTCTCATCAAGGATTTTGTTTCCCTGAATTGAGGTATTTGCCAAGGATTATTTGTTTCCCTGGTGTTGAAACGGATCGAGAATTTCCCACGGAGACACTGGTTTCTCTGCGAGTCGACGCGAATCAGGAGGCTCTCATCAAGGATGTTTGTTTCCCTGAATTGAGGCATTTGCCGAGGATTATTTGTTTCCCTGGTGTTGAAACAGATCGAGAATTTCCCACGGAGACACTGGTTTCTCTGCGAGTCGACGCGAATCAGGATTTTCTTCGTCAAGGACGCTTGTTTCCTCGAGTCAAAGGATTTGCCGAAGATACTAGTTTCTTCGGGATTAGGATGAACCGTCGAGATTTGGCTTCGTTTTCTGGCGGAGCCTGTTGGGAAAGTATGGTTCCCTCTTTGCTTGTGCCCTTGGATTGTATACAGGGATCGATGTGATCTCAACTGTAGGGCCAAAGTTTTATCATTTTTTTTATTTCCGCGATGCTCTATCATTTCAGCTTTTATATCGCAAAGGTCGCGATTGCCCAATCATTTCGGCTATTTTTCGCGGTGCCCAATCATTTCGGCTATTTATTTTATTTTTACTCGCTGCTTTTTATTGCGAGTTGCCCAATCATTTCGGCTATTTATTTTATTTTTACTGGCTGCTTTTTATTGCGAGTTGCCCAATCATTTCGGCTATTTTTCATGCATACATTTTTACTTGCTGCTTTTTATTGCAAGTTGCCCCATCATTTCGGCTATTTCGTATGCATGTATGGCTCGCTGGATTTTCGCTGCAAGCTTGGATTTTAGACATCGATTTCGGCATCGGCACCGCTACAACTGGGATGTTGCCAGGAGCGAATCATCATTTGCCTCTGTCGTTGTTGAACAAAGGTGGCTTAGTAAACAGGGTTAAGGGTCCTGTCGACTAAGGCTTTTGATTTCATGAGCCGTAAGGGTCTCACAAAGGTATTTCTCCCTACAAGTCGTGAGGATCATGCATGTGTGTTTTCTCCTTGGGAATCGTGAGGATTCCTCAGTGCATGTCCTCTTGCAAGTCGTAAGGATCTTACAAAAGGGGTTTTTCCTTATAATTCGAAGGACTTACAAGGGTTGTTCACCATATGAACATATCCCTAGTCACGGATGGGACTTGGTTAGGGAAATGTTTATTCGCGCCCGTGGATTGTATATAAGGGTCAGTGTTGAGCCGCTTATAGGGCAATATCGAAGGTTGGGGGGGTTGCTTAAGAACAGGTTCAGGTTTCTGTAACTTAAGACTTTCAAATCTTATGAGCCGTGAGGGTCCCATAAGAGAGTTCTCCTTACGAGTCGTGAGGATCTCGCAAGTGTAATTTCTCCTTAGGAATCATGAGGACTCCTAAGTGTGTTGCTCCCTTGTGAGTCGTAAGGATCTCACCCGGGTGGTTTCTCCTTACAAGGTCGTAAGGACCCTGTAAGTGTCCTTTAATGAGGTTGCGCCCTTTCGGGTTTTCACAAACACTCGCCGGTACCCTTGCTGTTTTTACTCACGGAGCCCTTTCGGGTTTTCATCCGTGCCCATTTCGCTTATGAACATACCGCTTTTTATTTTATTATATTTTTTCTTTTTTTTTATATATTTTTGTATCGGCTTTGAGATGCTGCAATCCACTGTAGTTTATCGACATCTCGGTCAACAGCTAGTTTTAGGACATAGTGATCCATTGTTAGTTTAAAGACGTTTCGGTCCGTCATTAGTTTAAGGACGTGTCACGCCCCGCTTCCCAGAGTACGCTAAAATGGGCACGTGACATAGCCAACCATGCTACATGTGGGTAGGAAGTATCCATCCACAGTCACATTACGGCTGTAGAGATATCAAGAACAAAATAAAACTATCTAAAACATGTCCATAATCCAAGATAACAGGAGTCAATAATAAATAAATGCGGAAGCGAAAGATCTAATACAAATAACTGGAATGTATGTCCCATAATGCGGGCTCACATCAGGAATAAAATGCATGAAAGAAAAACTAACTACTGCTGAACTCACAGCTCAGCCTGTTGGCTGAAGTACTCCTGCTCGGGCTGCGACAGCGGTACAGAATCTGGGCCATGCAAAACCCAGACGTCAGCGCGTCAAGTCATCAAATAATAACATAATAAACAGGCAATGCGAGTATAAACATGAATAAAGCAAGGGTGACAATAATATGAATCAGAGCAGTGCAGGGTAATGTGCAGTAGGTAAACTGGACTATTCTATCAGGTTCTCTGTTTAAAAGTCTTTGAAACCAAATTGATGAATTATCGATGTAACTCAATAGTATCCCATGCATGCCCGGGACCACGGTCTAAGACTCTCGGGCTGAAACCGAGACGTGCCGCTAGGCACTAACAGGAAAAGGATAAAGACCAACGATGTCAGCAGCAATGTCACGAGGCGGGCTTGGCCTCTAAAACTGATCAGTACAGGTAGTGAACTGTTGAGTTACAAGTCAGGTTTCACCTTTGATTTCCCCATACCCCCAAGTTATATGTGTAAGTCAAGTCAGGTATCCCGAAATCAAGAAACTAATGCCAACACAAGATCAAGTAAACAGGTTTGTCTGGATAGATAACAGGAACGGTCCATGAGGACTACATGTCAGGTTTGTTGGCATTAGACACAAGATCAGGTAACGGATCAGGTCACGGTACATCATGTCAAGTCAAGCAGTATACGGTACCATGTCGGGTAGATCAACATATATGTAGCAAGTTAGGTCAAGATGTAAACAATATCATGGGTGTGCTCACAATCAGTTATACAATCAAGCATGGTTATCATCAACATGATATAAACAATGAATTAAGCAATAGGTAGATTTACTCAATTTGCAGTACAGTTATCAGTTGTGTCACAGAGATGATTTCAATGTTATGCGAATGCAGTATGACAATTATGGCCTTTTAATCATGTTAATAAGTTTAAGAACTTTAGAGGTGCAATGATTTACGTAAAGGTTCAATACAGCTATTACAGGTTAAAATGCATACGAGTGTCCGAATGGAACAAAACTATAGAGACAAATGCCACAAGCTATGTTAACATTAAAAATATGATTAAACAGGTAAATGTGGTTATTAGGTTCAATTGCAAACTGTAGGTTCCAAGTTTAAAGATAAAATGATATATAACAATATTGTACATGAAAATGAGAAGTGATCGTACCGAAGTTAAATTTATAGGTTTAGGGTGTCATAATATATATGTAAATATTGTATAGCATGTAGCAAGGGGTACTTGCCTCGACGGGTCACGAACCGGGAAAAACGGAACGTAAAACGTCGGCGGGGAAACTCGCGACGGGCACACGGTTCACGGAATGAACCCAAACGACGAACAATGGAACCACGCGGGTCGGGGTACCTCGCTGGAACGTCGGGTCACGTCGTCGGCATCGTCGGATTCCGGCCGAGGAATGAACAGTGAACTATCAATATATGTAAACAAGAAGAGAAGAGAAAAACATAGAAGGAAGGAAGTAGGATCTGAGAAGGAGTGCTCACGATGATTCGTGGGACGAGTGGTGACGGCCGACCTCGTCGACGGAGCTCCGGCGGTGGCCTACCCGACAGCGACTAGAAGTTTCCAGATCAAGAAAAAATATTTACAGAGAAAGAAGAAGAAATGAAAACAGGAGGGTAGCTAGCTCACCGGGGGAGGCTTGCGAGGCCGGGGACACGAGGACGGGGGTCACCAGCGGCGACTCACGGTGGTGCAACGCGCACAGGGGTGTGTGCAGGTGGCCGCGGCTGGTGCAGGGTGCACGGGGTTGAAGATAGAGGAAGGAGATGGACGTGGCTGCGACGAGGGCGAGGAGATGACGAGCCCGGCGGTGCTGGCGCCGGCGTTGGGGCTGCAGCGGCGAAGGAGGATGAGGCGGATGGGCTGCGCTATGGGTTAGGGTTTTTCAAAAAGAAAGGAGGAGGGAGGCGGTTATATATATATAAAGAGAGAGAGAGAGATTTATGGGGAGAGAGAGAGAGTTACGGGAGAGAGAGAGAGAGGAGAGAGAGAGAGATAAAGATAAGGAGAGAGAGAGAGATAGAGATAAGGAGAGAGAGAAAGAGGAGGTGGGGCCCACGGAATAGAGGGCGATGATTGGCTGATGAATGATTTAGACGTTAGAAAAAAATTTAAAAAAGATTTAAAGATTTAGGGGAACAGTGAAATGTATATAGTTAAGAAATATATGATGGTTTAAATATATTAAAATTTGGGATTTTGGCGCAAAATAAAACATTTCCAAATCGCGCCCGGGCCGGGTCCAAAAATTTGAAATTGAAATAATAGAATTTTAAGCGGGATCCAAAATTTAAAATGAAGTGTTTTATGATCAAAAAGTATACCCCTAAAACGGACACACGTACGTGCACGTAGCCTTCCAAACTCGCCCGTTTCACTGAACGGGATGAGAACACGACGCACGGACGCTACAGTAGGGTTAGGGGTGTCAAGTAGGCCAAGATGAATATTTTTAATTTTATTTTAGATGCCAAAAATTGTTATATGCAAAAAGTGAATTGACGGGGTAAAAGTAACAATCAAGCAAGATAAATGAAATGAAGGTCACACTCCATTCATAAAGTAACAGAAATTAGTAGCATTGGGTTCGGGTGTTACATCATACCCAACTACAAAAAGAATTTCGTCCTCGAAATTCCAAGAATACAAAGATAGATAACTACAGGAAAAGGTGAGGAAACTTCTGCCGGATTTCATCTTCTCTTTCCCAAGTGGACTCTCCATGCGAGCGATTACCCCAAGAAACAAGCACAAGAGGGATCACTTTGTTCTTAAGACCCTTTTCCCTTCAATCCACAATTTCAATCGGTCGCTCCTCAAAAGTCAAGTCTTCTCGTACTGTTAGCTCTGAATGATCCAATACGTGCGTTTCATCTCGAAGATATCTTCGTAGTTGAGATACGTGAAACACATCGTGCACATTAGCCAAGGACTGCGGTAACGCCAAACGATACGCTACCTCACCAACAAGCTCCAAGATCTCAAAGGGTCCAACGAATCGAGGACTAAGCTTTCCTTGACTTCCAAAACGAATCACCCCTCTAGTCGGTGATATCTTCACGAACACCAAATCACCCACGGCGAACTCTAGAGGTCTTCTTGACGTGTCTGCCCAACTCTTCTGTCGGTCTTGTGCTGCCTTCATATGATTCCTGATAGTGTTAACCTTCTCAACTGTCTGCACAACCAAATCTGGTCCCAACAATCTTCGTTCACCGACATCATCCCAGCAAACAGGTGAACAGCACTTACGACCATACAAAGCTTCAAATGGAGCCATCTGGATAGTATCCTGAAAACTGTTGTTGTAAGAAAACTCCACCAAATGTAGATGATCCTCCCAAGAGCCCTTGAAGTCCAACATGCATGCCCTAAACATATCTTCAAGAGTTTGGATCGTTCTCTCCGACTGACCATCAGTTTGAGGATGATAAGCCGTGCTAAACTTCAATCGATTCCCCAAACTTTCCTGTAGACTCCGCCAAAAGTGTGATAAGAACCGAGTGTCCCGATCGGACACGATGCTCACCGGTACTCCATGCAATCTTACAATCTCCTGCATGTACCGCTCCGCCATACAGCATTGTTGCCCTTTGGACTCCGCGGTAAAGCCGTCACGAAATCCATGGTTATATGTTCCCACTTACACTGAGGAATCGGAAGGGGTTGCAATAAACCAGCAACCCTTTGATGTTCAGCCTTAACTTGCTGACACACCAAGCACTTCGCCATAAAGCGAGCAATCTCCCGTTTCATGCCTTCCCACCAGAAATGCTGTTGAATATCTCGGTACATCTTTGTGCCTCCTGGATGTACAGAATAAGCTGTACTGTGTGCCTCCCTCATAAGCTCTTCGCGAATATCTCCCTTTGGCACACACAAACGGCTACCTTACCTCAACGAACCATCTTCGTGGATCAATAAGTCTGTTCGTAGTCCGGCTTCAACCTGTCCTCGAAACTTTTGCAGTCTAGGGTCCTGCGATTGTGCTGCTTTAATATTCTCGATCAACGATGACTGTACTTGTAGCTGCATCAACTGTCCTGTAGAATACGGTAGCACAACTTCCAAGTCAAATCTTCGAAAATCCGCAACGATCTCCTTCTGCGTAGTTAACACCTGAATTGCTGGTAACCGACTAAGTGCATCCGGCACGACGTTAACCTTCCCCGGATGGTACTTAAGATCAAGATCGTAGTCAGCCATCAGCTCCAACCATCTACGCTGCCTCATATTAAGCTCCTTCTGTGTGAACACATACTTCAAGCTCTTATGATCAGTAAAAACTTCGACCCTTTCGCCCAAAAGGTAGTGTCTCCAAATCTTCAAAGCGAAAATCACAGCCGCAAGTTCCAAGTCATGAGTTGGATAATTCTTCTCATGGGTCCTCAACTGTCTCGATGCGTATGCTACAACCTTCCCATGCTGCATCAAAACACATCCCAACCCTTTCCCAGATGCGTCGCTGTGAATCACCAATCCTCCGGAATTGTCTAGCACGGTCAGAATAGGGGAGGTTATCAACTTCTGCTTCAACGTCTCAAAAGCTAACGCACATTTATCCGTCCATACAAAAGGTACCTCCTTGCGCGTAAGCTTGGTTAACGGCTCTGCCAGACAAGCAAAGTTCTCCACAAATCTCCTGTAGTATCCGGCCAGTCCAAGAAAACTTCTTATCTCAGCAACATTCTTTGGAATCGGCCAATCCCAAACTGCTACAATCTTCTCTGGATCGACGGCAATTCCATCGCCAGATACAACATGCCCCAAAAACTTCACTTCCTCCAGCCAAAACTCGCACTTACTCATCTTTGCATACAACTTCTCTTGTCTCAACGTTTGCAGTGCGATCTTCAAATGCTCAGCATGCTCCTCAAAACTCTTCGAGTAAACCAGAATATCGTCAATGAATACCATGATGAACTGATCCAAGAACGGTGAAAAGATTCGGTTCATCAAGTCCATGAATACTGCCGGCGCATTCATTACTCCGAAGGGCATCACTAAGTACTCGTAATGTCCATACCGAGTTCGGAACGCCATCTTGCAAATATCTTCTGCTTTCACTCGGACCTGATGATATCCGGATCGCAAATCCAACTTCGAGAATACCCTCGCGCCACTAAGCTGCTCAAAAAGTTCTCCGATGCGAGGGATAGGGTACTTGTTCTTAATAGTCACCCGGTTTAATTCTCGATAGTCGATGCACATCCTTCTTGTGTCATCCTTCTTCTTTACTAGAAAAACTGGAGCTCCCCAAGGCGAGTTACTGCTTCGAATCCAACCTTTCTCGAGCAATTCAGCAACCTGTTTCTTTACTTCTTCCAACTCTACTGGTGCCATTGGATAATACGCTTTAGATACTGGCGCTGCACCAGGAATAAGATCAATTGCGAACTCCACGTCTCGCTTCGGCGGTAAACCCGATATATCTTCAAACACGTCCATAAAATCGTGAACAACAGCCGGCTCTTCACTATTATCAACTTCCATTGCTGCAAGAGTATTGTTTGTCGGCCTAGCCCTAAACTCGACTGGTCCGACAGAACTGCTTCCTCCAGTAAAGGTAAACTCGGGGTGTCCGGGAATCTGGAAAATTACTTTCTTTGCCCTACAATCAATGTGAGCGTAGAAAGTGCCAAGAAAATCCATTCCCAAGACGACTTCGTAGCTGCCCGTATCAATCACCAAGAAATCTGCAAAAAGCTCTCGTCCGCACACAACAACTGTACAATCTTTACATTCCCTACTAGCTATGATTTTCCCATTCCCAGTGTGTATGTCCCAGAAACTAGACAGGGTCGTGTAATCAATCGAGTGTGTAGTCAAAAACTTGGATGGCATAAAACAATGGGATGCACCAGAATCAAATAACGCTAATGCGGGAAAACCATGAACGAGTAAAGTACCTGAAACCACTTCTCCTGACGCCTTAGCTTGTTCAGTTGTCAAGGTAAAAGCTCGAGCCTGATTAGGTCCTTGAGTCAGCTGCTTCTGTTCCTGAAACGGTTTCTGCGGAGGCTTCTGAATATCATCCCTTGTACGAAGCTTCGACGGACATGAGTTAATAGTGTGATCTGTTGCTCCACAAACTAAACAGGGTCTTTGCATCCTGCGACACTCCCTTTGCAAATGTCCAGGTAAGTGGCAATAGCTACAGACCACGTGCTTCTTCTGATCAATGACAGTAGGCTTCTTCATCGGTGTTACGCCTCGACGGTCCACTGGAATATCTCTGCGACTATGAGCTTGGTTGGGTACAAATGCCGGCTTCTTTACCGCAACTGCTGTCTGCTGTGAACTCCCAGTTTTTCCCGATAGGCTCTGCTGTTCTCGAGCTGCCGTAAGAACCTGTGAGAAAGTGGTCAAACCCAGGGAGACAATCTGCCTCTGGATGTCCACGTCCAAACTGCGCATGAACCTCCGTGCCCTGTCTGCATCGTTGGCAACTAAAGGTCCAGCGAATCTGCTGAATCTTGTCCATTCTGCTGCATGCACATCTACGAGTGCTCCATTCTGCTTTATCCCGATGAATTTCTCTTCCATTTTCTCCCGTGCAGTCCGCGGGAAGAACTTCTCCAGGAAACTCTTTGAAAAATCCGCCCACTTGATCGGCTTGGGCAAACGGTTCTCCTCCACAAGCCACCATTCTCGGGCGTAGTCCACTAACTGAATGCGTACCACATCCACTCTTTTTCATCTGGAATCTGTGCTGCAACAAGCAAATTCTCTGTGTCAACTAGCCACTGCTCCGCTGGCAACGGCTCCTCCAAACCAGTAAATGTAGACGGACCCAAACGTCTGAAATCTGCTACGGTCCCTACTCGGTCGACTGGTTTAGCTCCAACATTGTTCACAGACTGTTGAACGATCTGCAAACCTTCCTGAAAAGATTCCGCTTGCTGCTGAATCAGCTCGGTTTGCCTCTTTTGATTCTCTAGCATTCCTCTTATCACTCCAAGCATGGCGGCTTCGTCCACACGCCTCTGGTACGTCTTCAAATTCTTACCGGACATATTCCTGAAATCAAAACACCCAACATTAATATGATGATAGATTCAAAATATAGATCAAGACTAGAGCTCCAAGATACTTAAATAGAGTGCCGCATTGTAACTATGCCGCGGTATCATAGCCACAACTACATAACTCTACCCAAGTCGCCTAAGTCCTAGAGATAACAAGGAATCGGGTTTCGAGTCGATATGCAAAGGAAGTTTGCACATCGTAAAAGATATAATCAGGAAGAATGTGATTCAAAAATGGTAAAACGGCAAGGTGGCAGGACATGTTTCCTAAACACGGGTATTCTGATTCATGTATTAGGTACAATACCCAACTACAAAAGAATCAACCCGACTAACCTATGGCTCTGATACCAAAAGAACCATGTCACGCCCCGCTTCCCAGAGTACGCTAAAATGGGCACGTGACATAGCCAACCATGCTACCTGTGGGTAGGAAGTATCCATCCACAGTCACATTACGGCTGTAGAGATATCAAGAACAAAATAAAACTATCTAAAACATGTCCATAATCCAAGATAACAGGAGTCAATAATAAATAAACGCGGAAGCGAAAGATCCAATACAAATAACTGGAATGTATGTCCCATAATGTGGGCTCACATCAGGAATAAAATGCATGAAAGAAAAACTAACTACTGCCGAACTCACAGCTCAGCCTGTTGGCTGAAGTACTCCTGCTCGGGCTGCGACAGCGGTACAGAATCTGGGCCATGCAAAACCCAGACATCAGCGCGTCAAGTCATTAAATAATAACATAATAAACAGGCAATGCGAGTATAAACATGAATAAAGCAAGGGTGACAATAATATGAATCAGAGCAGTGCAGGGTAATGTGCAGTAGGTAAACTGGACTATTCTATCAGGTTCTCTGTTTAAAAGTCTTTGAAACCAAATTGATGAATCATCGATGTGACTCAATAGTATCCCGTGCATGCCCGGGACCACGGTCTAAGACTCTCGGGCTGAAACCGAGACGTGCCGCTAGGCACTAACAGGAAAAGGATAAAGACCAACGATGTCAGCAGCATCGTCACGAGGCGGGCCTGGCCTCTAAACCCGATCAGTACAGGTAGTGAACTGTTGAGTTACAAGTCAGGTTTCACCTTTGATTTCCCCATACTCCCAAGTTATATGTGTAAGTCAAGTCAGGTATCCCGAAATCAAGAAACTAATGCCAACACAGGGTCAAGTAAACAGGTTTGTCTGGATAGACAACAGGAACGGTCCATGAGGACTACATGTCAGGTTTGTTGGCATTAAACACAAGATCAGGCAACGGATTAGGTCATGGTACATCATGTCAAGTCAAGCAGTATACGGTACCATGTCGGGTAGATCAACATATATGTAGCAAGTCAGGTCAAGATGTAAACAATATCATGGGTGTGCTCACAATCAGTTATACAATCAAGCATGGTTATCATCAACATGATATAAACAATGAATTAAGCAATATGCAGATTTACTCAATTTGCATTACAGTTATCAGTTGTGTCACAGAGATGATTTCAATGTTATGTGAATGCAGTATGACAATTATGGCCTTTTAATCATGTTAACAAGTTTAAGAACTTTAGAGGTGCAATGATTTACATAAAGGTTCAATACAGCTATTACAGGTTAAAATGCATACGAGTGTCTGAATGGAACAAAACTATAGAGACAAATGCCACAAGCTATGTTAACATTAAAAATGTGATTAAACAGGTAAATGTGGTTATTAGGTTCAATTGCAAACTGTAGGTTCCAAGTTTAAAGATAAAATGATATATAAAAATATTGTACATGAAAATGAGAAGTGATCGTACCGAAGTTAAATTTACAGGTTTAGGGTGTCATAATATATATGTAAATATTGTATAGCATGTAGCAAGGGGTACTTGCCTCGACGGGTCGCGAAACGGGAAAAACGGAACGTAAAACGTCGGCGGGGAAACTCGCGACGGGCGCACGGTTCACGGAATGAACCCAAACAATGAACAATGGAACTACGCGGGTCGGGGTACCTCGCTGGAACGTCGGGTCACGTCGTCGGTATCGTCGGATTCCGGCAGAGGAATGAACAGTGAACTATCAATACATGTAAACAAGAAGAGAAGAGAAAAACAGAGAAGGAAGGAAGTAGGTGTTAGGTTTACCTAGCACCCTATGTAGAGTTTGGAAGCATCACATGTCACAAAGTTCAAATTTTTATGGTGCTAAGCAAGCATACAAAGGATCGATCCTAGAAAATTAGGGTTTCTAAATATTAAAGGCAACAAAGACTAGGGTTTCGAGAGTACAACCTTTGTAGCTCCCTTCGCTGGACTCTTTGGCCTCTTGGGAGTTGGAGGAAGGTTCCCTTGAAGTCTTCTAGTGTCCACGACGATCAACCCGAAGCTCTTTCGTCCAAGCTATCGACTTTACTTTCCAAGAGAAGAAAAAAAGATTACACTCTAAACAAGTGGGCTAGACTTGTGTAGAATGATGTTGTGGTTCTAATTCTCACTTCAAAAACCTTTCTTGATGTGTGTTTTGCTCACTATAAAAAACTAGAGAGCAAAGGAAGAAGGAGGAAGAAGATGATGGCTTTTCTTTTAGAAGAAGAGAAAAGATTAACTTATGAAAAGAAATGAAAATATATCTATATATATTTATTTCTTCTCATCTCAAACCATGGTTAGAATATAAAGATATTATTGTATCATAGTTTAAAACACCTAAGGAAAAATAACCAAGGGTTAAATAGTGGGTGAGCATGGTAAGATGAAGAAGAGTGTGGAAACAATCCAATAATTAACCCTTTTTCTTTCCTTTTTGTTTTAGTATAAATACAATAATAATCCATATTAAGAACTCATGGTGTGAGTCTTATATTGCCACCATTTTCTTTGTATAAGCAACCATGATATATGATGTATGTATGTACGTATGTATGCACATCCATATGTGCATGAAACTAAAAGAAAGAAAACATACATGCATGCATACATCCATCATGTACAAGAAAAGGTTTCAAGTGAGAAAACTAATGGTTAAATGATAAATCAACACTTAATTTATCAATCCGGCCATATCACATATGACCCCACCAAAAGCAAGCCGTCCGATCAATATACGGTATCCTATACGCGCATTTTAATTGGGTCCATGCGCATATCGCATACGCACACCACAACGTTTCGCCTGGACTAGGTAACTTCTTTGTGGGACTCTAAGACTCGTCAATACGCCGGTAGTGGGTGATGATCATATCAAGCACCCCCAAGCCGAGCGGTCAGCTAAACGTAACGGCCACCCGGGTATTGAGCGATCAGAAGAAAACAAGCGAACCTGCTACAACTCCCGTCGAGCTAACCGGCAACACTACCGTACAGTCCGGTCTCTTCGTCAGATATGCTGCATATAGAGCCTAGGGATGGTCACGTCGACCCCAATAACTCGATAAGTCATGCCGGTGAATGGTCTATAACAGATCGAGAAACTACTGATAACACTTATCAGTAAATCTCAGCAGCCCTGGCCAAGGACTTACTGATATAACCAGTCGGGCACAGCACAGCATCAACTCCCAATACCGGGAGAGACGAAACCCCTCCTATCGCTCATTGCCTTCGTGTGTCTCGGGACTGTACCCAACGGCCACCTGTTTGCACGACTCAGTAGAGTCGTGGTAGGGTGGGAATCAAAGTACAGTGGGAGAACACACAAGACTCTATGACGATCTCGGGTCTACAGACTAACCTGCACCAGTGCCACCTGAGAACTGCTATCCGACGATAGATATAATTCCATATAGGAGTTCTCGGTGAGTCCGTCCAGTATACCCAGTCACCACTGAGTACCCGTATATGATCTTGATGTCAAACATCGATGAATGTGGGAACATTCATCGCCCATCGTATGGGTCTAGTATCATATACGCTAGTCTACTCTGGTATATCAATGCCCTGTCTCGATATACCTACGACTAGGGACTTTCCAGGATATGCTTATAGACTACAGATGTCCCACTAGTATGATCTCCATCATAATCAGAGTAGTCAAGCCGATATCCTCAGGGCTTTATCAGCATGTATGAATGAATAAAAGCATGATCAAATCAACATATCAGATAAAGAAGAACCAGATAGCATACTATCATGTCGAGCAAGAATGCATACTGAATATATATATATATACATGTATAGATACATCCACTATCATATAATGGCCTTTAGGGCATACATATATCCGACAATCTCCCACTTGCACTAAGGCCAGTTATTGGCGTATCTCATACCCAACATCTCAAAAAGTCGCTCATGCTGCGGCTGAGGGAGGGCCTTGGTGAATGGATCCGCGGCGTTATTCTTTGTGTCTACTCTCCTAATCTCGATCTCGCGGCGATCTACAATCTCCCGGATCAAATGAAAACGCCTCAGGATGTGTCTGGATCGCTGATGGGATCTGGGCTCCTTGGCCAACGCCATAGCCCCATTATTATCACAATACAAAGGTATTGGATCAATAATGGTTGGAACTACTCCTAGCTCCAAGATGAACTTCTTCATCCAGACGGCTTCCTTGGCGGCATCATTCGCAGCAATGTACTCAGCTTCCATCGTAGAGTCTGCAACGGTATCTTGTTTGGAACTCTTCCAACTCACCGCCCCTCCATTGAGGGTAAATACAAACCCAGAGATAGATTTGCTGTCATCCTTATCGCTCTGGAAGCTCGAATCGGTAAAGGCCTCCATTTGGAGTTCTCCATTACCATACACCAAGAACAATTCTTTAGTCCTTCGCAAGTACTTAAGAATGTTCTTCACAGCTGTCCAGTGATTCTCCCCTGGGTTGGATTGATACCTGCTTACAACACTAAGTGCATAAGCTACATCTGGGCGTGTACATAACATCACATACATTATAGATCCTACTGCCGAAGCATAGGGTATAACACTCATGCGAGCTCTCTCTTCATCGGTCTTTGGGCAAGAATCCTTGGAGAGAGTGACCCCATGGCAAGCGGGTAAGGTATCCCGCTTGGAGTCTTCCATACTAAACCTTTTTAGGATGGTGTTAATGTACCTGGTTTGGGACAATCCCAATAACCTTTTGGATCTATCCCTATAGATCCTTATGCCCAGAATGTATGTGGCATCACCCAGGTCCTTCATGGAGAACCTCAGTGATAAGAAAGATTTGACCGACTATAGCATAGGAATATCATTTCCTATCAGAAGAATGTCGTCCACATACAATACGAGGAATATGACAACTCTCCCTACAGCCTTCTTATAAACACAAGGTTCATCTGGATTTTTGATGAAATCAAACTCTTTGATGACATCATCGAAACAGATGTTCCAACTCCGTGATGCCTGCTTTAACCCATATATGGATTTAAGCAATTTACATGCTTTCCCGCTGCTCCCACTGTCAATGAAGCCCTCTGGCTGATCCATATAAACGCATTCTTCTAATTTCCATTTAGAAATGCGGTTTAACGTCCATCTGCCAGATTTCATAGTCGTAGTGAGCAGCAATAGCAAGTAGGATCCGAATGGATTTAAGCATGGCTACGGGAGAAAAAGTCTCGTCATAGTCCAAACCTGGTCTTTGACGAAAACCCTTCGCCACAAGTCTTGCCTTATAGGTCTCCACCTGCCCATCTACACCAATCTTTCTTTTAAAGATCCATTTGCACCCCACAGGTTTTACCCCAGGGGGTACAACGTCCAAAGTCCATACTTTGTTGGTGTACATAGACTCCATTTCGGATCTCATGGCATCCAGCCACTTCACAGAGTCTCCACTCATGATAGCTTGCTGAAAACTGGTAGGATCATCATCATCCATAATGCAGTCTTCTCCGTCACCATCAATGAGGAAACCGTAGTACCTCTCCGGTGGGCGAGAAGTCCTACCAGACCTACGGAGTGGCCGAGGTTCCTCAGTTTCTATTGCAACAGCCGGTTCAACCAAATCTCCATTTATAGTTTGTGTTTCTAGAACCTCTTCTAGATCCACCACCTTGCCATCATCTTTATCTGTGAAAAACTCTTTTTCTAAGAATGTGGCATACTGAGAAACAAACACTTTTTATTCCTCTTTGTGGTAGATTAGATATCCATAAGAATTCTTTGGATATCCCACAAAGTTACACATGACTGACCGTGTCTCGAGTTTGTCCGGATTCTGCTTTTTAACATAGGCCGGGCAACCCCAAATCTTAATTCTCTTAAGAGATGGTCTCTTCCCATGCCATATCTCATATGGCGTGGTAGACACTGTTTTGGTCGGAACCCTGTTTAGCAGAAACGCTGCAGTCTCCAATGCATGCCCCCAAAATGAGACGGGTAATTCAGCATCACTCATCATGGATCGGACCATATCTAATAGGGTCCTATTCTGTCGTTCAGACACACCGTTGTGCTGTGGTGTGTAAGGAGGAGTGAGCTGAGAAAGAATCCCATTCTCGTTTAGGAAGTTTGCAAATTCTGTACTAAGGTATTCCCCACCTCGATCTGATCGAAGCATCTTGATACTCAAGCCGGTTTGTTTTTCTACTTCTTGTTTATATTCAATGAATTTCTCGAAAGCTTCGGACTTGTGCTTTAATAAAAATACATGACCGAATCTTGAGAAATCGTCAGTGAACGTAATGAAGTAAGAAAAACCGCCTCTAGCCTGTGTAGACATTGGCCCGCATACATCACTATGTATGAGTCCTAGGAGCTCAGTAGCTCTTTCTCCGTGTCCGGTAAACGGAGTTTTGGTCATTTTACCCTTGATACAAGACTGGCAAGTCGCATAAAATTTATATTCAAAAGAGTTTAAATATCCATCTTTGTGTAACTTGTTTAGTCTTGTTTCGTTAATATGACCAAGTCTACAGTGCCAAAGAAAAGCTTCTTTTAATTCTGAAAGTTTCCTTTTATTAGTGTGTTGTATACTGAAAACTGTGTGTTGATTTAGGACGTATATCCCGTTATTAAGTGTACCATACCCAACCAACATTTGATTCAGGTGAATGTTCATAACATTGTTCTGCAATATAAGGTTATATCCTTCATTGTCTAACAAAGAAACTGATATTATATTACATAGCATACTTGGTACAAAATAACATGGGTTCAAAACCAAAATACATCCAGATGGCAACCCCAAGTGATACTCTCCCACTGCGACTGTATGTACATTGGAACCATTTCCAACGCGGAGAGTATGGTCACCTGTCTTCAAAACTTTGCTATTTCTCAGTCCCTGCATAGAATTGCAAATGTGAGAACCTGAACCGGTATCTAATACCCAGGAAGCAGAGTTTATTGAAAAACAGTTTTCTGTCACAAACACACCTCTGAAGCGGAAGCATCCCCATGCTTCTTCTTGAGATTCAAGTACTCTGTACAGTTGCGCTTCCAATGTCCTGTCTTGTGGCAATGAAAACATTCGCCTTTCCCCGAGTCTCTAGCTTTGGACTTTTCCTTTCCCTTCACCTTTTTAACTCCACCCATAGGATTGGTGGGCTTCTTCTTTTTCTTTCCTTTGGCCTTAGCTTTTGGGCGAGAAGAAGAAAATTGCCCAATAGTCATAACGGGAGTTTTCATTGATTTCATAGTGCTCTCTGCACTCCTTAACATATTAAGGAGTTCAGGTAGCTCCTTCTCCATGCCGTGCATATTGAAGTTAACTATGAACTGAGCAAAGGTAGAGGGGAGGGACTGCAGAATAATATCTGTATATTGTTCATTATCCATTGTCCGTCCTAAGTCCTCAAGCTCTTCTATAAGAGCTATCATCTTCATAACATGGTCTCCTACTGGTGTGCCAGGGGCCATTCGCATCTGAAACAATTTCTTTGATGCTTCGTATCGTAATACGCGGGATTGCTCTCCATACAACTCCTTTGTATGGAGGAATATGGTTTGAATGTCCATATTCTCGTGCTGCTTTTGATGTGTATTGTCCATCGATGTAAGCGCGAGGCATTTGGCCGTGGCACAGTCATCGTCCCATGTCTTGCGGACTTCAATGTCCGCAACTGAGGATTTTGGACCTGGGGTGGGAGGGGCTGAAGCCGTGAGGACATATGATACTTTATCATAAGTCAAGGCTATTTTCAGATTCCTCAGCCAGTCTTTATAATTGGTCCCATTCAGTTTGTTTTTATCTAGTAGAAGCTTGAGTCCAGTCATTGGTATCTGCCATTAAGAGAGAGAAAATTATACACTCAGCGAAAGCTCTTGCATAGATCAGATTGGTTATTATCTTGTCTAATCGATGTCTCCCACTGCTTTAATCAAGTTTTTCTTTCAAACCTTAAAAAGAAAACTAGCCAGGATTAATTACAGTCTACAACTTCGCTAACCGTTCAGCCAGGCCAGTGTCGGTACTTGAGGGAGGTTCCTCGTGCTTTCGCACGGACCTAATTAAAGTAAACCTCGTTTTCCCAGAGGCGTAGCCCCGTTAACACCTTTCTAGACACCTAATGAGTTAGCTAATTGTAAACTGCAAAACTCTCCTAGGAGCAACTATTGCCCACAGTGGGATCGGGATCCAACCATCACATGGAAGGCTTGCAATCTCATTGCAAATTTCAACACTTGAAATTCCCGATGTAGTTTTTACCCCTAGTACTTATGACCTTAACTATGGTCAACAAATCATAAGTACCAGTCAAGTTCTACCCGTCATTTCTTGATCAATTAGACCCACCCATATGACCCTTAACTATGGTCAACAAAGTCGCATGAATGTCCTGATTAATCTACATCATATGCAGTGTAGGAAGATATCACTTAGCTACCGTACACTACGCCTTAACTAAAGTCAACAAACGTAGCACGAATACTAAGTACTCTACTTCCTAAAATGACGGAGGGTTGCGGATGATTTTTGAGAAAATCTTTAACGCTTTGAACCTGATATCGTCGTAGAATCAAATGGTTTTGAAAAGGAGTGGCTTGTGCTCCGCAGTTTTTGAAATACAGCTTTTTCATAAAGAGCCGAGTGGTTTTCAAATCCGATTCTACAACATCTTTTTAGGTTTATTTTCTTTACATTAATCATATTAATATAATCCCATCATTTAAGTCTTTAAGCCAATCACAAAAAAGAAACGAAAATAACACGTACGCTTATGCCATCCGCATTCGCCGCAATGTTCCGTTATGCACCGTTAGGTTACTTAACTAACGGCATACCGGGACGGGACTAGCGCGGGTGTAAAACATAAGCAACGTCTACTATATATCATATATATAATATGTCATTCGTCTCAGATATCTCAGAACACAGGCAGCAGAAACATATATATAATGTGGGATATACTAGGACGTCCGTATTTAGTATTTAGCCAACAATAGAAAATACGGATTCCACAGTCGCGATGAATAGCCAAGCCCACACCCCTAGACCCCTATGAGAGCGGCAAGCGACCCTACCAATCCTGGAGTTTAGGAGACCCGGTCTCGACTCCTCGAGATGGCCTCCCACTGAACCCCAGAACCCGGTCACTTGTGCTCCCCTCCTTGGGTCTATCCTAATGCGGAAAAGTAAATAATATACAACACTGGTGACACAACCTCAATCCGGAAGTGCCTCAAATAAAAGAATATTACATTACATTTGAATTTACATGAATGAAAATATAAAACTCTCATCTCACATAAAAAAAAACCCGGCTATTCGATCGCGACAATCCTGCACATCATATCTCAGCAACACATAATATCACATATTATCAACGTAAGTAAGTATGCGTACCCCAATTGTCGTTGATGTATAGCAACGAAACTGGCGATATCGAACATACTACACTTATGGTCACAGAAAAGAAAGTATAAAACTACAATATTTGGAATCCACATACACTTTAGACATCATAAATGCGAAATATCACATCCTTCGTATTTCATGCCTAAACTATATGAATTCCACATATTGTATCACATTCCAGATAAACAGACAGTATTAAAGTTTTCGAACGAACGATCAAATACCCAAAATTCCCTAAAACTCAACACTTGAGCGGAGTTCAAAAAACCCGGAGTGTGACACAGTAGTAGCGGTCCAGCCGTAGAAGGGTCAAGCCAACGCCTCACATGTGGCACGCCGTACTGCCCCAAACCCTAAGGTTCAAAGGGCAGTTCAAGACGGTCACATAATCGAGTTAAGGTTTGTTGTCTTCTAGAGGGTCCACCAAAAAAAAAAATTTGCACGTATCTCCAAAATATTTAAACCCCGTGAATAGTGAGCAAATGATACTCGTTCGAACACTTCAATACTTTCTAATTTACCCGGAAAAGCAACGAAATGAAAATTCCGATCGAATCGACGAGTCCAAAACTATCTCCAGAATATACAGTATTAGATTCAGATTAAATATACCTAAAACAACATACAAGCAGTTTTAAGAATTACTGTGTAAATATGAGGCAATGAAGCCTCTGTACGGCTGCGGAGCCGCGGCCTGAGCAAGGATTTGCCGCGGTTCCGCGGCGGTTTTTAGGAATCATAGCTTCGTATTTCACAGGGTTTCTTAGTTTTTCCTGCTGTATTTTTTAAGTATTTTTAATTCTGAAAAATGACAGATTTTAAAAATTGTCCAGAGAAGGTCTCGAAACGTCGTATTTTGATCCGATCGGGATTTTTACTTCGTAAAAGTGTCGCCTAATATTCTAGGTCGGCTCTGATACCAATGTTAGGTTTACCTAGCACCCTATGTAGAGTTTGGAAGCATCACATGTCACAAAGTTCAAATTTTTATGGTGCTAAGCAAGCATACAAAGGATCGATCCTAGAAAATTAGGGTTTCAAAATATTAAAGGCAACAAAGACTAGGGTTTCGAGAGTACAACCTTTGTAGCTCCCTTCGCTGGACTCTTTGGCCTCTTGGGTGTTGGAGGAAGATTCCCTTGAAGTCTTCTAGTGTCCACGACAATCCACCCGAAGCTCCTTCGTCCAAGCTATCGACTTCACTTTCCAAGAGAAGAAAAGAAGATAACACTCTAAACAAGTGGGCTAGAATTGTGTAGAATGATGTTGTGGTTCTAATTCTCACTTCAAAAACCTTTCTTGATGTGTGTTTTGCTCACTATAAAAAACTAGAGAGCAAAGGAAGAAGGAGGAAGAAGATGATGGCTTTTCTTTTAGAAGAAGAGAAAAGATTAACTTATGAAAAGAAATGAAAATATATCTATATATATTTATTTTTTCTCATCTCAAACCATGGTTAGAATATAAAGATATTATTGTATCATAGTTTAAAACACCTAAGGAAAAATAACCAAGGGTTAAATAGTGGGTGAGCATGGTAAGATGAAGAAGAGTGTGGAAACAATCCAATAATTAACCCTTTTTCTTTCCTTTTTGTTTTAGTATAAATACAATAATAATCCATATTAAGAACTCATGGTGTGAGTCTTATATTGCCACCATTTTCTTTGTATAAGCAACCATGATATATGATGTATGTATGTATGTATGTATGCATATCCATATGTGCATGAAACTAAAAGAAAGAAAACATACATGCATGCATACATCCATCATGTACAAGAAAAGGTTTCAAGTGAGAAAACTAATGATTAAATGATAAATCAACACTTGATTTATCAATCCGGCCATATCACATATGACCCCACCAAAAGCAAGCCGCCCGATCAATATACGGTATCCTATACGCGGATTTTAATCGGGTCCATGCGCATATCGCATACGCGCACCACAACGTTTCGCCTGGACTAGGTAACTCCTTTATGGGACTCTAAAACTCGTCAATACGCCGGCAGTGGGTGATGATCATATCAAGAACCCCCAAGCCGCAAGCGGTCAGCTAAACGTAACGGCCACCCGGGTATTGAGCGATCAGAAGAAAACAAGCGAACCTGCTACAACTCCCGTCGAGCCAACCGGCAACACTACCGTACAGTCCGGTCTCTTCGTCAGATATGCTGCATATCGAGCCTAGGGATGGTCACGTCGACCCCAATAACTCGATAAGTCGTGCCGGTGAATGGTCTATAACAGATCGAGAAAATACTGATAACACTTATCAGTAAATCTCAGCAGCCCTGGCCAAGGACTTACTGATATAACCAGTCAGGCACAACACAGCATCAACTCCCAATACCGGGAGAGACGAAACCCCTCCTATCGCTCATTGCCTTCGTGTGTCTTGGGACTGTACCCAACGACCACCTGTTTGCACGACTCAGTAGAGCCGTGGTAGGGTGGCAATCAAAGTACAGTGGGAGAACACACAAGACTCTATGACGATCTCGGGTCTACAGACTAACCTGCACCAGTGTCACCTGAGAACTGCTATCCGACGATAGATATAATTCCATATAGGAGTTCTCAGTGAGTCCGTCCAGTGTACTCAGTCACCACTGAGCACCCGTATATGATATTGATGTCAAACATCGATGAATGTGGGAACATTCATCGCCCATCGTATGGGTCTAGTATCATTTACGCTAGTCTACTCTGGTATATCAATGCCCTGTCTCGATATACCTACGACTAGGGACTTTCCAGGATATGCTTATAGACTACAGATGTCCCACTAGTATGATCTCCATCATAATCAGAGTAGTCAAGCCGATATCCTCAGGGCTTTATCAGCATGTATGAATGAATAAAAGCATGATCAAATCAACATGTCAGATAAAGAAGAACCAGATAGCATATTATCATGTCGAGCAAGAATGCATACTGAATATATATATACATGTATAGATACATCCACTATCATATAATGGCCTCTAGGGCATACATATATCCAACAGTAGGATCTGAGAAGGGGTGCTCACGGTGATTCGTGGGACAGGTGGTGACGGTCGACCTCGTCGACGGAGCTCCGGCGGTGGCCTACCCGACAGCGACAAGAAGTTTCCAGATCAAGAAAAAATATTTACAGAGAAAGAAGAAGAAATGAAAAGAGGAGGGGAGCTAGCTCACCGAGGGAGGCTTGCGAGGCCCGGGACACGAGGACGGGGGTCACCGGCGGCGACTCACGGCGGTGCAACGACTCAGGGGT
The DNA here is from genome assembly GCA_030015575.1 of Agapanthus africanus. Lineage (NCBI taxonomy): Eukaryota > Viridiplantae > Streptophyta > Magnoliopsida > Asparagales > Amaryllidaceae > Agapanthus > Agapanthus africanus. The sequence continues at coordinate 112,092,692 of JASDDO010000008.1, read as the reverse complement.
GTGTGCAGGTGGCCGCGGCTGGTGCAGGGTGCACGGGGTTGAAGAGGGAGGAAGGAGATGGAAGTGGTTGCGACGAGGGCGAGGAGAAGACGAGCCCGACGGTGCTGGCGCCGGCGTTGGGGCTGTAGCGGCGAAGGGGGACGAGGCGGCTGGGCTGCGCTATGGGTTAGGGTTTTTCAAAAAGAAAGGAGGAGGGAGGCGGTTATATATATACAAAGAGAGAGAGAGATTTATGGGGAGAGAGAGAGTTACGGGAGAGAGAGAGAGGAGAGAGAGAGAGATAGAGATAAGGAGAGAAAGAGAGATAGAGATAAGGAGAGAGAGAAAGAGGAGGTGGGGCCCACGGAATAGGGGGCGATGATTGGCTGATGAATGATTTAGGCGTTAGAAAAAAATTTAAAAAAGATTTAAAGATTTAGGGGAACAGTGAAATGTATATAGTTAAGAAATATATGATGGTTTAAATATATTAAAATTTGGGATTATTGCGCAAAATAAAACATTTTCAAATCGCGCCCGGGTCGGGTCCAAAAATTTGAAATTGAAATAATAGAATTTTAAGCGGGATCCAAAATTTAAAATGAAGTGTTTTATGATCAAAAAGTATACCCCCAAAACGGACACACGTACGTGCACGTAGCTGTCCAAACTCGCCCGTTTCACTGAACGGGACGAGAACACGACGCACGGACGCTACAGTATGGTTAGGGGTGTCAAGTAGGCTAAGATGAATATTTTTAATTTTATTTTAGATGCCAAAAATTGTTATATGCAAAAAGTGAATTGACGGGGTAAAAGTAACAATCAAGCAAGATAAATGAAATGAAGGTCACACTCCATTTATAAAGTAACAGAAATTAGTAGAATTGGGCTCGGGTGTGACAGGATGTTTCGGTCCGCCATTAGTTTAAGGACGTTTCGGTCCGTTCCCTGGAGAAGGCTGGCTACTGCTTACAAAGTTTGAGCTTAGGAAGATAGCGAGCGGACATAGTCGTCGTCATCTATCGTTGACCTAGGCTATGGCTTATTAAGCGTAGTATTTCTTTAGGAAGCGGCCGTTTATTGGCCTGAAAGGCCTTTCACTGTGCATATCCATGAGTAGATATGCTCCACCTTGGTAGACCTTGTCTATGTTGTACGGGCCTTCATAGTTCGGCTCGAATTTTCCCCGCTTGGCGCGATTGGGGATCATAGGCCTCTTGACCACTAGCATGAGTTCGCCTTGGCGGAATGCCCTCGGCCGGGTCAATCTTTCATATGAGCGCGTCATCTTTGCTTTATAGGCTTCCAGATTTTGTTGCGCTATGAGCCGGGTCTCATCAAGGGCATCGAGCTCCTCAAGCCGAAGGTGAGCATTTTCTTCATCTGTTAGCTCGTAGTGGACTGCCACTCGTAGAGAGGGTAACTCTATCTCGAGGGGGAGTTCTGCTTCTGTACCGAAGACCAGCGCATATGGCGTTGTGTTTGTGGCTGTCTTGAACGTAGTTCGATATGCCCAAAGAGCTTCTTGCAGTCTTTCGTGCCAGTCCTTCTTATTTCGGGACACCGTTTTCTTCATGATCTTTGTCAAGGTCTTGTTGAAGGCCTCATCGAGACCATTAGCTCGCGGATTATAAACCGAGGAATATCTCCAGTCTATATTATGTTGTTGCGCGAAGCGACTGATCTTGTGGCTTCTGTAAGCTGGCCCGTTATCGGAGATGATCCGTCGTGGAGTTCCAAACCGATATAGGACGTGCGTCTTGAAGAAATGGAGGATATTCTTCATCTTAACTTCCCTCAGCGGTACTGCCTCCGCCCATTTGGAAAAGTAGTCAGTTGTCTCCAGGATGAAACGATGTCCTCTAGACGATGCTGGTTCGATGGGGCCGACTATGTCAGTTCCCCACATTTCAAAAGTCCAGCTAGCCACCGTTGGATGGAGCAGATTTGGATGCTGGTGGATGAAGTCCCCGTAGATTTGGCATGAGTTGCACTGCTTCGCATATTCAAGGCAGTCCTGAATCATCGTGGGCCAGTAGTAGCCCATCCGTTTGATCTTCAACTTCATCTTTGGGCCTGCTTGGTGAGAACCACAGAGTCCGTCATGAACTTCCTGAACGACTCTTTTCGCTTCGTCAGGTCCCAGGCATCTCAACCACAAAAAATTAAACGCCCTCTTGTACAGAGTATCATTGACGAAGGCGAAATATAGAGCTCGTTTCATAAGCTGATGTCTTGAGGACGCATCTTCGGGCGTTCGACGATATTTGAAGTGGTCTATAAAGACTTCTCTCCAATCCTCGGTATTTTCCCGATCTTTTATTTGTAGGGTCATCTGCTCAGTCGCTCCCTTCTCTTTGGGTGACTCCGGTGATGTTTCTGCCGGGGCGAGCACCCGACGGCTTTGTACCATGATTCTTACGTCATAGAGGTTCTCATCAGCCAGTTCCTTGGCGAGCTTGGCCAATGCGTCCGCTTTGCTATTTTCCGCACGCGGTATGTTTTCCAAAGTATAGGAAGGAATTTGGGTCAACAATTGTTGCACTTTTTCACCGTATTTCACCAATTCTGGTTTGCATGTTTGGTAGTCGCCGTTTACTTGACTAACGACTAGTTGAGAATCTCCATATATGATGAGGTTTTCAATTCCCATGTCGATGGCGATCTCGAGGCCTGCTATCAGAGCTTCGTATCCAGCTTCATTGTTTGTCCTTGGCTCTGTTAGGGAGAAGGCAAAACGCATTATCCCTCCTTGCGGAGTTACAAAGATGAGTCCTACCCCCGATTTGATTATAGAGGCACTTTGTTTGCGTTTCTTCATAGAAGATGCTCCATCGAAATAAAGCTCCCATCGGGTATTACCACCGTCGATCGCATCAAACGCATGTTCGTCTGGAAGATCGCAATTCAGAGGAGAATCGGCGGGTATCGGATGCTCAGCGAGGAAGTCAGCGATGGCCTGGCCTTTCACTGCCTTGAGAGGTTGATATGTTATCTAGAACTCCATCAAGAGCAGGGCCCATTTAGCGAGTCGTCCCGTCAATATGGCCTTCGACATCAAATATTTAAGGGGGTCCACCTTTGAAATGAGACGGACCTCATGCGCCAACGCATAGTGCCTGAGCTTTGTTATCGCGAATCAACGCCAGGCAGTATTTTTCAATGGGGGAGTAGTTGCTTTCTGCCCCCAGCAGAACTCGACTTAAGTAGTAGAGTGCTCTTTCCTTCCCTTGATCGTTCTCTTGTGCCCATAATGCGCCTAAGGAGCCTTCGAGAGCGGTTGTATAAAGAATGAGGGGCTTTCCCTTGACCGAAGCAGCCAACACCGGCGGGTTCTACAGGTATTGTTTGATCCCGTCTAGAGCGCTTTGGCATTTTTGGTCCCAGACGAACGGGGTTCCCTTCTTCATTAGGTGGCTGTAAGGACATCACTTTCTGAAAGGTTGGCTATAAATCGCCGTATATACGCGAGCTTCCCTTGGAGAGATCGCAGCTGTTTGAGGGTCCTTGGCGAAGGCATTTCCATGACCGCCTTGATCTTTGACAGATCTATTTCGATACCCCGGTGTCGGACGATGAATCCCAGGAATTTGCCCGAAGAAACTCCGAATGCACACTTGAGAGGGTTCATCTTCAAGTTGTATTGTCGAAGTCGTTGAAATACGGTCTTCAGATGCTCGAGATGTTCCTCGTATGATTTGCTTTTAACCACGAGATCGTCGATATAACATTCTACGATTTCGTGTATAAGGTCATCAAATATCTGTGTCATGGCTCTCTGATAAGTAGCACCGGCGTTCTTTAAACCGAAGGGCATCACTTTATAACAGAATATACCCAAAGGAGTCCGAAAAGCGGTGTGCTTCTGGTCTTCGGGATGCATCTTGATCTGATTATACCCTGACGAGCCGTCCATGAAGGAGAAAACCTCGTGAGTGGACGTATTGTCTATCATCAGTTCGGTGACTGGCACTGGGAAATCGTTTTTCGGGCAAGCTTTATTGAGATCCCGGAAGTCTACGAATATGCGCACTGTCCCATTTTTCTTCATCACCGGGATGATGTTGGCGATCCATTCAGGGTATTGAACTTCCTGGATGAAGCCAGAGTCGATCAGCTTCTTGACCTCGGCATTGATACTCATCTCAAGCTCGAGCCGCATTCTTCTCGGCGCCTGTTTGACTGGTTTGACGTCCGGAGATATCACCAATTTGTGCACAGCAATTTCTGGATCTAATCCCGGCATTTCGGAATAGTTCCATGCGAAGTAATCTTTGTGCTTCATAAGCAGGTCTTTTAATGAAGCCACCTTCTCTTCAGACAGCAGCTCACTAATGAACGTCGGTTGCGGATCGTTCGCCGTTCCCAACTCAATTTTCTTGAGGTTATCTGCAGTGGTATGGATTCCATCTTCCAGCTCTTTCGGCGCTGGTGGAAATTCTGAGATTACCTCGTCGTTGCTGTTTTCGAAGCACCAGGGAAGGTCATCCATGTTCTCGGGCTCTTCTTTTGACATTGTTATCACGTAACATGTACGAATTCGCTTCCAATCCTAATGTGGAACTGGTTCTTCTTCCGTGGCCTTGGGTTCGTGCTTCTGTGGCGGCGCTACCCTCCACTTGTCAGACAGAGCAAACTTGCCAAGCTGATACTGATCTTCAACCCAATTCTTGAAGGTGAAGCAGTCCTCCAGAGGGTGCCCTATCACTCGGTGGTAAGGACAATAGTCTGGGTGAGAGACTTCACCTGCTTGTTCGGGGTGTTTAGACTCCGGCAGTGTAAGCATCTGATGTTTTAAAGCGAGGTCGAGTATTTTCTTCGTCTTGTCCCGAGGAAAAGAGTATGCTCGACCCATTTTCTCATAAGGGATAGATCGGAACCGCTCGGTTCCCGCTTGCGTAGCCTTTTAGCCCCGCTTCGTTGCTGTTGAACGTCTTTTTCGCGTTTCGACTTGTTTCTGCCTCTGCGTCGAGCCTTCTTTATAACAGGTTGACAAGGAGCGGCATTTTCATCTTTCACGGCCTGTTAGAGAAGGCGTTGTGTTTTGGCTTTCTCGTAGATGACCATTTCGCGGTTATGATCGTCCCTGACTTTTTGACCCGCTTCCCTTATAAGCTTGTCCATTTGTTCTTCGAACGACGGACTGGGCTCTTTTGCATCTGGAACTTTCACTGGCTCAGGATTAGAGTCCTCCCATTGAGCATCCGCTTCTTCATCGAAGTCATACATGACATAGCAGCTGTTTAGTAACTCTCGTTTCTTTGACCGGATGTATCCAAGCCCGATTGTTTCCATTCTCCCATTAGACAGTTTGCGTTGAGTCCCGGAAACGTTCCAGACTTTATCGTAGAACTTGGCTTTTCGAACGGTCTGCTTGAAGGATATCCCCTGACGTTTTAGCAGCCTCTTCAAGCCCTCTGTATAATATCTGGGGAGACGGATGGGCTGAAACTTGTCAAGCGTAGGGTCCGCGCCGTGCCAGGTTTCTTTCTCCACTCTGGTTTCTTCAGAGCGGTAGAATAGAATTGCTTTTTCGCTTTCTCGCCTGGGAGGGATATAGAACGTCTGCAGCTCTTCTACATTGTAGATATCAAGTGCATCCAGTTCTTTACGGTGTTTAAGCGGCACCATGGCGACTTGTAGACTTTGTTCTTCGTCAGCGGACGTTTGTATTGAAGGTCGAGCGGGGAATACAGCATGGACCTCATCTTCCGAGTCGCTACCAAAGATCAACGTAGGAGCGGACGGTCCTGGCTTGTTGTGTCGAGACGGCCCAGAGTAAACTATCTCTTCTTCTTCTTCTTCGGTATCACTCCCGAAAATAGGAATGGTGGCAGCGGCTTTGTTCTCCGACTTGTGACACCTTTCCGTGTCTTCGAAATTCGGTAAGAAGTATTTGGCATCTTCATATTTGCGGACTTCGTTCACGGAAAACGGATTCAATTCTCCCGCCACGGTATACTCGAGACCATCCTTAGCGTATTTCATACACCGATGTTGTGTAGAAGGGATGACGTTGTACTCGTGTAACCACGGTCGGCCGAGCAAAGCGTTGTAGCATGTCTTAGCGTCTATGGCGTGGAACTTAATGTCCGTGATGAGTAGCTCGAAGCGTAGCGTCAATATCACAGACCCAAGGGTTCTTGATGACTGGGAGTCGAACCCGAAGATGGTGATCTTGTCCCGAGCAAGGTGCTGGACGCTCATGCATATTTCTTTTAACACCCGCACATTGAGGAGGTTAACGGAGGATCCATTGTCGATCAGGATTTTGCCTATCTTTATATCATGACAGTATCCTGAGACATAAAGGGGGCGATTGTGTTCGCACGTCCCAAGGAGAAGGTCTTCATCACCAAAAGCGACATCGGCCGTGTGCACTTCCTCCAATTCATCCTTCATCTTTTCTTCAGCCAGGAAAGCTTGGAATTGTTCCGGATCCTGTAGTGCCTTGATTAACGAATCTCTCGCCTCCTTTGATAGCAAGAGGGCGTCAAGAATGCTGAGCTGTGAGGGTAGTTTCCTCAGATGCGCTAAGACGTTGTAATCCACCTTATTTCTCTTCGGCGGGTCCTTGGCACTTAGCTCCTCCACAACTTGGTCATCTAAGACGATATCTTCAGAGACCTTTTCTTTCCCCTTATCTTTTTTGTTCAAGGGTCCGAGATTCTTTTCAGGCAGCGTCCGATTACTCAGCCGTATATTTTCGCAAACCTTCGGCTCTTCTTCTTTTCCCGAGGTGGACTCTTTAAAGAGAGGGCCAAGCTCCAGCTCTTCATCAGAATCACTCCCGAACGTAAGCACTTGTGGACCGCCGGTGTTAACCATGCGACAATCGCCGGTAGTTCTTTTAAGCCTCTCGGTCGTATTTTCTCGCTCCCTACGAGTTTTACGCTTCTCCCGCTTAAAATGTTGTCGATGAGCAACATATCCTTGCCACCATCTATCGAAGGTCTTGCACTCTTCAGTAGGGTGCGAAATCTTTTGATGATACAAGCAATAGGAGGGGTGCATTTCCACTTCACCGGTGATGTTTCCTTTGGAGGATGGTAGCTTCATGCCTATTGATATGGCCTTAGAAAACCTTTTCCTCATCTTGAATTGGCATTTGTCGGTAGTGGAGGTATTTTGCTCCAGCGGGATCGTCTCAGCTCTTTCATCAAGTCGCCGGCGCTTGGCCCTTTCAAATATAGCCGTCTCGCATTCCCGATCAACTTTACTCTTCAATAGAGCTTCGTTGAGGAATGCGTCAATTATCTCATCTGATGGCCCCAGAATTTTTGATTCGGTATCTGCCCCCAGCTTTTCAGTACAAGGAGTCTCCTCATCGTCCATGAACGAATGGGAAATCACATGACAGCTCGCCACATATTCTTCAGATTCATCAGATGAACTTTCTCCCTCATCTTCCTCTTGAAAGACATAATTGAGGAACTCTTGGAATGTAATGGGAGTCCGTGCCTTCTGGTTGTATTCCTCCAGCGCGTCAATTTGTTTTTGCAAGTCCGTGCGCTTATCGCCAGGCTTCACGGGCTTCTTAGATTTTTTCTTCTTCTTTTTCGAAGATTTTGACCGCTGGTTGCGAGTGCTTGGGCCCCCACCATCGGTCTTTGGAGTTGTACGTGGCTTCAACATCCCCTCAATGACCTGCGGTTCCAACGGGTTCTTCCACCTAATCGCTGGACATGTCTGAAGATCGTTTAACATCCTCTTTGTCTTGGCTGATAATACAACCTCCCAAGGAGCTTCTTCAACGACAGAGCATGTTGCCCCCGGCGTACTCATCCCCTTAGAGGTATGGGGCTGCGGGGGATTCACCTTCCATTTGTCAGATAACGCGAACTTGCCCTATCGGTACTGGTTTTCAAGCCAATTTTTTAAGACGTAGCAATCTTCGATCGGATGGCCCAGTACTTGATGATAAGGACAGTAGTTGGGATCATTGACATAATTTGGTTGCGACGGACGTTTTGGATTCGGCAGATTTATGAGTCGATTGCGCAACGCCAGCCCGAATAACCTTCTCGTTTTATCTCGGGGAAACGAGTAAGAACGTCCTAGCCTCTCCTCAAGGTCTATGTACGGGCGCATATTATTTTGACGAACAACCGGCTTCGAGTTGCTCGGTTGTTGTTGAGCATTAGCGACAACGATCGTTTTTCCCTTCCCCCTGTCATTTCGGGAGTCCGTCTTTGGAAGAGGGGGTTTATGGCCCATCTGATCCATTTGCGCTAGCTTGTCAATCAAGGCCTGGAAGGTAGTCGGCTTGAAAAATATCATAAATTGTGAGATGGTTGCTTGCGGATCAAGGGTTCCCATAAACATACCCACCACGGGAGCTTCTTCAATGCGTTGTTCGCACTTCGACCATAAGTTCCGCCACCGTGTAGCATATTGAACCCATGTCTCGCTTGGCTTTACCCTGGCGTTAATCAGTGCCGTCATCGGGGTGCGTTCACTGGCGCTTGCAAAACGCTGAGTAAACAACAGCTCCATCTCCGCGAAGGTCTTGATAGGGTCGTTCGGGAGCTCAGAGTACCACTCGAACGCCGTATCTGATAAACTTCCAACAAACTGGCGAAGCAAAAGCTTGTCATCACCGTCGGTGTTGCCGCAGAGTGCCCTGAACTGGGCGACATGCTGGTGAGGATTGCCCGTCCCCTTGTAGACTTGGAACTTGGGAATTGTGTAGCCCGGCGGGTACTTGATCTGGTCGTACCAACTTGGATATGGCCGCTCCGTTTTTATGACCTGGCCAGCTGCTTCAGTCGCCTGATGAACCCGTATTTGTTGGGCTATGTACTCGTCCAAATCAGCTTTGGAGATTGTCTCCTCCTTAGCTGTTGACAAAGCTGGCGGAGGATTCGATGTCTCTCCCCTATCGTCTTCAAGGATGATCGGGGGATCTTCGGCCGGAGGATCTTGTTGGATCATCATCCCCACTATGTCTTAAAACAGGAGGCCCATACGCTTTATGTTGGCTGCTTGTTCAGCAGCCTCTTTATCCTTCTTCTCCAATATTCGACGAAGGAATTCGGCGTCAGTTTCTTCCTCCTGGCGTTCATCTGAGGACGTTTCAGGGTTTTCTTTTGGCCCAGTAAGTGCGGCCATAGCGTTCATCATCTCTTGGAGCTTCTGCTGCTGCTCCTGCGCTTTGGTCACTGATTGCGTGAGCGGTCGATGACCCGTAGATATGCGACTGTCCTCTTTACCAGACGCCACGTAGACGGTATGAACTACAATGCCCCCTGACTTAGGGCGTTTGGGTTCACCACCTTTGATATTCGTCATCGGCGTTGGTACATTCTCCGGCCTTCTTCTTTTATAGGCCGTAGAAGTTGAGGGGGTCGTTGCTTTGGGCACCTAATCGGTCATTATCTTTCGTTGCTTGACCGGAGGATTTTCTTCTTCCCGACCTTTCGACTTCTTCTGTTGGCGAGGGAAATTAGGATCAATGACAGATTTTCGGACTCGTCGCCATGTCTTATAGATCCTGGAGGACAGCGATTGAGGAGACTGTTCCGGCTTTTTTGTTTCGACGACAGTCTCTACTGATGGAGGAGATCTTTTGAGCACCACAGTTAGCGAGTTTCTGCGTACTCTATTCAGTAGCTCGAAGCTGTTCCCAGTTGGAACAGCAGCATTGACTTCCACCATTAGAGCTGGAGGAGTCATCCCAGAAGGGGAGTTGCCCCCGGTCTTCCTTATCCGGCGCCAGTGGCGTCGGCAGGCGCGGCGAGTTGTCGGTATTTGTTCAAAGACAGCAACAGCTTCTTCTTACCCCATGTTCGGGTGTGGGGTTGTTGCCGGCATCAGCCTATTGAAGACTGATGTCTTTTGAGCAGCAGGAGCAGGAGTGGGAGTTGGGACGGTCAGTCTTGTAAAGACCGATCTCTTAGCCGGAGAAGTCGCCTTGACGACTTCAGGAACATGTTTGGCTACTCTTTTTGGAATAATCTTTTCTGGGACCGCAAGCTTCATTGTGGGCCCGCAGGAGTTTTGGCCCAGTCTGGAAAAGACTGAGGCGCTGGTGTTGGGCGACCCGCTGAGAGGGACCGCAGTAACCGTAAGTCGATCGAAGACCGACTTCTTTGGAGCTTCTTGTACGGGCACCGGGGTGCTGAAGCTTGTTGGCGGAAGCATAGTTCCGAAAAACTGTTAGTTGTATGTATGCCCTAGAGGCCAGTATTGTACAGATGATGTATATTATATTGGATGCTTGGACATATATAAAGAGGACTTTCTTGCTCGATATGATAGTATGCTATCTGGTTGCTCTTTACTTTAACATATATACTTTTCTCTTTATACTGTCTTATAGTTACATGTTGGTAAAGCCCTTAGGATGTGTACTTGACTACCTGGACTATGATGCGGATCATACTAGTGGGGACATGGTAGTCCATAAGTACATCCTTCAAGGTCCCTAGTCGTGGGTGTATCGAGATGGGGCATCGATATACCAGTGTAGACTAGCGTATACGCTTCTCGACCCATGAGATGGGCGATGGATGATCCCATATCCATTGGTGTTTGACATCAGAGATGGTATACGGGTGCTCAGTGGAGACTGGGTACACTGGACGGACTCGCCGAGAACTCCCAGATGGTATTATACCTTACGTCAGATGGCAGTTCTCTGGTGACACTTGTGCAGGTTAGTCTGTAGACCCGAGATCGTCATAGAGTCTTGTGTGATTCCCACTGTGCTTTGATTTCCACCTTACCATGTCCATGAGAGCGTGCAAAACGGTGGTTTTTGGGTACAGTCCCGAGTCACATGGAGGCAATAAGCGATAGGAGGGGTTTCGTCTCTCCCGGTATTGGGGGTTGATGTTGCGCTGTGCTCGATTGGCCGTAACAGGGAAGTCCCTGGCCAGGGCTGATTAGAGATTTACTGATAAGTGTTACCAGTAGTTTCTCGACCCGTTATGAGCCTCACATCGGCACGACTTATCGGTTATTAGGGTCTGACGTTTACTACCCCTAGACTTGATATGCGACATATCAGACGAGGAGACCGGACTGTACGGGAAGTGTTGCCGGCAGGCTTTCACAGGAGTTGGAGCGGGCTTGCTTGCTGGTCTTCTGATCGCTCAATACCTGGGTAGCCGTTACGTCCAGCTAGTACCGCTGACGGCTTGTGGGTGCGTGATGTGATCATCACCTACTGCCGGCGTATTGACGAGTCTTTAGAGTCCTACACAGAGGCTTTACTGGCTCAGGCGAAACGAAATAGGAGCGCATATGTGATATGTGCGAGACCGAGAATAAATGCGTGTATGTGATACCGTATTCTGTTCTCGCGACTTTATGTATCAGTCTGTCATATATAATATGACCGGGTTATCGAATCAAGTGTTGATTCAATAAGTCGATACGATGGATGTTAGCCGGTAATATGAGATATGACCGGATTATTAAGTCAAGTGTTGATTTAATAATTAAGTGTATAATTGTATATTAGATATACTAATTTAAATTTGCTAACACTTATTCACTTTAGGGTTTTTCTCACACTTGCACACTTGAATATATATATATATATGATATATATATTAAAAGTGTTTTGTTTTGTATCATGGTTGATGATACACTAAACATGGGTGTACAAGACTCACACCATTCTATTTTTAAATGGTGGTTTACATTTATTTAAGGTAATTACAAATTAGTGGAATTTCTTTCATAAGCATGAAGCTTGTAGAAGCTTGTGGTTGCTTTGAAAAAGTCCACTTGTTTTGTTTTACCTTAGATCTTTATTTAACCTAACCATTTACACTTAGCTATGGTAAAGTCTCTACAAGGGTTAGTATATGATACTCTCTCACCATGGTTAGCAAACTCACTTGATCATTATCCTTTCTTCTTTCTTTTGTTCATCTTCTTCATTGTGAAAAGGAGAAAGAAAACTAGGGTTTGATCCAAAGTGAGAAAGAGTGTGAGAAACAAAATTCTAAAGAGAACCCACTTCCTATTTCTCCATCCTCATCAAGACTAGCACTCTTGTATAGGGTGTTTCCTTCACTAATTCTCAAATTAGTGAAGTAGGAGCTTGAGTCGGAATTCTCTTGACGTAGATCATCTTCGGCCTCGGAGACTTCAAGCAAAGTCGCATCCCACGCGTCGTGAAGCCATGCAAGAGCCCGGGAGAACCTTGATCGCAGCGAAGGGACTTCATCAAGGAGCTTTAGAAGCGAATGACCGATCTACAAAGGTTGTATTTCGAATTCCCTTTAGAGTAAAGATGTTTACCTGCTTATAGATTCGCCTAAACTCTAGTTAACGATCTTGCTTAGTGTTATTCGGCACATAAAAATTTAATTTTGGCATGGTCGATGCCTTGTAGAGCCTCGTTAGTGTGCCTAGTAACCCTACAGTGGTATCAGAGCCTAGCTAGAGCCTTAGGCGATGTGTTAACAATGTTAAAACTCCGAACGAACCTGAATGCGACAAAACGACCCCCTCTCTGGACAATTTTGAAAATCTGGGATTTTTGAGAATTAAAAATACTTTAAAAATACAGCAGGGATTTCTAAGAATTACGGAGCAAAAATGATGACGTGATCTGTACGGACCGCCGCGGTTCCGCGGCAATTCCCTGCTTGTGCCGCGGAACCGCGGCCGTACAGTGAGAATATGACAGTTGGTTTGCACTGTAATTCTTATATCTGAATGTGTTATTTTATGGGTATTTTTAAACTGACTCAAATGTTGAGTATTTAAGGGTTCATTTTGTAACCATCGATTCAATCGGAGAATTTAATTTTGTTATGTTATTCCGGATAATTTAGAAAGTACTAAAATGTTCGAACGGATATCATTAACTCAATTTTTCCCGGCGCGAAAAACATTCAAGTGTTGAATTTTTCTCGGGTTTAAATCTTTCGGAAAAACGTGCAAGAAAAGTGACGGACCCTCTAGAAGACAACAAACCTTAACTCGATTATGTGACCGTCTTGAACTGCCCTTTGAACCTTAGGGTTTGGGGCAGTACGGCGTGCCACATGTGAGGCGTTGGCTTGACCCTTCTACGGCTGGACCGTTGCTACTGTGACGTATTCTGGAATCTTTAAACTCCGCTCAAGTGTTGAGCTATTATGGAAATCTTGAGTATTTGATTATTCGATCGGAAAGTTTAATACTATCTATTTATCTGGAATGTGATACAATATATGGAATTCATACATGTTAGGCATGAAATGCGAAATATGTGATATTTCGGATTTACGATGTCTAAAGAGATTGTGGATTCCAAATGTTGTAGTTTTACACTTTCTTTTCTGTGACCGTAAGTGTAATATGTGATATCGCCGGTTTTGTTGCTATATGTCAACGACAATTGGGATGCGCATATTTACTTACGTTAATGACATGTGATGTTCTGTGTTGCTGGATATGTTATATTGGATCGTCGCGTTCTGAATAGCCGGGGGTTTTATGTGAGATGAGAGTTTTTATTTTCATTCATGTAAAATTTAAATGTATGTAATATTCTTTTATTGGGGCACTTCCGGGTCGAGGTTGATGTCACCTTTTGTATATTATTTACTTTTCCGCACTAGGATAGACCCAAGGAGGGGAGCACAAGTAACCGGGTTCTAGGGTCCAGTGGGAGACCAACTCGAGGAGTCGAGTCCGGGTCTCCTAACTCTAGAATTGGTAGGGTTGCTTGCCGCTCTCGTAGGGGTCTAGGGGTGTGGGTTTGGCTATTCATCGCGACCGTGGAATCCGTGTTTTATAGAGGCTCAAAATAAAACACGGACGTCCTAGTATATCCAATGTTTCATATGTTTCTTCTGCTGCGATATCTGTGATGTGATCATTTGATGTTCTGTGATAAATACTGTATATAGTATATATGATATATTATATAGGCGTTACTTATGTTTTACACCCGCGCTAGCCCTGCCCTGCTCTGCCGTTAGTTACCTAACCTAGCGGTGCACGAGGGGACATCGAGGCGAATGCGGATGGCATAAGTGTACGTCGTATTTATCTGTGATGTTTAGGTGACTTAAATGATGGGACTTCATTAATATGATTAATGAAAGAAAATAAACCTAAAAGATGTTGTAGAATCAAATTTTCAAATAAAAGGGTAGCTACAGTTTTTGCTGATATACCCTGCACCTTATTCGATGGGGAAAGAGCCGAGATCCCTTCACCGGGAGTGACCTCTTTAGCAAAACTGGCAGATGCTACAACACTCGGTTTGACTTTTGACTGCTTTTGGAGTTTTGCTTTGCATAGTGATGTATATGATATATCCTGCACCATATTCCATAAGGAAAGAGCCGAGATCCATTCATCTGGAGTGACCTCTTTAGCAAAACTAATAAAAGCCTCAAAATCACTCCATTTTAAAATTCATGTGATTCTACGACGATATCAAGTTCATTACGCAATAGGTTTTCAGAAAACCTGTCGTAGCCCTCCGTCATTTCAGATAAGTCCTGCTTAGTATTCGTGCTGCGTTTGTTGACCTTGTCAAGACGTAGTGTGCGGTAGCTGACCAGTATTTATCTGTTTATGCATATGATGCAGATTGTTTTAGGGTAGTCGTACGGCCTTGTTGACCTTGTCAAGGGTCGTGCGGGTGGGTTTAATTCAATCAAGAAATGACGGGTTGAACTTGACTTACGGTCTATGGTTTGTTGACCTTGTCAAGGTCATAGATCGTTTGGGGCAAAATATTATCGGGAATTTTAAGGGTTGAAATTTGCAATGAGATTTCATACCTTCTATGAGATAGTTGGATCCCGATACCCACTGCGAGTAATTGTTACTCCCGGGAGAGTTTTACACAGGACAATTAGCCGATCAAGTAGGTGTCTAGAAAGGTGTCAACGGGGTTACGCCTCTGGGAAAACGAGGTTTACTTTAATTAGGTCCGTGCGAAAGCACGGGGAACCTCCCTCAAAGTACCGACACTGGCCTGGCTGAAAGATCGGCGAAGTTGTAGGGTGTAATTAATCCCGGCTAGTCTTTCCTTTTAGGGTTTGAAGGAAGATTTGATAAAAAACAGTGGGAGCCATCCTGATTAGATAAGATAATAACCAATCTGATCTTGCAAGAGCATACGCTAAAGTGTTTTCTTCTCTCTCTCTCCAAGTAGCGACCATATCATGCCTTAATAAAGATAATAATATGGATGTATTGACCGAACCCGCATATTATACTGTGTTGGGGAACGTTGGTTCCGTTATTTCTTATAAGAGTTATAAGACTGAACAGGATATAGGGGAATACCAGGATTCTCATGCCACCCGAATGAAGAAAGTACATGTTGATGCATTTTCTTCGGGTGTGTTCGTTACA
This sequence comes from Agapanthus africanus, assembly GCA_030015575.1. Classification (NCBI taxonomy): domain Eukaryota; kingdom Viridiplantae; phylum Streptophyta; class Magnoliopsida; order Asparagales; family Amaryllidaceae; genus Agapanthus; species Agapanthus africanus. The sequence continues at coordinate 112,077,389 of JASDDO010000008.1, read as the reverse complement.
GAGAACTGTTTCTCCATTTCCTCTACGTCCTGGGTATTAGATACCGGGTCAGGATCCCATATATGTAATCAGTTACATGGGCTTAGGAAAGGTAGAGAACTTGGAGAAGGTGATAAAGACATAAGGGTTGAAAATGGTGCAATTGTTGCAGCTAAAACTGTCGGGGAATATCACCTTGTATTGCCAACTGGTAATACATTGATTCTGAACGAATGCTATTACATGCCGAACCTGATATGCAATATTATATCGGTTTCTTTGTTGAGTAAAGAGAGATATAATTTTGTATTACAGGATAATGTTATGAACATTTTCCTAAACCAAAAGTTGGCCGGATCAGGCACGATGTGCAATGGCATTTATGATCTAAATCAATCAACAGTTCTGAGCATAACAAACACACACAAGAGGAAGAGTTCAGAACTGAACGAATCCTTCTTGTGGCATTGTAGACTGGGTCACATCAATGCGACATGACTCGCTAAGTTGCATAAGGATGGATATTTGAATCCGTTTGAATTTTCATCTTATGACACTTGCCAGTCATGTCTCAAAGGCAAGATGACCAAAACTCCGTTTACGGGACACGGAGAAAGAGTTACCGAACTCTTGGGACTGATACATAGTGATGTATGTGGTCCCATGTCTACACATGCCAGGGATGGTTCTTCGTACTTCATTACATTCACTGACGATCTCTCTAGATTCGGATATGTGTTCCTGATGAAACACAAATCAGAAGCTTTTGAGAAATTTAGAGAATATAAACAAGAAGTCGAGAACCAAACCGGAAAAAGTATTAAAATCCTACGATCTGATCGAGGAGGTGAATACTTGAGCAATGAATTCCTGGACTTCCTAAAAGAGAATGGGATTTTCTCTCAGCTGACTCCTCCATATACACCACAGCACAACGGTGTATCTGAACGAAGGAGCTGCACCCTATTGGATATGGTGCGCTCTATGATGAGCACAGCTGAGTTACCTATTTCCTTCTGAGGGTATGCGCTGGAGACAGCAGCATACCTATTGAATCAAGTTCCATCTAAATCTGTACCTACCACACCATATGAGATATGGAGTGGGAAGACAGCAGCATACCTATTGATGCCTTTGAATTGAGGTCTAGAGGCCTTTATATAGTGCCCATAAATTTGTTAAAGAGATCTTTCTCTGAGTGATTTGGGGAATTTTCCCCACCGTTGGAGCTTTGATCCAAGGGCTTCTGTTTTACAGAAGAAAATCTTCTTGTTTTAACAAGAACAGAAAGATTTTTTTAAAATCTTAATTCTGTTTGGCGCAAATGCCCCAGCGCGTGACACGTGTCAAGCAACGCACAACGCAGCGCAACTGCGCTTGCGCAACTACGCTGACACGTGTCGCGCAGCGCATCTGCGCTGACACGTGTCGCGCAGCGCAACTGCGCTGACACGTGTCGCACAGCGCAACTGCGCTGACACGTGTCGCGCAGCGCAGTGCTTGCGCAACTGAAGCGTTTCTTCCTTTAATTTTGTCTTAAATAGAGCTTTGCTCTGATTGAGCGCGCTGCCTTGGGCGCTGTGCTGATGTAACAGCTTTTGACACGTGGCGCGTTGCGCGCAGCGCAAAGAATCTGAAGCGTTGCTTCATTTACTAAAGTTTAAATTTTCAAAGTAGCGCTTTGCTCTGATTGAGGAAAGATGAAGCGTTGCTTCATCTTCCACCTAGGAATTTGAACAGAGCTTTGCTCTGATTGGGGTAAACAGAATGAAAGATCGGCTACGAGATTGTTCAATATGTTCAGCAATAGACATGGGTTTCGGAGTTACCACCGAACTCTCAAAAGGGGTATCAACGTAATAAGGTGGTGAAGGTTGAAACGGTTGATACAAAGTGGATTGCGGAGTCCAACTGTTTCTCCTAGACGCATTTATTCGATCTTTCAAAGAAATTTTGGGCATGGAGGGGTCGTCCGAAATTCGACCAAAACAATGCGCGTAGGAAGTAATGTCTGGTTGAGGGTACCAAAGTTCGGCAAGAGTTTTGCAAGGTGGGGTACCCATGATGTGAGAAAGGAGAAGAAAAAGAATGTGATGATTTTTTTTTATTTTTTTAAAATTTTTTTTATTTAAAAAAATTGTTTGTTTTTGGAGTTTTGAAATTTTTGAAAGTGTTTTTTTAAGAAAGAGTTTTGCAAAAATTTGTACGGAACTACGGCACAATTTCGAAAAATCACAATTTATACATGCACAATCAAATCTAGAGCTAGGGTCTCTTAAGTTAACTAGACTGCTCCTAACTGTTCCAAAGGGTAAATTGTGAGATATCTCTCAAATCGCCTCTTCACCGCCAATTGTGGCCAGGTAAGCACAAGTAAAGAAAGAAGGGATCCGTTTACGAATAACCGTGAGACGGGCCTTTTAAAATTACCTTTCCTACTTGTCTAGCCTAGGCATCACAATGTCAGGTTTAGATAAATGATCGATTGCCCACAACATTCCTTTGTCCTAATGAGCGCGACAGTCCTTATTGGCTGAGCCTAAATATTTTTTTAATTAATTCGAGGGTTGATGCATATTCTTTTTGTGATTTTTAAGATCCTAAGAAGGGTAATGAAATCCCCACCCAATTTGAGTTGGTGTTATAGCCCCTTAAATGTCCGTTTTTAAAATGCAAAGTAGTAAACACACAGAAAAACACTTACAATTTTTTTTTATTTGGAAGCGCAAAGAATCCTGCACAAAAACAATTTATTGGAGAGGGAGAAAGATTTTGCGCAAAGAACCCTGCAGGAAAAATTTTCAGGGGAGCTCAGGGTAGGAGAAGGGACAAAAATACTTATAGAAAATTTTGGGATGCTGACATCAACAGTTGACCGCGGTTCCGCGGTCAAACGCTTGAATCCGCCGCGATTCCGCGGTGGTTAAGTTGGTTTGGATCTCCAAAAATTTTCCGTTGTCTATTATGATTTTTCTTTATCTGTTCAGATATTCTGTTTGTTGATTTGTTCACTGGCTTTTTCCAGATCTGAATCAGTCCATCTTTTTTTCCCGCGCAATTCACACAATACCTCTAAAAAAGAACAAGATGAATTTTTTTATTTTATTCTTTTATTTTTTTTGTTTTAAATTTTTTCAATTTTTATAATTTTTAAATTTTTATTTTTTTTATTTTTTTAACCCGAAATTACACAAAGAAAGAAACTACCGTCTCCCCGGCAACGGAGCCATTTGATTGAGAGGAGATATTTTGCGTATGCGTTTTAAAATCAAAATTAAGAATACCGCAATCAATAACGGTGTCGCTTGGTAACTAACCGATTGAATACGGGTCGATCCACAGAGAGAAGGATTCCTTTTCTTTATGTTTTAACGAGTTAAGTCAAAAAAGTTGGTGGTTTTATTTTAAGATCTAAGAATGAGATAAAAGTTGATAAAAAGCTTGCCAGGGTTAGGATTAGGCTAATTCGAAAAAGGGTTTCTTCTCGCTTCTATCAATACCCTAATTAAGAATATAGGTGTTAGGGTAATAGTCAACAACGGGGATTAGCACGACTATGAAGAAACTAAGTTTCTTCCCTTTGGTCCTTGTCCGTCCGTTCTTGGCTCTTAGCCCTAACCTCTGGTTAATTCAACCACAACCGGTCTAACTAGGGAATCATCTCTATCTTGTAGGATATGGTGTCGTAGTGAGCGGATTATGGTTGATTTAAAGAGTGTCCTTTAAATAAAATTATTTGGGCAAAGAAAGGAGGGAGAAAGATTTCCTTCTCTCAAACCTTCCCTATCCTAACCCTAGCAAGTGAGAAATTACTCACTCATTAGGGAAGTTATGATAAGATTCATTTTTATAATTTTTAATATTAGAAAACTAAATTGCAGATAATAAAAGAACAGATAAAAATTGCATGAATTAAAATTGCAGATAAAAAGAATGCAAGATAAAAATAAAAAAATACCTTTATTGATGACCTCTCAACGATTCATTACAAAATGAGAATTAAATCTAGAAATTGAAAAGAGATTAAGAACTAAAGAGAGGCATCTCAAAAGAGGCACCCAAAAAAAGGCACGCTTTATTTGGTTTTGAGCCTTCCTATTTATAGATAGGAAAAACCCTAGGTTTACATTCTGATCCATACATGAAATTACAAACAACCCCAAAGACCGAGTCAAAGCACGGACACCCCACCAACACGTGCATTGCACAACCGCGAAACCGCGGCAGAATAGCCTGTTTGGCCGTGGATCCGCGGCCATTTGGTGGGCTCATGGGCCCAATTCTTTAGGGTTTCTTCAAGTTGCTTTTATCTTCTGTTTTCTTCACTTGGTCTCTCAGAATCTCTTCAATTCTCTTCCAGATTTCCAACAGTGCAGAATTTGTGGACTTTTACCGTAAGCTTCGCGTTGAAGTCTTGAATTTTGTGTTGCCCTTGAACTTTGTGCATTGAACTGTCTAATGATTTTCAGTTGTTCCTTAAAATGGTGGGCGACATCATATGGATTCATCTATTGTTGGTCGTAGTCTCACATTTGTAGTGTATTTTCATGAATTTCACTGTAATGATCTGAGTACCTGTAACCTGCAACTATTTAGCAGACATGGATCAAAAGCACCTATTTATTTGTAATATGATTAAGAATGGGGAATATAATAATGCAAAATTCTGATATGGACAGGTTCCCTCTTCCTCATCTCTTTTTGTTGGATCTTGGAAAAAAGGGGCGTTGAAATTAAAAGTCTCACTTTTAGAGATTTGATGGGAGATCCGGGCTTCCCTTCGAGGGTTCTACGGTGAAAAAATATTTTTTTTGGGGAAAAGTAGAGTTAAACTCTTGATTTAATTCAAAAAAAGAAAGAAGATTTAGAATCTTGAGGAAGGAGAAGGAGCACAGAACCCTAATTTTGATTGGAATGAATATTTTTTTATTTCATTATAATGTTGCCTTATATAGGCTTATAAGTTTACACATAGCCGCTTGGGCTTTACAAAATGGTATTTTGCCCATCCCATACCCATGTGCTTATTTGTTTTTGCACATGAGCCATGAGCTTTACAAAAATTTGGTTTTTTGCCCATTTATTTTACATTCATGTTTGAAAATTATATCAAACTTATTTATTATGTAATTTTCTTCTTGGCATTGGAGAGGCCGTCCGCTTCATGTTTGGGCTCGACTTGGGCATGGGCCTACTTGGCTTAGGGTTGACTTTGACTTTGACTTGGTCAACTGGGTGTAATTTTTGACTCCAACAAAGTGCCTCCATCAATAAATGAACACCGTGTGTATGTGTCGTGTGCCTGAAATTGATGGATCTTATTCCGTGGGAAGTTTGACTTTGAGGTGGAGCATTATTCTGGTGTCGGAGCATCATTCCGAGGAGCATAATTCCAAGGTCGGAGTATATTCTGAGGAGCGGAGCATGATTTTAGGAGTATAATTTCAGGGTCGGAGCATTATTCCGAAGAGCGGAGTATAATTCCACAAGGAAGATATATTCTGAAACGAAACATAGTTTCGATGCATGGTTCCGGGACGAAGCATAATTTTGACACGGGACAGGTGTATCCTGAGATGAAATGTAATTCCAGGACAGGGCAGATATTCTGACCAAAGCATGGTTCTTATGTAGAGGTTAATTCCCAGGCGAAATATAATCCCGACAGGGAAGGCAGATACTCTGAAGCGAAGCATGATTTCGACACGGGGTACATTCTGAAACGAAACATAACTCCGACTCAGAGGTTGCTTCCAAGGCGAAGCATAATACCAACAAGGAAGGCAGATACTCCGAGGCAAAGTATGATTTCGACACGGGGTACATTCTGAGATGAAGCATGATTCCGACGTAGAGGTAGACATTCTGAACAAAGTATTGTTTTGATGCAGAGGTTGTTGGTTAACTTGATTCCGTGACGGAGCTTGATTCCGACGGGGAGATCGTTGGTTGACTTGATTTGGTTCCCGTTTTAATGACGTGGATGTCGATACTGCCCCTTTTGCGACTTGGACGGTCGGTGCTGCCATTATTGCGACTTGGACGGTCGGTGCTGCCATTTTAGCGACTTGGACGGTCGGTGCTGCCATTTTAGTGACGTGGACGGTCGGTGCTTCCCTTTTTGTGATGTGGATGGTCGATACTGCCCTTTTTGTGATGTGGTCGGTCGATACTTAATTTGACTTGCTCCACTTTCTACTGTGTCGGGGTTGAAATTGACTTGCTCCGCTTCTTGCGGTGTCGGGATTTGATTTGACTTGCTCCACTTTCTGCGGTGTTAGGGTTGAAGTTGATTTTCTCTGCTTCTTGCTGTGTCGGGGTTGAAGTTGACTTGCTCCGCTTCTTGCGGTGTCGGGATTTGATTTGATTTGCTCCGCTTTCTACGGTGTCGGGATTGAAGTTGACTTGCTCCGTTTTTTGCGGTGTCAGGGTTGATTTGTTTCCGAGGTGGAGCTTGATTCCACCGATGAGGTGATTGGTTAACTTGTTTGATTTTTTTTGGGAGTTCCCTACCTGTCCAGCAGGACTTTTGAGCATAGAAGTGCTGCCGGGTGGGACATTGATTTGATCTGTTTGATTTTTGTCTTGTTTGGCGGGACTTTTGAATTTGAGAGGAACTTGGAATTTAGATTTTGTTTAGCATCAGCATTGCTTTACTGGAATAATACCAAGTCCAACTCATCATTTTCTCCGGAAGGACTTAGGATTTGGTCTTTGGGTCGACATCATTACCGCTAACACTGAAGCGTAGTGCCAAGAGCGACTCATTATTTGCCTTTGCCTGTTGGGGAGTGATTGTTCCCCTCCGAATACAGAGACGAATACCGCGTAGGTTCGTCTGGCCTGAGATTCGGGGCAGATGCTAATTGGTGCTATCCGTCTACCTCTCCGAAGATGCCAAGTTGATTTATGGCACCGTGTATCGGAGGTTTAGACGGATGCGGCCGATGTAGCAGACTTCGTCGGATTCCCCCTCGCTTGAGGGGTTTTTGATTATGGGGACGCTCTTCCCTGCAGGCGCAAGCCCCTGCAGTTAATTACGCTACCGCATCGCGGTAACCACTTTCTCCTTCTCCAGAATTTCACTTCGTGTCTTGTGTGTTTGTTTTGTTTGTGGTTGCCCGTGGATTGTATACGGAGACTGAGTAATGCCGTCGCCCGTAGGACGTGGATTAGTCCAAATCCGTATTTACTTAGATTTGGGTTTGGTGTTTTTAGTTTAAGGACACATTAGCCGTATTGAGGCTAAGATCAAATTAAACATTCGTTAAGGATACGTTAGTCCTGTTTGAGACTAAGATCAACTTAACGTGGTGATCCGTTTAATATATATGGCCGTCAGGACTCATCACCTCTCTGACGTCGTTGAAGCATTACAACGATAGGTGTCAGAGGAGTTCAGAGATGTACCCTTGAACCAAAGTCGATTGGGAGTTTTATAGTCCTTTTAAATGTTTAAGGATACGTTAGCCGTATTTGGGGCTAAGATCAACTTAAACGGGACCGTTTAGATCCGGCAAAAGAGCATTTGGAGGCTCTATTGTTCCAGTTTAGGGACATAGTGGTCCATATTCCAGTTTAGGGACGTGGTGGTCCACCATTAGTTTAAAGACGTTTCGGTCCATCATTAGTTTAAGGACATTTCGGTCCAATATTAGTTTAAGGACGTTTCGGTCCACGAGTTTAAGGACCCCGCAGTCCATATTCGTATGTGGTCATCGGGTCCCGTCACCTCTCTGACGTCGTTGAAGGATTACAACGACATGTGTCAGAGGGGTTCGGAGATGTACCCTCGAACCGGAGGTAAATTGATTTAGGAGAGCAATCTTGCTCAGTCAATTTAATTTGAGGACTTACAGCCATGATTGGGCTAAGTCCGGTTGGAAAATACTCATCATTTTTATTTGTTTTTGCATTGCATTTCTTTCTATTTTTATTTGGGCTCTGCCCATAAAGGATGCAGAGCATCAATTTGTTTTGGGCTCTGCCCATTTATAAATGATGCAGAGCATCAATTTTACTTGGGCTCTGCCCTTTTTATTGCTTTGCAATTTATTTTGGCCTGCTAGGTCTTTTTGACTTGGGCCTGGCCCTTTAACAAAAGAAATGCATTGCATTTTTCAGGCGTTTTGCGCCAATCAATGAGCGCAAGCGCTTGTGGTGATGACGCATGTCATGCAAGCGCAGTGCGCTACGCTTGCGCTGCTGACACGTGGCGCTCTCTGGTGAGTTGCGCCCTCTGGTGAGTTGCGCCAATTTCAGAGAGCAAAGCTCTATTTCAAAAGCGCATAGCGCAAATGGTTCAGATGCTGACACGTGGCGCTCTCTGATGGCTTGCGCCAGCCCAAGTGCGCAACAGTGCAGATTTATAAGTACAAAGCACTATTAATTTGAGAATCTTTTAGATTCAAGAACCAATGGTTCATAAAAGAAGTGCAAAGCACTATTTGATTTCTTGATCTAATTTAAATCAAAGAAAAACAAGTTTTTTTTTAATTTCAGGAACTGGAGGTTCATAAAAAGTGCAAAGCACTGTTTATTATGTGGAGATCATTGATCTTGTTCTTAGATCAATGATCTATTGGAAGAAATTTCTTCTATTTAAAAGGTCTTTTACCTTTTTTCTTCTTCTTGAAATTTCTTTAGAGTTCTCTCTGCTTAAAATTTTTGATTTCTCACCAAAATGTTGATGCCTTTGAATTGAGGTCTAGGGTCCTTTTTATAATGCCCATAAATTAGTTAAAGAGATCTTTCTCGGAGTGATTTGGGGAATTTTTCCCACCGTTGGATCTTTGATCCAAGGGCTTCTGTTTTACAGAAGAAAATCTTCTTGTTTTAACAAGAACAGAAAGATTTCTTTAGAATCTTGATTCTGTTTGGCGCAAATGCCCCAGCGCGTAACACGTGTTAAGCAGCGCTAGCGCAGCGCAGCAGCGCTAGCGCTATAGCGCATCTGCGCTGACACGTGTCGCGCAGCGCAAAGCGCAGCGCACCTGCGCTAGAGCACCTGCGCTAGCGCATCTGTGCTGACACGTGTCGTGCAGCGCAAAGCGCAGCGCAACTGCGCTGACACGTGTCGCGCAGCGCAAAACGCAGCGCAACTGCGCTAGCGCATCTGCGCTGACACGTGTCGCGCAGCGCAGTGCTTGCGCAACTGAAGCGTTGCTTCCTTTAATTTATCTTTAAATAGAGCTTTGCTCTGATTGGGTGCGCTGCTTTGGGCGCTGCGCTGATGTATCTGCGCCTGACACGTGGCGCGTTGCGCCCGGGATTTGAAGCGTTGCTTCAAATTTGAATTTTGAATTTCCAACAGAGGTTTGCTCTGATTGGGGAAAACAAATGCCCCCCCCCCCCCGTTGCCCTCACGTGGCGGTGGCAAGCTCCTGACCGTTGGATCAAGGGGTGAGCTGAAGGGGCGCAAGCGCCTTATAAATAGGACCTCTGGCCCTTAAAAAAAATCTTTACCCTTTTTCAAGATTTTTGATTTCAACAGAGTTTTGCTCTTACTTAAGAACTTCAGAGCTTTGCTCATTTCCAAAGTTAGAAACTTTAGGTAAAAATTAATTTAAATCAATCTTAACCAAAAGAGCTTTGCTCTCATAGATCTTTTGATCTAAGAAATCTCTTTGGGGTTTCATAAACAGAGCATTGCTCTCAAAAACTTATAGATCTACAGAGATCTTGTTCATGGGTTCTAACCCATGAACAGAGCTTTGCTCTTGGATCAAATGTAGATCTTTTAGATCTGAAAAATGAAGAACTTATTATAAGTTTTCATGGATTTTTCAGAATTTTAATTCTTTTAAGTGTTAAAATTTTTTATGGATCTTTCCATTATTACCACAGAGCTATGCTCTTTTAAGGAATTTTATTCCTTTGAGACCAGAATTTGACAAGTGTCATTCTGTGACAGAGCTTTGCTCTGAAAAAGGAGATTTTCTCCTTGTCTCTAGGGATTCTCCACTGATGAGAATATTCTCTTGGGGATCTTTTCTTTAACTGACAGTCTCACCCAATGATGAGGCTGTCTTATTAAATGAGGCACTTTCATCCAGATTTTGTGGGACCCCATTTGGTCCCCTACCCACTGCACTGCGGTGTGGTGTGATTAATTTTAATTTAATTAATTTTTAAATTCAGTTAATTGAAAATTTTTAAACGCCAAGCGTTGGAATTGCAGCACTAACGGCTGTTTCTTGTTCCTTTACAGTGACCATGTCTCTCGATACCTCGTTCCCGTTTGCCCGCTCGGAGGAAGGGTTTCCTGAAGCGCCCTTGGACCGTGAAGTTCTAGCCATGATTAAGGACCATGACCCGGAATGCAAGAGTCTCCACTTTTGGCGATCGTGGTATAACCAGATTATCATGGGTCGACGGAGCTTCACCTGCGCAGTGCCGTCGAAACCCATTACGGCGATTCACTATGCTACCCCACCCTCGGTGCAGTATGCTGTGGAGATGGTTGATTGGACCTCAAAGGGCTTTCTTTATCCTGCTATGGATGTGATTCCGGTCCAGCGTCCTATGGTTTTGGATATCCTAGGACGCCGTATCTGTCAGGGCGAGGCGCGACCTTGGGGGCAATCATATAACATTGGTCTGATCCCCCGCCACCCGATCGGTTATCTGCCGTGGGCCCGGTATATCCTGTCGACGAAGAAGTCGCAGTTGATAAGGTTAGGATTGTTCACCGCGGTCTACGTCTCTCTCTCTTCCAGTATCCCACGCTTCCCACCTGGTGGTTCAAGGCTTTCTTGGAGCAGTGGAACATTCCTACCCACACTTTCCTTGCCATGGATCAGGAAGTGTCAATCTCTTTGGAGGAGTTCACAGAGGTATCCGGTTTACCAGTCATAGGGGAACACTATGAGGAGTTGCTCCCGACAGACGAGTACGTCTTCGGTGCTAAGCCGGTGGTAAGGGGGCTCATGCCGGAGAATCCTGTTCAACACCAATTCCCAAGCTTGATTAAAGTGTTGAACATCTATGAGTCCCTTTTCATCGAACATGGGAGTCGAGGAGTTAACTTTGAGGATTTCATCGCTCGGTTCCTTCGCCCAAGCGTCCTCTCATCAGAAGCTGCCAAGTTCGCTACCCTGGATGACCCTTTCGGTCTAGGCGTGGACAACCTGCTGGAGAAGGAGATAGACCAAAAGGGTTTTTTTCTTCCGGACTTCTCGACTATGTCTTTTGCAGAAATTGCGGCCCCCGGGATGGACGAGGAGGCCCTTTTCTTAGGATTTCTCGGGTTGTGGCTGAGTTGGTTTGCGATCCCAATGCACTCTCACCGTATGCGGCCCTCTGTCTTTTACCCAGCCCACCGGATGACCATCGGGGTAAAAGTGGCTGTTGGGATCGCCGGCTTGGCACACTTATATCATGGCCTCAGTCGATCAGCGGATGCTAATGAGCCTGGGGTACTACACGTGGTCTTCCCGATGCACTACTTCGTATCGTGGCTCGAGCTACACACGGCGGGTGTCTTCGGCATGCATAAAAGGCCATCGTTCTTCGACAAGTGTGGTTTCCCACGCATTATACAGCTGATCAGCACATCAATTATGACCCCATCACCACGGAATGCCAGGGGTTTACTCCTTCGCCCTCACACCGTTGGAGCCGGGATGTCCTTTATTGACAAGGTGTTGACTATTGGAAAGGCGTCCATTACTGCGGTGCGACCATTACAAGACTCCTTTAAGGATGGAGCCTCGGTTTTGACGGCCCGGGAGACCCTTCACTTATATTCTATTAGACCGGGCTTCCTAGTCTTCAGGCAGAATGGTGCGGCGATTTTCATGAGATATAACCCGCATCGTTTCACCCAACAACTAGGCTACGATCAAGGGGTACCTTTGGAAGCTTTCCTATTGGAACCCGCTGCCAATGAAGAAGGGATGGAGAACGCGCTGCATCATTTCATGTGCCTGAATACGGGTTCTCATTTTTTTATCAGTGCGCCGGCTTGCGCTCCACGACTCCTCAACGTATACAAAGAATGGTACAATCATGCAACAGGAGCCGTTATAAAGGAAGAAAGGCGACTGCCGGTCGACCGTAAGGGTGCGCCTCCAGGCAGCGACCGCAACGCTCCTTTGGTGCCTAGGACTCCGGTAGTTGCCCCTCTAAAAGATGTTAGAGCCGAGCCATCGCATGCGCAAAGTCCTCTGCACGGATTGCCGCTCCCCGATATTACAGATGCACCTCCAGCGCCCTATGCTCCAGTGAAGATAGTGGTTGTAGCCTCGCCGGAGTCTGGCGTGGGTGCGGACATCGGGACCCGCCGTCCCAAGGTGGCTGCTAAACGTAAGTCGATCCCACATGCACCTAGGGTCGGAGGGTAGAAGAAAAAGAAGTCGCTCTTCCCTGCAGACGTCGCGTTCGGTCAGGAACCCCACGCTCCCTATGCCGAGGGCCTGAGCGAATATGGGACTAATGAGGGATTAGTCATGTCGTGTTCGGACTTGGAGGCCGCTCTCGAAACTTCAGCGTGGTTGGCAAAGCGTGACGCGTGGCTAGCTAAGCTTGCGCAATCAGGTAACTACTAGTCGCATTTTCTTTATTGTATCGTATCCTCCTCATTGCCTTTGACTAACGTTTTTCCTTCTTTTCTTCCAAAAGGCATCACCGATGAAGAAGCCATTGCCGCTTCCCTCGAGACTTTCCAAGAGGAGGAACGTCTCAGAGTGTCTTTAGGCCTTAGTAAGTTTCAATTCATCAAGTTTTCGTTTTCCTTGTATTATGGTCAATTTAACCTCTCCCTTTTTATCGCAGAAACCTCAATGTCGTTCCCGCCAAGTGGCGCAAATGCTCTGCCAGCTGCCGATGTTCCTGCTCCCTCTGGGCTACCGCATGAGGTTCATCTCGAAGAGCCGATGAGAGATGCCTTAAAGGCTCTGGAGTCATCCTTGAATGAGGACGACAACGCTTTGATGAAGGAAGCGTCAAAGAGGTCCATCATGACAGCCCGGGAGGAGAGGAAGCGGTCGAGGCGCGAAGCAAAGGCACGCAGGGCTGCCTTGGCTATTGGAGCGGGCCCAAGCACCGTTCCTCGTGCCGACACCCCTTCAGAAGAGTCCCCGGTCGCCCTGTCTACAGCCCATAGACAAGCGATTCGCGCCAATAGGGAGTCTAACGAGAAGTCCACCTCAGGTAATATTTTTTTTTATAGAATTTTGTTTGTAAAAATTGTAAACTCGCCGGTTCTTATGCATCTCATCTTGCAGGGCCAAGTCCGACCGAGGTGGAGGCAGAGACTGTTGAACCCAAGGAAGCAGGGGGGAGGCACCGGCCGAACTTGAGCCGACAGTGGGCAATGTCGCTGGGGTTATTGAGCCTGAGCTGGAGGCCGAAGGATCCGTAGCCGAGAAGGTCATTGATGCCCAGCCTGAAGTGGCGGCAGATAAAATGATTGTTATAATTGAGCCCAGGGTAGTGGCGGACGGGGCGCTTGAGGCCGGCGACCTCGTAGTGACGGTGGACGAGGCAACCGTAATTGCCGAGCCTGAGAGAGTAACGGGTGGGGTGGACATGATTCCTGAAGACGAGCCAACCGCTCTTTCTCAGGAATCTGGTAATGCTCCAGTCATAGCCCTCCCCACCTACGGTCCCCCGCCGTCTCCAGGTCTTGCGAGCACGACAACGGTCCCTATTGAGTCGGGTGACGAGGCCACGGGCGGTGGCCTCATGTCGATGGAGGAGGGAGTCGCCTCCGTTTCGGCCGGCAGCTCGTCAGGTAAATCCCAAGTTACTGTCCTCTTTATTTTACAATGCTTTCTAACAAGTTCACATTTGTTTGTAACGCAGGTGCAGCCAGTGCCGATGCCCCATTGCTCGAGGGAGCGCCTTCAACGACTGTCTTGGCGGTGGTCACCTCTCAACCCTCTCTCATACCATCGAAGATGTTGGAAGGTATGGGTTTGCAATTTATTAATCTTATCTTTCAGACGTATAATTTGTGTACTAAAGTTGTACTTGTTATGTCTTTTCAGGAGTGCTTTTGATCATCTATATCAAGTTGGCCTACAGGTTCAATCAACCATTGTCAATCAGATCAAAGCAGCTCAAGCCAGCGATGCTAAGTTGCAAAAGATCAGAGAACAAGTGGAGAATGGACTCAGAACAGATTTCATCATCCATGAAGACGGATCTTTGAGATACGGCAGTAGATTGTGTGTACCAAAAGGGCCTGTTCGAGAAGAGTTAATGAAAGAAGCTCACAGCTCTCCCTATTCAGTACATCCTGGAGGTACCAAAATGTACAAAGATCTACGTCAGAATTATTGGTGGCATGGAATGAAGCGTGAGGTAGCCAGAAGTGTAGCAAAATGCTTGGTGTGTCAACAAGTAAAGGCTGAACATCACAGGACAGCTGGACTACTTCAACCGTTACCAATCCCAGAATGGAAGTTGCAGCACATCACGATGGACTTTGTAACTGCCCTTCCTCACAGCACAAAGGGTAACGATGCGATTTGGGTCATTGTGGATCGACTCACAAAGTCGGCTCACTTCATTCCATTTCGAGTTGGCCAATCAACTGAGACACTAGCGAAGAAGTACATGGAGGTAATAATCTAATTTAGATTTAAAACTCTTCATAATGTACTATCTCTAATACCCATGAACTCATACAAGAAATTATGAGACTTCATGGAGTACCGGTCTGCATTGTCTCCGATCGTGACACCAGGTTCCGATCGCAATTTTGGCAGAGTCTGCAAGCTAGCTTGGGAACAAGTCTGAACTTCAGCACGACTGACCATCTGTTTGGGAACAAAGGGTAACGAACTATTCAGATCTTGGAGGATATGCTCAGAGCATGTATGCTCGACTTCAAAGGATCATGGGAAGATCACCTGCACCTTGTGGAGTTCATATACAACAACAACTACCAAGCAAGCATAGGAATGGCACCTTTTGCAGCATTGTATGGAAGGAAGTGTCGATCGCCATTAAGTTGGGACGATATCGGAGATAGGGAACTCCTTGGACCAGAGATGATAGTAGCGACCGTTGATGTGGTTCGTACTATCAGGGAAAGAATGCGCATAGCTCAAGATAGACAGAAACACCGGGCTGATGCGAAGAGGCGACACTTGGAGTTCCAACCAGGAGATAATGTATTCTTGAAGATATCTCCTAACCGCGGAGTGATCCGATTTGGAAGACGGGGTAAGTTGAGTCCGAGATACATTGGACCGTTCGACATACTCGAACGAGTCGGTGAAGTGGCATACCGATTAGCGCTTCCACCCTCATTGGAAGGAGTGCATAACGTGTTCCACATATCCCAACTCAGAAGGTATGTGAGTGACCCCAGCCATGTACTTGATCATTCCGAGCTCACTATACAGCCCGATTTGTCTTGTGAGCAACAACCTGTGGAGATCCTGGATAGAAAAGTGAAGACACTTCGGAACAAGGAAGTTAATTTGGTCCGGGTAATGTGGAGAAAAGACACTCCAGGAGAATCCACGTGGGAAAGGGAAGATGAGATGCGCGCAAAATATCCGCACCTTTTTGTAAACTAGTCCTCAAATAAAAGTTGTAAATTTCGAGGACGAAATTTTTGTAAGGAGGGTAGATTGTAACAACTCCAATTTTTGTATACCTAAATTTGAAATAAATTTGAAGTATACTTGGAGTATTAATGTTGCTGATAACACTTTAAGTATCTATCTCTTTACAATAATTACAAGAAGGAGCTTGTAGCTCATTGGTAATACCTTGCACTGCTGAACCAAGCCACCAGAGTTCGAATCCCATGCCCCACATTATTTTTAGTTTATTTTTCTTTAAAAATTCTTGGAAGTCCAAAAGTCCACAGGCCATAACTCCCAAACATTGAACTGAACCCAAAATTTGGAGTATGCCAAAACCCTAGTCAGGAGACCCCACACCCAACGCCGACGGAAATCGGCCGGAATCGGCCAACTCGGCCGGCGGGCGGCCGGCGCCGCCGGCCGAAGTTGGGCCGACGGCCGGGGTCCCAACATGAAAGTTGTGGCGTTTGGTCTTCTGTAGCTCATGGTTTACTCCATTTTTACTGTAGCGGTTCTGAATGTTAAATACAACCTTTTTTAATGCAAAATTTTAATGTTTTTCTTTAATTTTTACAAATTTTTTTTATAAAAGAAGACCCTTCACCTACCCTACCCTAGCTACCCTATAAATAGACCCCTACCCCCTACCTTCTCATTCCAAAACCCTAGAAAAAACTCTCTTGAAATTTCCACAAGAAGTGTGCTTTGAAATCGAGTTCCCGGCGAAGCCCTGACGGAATTTAGGCGATCGTAGTAGAACCTTCGCGACGTTTTCGACGCACCGACAACCACCACTTCCCTTAGCCTCCTTAGCTTGTCCAAACCGTAAGTCCCATCCCTCTTTCTTTTCTAATTCTTAAAAATACGAAATTACGAACCCCGACGGAAATCGGAACAAACCGATTTCCGATTCGGTTTTTCTACAAAATTTCACTTGTCATCTAATCCATAATACCTACCCATATACATGATGACTATTAATCACATAGAAACCAATTTAAACAAAGTTTCTCACATGAAATGATAGCTTTCTTGTAAAACCGTATTCTTTTCATAAAAATACCATAAAGTTTTCTTTTCATGTTCTAATTAAATCCCTCATTCCTAAACATGTTTATCTTGATAAATAAACTTGTAGAAATCAATTTGAATGAGTTTTCACACATGAAATGATAACGTTTTCAAATACCGTATTCTTGCGCTTTAATACCTTCAAGTTTAACATATCATGTTTAACCTCTAAACTTCATTAAACCCTAAAATAAGTCACGAGGTAATGACCTACCTCTACACACACACAAATATAACCCTAATTGATAAACATTAAAATATAAAATATGAAAATATAGGACTTTTCACTAAAATACCATATTCTTTATAAATCTTTTCTAAAAGCTTTAAGTTGTACACAATTCTAAATAAAATCTTTTAAAATAAAAGCACGATATGTCATGGACATCGATCGTTTATCTAAACTGTCTTGTGGTATCTAGGCAAGTGTGTCTAGGCTAGTGGTTTTTAATTAGGCCCACGACTGTGGTTCCTTCCCACTTACCTGGCCGCAATTGACGGTGAAGAGGCGATTTGAGGCTTCTAATGACTTGTCGTTTAGACCTTAGAAATAGGGTAGTTGGCTTAGGAAACCCTAGAAACTAAAATACGGAAATTTATACCTTTTTACAAATAAATACATTATATTTATAAAACCGTTTTTCTAAATGAATAGTATTTATTAAACCTAAGCAAAATGCCGCTACAACCCACCTTTGGGGAACCCGTTAGGGATAGTACGGTTCATCGTGCACCCGCGAGCTAGTAGTGCGAGATTCAGACCTCCGCAAGGAGTATTCGGTCTCGAAAGGTTTAAAATACGGCATTTAAGAAAAATGAGATTTTGGAAAATAAAATATTTATTTAAAATCATTCTTGTATTAATATATATTTGATTATCATTTAAACAACTATTTTATCATAAGATAAAGTTTCCACATTTTTCTAAAAATTACAAGATTAAAAGTTACATTAAAATACCATGAATTTCAAATAAATCAATATTATAAATTAATAGTTTTATTAGGATATATTCACTAGAATAACACAAATAAAATTCACACTCATTATAATTATAAAGACGAATAATAAATACTTGAGGTGTATTTTGAAAACTATACAATAGTACTTTTTACATAAAACCCCCTCAAGTTTTATAAATTACAATAAGGCCCCTAACAATTATTGAACTTCAACTTACCTTCTTTTAGTCTGACTCGGGCTAGAGTCTGACTATTTCTGACTTGAATATGATTCAAGTCAATCTATATTCTTTATATTCCAACTCAAGATGAATACATGAATTCCTGAATCCAGTTAACAAACTATATAACCTGACTGAACCGAACCATGGATATATTCCTTTTACATGTTTTCCAGTATTCCATTTACATGACTCTACGGTTATAACCGTTTCCTGATATCATGGTTTCGGTCGGTCAGTTAATCAATCTTACCATCACAACAATTTTACAAGATAACAATACAAACAAGACATCGCGGGGTTTAAGGGGTAGACTGGTACGGAAGGTGTTAAAGGTGGCACGAGGTGGTCAGATTAATACACCTAACCTGAATCCCATTGCTGTTGTACCGTGGCATAACGGTTCCTTGTACTATATGTGCCTTAGTCTCTGGCAAGTGAGACTCCCCTCGTATACACTAGCATCCTTCTGTACCAAGCTACAAACAACAGCGTTAACATAATATTACTACAACAGCTTACACTTTAAAAATGTATCTTCTTATTCTATCTTCTCTACTTCTCACTTACTTTTGGGACTTACCGAGCGATCTGTTCGCTGACGACATTCTGTTTCTCTCTTCTTTGAATGTCGTCAGGTGACATGGACCCGGCAGAAGTTGAGCCAACACAAGAAGACTTGGAGCAATTTGCCGAAGACCCAGCAGTATAATTTCATTGTACACTTTCTTTTCAGTACCTTCCTTTTCCTGTTATGCCACTGTTTAGGCATCTTTATTTCAGTTGTATTTACCTTTCCATGTATTGTACAAAGAATGTTAATAAATAAAAGTTGCTGTTCTTTTTATACTCTTGTCTCTTGTGTATTATTTTATATTGCTTAGCTACGCTTAGCGTATGTACTTCTGAGTACATACGTAGCGGACCTCGCCGCGTCCCCTTCGCCGTATATTGGGAAGCGGGGCGTGACAGGTTTTGTTGGTGGCCCATGCAGGTCAAAGCTGTATGAATCCCTGTCATGCAGTTCTGGTCTGCGTGAACAACCTAAGCAATATAACACAAGAACCAGCAACTAAAACATTCTTTACAATTCATATTCTTTGAATCTTGCAAATCTCTATTCCTTGAATCTTATCATTTCATGTATTTGAATCTGTCCTAACCCAAATTTTTCTTCAAGGTCATGGATTCCCCGAACAACACCAGCACCAACGTTAACAACACCCCTCCAGCACTACCTCTCACACCAGCTGTTCCTGCACCACCCACTGAGAAAACGATGCTATTTGAGGCAATCTGCAGTCTTCTCGAGGGACAGCAACAACTTTTGAACCGTCCTGAGACCGATGCACCAGGAGTAAAGCAATTCAGGGCTTTGCACCCAAAGCAGTTCTCTGGTAAAGGAAGCCCTCTTGAAGCGGAAGAGTGGGCACAAAGCATCGAAGACAATCTGGCAGCAGCTCAAGTGCCAGACAACGCTTGGGTCCGTGTAGCAAAGCTACAGCTCACGGATAATGCTCGCAATTGGTGGAAGGCGGAAGAAAGCCGTCTTACGCAGCCGATTGAATGGAAGACATTTCGCGAGAAGTTCGACGCGAAATATTTCCCTGTGACTGCCAGGTTCGCTATGGAGCAGCAGTTTATTCATCTACAGTAAGGATCAATGTAGGACAAATCGGTAGATGAATACGATGCTGAGTTCACTATGTTGAGCCGGTAAGATATGTCACAATAATTCAATTTTTATCACATACTACACAGCTAACACAAACTTTAAACAGATTCGCGGCACACTTGATACCGACGGACGAGATCAGAGCCCGTCGCTTTCAACAAGGCTTGGACACAGAGATTAAGGCTGCTCTAGCCACAGGAAAGTTTTTAACTCATGAAGAAGCTCTAGAAGCTGCCCGCAGTTATGAGGCAGTAATAAAAGAGAGGGGGCAGACCTCAGTCTGTAGGAGTCAAATGCCCTGCCAACCAGATGGCAGGTGGAGTCTCGTCCAGACCACCTTTCGTGCCAAGGCGACCCGGAGTACCAACCCATCGTCCTAGCCCAGCCTTTTGCACCTACTGCAAGAGAACTGGACATATGATGAAGGATTGCCGTAGAGCCAACCGCCTTTGCTTGATCTGCGGTTCAGCCACTCACGGTATTAGATCTTGTCCTCAAAGACAGAACCCAGTTGCTGCACCCAGGCCAGCTAATACTTATCAGCAGCGACCAGCTCTTCAGGCACCTGCTCCCAGACTTGCACTGCCTGCACTACCCAGGGGACCACAAGCTGCACCACCTCCTCGACAGTTCTATCAAGCTCAAAGGAACGTTCCGAGGAATGCTCCTCAGGCTAGGAGGAATGTGCTGAAGCGCCAGGCTTTCTTGATGTCTGTGGAAGAAGCTGAGGCGACTGGCCAAGTCATTACTGGTAAATTCCTTCTCAAACTTATCTTTTAGTTTTGTTTACCTACACACTTTCCTTATACCTAAAACCTATCCCATATACCTTAGGTACAATCCTAGTAGCTTCACTACCTGCACTTGCACTGTTTGATACTGGAGCATCCCACTGCTTTATGTCGCAACGGTTTGTCCGAACCCATGCGATTCCAGTCTCACCGCTTGTTTCCAGCTGGAACGTCAGTTCCGGAAATGGTGTTCTAAAGGCAACTATGGGATACAGCATGTGTCCAGTCGTCGTCTGCAGTCGAGAATTTTATGCTGACTTCAAGGTACTGGATATACCAAACTTCGATGTGGTTCTAGGAATGGACTGGCTTGGAACCTTTTATGCTACCATCGACTGTCGTCAAAGGAGGGTAGTATTCGAGATTCCAGATCATCCGGTCTTCTATTTCAAGAGTGGAGATCGTACCCTGGAGCCAAGTACCTACAAAGCACAGCCAAGAGAAGCAGTAGTTGCAGCAGCTCAAGCAAAAGAAGAATCAAGACCAGAGGTAGTTCGAGAGTTCGACGATGTATTTCCTGACGATATATCAGGTTTGCCTCCCGATCGAGCTCTTGAATTCATTATTGACTTAGTACCAGGAGCACAACCAGTGATCAAAGCACCTTATAGACTAAGTCCGGAAGGATTGAAGGAAATACGAACACAGTTGGACGAATTACTGGCGAAAGGATGGATTCGTCCCAGCACTTCAAGTTGGGGAGCACCTGTACTACTGGTAAAGAAGAAGGAAGGTTCATATAGAATGTGCATCGATTATAGGGCCTTGAACGAAGTTACTATAAAGAACAAATATCCACTTCCGCGCATCGATGATTTATTCGATCAGCTAGGTGGATCTTGTGTCTTCTCTAAACTAGATCTTCGTTCAGGTTATCATCAAGTGAAGGTCAAGGAGGCTGATATTCACAAGACAGCTTTCAGAACTCGCTATGGACATTACGAATTTCTAGTAATGCCATTTGGAGTGACCAATGCACCAGCAATCGTCATGAACCTTATGAACCAAGTTTTCCGGGAATATTTAGACAGGTTCGTTGTCATCTTCATCGACGACATCCTGGTATATTCTAAGAATCGGAAAGAGCATGCGGAGCACCTACGAATTGTCCTGGAAACTCTTCGACAACATAAGCTTTATGCCAAGTACAGCAAGTGCGAGTTGTGGCTAAATCAAGTTGGTTTTCTTGGACACATCGTATCAGGAGAAGGAATTTTTGTGGATCCAGCAAAAGTTTCGGCAGTTAGCGAATGGCCTACACCAAAGTCCGTGAAGGACACACGGAGTTTCTTGGGATTAGCTGGATATTACAGAAGATTCATTGAAGGCTTTTCGAAGATAGCAACACCCCTGACCAAGCTCACACGAAAAGATGAAGAATTTGTGTGGTCAGAAGCATGCGAGCAAGCTTTCGTAGAACTCAAGTCAAGACTGACATCTGCACCTATTCTCGTAATACCGGATCAATCTGGAGGATTCGAAGTGCATTGCGATGCATCCAGTAAGGGATTAGGATGTGTTCTACATCAGCACGGTAAGGTTGCGGCTTATGCTTCAAGACAACTGAAGACTCATGAGCGCAATTATCCGACGCATGATCTAGAGTTGGCAGCCGTCATTTTTGCTCTCAAGATTTGGCGCCACTATTTACTTGGTGAACGAGTGAACATCTACACAGATCATAAAAGTCTGAAGTATGTGTTTACTCAGAAGGAGTTAAATATGCGGCAGAGAAGATGGTTACAAGTCATGGCGGACTTTGACATCAACTTGCAATATCACCCAGGAAAGGTGAACGTAGTACCTGATACTCTTAGTCGCCAACCATTATCAATGAATCTCACCGCTCAATAGAAGCTTCAGCAAGACCTACATCAGATGGAGATTGAACCAGTCATGCCAAGTGATGCTTCAAGTTTGATGAATCTACAGGTTCAATCAACCATTGTCAATCAGATCAAAGCAGCTCAAGCCAGCGATGCTAAGTTGCAAAAGATCAGAGAACAAGTGGAGAATGGACTCAGAACATATTTCATCATCCATGAAGACGGATCTTTAAGATACGGCAGCAGATTGTGTGTACCAAAGGGTCATGTTCGGGAAGAGTTAATGAAAGAAGCTCACAGCTCTCCCTATTCAGTACATCCTGGAGATACCAAAATATACAAAGATCTACGTCAGAATTATTGGTGGCATGGAATGAAGCGTGAGGTAGCCAGAAGTGTCGCAAAATGCTTGGTGTGTCAGCAAGTAAAGGCTGAACATCACACGACAGCTGGACTACTTCAACCGTTACCAATCCCAGAATGGAAGTGGCAGCACATCACGATGGACTTTGTAACTGCCCTTCCTCGCAGCACAAAGGGTAACGATGCGATTTGGGTCATTGTGGATCGACTCACAAAGTCGGCTCACTTCATTCCATTTCGAGTTGGCCAATCAACTGAGACACTAGCGAAGAAGTACATGGAGGTAATAATCTAATTTAGATTTAAAACTCTTCATAATGTACTATCTCTGATACCCATGAACTCATACAGGAAATTGTGAGACTTCATGGAGTACCGGTCTGCATTGTCTCCGATCGTGACACCAGGTTCCGATCGCAATTTTGGCAGAGTCTGTAAGCTAGCTTAGGAACAAGTCTGAACTTCAGCACGACTGACCATCTGTTTGGGAACAAAGGGTAACGAACTATTCAGATATTGGAGGATATGCTCAGAGCATGTATGCTCGACTTCAAAGGATCGTGGGAAGATCACCTGCACCTTATGGAGTTCGCATACAACAGCTACCAAGTAAGCATAGGAATGGCACCTTTTGCAGCATTGTATGGAAGGAAGTATCGATCGCCATTAAGTTGGGACGACATCGGAGATAGGGAACTCCTTGGACCAGAGATGATAGTAGCGACCGTTGATGTGGTTCGTACTATCAGGGAAAGAATGCGCATAGCTCAAGATAGACAGAAACACCGGGCTGATGCGAAGAGGCGACACTTGGAGTTCCAACCAGGAGATCATGTATTCTTGAAGATATCTCCTAACTGCGAAGTGATCCGATTTGGAAGACGGGGTAAGTTGAGTCCGAGATACATTGGACCGTTCGACATACTAGAACGAGTCGGTGAAGTGGCATACCGATTAGCGCTTCCACCCTCATTGGAAGGAGTGCATAACTTGTTCCACATATCCCAACTCAGAAGGTATGTGAGTGACCCCAGCCATGTACTTGATCATTCCGAGCTCACTATACAACCCGATTTGTCTTGTGATCAACAACCTGTGGAGATCCTGGATAGAAAAGTGAAGACACTTCGGAACAAGGAAGTTAATTTGGTCCGGATAATGTGGAGAAAAGACACTCCAGGAGAATCCACGTGGGAAAGGGAAGATGAGATGCGTGCAAGATATCCGCATCTTTTTGTAAACTAGTCCTCAAATAAAAGTTGTAAATTTCGAGGACGAAATTTTTGTAAGGAGGGTAGATTGTAACAACTCCAATTTTTGTATACCTAAATTTGAATTAAATTTGAAGTATACTTGGAGTATTAATGTTGCTGATAACACTTTAAGTATCTATCTCTTTACAATAATTACAAGAAGGAGCTTGTAGCTCATTGGTAATACCTTGCACTGCTGAACCAAGCCACTAGAGTTCGAATCTCATGCCCCACATTATTTTTAGTTTATTTTTCTTTAAAAATTCTTGGAAGTCCAAAAGTCCACAGGCCATAACTCCCAAACATTGAACAGAACCCAAAATTTGGAGTATACCAAAACCCTAGTCAGGAGACCCCACACCCAACGCCGACGGAAATCGGCGGGAATCGGCCAATTCGGCAGGCGGGCGGCCGGCGCCGCCGGCCGGAGTTGGGCCGACGGCCGGGGTCCCAACATGAAAGTTGTGGCGTTTGGTCTTCTGTAACTCATGGTTTACTCCATTTTTACTGTAGCGGTTCTGAATGTTAAATACAACTTTTTTTAATGCAAAATTTTAATGTTTTTCTTTAATTTTTACAAATTTTTTTTTATAAAAGAAGACCCTTCACCTACCCTATCCTAGCTACCCTATAAATAGACCCCTACCCTCTACCTTCTCATTCCAAAACCCTAGAAAAAACTCTCTTGAAATTTCCACAAGAAGTGTGCTTTGAAATCGAGTTCCCGGCGAAGCCCTGACGGAATTTCGGCGATCGTAGTAGAACCTTCGCGACGTTTTCGACGCACCGATAACCACCACTTCCCTTAGCCTCCTTAGCTTGTCCAAACCGTAAGTCCCATCCCTCTTTCTTTTCTAATTCTTAAAAATACGAAATTACGAACCCCGACGGAAATCGGAACAAACCGATTTCCGATTCGGTTTTTCTACAAAATTCCACTTGTCATCTAATCCATAATACCTACCCATATACATGATGACTATTAATCACATAGAAACCAATTTAAATAAAGTTTCTCACATGAAATGATAGCTTTCTTGTAAAACCGTATTCTTTTCATAAAAATACCATAAAGTTTACTTTTCATGTTCTAATTAAATCCCTTATTCCTAAACATGTTTATCTTGATAAATAAACTTGTAGAAATAAATTTGAATGAGTTTTCACACATGAAATGATAGCGTTTTCAAATACCGTATTCTTGCGCTTTAATACCTTCAAGTTTAAAATATCATGTTTAACCTCTAAACTTCATTAAACCCTAAAATAAGTCACGAGGTAATGACCTACCTCTACACACACACAAATATAACCCTAATTGATAAACATTAAAATATAAAATACGAAAATATAGGACTTTTCACTAAAATACCATATTCTTTATAAATCTTTTCTAAAAGCTTTAAGTTGTACACAATTCTAAATAAAATCTTTTAAAATAAAAGCACGATATGTCATGGACATCGATCGTTTATCTAAACTGTCTTGTGGTGTCTAGGCAAGTGTGTCTAGGCTAGTGGTTTTTAATTAGGCCCACGACTGTGGTTCCTTCCCACTTACCTGGCCGCAATTGACGGTGAAGAGGCGATTTGAGGCTTCTAATGACTTGTCGTTTAGACCTTAGAAATAGGCTAGTTGGCTTAGGAAACCCTAGAAACTAAAATACGGAAATTTATACCTTTTTACAAATAAATACATTATATTTATAAAACCGTTTTTCTAAATGAATAGTATTTATTAAACCTAAGCAAAGCGCCGCTAGAACCCACCTTTGGGGAACCCGTTAGGGATAGTACGGTTCATCGTGCACCCGCGAGCTAGTAGTGCGAGATTCAGACCTCCGCAAGGAGTATTCGGTCTCGAAAGGTTTAAAATACGGCATTTAAGAAAAATGAGATTTTGGAAAATAAAATATTTATTTAAAATCATTCTTGTATTAATATATATTTGATTATCATTTAAACAACTATTTTATCATAAGATAAAGTTTCCACATTTTTCTAAAAATTACAAGATTAAAAGTTACATTAAAATACCATGAATTTCAAATAAATCAATATTATAAATTAATACTTTTATTAGGATATATTCACTAGAATAACACAAATAAAATTCACACTCATTATAATTATAAAGACGAATAATAAATACTTGAGGTGTATTTTGAAAACTATACAATAGTACTTTTTACATAAAACCCCCTCAAGTTTTATAAATTACAATAAGGCCCCTAACAATTATTGAACTTCAACTTACCTTCTTTTAGTCTGACTCGGGCTAGAGTCTGACTATTTCTGACTTGAATATGATTCAAGTCAATCTATATTCTTTATATTCCAACTCAAGATGAATACATGAATTCCTGAATCCAGTTAACAAACTATATAACCTGACTGAACCGAACCATGGATATATTCCTTTTACATGTTTCCCAGTATTCCATTTACATGACTCTACGGTTATAACCGTTTCCTGATATCATGGTTTCGATCGGTCAGTTAATCAATCTTACCATCACAACAATTTTACAAGATAACAATACAAACAAGACATCGCGGGGTTTAAGGGGTAGACTGGTACGGAAGGTGTTAAAGGTGGCACGAGGTGGTCAGATTAATACACCTAACCTGAATCCCATTGTTGTTGTACCGTGGCATAACGGTTCCTTGTACTATACGTGCCTTAGTCTCTGGCAAGTGAGACTCCCCTCGTATACACTAGCATCCTTCTGTACCAAGCTACAAACAACAGCGTTAACATAATATTACTACAACAGCTTACACTTTAAAAATGTATCTTCTTATTCTATCTTCTCTACTTCTCTCTTACTTTTGGGACTTACCGAGCGATCTGTTCGCTGACGACATTCTGTTTCTCTCTTCTTTGAATATCGTCAGGTGACCTGGACCCGGCAGAAGTTGAGCCAACACAAGAAGACTTGGAGCAATTTGCCGAAGACCCAGCAGTATAATTTCATTGTACACTTTCTTTTCAGTACTTTCCTTTTCCTGTTATGCCACTGTTTAGGCATCTTTATTTCAGTTGTATTTACCTTTCCATGTATTGTACAAAGAATGTTAATAAATAAAAGTTGATATTCTTTTTATACTCTTGTCTCTTGTGTATTATTTTATATTGCTTAGCTACGCTTAGCGTATGTACTTCTGAGTAC
Source organism: Agapanthus africanus (assembly GCA_030015575.1). Classification (NCBI taxonomy): domain Eukaryota; kingdom Viridiplantae; phylum Streptophyta; class Magnoliopsida; order Asparagales; family Amaryllidaceae; genus Agapanthus; species Agapanthus africanus. The sequence goes on along the minus strand of JASDDO010000008.1, from coordinate 112,050,531 downwards.
ATACGTAGCGGACCTCGCCACGTCCCCTTCGCCGTACATTGGGAAGCGGGGCGTGACAGAAAGCTTGATGTAGCCGAGCGTGATACCCCAGGCCGCGAAGCTGTTCATCAGGCCGTCAGGGAGCAGCTTGCATCTGTCTTGCAGCAACGGGCCCGAGTGGAAGCGGAGCTGGCGGTTGTGGCCGATCAGGAGAAAGTGGAGAAGGAAGTGCGCGAACAATTGCTAGAGCTATGCAAGACGCTTCCTTCCCAGTAATTCTCCTTGTATCTAGATACTTGTAGCTTTTTTTAAAAAAATAATATGTAGCCATTCTTCAATATTTTGTACGCTTCATCTTGTACTTGATTACATTCAATAAAGATACACATTTTTCTTTGCAATTTCTTGTACTATTTCTTTGCTTTTTCCTTTCTTATTATCAGCATGCTATCACAATTAGCAGATAATAGAGTAAGCACCTTGATTTCTTCACGAGATAGCGATGGCTTAGGCCGCAGGTTCAGATCTGCCGCCTAAGACTTTTCAACTCTATGTGCCGTGAGGGTCTCATAGAGACTTTTCTCCCTACGGATCGAGAGGATCTCGTAGGTGGGTTTTCTCCTTAGGAATCGTGAGGATTCCTAAGTGTGTTTTCTCTTATAAGTCGTAAGGATCCTATAAGAGAATTTTTACCTCTTACGAGTCGAGAGGACCCGTAAACGGTTATTTCCCTCCTTGTCGAAATTCGACTTTGGAGAGTGAGACCCGTGAATAGTCTGCAAGAGACCGTTTTAGACCGATTTGAAGGGTCCCATTGTTCAGGAAGCAAGTTTTTTAATCCCTGCTGCCTGAGGCTTCATCTTGCAAGTTGAGACGAATCGGGAATTTCCCGCGGAGACACTGGTTTCTCTGCGAGCCGACGCGAATCAGAAGGCTCTCGTCAAGGACGCTGGTTTCCCTGAGTTGAGGTATTTGCCAGAGATTATTTATTTCCCTGGTGTTGAGATGAATCGAGAATTTCCCACGGAGACACTGGTTGCTCTGCGAGTCGATGCAAATCAGGAGGCTCTCGTCAAGGATGTTTGCTTCCCTGAGTTGAGGTATTTGCCAAGGATTATTTGTTTCCCTGGTGTTGAAACGAATCGAGAATTTCCCATGGAGACACTGGTTGCTCTGCGAGTCGATGCGGATCAGGAGGCTCTCATCAAGGATTGTTTGTTTCCCTGAGTTGAGGTATTTGCCAAGGATTATTTGTTTCCCTGGTGCCAAGGATTATTTGTTTCCCTGGTGTTGAAACGAGTCGAGAATTTCCCACGGAGACACTGGTTGCTCTGCGAGTCAACGCGGATCAGGAGGCTGTTCAGTTGATAGAACTGCACATTTGTATTACATTTTCCCTACCATTTTCATATTAAAGAAGGACTTTATTATAATATATCATACATATGAGGGTTTATATGTAAAAATACTATTTTCCATGTGTTGATATATTATAATTAGCATTTGGTAGGAAAATGTATGCAAATAAATTCATTGACCAAATCCTAGTAGAACAAAGTCTACTAAATATTATTTGAGGAGTTGTGCAGAATATTTCCAAGTTGTGCAGAATTTTTCAAAGACTAGAATCAAGCAAATCAAGTTGTTGAAGAAGACTTCCCTAATTAAGAATCAAAACTTGGAGACCAAGTCTGGCAGCAACCACGAAAAGATTTCCAAATTCTGAAGGTTCCAAGGATCGCCAAATGTCACTACGAGGCAGCCCCTGAAAATTGATCAAGGGACATGATCATCAAGCCGCGGATCCGTGGCCCAAGCCCCTTGGTGCCGCGGATCCGCCGCAGGTAGAGGGAGTTGGGAGCTGAGGATTTTTAGGGAAGATCTTTGCTGCTTAATTCATAATTTAGAAGCTTGTATTCTGGCTTTGGCACTATAAAAAGGGACCGAGAGCCTCTTGGAAAATTTATCAAGCCGAAGAGATCACGAAGTCCCTAACTCTCACGCATCCAGGCTGATCATCAACTGTTCGTCTACCTCCTTAGGAAAGATCGAGAAGCAACTAGTTTTGTAATCATTTTCTACGGAATAAAGTGTAGATTGTTCAAGTTGATTAATAAAGGTAGTTATTTTATTTAATTCTTTTGCATTTTACATTATGTTTTCCCTCTCTGTCCTTTCATCTTCTTCTCCCGACATGCGCGAGTAATTCTCCGCTTGTTAGGGTTCGTAGGATTAGGGTAGGCTAATGGATGATGAACATCCCTAAACCCTTTTTAAGTCCTATAAAGTTTATGAACTTTATCAAAAGAATCATTAACATCCTAATGGGGCGCGCTAGCAATTCTTTGCTAGTTCCGACCGCTATTAGAGATTAGATTAATGATTGTTTTGGTAAAGGCTAGATTTGAACGGAGTTCCGTGTCGAGATAACGGTTAAGGGTGGGATTCCTTTTCCCTCCAGAAACCCTAATCTACACGCATCACCGTCGTTCTAGTTTTAAATCTATTAAAGGATAAAAAGGGTAACTTTTAATTAATCATCCATAACTACTAAATCCTAACGAACCCTACAAGCCCTCTTATTATATTAACTATATTCCTAAAATAATCTAGATCTATAAATTTGCACTCTTGCTTAAAGTAGATCTAGAAAATTTTCACAAAAATTCTTTATTCCTCATATCTTTCTCAACACATCTAAAGTAAGATTAAAAGGTTCCACGTTTCCCTGAGGACGACCCGTACTCACCTCGGTCTAGCTACACGCGACACCGTTCTGATTGCGGTTAAACTACAAAAACACTTTTTCGAACCAATCAGAGGCTCTCATCAAGGATTGTTTGTTTCCCTGAGTTGAGGTATTTGCCAAGGATTATTTGTTTCCCTGGTGTTGAAACGAATCGAGAATTTCCCACGGAGACACTGGTTGCTCTGCGAGTCGACGCGGATCAGGAGGCTCTCATCAAGGATTGTTTGTTTCCCTGAGTTGGGGTATTTGCCAAGGATTATTTGTTTCCCTGGTGCCAAGGATTATTTGTTTCCCTGGTGTTGAAACGAGTCGAGAATTTCCTACGGAGACACTGGTTGCTCTGCGAGTCGACGCGGATCAGGAGGCTCTCATCAAGGATTGTTTGTTTCCCTAAGTTGAGGTATTTGCCAAGGATTATTTGTTTCCCTGGTGTCAAGGATTATTTGTTTCATTGGTGTTGAAACGGATCGAGAATTTCCCACGAGATACTGGTTTCTCTGCGAGTCGACGCGAATCAGGTTTTTCTTCGTCAAGGACACTTTTTTTTCCTCGAGTCGAAGGATTTGCCGAAGACACTGGTTTCTTCGGGGTTGGGATGAACCGTCGAGATTTGGCTTCGTTTTCTGGCGGAGCCTGTTGGGAAAGTATGGTTCCCTCTTTATTTGCGCCCTTGGATTGTATACAGGGATCGATGTGATCTTAACTATAGGGCAAAAGTTTTATCATCATCATTTTTTTTGTTTTATTTCCGCGATGCTCTATCATTTCAGCTTTTATATCGCGAAGGTCGCGATTGCCCAATCATTTCGGCTATTTCTCGCGGTGCCCAATCATTTCGGCTGTTTATTTTGTTTTCACTCGCTGCTTTTCATTGCGAGTTGCCCAATCATTTCGGCTATTTTGCATGCATACATTTTACTTGCTGCTTTTTATTACAAGTTGCCCCATCATTTCGGCTATTTCGTATGCATGTGCGGCCTACTGGCTTTCCGCCGTAAACCTGAAATTAGACACCAATTTCGGCATCAGCACTGCTACAACTGGGATATTGCCAGGAGCGAATCATCATCTGCCTCTCTCGATGTCAAACAAAGGTGGCTTAGCGATTAGGGTTAAGGTCCTGTCGACTAAGGCTTTCGACTTCGTGAGCCGTAAGGGTTTCACAAAGGTATTTCTCCCTACAAGTCGTGAGGATCTTGTAGGTGTATTTTCTCCTTAGAAATCGTGAGGATTCCTAAGTGTTTGTTCCTCTGTAAGTCGTAAGGATCTTACAGGAGGGTTTTCTCCTTGTAAATCGAGAGGACTTACAAGGGTCATGCGAACATATCCCCAGTCACGGATGGATCTTGGTTAGGGAATTGTTTATTCGCGCCCGTGGATTGTATACAAGAGCCAGTATTGGACCACTTGTATGGCAATATTGGAAGTTGTGGGGGTTGCTTAAGCACAGGTTTAGGTCTCTGTAACTTAAGACTTTCAAATCTTATGAGCCGTGAGGGTCCCATAAGGGAGTTCTCCTTACGAGTCGTGAGGATCTCGCAAGTGTATTTTCTCCTTAGGAATCGTAGGGATCCCTAAGTGTGTTGCTCCCTTATTAGTCGTAAGGATCTCACGCGGGTGGTTTCTACTTACAAGGTCGAAAGGACCCTATAAGTGTCTTTTAACGAGATTGCGCCCTTTCGGGTTTTCACAAACACTCGCCGGTAGTCCTGCTGTTTTTACTCACGGAGCCCTTTCGGGTTTTCATCCGTGCCCATTTTGCTTATGGACATACCGTTTTTTTAATTCTTTTTATTTTCTTCTTTGTTTTTTTATGAGGTCGCGCCCTTTCGGGTTTTCACGAACACTCGCCGGTATGCCTGCTGTTTTTACTCACGGAGCCCTTTCGGGTTTTCATCCGTGTCATTTTTTCTTATGGACATACCGTTTTTATCATCATTTTATTTTATTTTTCTTTTTTTTCTCTTTTTTTTTATTCATCTCGTCAGCCTAAGGATGCTGCGGTAGTAGTATAATGACGTTTCGGTCCGTTATTAGGAAGGCTGGCTACTGCTTGTAAAGCTTGAGCTTAGGAAGATAGCGAGCGGACATGGTCGTCGTCATCTATCATTGACCTAGGCTGTAGCTCATTAAACGTAGTATTTCTTTAGGAAGCGACCATTTATTGGCCTGAAAGGCCTTTCACCGTGCATGTCCATGAGTAGATAGGCCCCACCCTGGTAAACTTTATCTATGATGTACGGGCCTTCATAGTTTGGCTCGAATTTTCCCCGCTTAGCGCGATTGGGGATCATAGGCCTTTTGACAACTAGCACAAGTTCGCCTTGGCGGAATGTCCTCGGTTGGGTTAATCTTTCATATGAGCGCGTCATCTTTGCTTTATAAGCTTCTAGATTTTGTTGCGCTATGAGCCGGGTTTCATCAAGAGCGTCAAGCTCCTCAAGCCGAAGGTGAGCATTTTCTTCGTCCGTTAGCTCGTAGTGGACTGCCACTCGTAGATAGGGTAACTCTATCTCGAGGGGGAGTACTGCTTCCATCCCAAATACCAACGCGTACGGCGTTGTGTTCGTGGTCGTCTTGAACGTAGTTCGATACGCCCAAAGAGCCTCTTGCAGTCTCTCATGCCAGTGTCTCTTATTACGGGACACCGTCTTTTTCATGATTTTCATCAGGGTCTTGTTGAAGGCTTCAGCTAGACCATTAGCTCGTGGATTGTAAACTGAAGAATATCTCCAGTCTATATTATGCTGTTGTACGAAGCGACTGATCTTGTGGCTTCTGTAGGCTGGCCCGTTATCGGAGATGATCCGTCTTGGCGTTCCAAACCAATATATGACGTGTGTCTTGAAGAAGTGGAGGATATTCTCCGTCTTCACTTCCCTCAGCGGTACTGCCTCTGCCCATTTGGAGAAGTAATCAGTCGTCGCCAGGATGAAACGATGTCCCCTGGACGATGCTGGTTCGATGGGGCCGACTATGTCAGTTCCCCGCATTTTGAATGGCCAGCTAGCCACCGTCGGGTGTAATGGATTTGGATGTTGGTGGATGAAGTCCCCATGGATCTGGCATGAGTGGCATTGCTTCGCATATTCGAGGCAATCCTGAATCATCGTGGGCCAGTAGTATCCCATCCGTTTGATCTTCAACTTCATCTTCGGGCCCGCTTGGTGAGAACCACAGATTCCGTCATGACCTTCATGGACGACTCTTTTCGCTTCGTCAGGTCCTAAGCATCTCAGCCACAGAGAATCGAATGACCTCTTGTATAGAGTATCATTGACGAAGGCGAAAGACAGAGCTCGTTTCATAAGCTGATGTCTTAAGGACGCGTCTTCGGGCGTTCGACGGTATTTGAAGTAGTCTATAAAGACTTCTCTCCAATCCTCAGTATTTTCCCGATCTTTTATTTGCAGGGTCGTCTGCTCACTCGCTCCTTTTTCTTCGGATGATTCCGGAGATATTTCTGCTGGGGCAAGCACCCGACGGCTTTGTACCACGATTCTTACGTCGTCGAGGTTCTCATCAGCCAGTTCCTTAGAGAGCTTGGCCAACGCGTCTGCTTTGCTGTTTTCCGCACGCGGTATGTTTTCCAAAACATAGGAAGGGATTTGGGTCAACAGTTGTTGCACCTTTTCGCCGTACTTCACCAATTCTGGCTTGCACGTTTGGTAGTCGCTGTTTACTTGACTAACGACTAGTTGGGAGTTTACATATATGAGGAGGTTTTCAACTCCCATGTCTATGGCGATCTTGAGGCCTGCTATCAAAGCTTCATATTTGGCTTCATTGTTTGTCCTCGGCTCTGTTAGGGAGAAAGCAAAACGCATTATCCCTCCCTGTGGAGTTACAAAGATGAGTCCTACCCCCGATTTGATTATAGGGGTACTCTGTTTGCGCTTCTTTACGGAAGATGCTCCATCGAAATAAAGCACCCATCGGGTATCACCACTGTCGATCGCGTCAAACGCATGTTCGTCTGGAAGATCGCAATTTAGAGGAGAATCGGCGGCTATCGGATGCTCATCGAGGAAATCGGCGATGGCCTGGCCTTTTACTGCCTTGAGAGGCTGATAAGTTATCGAGAACTCCATCAAGAGCAGGGCCCATTTAGCGAGTCGTCCCGTTAATATGGCCTTTGACATTAAATATTTAAGAGGGTCCACCTTCGAAATGAGACGGACCTCATGCGCCAACGCATAGTGCCTGAGTTTTGTTATCGTGAAGATTAACGCCAGGCAATGTTTTTCGATGGGGGGGTAGTTGCTTTCTGCCCCCAGTAGAACTCGACTTAAGTAGTAGAGTGCTCTTTCTTTCCCTTGATCGTTCTCTTGTGCCCATAATGCGCCTAAGGAATCTTCGAGGGTGGTTGTATAAAGAATGAGAGGTTTTCCCTTAACCGGAGCAGCCAACACTGGCGGGTTCTGCAGGTACTGTTTAATTTCGTCCAGCGTGCCCTGGCATTTTTGATCCCAGACGAATGGAGTTCCCTTCTTCATCAGGTGGCTGTAAGGACGGCACTTGCCTGAAAGATTGGCTATAAATCGCCGTATGTATGCGAGCTTCCCTTGGAGAGATCTCAACTGTTTGAGGGTTCTCGTATGAGGCATTTCCATGATCGCCTTGATTTTAGACGGATCTATTTCAATACCTCGGTGTCGGAAGATGAATCCCAGGAATTTGCCCGAGGAAACTCCGAATGCACACTTGAGAGGGTCCATCTTCAAGTTGTATTACCGAAGGGGTTGAAATACAGTTTTCAGATGCTCGAGATGTTCCTCATATGATTTGCTTTTAACCACGAGATCGTCGATATAGCATTCGACGATTTCGTGTATAAGGTCATCGAAGATCTTCGTCATGGCCCTTTGATAGGTGGCACCGGCATTCTTTAAACCAAAGGGCATCACCTTGTAGCAGAATATACCCAAAGGAGTCCTGAAGGCGGTGTGCTTCTGGTCTTCGGTATGCATTTTTATCTGATTATACCCTGATGAGCCGTCCATGAAGGAGAAAACCTCATGAGTGGACGTATTGTCTATCATCAGTTCGGTGACTGGCACTGGGAAATCGTCTTTCGGGCAAGCTTTATTGAGATCCCGGAAGTCCACGCATATGCGCATTGTCCCATTTTTCTTCATCACCGGGACGATGTTGGCGATCCATTCAGGGTATTGAACCTCCTGAATAAAGCCAGAGTCGATCAGCTTCTTGACCTCGGCGTTGATGCTCATCTAAAGCTCGAGCCGCATTCTTCTCGGCGCCTGTTTTACTGGTTTGACGTTCGGAGATATCGCCAATCTGTGCACAACAATTTCTGGATCTAGTCCCGGCATTTCGGAATAGTTCCACGCGAAGCAATCCCTATGCTGTAGAAGCACGTCCTTTAATGCAGCCGCCCTTTCTTCAGATATCAGCTCGCTGATGAATGTCGGTCGCGGGTCATTCGCCGTTCCCAACTCAATTTTCTTAAGGTTATCTGCGGTGGTATGGATTCTATCTTCCAGCTCTTTTGGCGCAGGCGCGAACTCTGAGATCACCTCATCGTTGTTGTTTTCAAAGCACCGGGGAAGGTCATCCATGTTCTTGGGCTCTTCTTTTGACATTGTTATCATGTGACAAGTACGAATTCGCTTCCAATCCCAATGTGGGACTGGTTCTTCTTCCGTGGCCTTGGGTTCATGCTTCTGTGGCGGCGCTACCCTCCAGTTGTCGGACAGAGCGAACTTGCCAAGCTGATACTGATCTTCAACCCAATTCTTGAAGGTGAAGTAGTCCTCGAGAGGGTGCCCTATCACTCGGTGATAAGGGCAATAGTCCGGGTGAGAGACTTCGCCTGCTTGTTCGGGGTGTTTAGACTCCGGCAGTGTAAGCATCTGATATTTTAAAGCGAGGTCAAGTATTTTCTTCGTCTTGTCCCGAGGAAAAGAGTACGCCCGACCCATTTTTCTTATGAGGGATAGATCGGAACCGCTCGATTTTCGCTCGCGTGGCCTCTTAGCCCCACTTTGTTGCTTTTGAGCATCTTTTTCGCGTTTCAACTTGTTTCTGCCTTTGTGTCGAGCCTTCTTTATAACAGGTTGACAAGGAGCGGCATCTTCATCTTTCACGGCCTGTTGGAGGAGGCGTTGTGTTTTGTCTTTCTCGTAGATGACCATTTCACGGTTATGGTCGTCTCGGACTTTTTGACCAGCTTCCCTTATAAGTTTGTCTATTTGTTCTTCGAACGACGGACTGGGCTCCTTTTCATCTGGAACTTTCACTGGCCCAGGATTAGCGTCCTCCCATTGAGCATCCGCTTCTTCATCAAAGTCATACACGACGTAGCAGCTGTTTAGTAGCTCTCGTTTCTTTGACCGGATGTATCCAAGTCCTTTTGTCTCCATTCTCCTATTAGGCAGTTTGCGCTGAGTCCCAGGAACGTTCCAGACTTTGTCATAGAACTTGGCTTTTCGAACGGTTCGCTTGAAGGATATCCCCTGGCGTTTCAGCAGCTTTTTCAAACCTTCCGTATAATATCTGGGAAGACGGATAGGCTGAAGCCTGTCGAGCGTAGGATCTGCGCCATGCCAGATTTCTTTCTCCACTTTGGTTTCTTCAGAGCGGTAGAATAGAATTGCTTTTTCGCTTTCTCGCCTGGGAGGGGTATAGAACGTTTGTAGCTCTTCTACATTGTAAATATCAAGTGCATCCAGTTCTTTACAGTGTTTAAGCGGCACCATGGCGACTTGTAGACTTTGCTCTTCGTCAGCGGACGTTTGTATTGAAGGTCGAGCAGGGAATATAGCATGGACTTCATCTTCCGAGTCACTACCAAATATTAACGCAGGAGTAGATGGCCCTGGCTTGTTGTGTTGGGGCAGCCCCGAATAAACTATCTCCTCTTCCTCCTCGGTATCACTGCCGAAGACAGGGATGGTGGCATTAGCTTTATTCTCCGGCTTGTGACACCTCTCTGTGTCTTCGAAATCCGGTAAGAAGTATTTGGCATTTTCATATTTGCGGACCTCGTCCACAGAGAACGGGTTCAGTTCTCCCGCCACGGTATACTCGAGACCATCCTTAGAATACTTCATACACTGATGTTGTGTAGAAGGGATGATGTTGTACTCGTGTAACCACGGTCGGCCGAGCAGAGCGTTGTAGCATGTCTTGGCGTCTATGATGTGGAACTTAATGTCCGTGACGAGTAGCCCAAAGCGTAGCGTCAGTATCACAGACCCAAGAGTTCTTGATGATTGGGAGTCAAAACCGGAGATGGTAATCTTATCCCGAGCAAGGTGCTGGACGCTCATGCAGATTTCTTTTAACACTCGCACGTTGAGGAGATTAACGGAGGATCCATTATCGATCAGGATTTTGCATATCTTTATATCGTGGCAGTATCCTGAGACATAAAGGGGGCGATTGTGTTCGCACGTCCCAAGGAGAAGGTCTTCATCACCAAAAGCGACATCGGCAGTGTGCACTTCCTCCAATTCATCCTTCATCTTTTCCTCGGCCAGGAAAGCTTGGAATTGCTCCGGCTCCTGTAGTGCCTTGATTAACGAATCTCTCGCTTCCTTTGATAGCACAAGGGCGTCAAGAATGCTGAGCTGCGAGGGTAGTTTCCTCAGATGCGCTAGAACGTTGTAATCCACCTTATTTTTCTTTGGCGGGTCCTTGGCGGCTAGCTCTTCTATGACTTGGTCATCTAGGGTAATATCCTCAGAGACCTTTTCTTTCCCTTTGTCTTTTCTGTTTGAAGGTCCGAGATTCTTTTCAGGCAGCGTCCGATTACGCAGTCGGATATTTTCGCAAACCTTCGGCCCTTCTTCTTTTCCCGAAGTGGACTCTTTAAAGATAGGGGCAAGTTCCAGCTCCTCATCAGAATCGCTCCCGAATGTAGGCACTTGTGACCCGCCGGTGTTAACCATGCGACAATCGCCAGTAGTTCTTTTAAGCCCTTCGGTCGTATTTCTTCGATCCTGACGAGTTTTGCGCTTTTCCCGCTTAAAGCGTTGTCGATGAGAAACATATCCTTGCCACCATCTATCGAAAGCTTTGCACTCTTGAGTGGGGTGCGAAACCTTCTGATGATATAAGCAATAGGAGGGGTGCATTTCCATTTCACCAGTAATTTTTTCTTCGGAGGATGGTAGCTTCATGCCCATTGACATGGCCTTAGCAAACCTTTTCCTCATCTTGAATTGGCTTTTGTCGGTAGTGGAGGTACTTTGCTCCAGCGGAAGTATCTCAATTCTTTCGCCAAGGCGCTGGCGCTTGGCCCTTTCAAATATAGCCGTCTCGCGTTCTCGATCAGCTTTACTTTTCAATCGAGCTTCGTTAAGGAATGCGTCAATCATTTCATCCGATGGCCCCAGAATTTTTTGTTCAGGATCTGCTCCCAGCTTTTCAGTACAAGGAGTCTTCTCATCGTCCATGAACGAATGGGAAATCACATGACAGCTCGCCATATATTCTTCAGCTTCATCAGATGAACTTTCTCCCTCATCTTCCTCTTGAAAGACGTGATTGAGGAACTCTTGGAATGTAATGGGAGTCCGTGCCTTCTGGTTGTACTCCTCCAGCGCGTCAATTTGTTTTTACAAGTCCGTGCGCTTGTCGCGAGGCTTCACGGGCTTCTTTGATTTCTTTTTCTTCTTCTTCGAAGATCTTGACAGCTGGTTGCGAGTGTTTGGGCCACCACCATCGGTCTTTGGAGTTGTACGTGGCTTCAACATCCCTTCAATGACCTACGGTTCCAACGGGTTCTTCCACCTAATCGCTGGACATGTCAGAAGATCGTTTAGCATCCTCTTTGTCTTGGTTGATAATACAACCTCCCAAGGAGCTTCTTCAACGACGGAGCATGTTGCCCCCGGCGTATTTATCCCCTTAGATGTGTGGGGCTGCGGGGGATTCACCTTCCATTTGTCAGATAACGTGAACTTCCCTCGTCGGTACTGGTCTTCGAGACAATTTTTGAAGACATAGCAATATTCGATCGGATGACCCAGTACTCGATGATAAGGACAGTAGTTGGGCTCATTGACATCACTTGGTTGCGACGGACGTTTTAGATCCGGCAGATTTATGAGTCGGTTGCGCAACGCCAGCTCGAATAACTTTCTCGTTTTTGTTAGTTATATGTATGCCCTAGAGACCATTACTGTACATAGGATGTATATTGTAGTGGATGCTGGGACATATATAGGGAGGACTTTCTTGCTCGACATGATAGTATGCTATCTGGTTGCTCTTTACCTTAACGTGTATACTGATTGTCTCTCTGTTTCATGTTGGTAAAGCCCTTAGGATGTGTACTTGACTACCTGGACTATGATGCGGATCATACCAGTGGGGACATGGTAGTCTATAAGTACATCCTTCAAGGTCCCTAGTCGTGGGTGTATCGAGACGGGGCATCGATATACCAGAGTAGACTAGCGTATACCTTCTCGATCCATACAGATGGGCGATGGATGATCCCATATCCATTGGTGTTTGACATCGGAGATGATATACGGGTGCTCAGTGGAGACTGGGTACACTGGACGGACTCGCCGAGAACTCCCAGATGGTATTATACCTCACGTCAGATGGCAGTTCTCTGGTGACACTGGTACAGGTTAGTCTGTAGACCCGAGATCGTCATAGAGTCTTGTGTGATTCCCACTGTGCTTTGATTTCCACCTTACCACGTCTAAGAGGGCGTGCAAAACGGTGGCTTTTGGGTACAGTCCCGAATCACATGGAGGCAATGAGCGATAGGAGGGGATTCGTCTCTCCCGGTATAGGGAGTTGATGTTGCGCTGTGTTCGATTGGCTATAACCGGAAATCCCTGGCCAGGGTTGCTGAGATGTACTGGTAAGAGTTACCAGTAGTTTCTTGAACTGTTATAGACCTCATATCGACACGACTTATCGAGCTATTGGGGTCTGACATTTACCACTCCTAGGCGAGATATGCGACATATCAGACGACGAGACCGGACTGTACGGTAACTGTTACTGGTTGGATTCACAGGAGTGTGAGCGGGCTAGCTCGTCGATCTTCTGATCGCTTAATACCCGGGTGGCCGTTACGTTTAGCAGACCGCTTGCGGCTTGTGGGTGCTTGATATGATCATCATCAGCTACCGGCGTATTGACGAGTCTTTAGAGTCCTACACAGAGGTTTCCTGGCTCAAGCGAAATGAAATAGGAGCGCATATGAGATATGTGCGGGACCGAGAATAATGCGTGTATGTGATACCGCATTTCATTCTCGCGATGAATGTTTCGATTGGTTGTATGCGATATGACCTAGTTATCGAATCATTGATTCGATAAATCGATACATTGGATACTAGTCGGTTATGTGCGACATGACCGGATCATTGAATCAAATGTTGATTTAATGATTTAATATATAATTATATATTTGATATATTACTTTGCATTAACTAGTATTGGTTCACTTTAAATGGATTTTCTCACTTGAAGTTCACAAGTTGTATATGTGATATACTTTTGTGCACTTGATTGTATCATGTTTGATGATGCATGAATTTTTGGCTTTGTGTAAAGAATTGTACCATGGTTATGATAATGGTTAGGGTTTTGATTTATTCACTCATTTTTATCCATTCTTTATTTATTTAAATAGATAAAAGAAAACAAAATGGTTTCTTTTTATCATGAAGCTTGTTGAAGCTTCATGAAGCTTTGACTAAAGAGACCATTTTGTCTTCATGCTTAACCCTAACCATTCTCACTTACCATGGTCTATTCTCTACACTTGACCTTAGTTAGGATATGATAAGTATTGATTTCTTTTCTATTATGAAAATACTTTTATCATATTCTATCTTCATCTTCTCCTTCTTCTTCAAGAAAGAAAACTAGACTCCATTAATGGCATCTTGAGTTCTAAAGTGAGAAATCGAATTCTAAAGTGAACCCACCTCCTATTTCTTCATCCTCTACCTCTTGCCAAGTGGTTTTGGGTGTTTTCTTCACAAGTTTCACAACTAGGTAAAGTCGGAGCTTGATCCAGTGTAGCCTCGACGTAGATCATCTTCGGCATCGAAGCCGACGACTAGTCCGCTCATTTCTCCGATAAAGCCGATGAGAGAGTTCGGGATTCGAGATGGACAGCGAGGGAACGACTACATAGAGCTAAGGAAGTGGATAACCGGATCTACAAAGGTTGTAGCTTTCTTCTTTTAGTTAAGTTGTTAACTAGTTTATTGTTTCGCCTAAAATTCTAGTCGACGATCCGTATTAAGGTTTCTCGGCACTCATAAAATTTAAAATTGGCATGGTTGATGCCTTGTGAGACCTCATTAGCGTGCCTAGGAACCCTACAGTGGTATCAGAGCCTAGCTAGAGCCTTAGGCGATGCGTTAACGAAGTTAGAACCCCGATCGAATCCAAATACGACGAAATACACCCCTCTCTGGTCCATTTTTAAATTCTGGGATTTTTCCGAATTAAAAATTCCTAAAAAATTCAGCAGGAAATTATAAGAATTACTGTGCAAATACGACACTGTTTGGAGCTTAAACAGCCGCGGAACCGCGGCACGAGCATGGCTCGTGCGGCGGTTCCGCCGCCACTTAGTGACGTCACCCAATCAAATTTGCACAGTAATGTTTTATTTTTATTCCCTGATATTTTATGGGTATTTTTATCTGACTCAAGAGTTGAGTATTTTGGGGTTTATTTTGTAGTCGTTGTTTCGATCGGAATTTTTAATTTCGTTGTGTTTTCCGGATATTTAGAATATGTTAAAAAGTTCGACCGGATATAAATACCCAATTTTTCCCCTGCCGGAAAATTTCCAAGTGTTGGATTTTTCCGTGGTTTAATAACGTTCTAAGTAGTGCAAGTAATGCGATGGACCCTCTAGAAGACAACAAACCTTAACTCGATTATGTGACCGTCTTGAACTGCCCTTTGAACCTTCGGGTTTGGGGCAGTACGGCGTGCCACATGTAAGGCGTTGGCTTGACCCTTCTACGGCTGGACCGTTGGTACTGAGGCATGAACGGGATGTTTTTAAACCTATTTCATGTGTTGAGCTGTATCGGGAAAACTTGGGTGTTCGATTGTTCGATCGGAAAATTTAACATTTTCTATTTATCTGGAATGTGATACAATAATTGGAATTCACAAGTAGTTATGAGATAACTGGATGAATGTTATAAACACGGCACTTTAGTCTCACAAGATTGGTTGCCACGGAATTTTGATGCGATCAAAAGTCCGTCGCAATCACGTAGCGTACGCGGATATTCGCCGGTAAACTTAATAGACAGCTACACCCCATAGCCCCGACCAAGTGACTGTAGGAGAACCCCGTCGCCGAAAGCATCCGTTCGGATGCTCGCGGTAGCGGTGTTCCGCCTTAGTGCACTTCGTCGACGGTATCGGGGGTGCGGCCGCCTATTGAAGTTTGCGACGAGCATTCGATCAGATTTTCGGGAATCTTGTTGAATTGCCCGACTTGATATTGAAAAGTGTTTTCGATAATGAGACTAAAATGCGGGGTTTATAATTGTTAGGCATGCGATGTCTAAAGTGTTTGCGGATTCCAACTGTTGTAGTTTTACACTTTCTTTTCTGTGACCGTAAGTGTAATATGTGATATCGCCGGTTTCGTTGCTATATGTCAACGACAATTGGGATGCGCATATTTACTTACGTTGATGACATGTGATGTTATGTGTTGCTGGATATGTTATATTGGATCGTCGTGTTTGAATAGCCGGGGTTTTTTATATGAGATGAGTGTTTTTCATTTTCATTCATGTAAAAACTTGTATGTAATATTCTTTTATTGAGGCACTTCCAGGTTGCGGAAGATGTCACCATTTGTATATTATTTACTTTTCCGCACTAGGACAGACCCAAGGAAGAGGGCACAAGTAACCGGGTTCTGGAGTCCAGTGGGAGACCAACTCGAGGAGTCGAGTCCGGGTCTCCTAACTCTAGAATTGGTAAGGTTGCCTGCCATTCTCGTAGGGGTCTAGGGGTGTGGGTTTTGCTATTCATCGCGACCGTGGAATCCGTGTTTTATACTGGCTCGTATTGAAAACACGGACGTCCTAGTATATCCAATATTTCATATGATTCTTCTGCTGCGATATCTGTGATGTGATCATGTGATGTTCTGTGATAGATACCGTATATAGTATATATGATATATTATATAGGCGTTACTTATGTTTTACACCCGCGCTAGCCCTGCCCTGCTCTGCCGTTAGTTACCTAACCTAACGGTGCACGAGGGGACATCGAGGCGAATGCGGATGGCATAAGTGTACGTCGTATTTATCTGTGATGTTTAGGTAAATTAAATGATGGGACTTCATTAATGTGATTAATGAAAGAAAAGAAACCTAAGATGTTGTGGAATCGAATTTCTAAATAAAACAGGTAGCTACAGTTCTTGCTTTGCATCGCGGTGTTCCTTGTAGAACATCCTGCACCTTATTCGATAAGGAAAGGACCGAGATCCCTTCACCGGGAGTGACTCCTTTAGCAATAACTGGCAGATGCTACAACTCTCGGTTTGTCTTTTGATTGCTTCTATAGTTTCTGCTTTGCACAGTGATATATATGATATATCCCACACCTCATTCGACGAGGAAAGGGCCGACGATCCCTTCACCGGGAGTGACCCCTTTAGCAAAACTAGAAAAGCCTCAAAAACACTCCATTTTAAAATCATTTGATTCTACAACGATATCAAGTACATTACGCAATAGGTTTTCAGAAAAATCTGTCGTAGCCCTCCGTCATTTCAGATAAGCTGTATATAGTATTTGTGCTGCATTTGTTGGCTTTCGTCAAGGTGCAGTGTGCGGTAGCTATATGCTGCTTATCTGCTGCATACGATGCGATTGGATTAGGGTAGTCGTGCGGCTTTGTTGGCTTTCGTCAAGGGTCGTGCGGGTGGGTTTAATTCAATCAGGAAATGACGGGTTGAACTTGACTAGCGGGCTATGGTTTGTTGGCTTTCGTCAAGGTCATAGCACGTTAGGGGCAAAATATTATCGGGAATTTCAAGTGTTGAAATTTGCAATGAGATTGCATACCTTCTATGAGATAGTTGGATCCCGATACCCGCTGCGAGTAAGAGTTACTCCTGGGAGAGTTTTACACATTACAATTAGCCGATCAAATAGGTGTCTAGAAAGGTGTTAACGAGGTTACGCCTCTGGGAAAACGAGGTTTACATTAATTAGGTTCGTGCGAAAGCACGGGGCACCTCCCTCAAAGTACCGACACTGGCCTGGCTGAAAGATTGGCGAACTTGTAGAGTGTAATTAATCCCGGCTAGTCTTTCCTTTTAGGGTTTGAAGGAAGATTTGATAAAAACAGTGGGAGCCATCCTGATTAGATAAAATAATAACCAATCTATTCTTGCAAGAGCGCACGCTGAGTGTTTTCTTCTCTCTCTCTCCAGGTAGCGACCATATCACGCCTTAATCAAGATAATAAAACGGATAATTGACCGAACCCGCTTGTTTTACTGAGCTAGGGAACGTTGGTCCCGCTCCAACTTATAATAGTTATAAGACAGAGCAGGAAATAGGGGAATACAGATTCCCATACCGCCCAAACGAAGAAAGTGCATGTGATGCATCTTCTTCGGGTGTGTTCATTATACAGAACTGTTTCTCAGTATCCTTTACGTCCTGGGTATATGATACCGGATCAGGATCCCGCATATGTAATATGTTACATGGGCTACAGATAGGTAAAGAACCGAGAACGGGTGATAAGTTTCATGAGACAGAAAACGGGGCAAGTGTTGCAGCCAAGTCTGTTGGTCACTGTCACCCTGTATTTTCAATACATTGATTCTGAACGAATGTTATTAGATACCGAACCTGAAATACAAAATCATATCAGTCTCTTTATTAGTAAAGAAATGATAAAATTTTGTATTGATGGATAATGTTTTGAACATTTCCTATATCAAAAGTTGATCGGTTCAGGCACGTTATCTAAAAGCATTAATGTTCTAAATCAAACTACAGTTCTTAGTATACGGAACACACACAAGAGGATGAGTTCAGATATGAACGGATCCTTCTTGAGGCATTGTAGACTAGGTCAGATCAATGTGACCCGACTAGGTAAAGTTACATTTAGATGCATATTTAAATCAGTTTGAATTTACATCTTATGAAACTTGCCAGTCATGTCACAAAGATAAAATGACCATAGCTCTGTTTATTGGAAACAGAGAAAGAGTTAGTGAACTTTAGGGATTGATACATGTTGATGTATATAGATCCCCTGTCTACAAATGCCAAGACCGGTTCTTTGTACTTCATTAAATTCTCTGATGAACTCTCAAGATTCAGACATATGTTCCTGTTGAAACACAAGTCCGAACCTTTTGAGATATTCATAGAATATAAGTTAGAAGTAGAGAACCAAAATAGGGGTATAAGTATTATGTCCTATGATGAGATCAGGGAGGAGAATACTTGTGCATGGAATCCCTGGACTATTCTAAAAGAGAATGAGATTCTCTCTCAGCATTACTCCTCCGAATACACCATAGCACGATGGTATATCGGGGCGGAGCAATAACACCCTATGTGATTTGGTGTGCTCTATGATGAGTATTACTGAGTTTCCTATTTCCTTTTGGGAGTTATGCACTTGAGAAGCCGCATACCTATTGAATAGGGTTTAAATCAAATCAGTTGTCTACCACTCCATATGAGATATGGAAAGGGAAGAGCCCATATCTTAAGTTAGTTAAGATTTGGGGTTGTCCGGCCTATGTCTAAAAGCAAAATCCGGACAAGCTCGAGGCAAGGTCTGTTATGTAGAACTGGAAATGTTCCATCTATACAAACTGCAGCTGATGATTTGACAGAACCAAAGGATTCAGTAGATTCCAACGAACCTCAGCCTCTCCGCCGATCTAGTAGGGTTCCTCACCCACCTGAGAGATACTTCGGTTTCTCTATGACAGTGGGAGCAAGTATTGCATCATGAGATGATGACCCAACTAGTTTCGAACTGGCCATCAGGAGTGGGACTCTGTAAGAATGGCTGGATGCTTAGCGATCTGAGATGGAATCCTTATACACCAACAAAGTATGGACTTTAATTGCTATATCTGAAGGGTTAAATCCCCATCAGGAGCAAGTACATCTTGAGAAGATTACTTGGTGTACATGGAAAAGTTAAGACTTTCAAAGCTAGACTTGTTAAAAGTTTGCATCATTGACCAGGTGTGGATTATGATGAAACCTTTTCTAAGTAGCTATGTTTAAGTCCATCCAGATCCTACTTGCCACGGCTACATACCATGACTACGATATCTGGCGGTTGGGTGCCATGACTGCTTTTCTAGATGGTGTTTTAGAAGAGAGCATCTATAAGTACACAGCCAGAGGGCTTCGTAGACAGTGGGAGCAGCGGAAACGTGTGCAAGATGTTTTATGTGATAAAGCAGGCATCGCGGAGTTGGAACATCTGTTTTGATGAGTTAGTCAAACAGTTTGACATCATCAAAATGGTAGATGAACCTTGTATATACAAAAAGGTAGTATGGAGTATGGTGATGATCCTCGTAGAGTACGTGGATGACATACTCTTGATAGGGAAGAAGTTTCCTATGCTACGCTCGGTCAATCTCCGCTTATCACAAGGATTCTCCATAAAGGATCAAAGTAATACCTACTAAATCCTAGGTTTTGGATCTATGAGATAGATCTAATTGGATAATAGGACACTCACTAGTTGTAGTGAGATGGTATCAATTGGTCCTGGGGAGAATCACTGGAAGGGTTCCAGGGTGATAAGGACGATTGAAAGTCAGTCACAGGCATTGTCTTTACCCTCGGTAAAGGGACAGTATGTTGGAAGAGTTCCAAGCTAGATACCGTGGCATACTAGACGATAAAGGCTGGATACATCGCTACTTAAGTGGCTACCAAAGAGGCAGTCTGGATGTATATTTGTTCATGAGATGAACTTAGTTCCTCCCATTGTGTGACAATGGAATTGTGGCTTATGCCAAGGAACGTCCGTCCCATCAGTGATCCAGACATATTCTAAGACAGTATCACCTGATCATGGAGATAGTTAATCTCCAGGGTGATCGAGGTTAGGAGAGCTGACTCAGAGGACAACGCGGCGGATCCACTCACGAAGGCCTATTCCCAGAGAGAGACTTTTATGGGATGGTTGAGTATGAGATACTATAACCACTGCTACAGATGGCCCTAGTGCAAGTGGGAGATTGTTAGTTATATGTATGCCCTAGAGGCCATTACTATACATAGGATGTATATTGTAGTGGATGCTGGGACATATATAGGGAGGACTTTCTTGCTCGACATGATAGTATGCTATCTGGTTGCTCTTTACCTTAACGTGTATACTGATTGTCTCTCTGTTTCATGTTGGTAAAGCCCTTAGGATGTGTACTTGACTACCTGGACTATGATGCGGATCATACCAGTGGGGACATGGTAGTCTATAAGTACATCCTTCAAGGTCCCTAGTCGTGGGTGTATCGAGACGGGGCATCGATATACCAGAGTAGACTAGCGTATACCTTCTCGATCCATACAGATGGGCGATGGATGATCCCATATCCATTGGTGTTTGACATCGGAGATGATATACGGGTGCTCAGTGGAGACTGGGTACACTGGACGGACTCGCCGAGAACTCCCAGATGGTATTATACCTCACGTCAGATGGCAGTTCTCTGGTGACACTGGTACAGGTTAGTCTGTAGACCCGAGATCGTCATAGAGTCTTGTGTGATTCCCACTGTGCTTTGATTTCCACCTTACCAAGTCCAAGAGGGCGTGCAAAACGGTGGCTTTTGGGTACAGTCCCGAATCACATGGAGGCAATGAGCGATAGGAGGGGATTCTTCTCTCCCGGTATAGGGAGTTGATGTTGCGCTGTGTTCGATTGGCTATAACCGGAAATCCCTGGCCAGGGTTGCTGAGATGTACTGGTAAGAGTTACCAGTAGTTTCTCGAACTGTTATAGACCTCATATCGACACGACTTATCGAGCTATTGGGGTCTGACGTTTACCACTCCTAGGCGAGATATGCGACATATCAGACGACAAGACCGGACTGTACGGTAAGTGTTACTGGTTGGATTCACAGGAGTGTGAGCGGGCTAGCTCGTCGATCTTCTGATCGCTTAATACCCGGGTGGCCGTTACGTTTAGCAGACCGCTTGCGGCTTGTGGGTGCTTGATATGATCATCATCTGCTACCGGCGTATTGACGAGTCTTTAGAGTCCTACACAGAGATTTCCTGGCTCAAGCGAAACGAAATAGGAGCGCATATGAGATATGTGCGGGACCGAGAATAATGCGTGTATGTGATACCGCATTTCATTCTCGCGATGAATGTTTCGATTGGTTGTAGTTATCGAATCATTGATTCGATAAATCGATACATTGGATACTAGTCGGTTATGTGAGACATGACTGGATCATTGAATCAAATGTTGATTTAATGATTTAATGTATAATTATATATTTGATATATTACTTTGCATTAACTAGCATTGGTTCACTTTAAATGGATTTTCTCACTTGAAGTTCACAAGTTGTATATGTGATATACTTTTGTGCACTTGATTGTATCATGTTTGATGATGCATGAATTTTGGCTTTGTGTAAAGAATTATACCATGGTTATGATAATGGTTAGGGTTTTGATTTATTCACTCATTTTTATCCATTCTTTATTTATTTAAATAGATAAAAGAAAACAAAATGGTTTCTTTTTATCATGAAGCTTGTTGAAGCTTCATGAAGCTTTGACTAAAGAGACCATTTTGTCTTCATGCTTAACCCTAACCATTCCCACTTACCATGGTCTATTCTCTACACTTGACCTTAGTTAGGATATGATAAGTATTGATTTCTTTTCTATTATGAAAATACTTTTATCATATTCTATCTTCATCTTCTCCTTCTTCTTCAAGAAAGAAAACTAGACTCCATTAATGGCATCTTGAGTTCTAAAGTGAGAAATCAAATTCTAAAGTGAACCCACCTCCTATTTCTTCATCCTCTACCTCTTGCCAAGTGGTTTTGGGTGTTTTCTTCATAAGTTTCACAACTAGGTGAAGTCGGAGCTTGATCCAGTGTAGCCTCGACGTAGATCATCTTCGGCATCGAAGCCGACGACTAGTCCGCTCATTTCTCCGATGAAGTCGATGAGAGAGTTCGGGATTCGAGATGGACAGCGAGGGAACGACTACATGGACTAAGGAAGTGGATAACCGGATCTACAAAGGTTGTAGCTTTCTTCTTTTAGTTAAGTTGTTAACTAGTTTATTGTTTCGCCTAAAATTCTAGTCGACGATCCGTATTAAGGTTTCTCGGCACTCATAAAATTTAAAATTGGCATGGTTGATGCCTTGTGAGACCTCATTAGCATGCCTAGGAACCCTACATTTTTATCGCAGGGAAAAGAGTAAGAACGTCCTAGCCTCTCCTCAAGGGCCACGTACGGACGCATATTATTTTGACGAATAACCGGCTTCGAGTCGCTCGGTTGTTGTTGAGCATTAGTGACAACGATCGCTTTTCCCTTCCCTTTGTCATTTCGGGAGTCCGGCTTTGGAAGAGGGGGTTTATGGCCCATCTGGTCCATTTGCGCTAGCTTGTCAATCAAGGCCTGGAAGGTAGTTGGCTTGAAAAACATCATAAATTGTGAGATGGTAGCTTGCGGATCAAGGGTTCCCACAAACATACCCACGGCGGGAGCTTCTTCAATGCGCTGCTCGCACTTCGACCATAAGTTCCGCCATCGTATAGCATATTGAACCCATGTCTCGCCCGGCTTTACCCTGGCGTTAATCAGTGCCATCATCGGGGTGCGTTCACTGGCGCTTGCAAAACGCTGAGTAAACAGCAGCTCCATCTCCGCGAAGGTCTTGATAGAGTCGTTCGGGAGCTCAGAGTACCACCCGAACGCCGTATCTGATAAGCTTCCAACAAACTGGCGAAGCAACAGCTTGTCGTCACCGCCGGTGTTGCCGCAGAGTGCCCTGAACTGGGCAACATGCTGGTGGGGATTGCCCGTCCCCTTGTAAACATGGAACTTGGGAATTGTGTAGCCCGGCGGGTACTTGATTTGATCGTACCAATTTGGATATGGCCGTCCTGTTTTTACGACCTGGCCGGCTGCTTCAGTCGCATGATGAACCCGTATTTGCTGGGCTATGTACTCGTCCAAGTCAGCTTTGGAGATTGTCTCCTCCTTAGCTGTTGACAGAGCTGGAGGAGGATTTGACGTCTCTCCCCTATCGTCTTCAAGGACGATTGGGGGATCTTCGGCCGGAGGATCTTGTTGGATCATCATCCCTACCATGTCTTGGAACAGGAGGCCCATACACTTTATGTTGGCTGCTTGTTCAGCAGCCTCTTTATCCTTCTTCTCCAATATTAGACGAAGGAATTCGGCGTCGGTTTCTTGCTCCTGGCGTTCATCCGAGGACGTTTTAGGGTTTTCTTTTGGCCCAGTAAGTGCGGCCATAGCGTTCATCATCTCTTGGAGCTTTTGCTGCTGCTCCTGCGCTTTGGTCACTGACCGCGTAAGCGGTCGATGACCCATAGATATGCGACTGTCCTCCTTACCAGACGCCACGTAGACGGTATGAACTACAATACCCCCTGACTTAGGGCGTTTTGGTTCACCACCTTTGATATTCATCGTCGGCGTTGGCACTTTCTCCGGCCTTATTCTCTTGTGGGCCGTAGAAGTTGAGGGGGCCGTTGCAATGGGCACCCTAGCGATTGTTGTCCTTTGCTGTTTAATAGGACGGTCCTTTTCTTTTTGCACCTTCATCTTCTTTTGTTGACGAGAGTGATCTGGGTCGATCACGGAGTCTTGAACCCTTCGCCAAACCTTGTATATTTTTTAGAACAGCCGTTGAGGGGGCTATTCTTGCTTTGTTTCCGGAACTCTCTCCGCGGGCGGAGGAGATCTTTTCAATGTAGCGGTTAGAAAATTCTTGCGTACCCTCCTCAGCAGTTCAAAGCTGTTCTCAGTTGGAACAGCAGCGTTGATTTCTACCACTGGAGCCGGTGGAGTTAGCCTTGAGGGGGAGTTGCCCCCTGCCTTCCTCACTCGTCGCCAATGGCGACGTCGAGCATGACGAGCCGTTGGGACTGGCTCGGAGATTGAGACAGTTTCTTTTTGCCCCCTGTCTGAATGAGGCGCCGCTGGTGTTAACCTCTTAAAGACTGAGGTTGTCTTTTGAGGGATGATATTCAACCTGTCGAAGACAGATCCTCGAACAGGGGCAGTAGCAGGAATAGTCAGTCTTGAAAAGACTGACTCTTTGACAGGGGAAGCCGCCTTGACGACTTCTGGAGCAGCAGTTATTGCCTTCCTTGGGACAGCCAATTTAGAGTTCTGATCCAGCCTGGCGGAAATAGAGGCTGTTGGTTTGGTAGTGGGCGACCCGTTGACAGGATCCGTCGTAGCAATGAGCCGGTCGAAGACCGACTTCTTGTTTCCTTCCGGTGCAGGTATTGGCATAGAGAAGCTTGTAGGTGGGATCATGGTCCCAAAAAAAAGGCCGGTGGTGGCATGGGTCACCTTTTCTACCGACAGAGCAAGGAAGGAGGCCGCTTGGGGCCCATATGCTACACCTCCAGGGGAGGTGGAGCGTCCGTTGCAGTGGCACTTCGAGCAGTTGGTGCAGTTAGAGGCCATTGATGCTTGAGTTCTGCGCCAGGCAAAAGACCAAATCTTAGTAACTTAAAATCCGAAGGAAACCATTTACCAAACCGCGATTGGTTCGTGAAGACGACACACGAAGTGTGGAGTGGAAAGAGGAAAAGGTCCCACCGGGCGTGCCAGAATCTGTTCCCCTCCGAATACAGAGACGAATACCGCGTAGGTTCGTCTGGCCTGAGATTCGGGGCAGATGCTAATTGGTGCTATCTGTCTACCTCTCCGAAGATGCCAAGTTGATTTATGGCACCGTGTATCGGAGGTTTAGACGGATGCGGCCGATGTAGCAGACTTCGTCAGATTCCCCCTCGCTTGAGGGGTTTTTGATTGTGGGGACGCTCTTCCCTGCAGGCGCAAGCCCCTGCAGTTAATTACGCTACCGCATCACGGTAACCACTTTCTCCTTCTCCAGAATTTCACTTCGTGTCGTGTGTGTTTGTTTTGTTTGTAGTTGCCCGTGGATTGTATACGGAGACTGAGTAATGCCGTCGCCCGTAGGACGTTGATTAGTCCAAATCCGTATTTACTTAGATTTGGGTTTGGTGTTTTTAGTTTAAGGATACATTAACCGTATTGAGGCTAAGATCAACTTAAACATTGTTAAGGATACGTTAGTCCTGTTTGAGACTCAGATCAACTTAACGTGGTGATCCGTTTAATATATATGGCCGTCAGGACTAATCACCTCTCTGACGTCGTTGAAGGATTACAACGATAGGTGTCAGAGGAGTTCAGAGATGTACCCTTGAACCAAAGTCGATTGGGAGTTTTATAGTCCATTTAAATGTTTAAGGATACGTTAGCCGTATTTAGGGCTAAGATCAACTTAAACGGGACCGTTTAGATCCGGCAAAAGAGCATTTGGAGGCTCTATTGTTCCAGTTTAGGGACGTAGTGGTCCATGTTCCAGTTTAGGGACGTGGTGGTCCACCATTAGTTTAAAGACGTTTCGTTCCATCATTAGTTTAAGGACGTTTCGGTCCAATATTAGTTTAAGGACGTTTCGGTCCAATATTAGTTTAAGGACGTTTCGGTCCACGAGTTTAAGGACCCCGCAGTCCATATTCGTATGTGGTCGTCGAGACCCGTCACCTCTCTGACGTCGTTGAATGATTACAATGACAGGTGTCAGAGGGGTTCGGAGATGTACCCTCGAACCGGAGGTAAATTGATTTAGGAGAGCAATCTTGCTCAGTCAATTTAATTTGAGGACTTACAGCCATGATTGGACAAAGTCCGGTTGGAAAATACTCATCATTTTTATTTGTTTTTGCATTGCATTTCTTTCTATTTTTATTTGGGCTCTGCCCATAAAGGATGCAGAACATCAATTTGTTTTGGGCTCTGCCCATTTATAAATGATGCAGAGCATCAATTTTACTTGGGCTCTGCCCATTTATAAATGATGCAGAGCATCAATTTTACTTGGGCTCTGCCCTTTTTATGGCTTTGCAATTTATTTTGGCCTGCTAGGTCTTTTTGACTTGGGCCTGGCCCTTTAACAAAAGAAATGCATTGCATTTTTCAGGCGCTTTGCGCCAATCAAAGACCGCAAGCGCTTGTGGTGATGACACATGTCATGCAAGCGCAGTGCGCTGCGCTAGTGCGCTACGCTTGCGCTGCTGACACGTGGCGCGCTCTGGTGAGTTGCGCCAATTTCAGAGAGAAAAGCTCTATTTCAAAAGCGCATAACGCAAATGGTTCAGATGCTGACACGTGGCGCTCTCTGGTGGCTTGCGCCAGCCCAAGAGCGTAACAGTGCAGATTTATAAGTACAAAGCACTATTAATTTGAGAATCTTTTAGATTCAAGAACCAATGGTTCATAAAAGAAGTGCAAAGCACTATTTGATTTCTTGATCTAATTTAGATCAAAGAAAAACAAGTTTTTTTTATTTCAGGAACCAGAAGTTCATAAAAAGTGCAAAGCACTGTTTATTATGTGGAGATCATTGATCTTGTTCTTAGATCAATGATCTATTGGAAGAAATTTCTTCTATTTAAAAGGTCTTTTACCTTTTTTCTTCTTCTTGAAATTTCTTCAGAGTTCACTCTGCTTAAAATTTTTGATTTCTCACCAAAATATTGATGCCTTTGAATTGAGGTCTAGGGTCCTTTTTATAGTCCCCATAAATTAGTTAAAGAAATCTTTCTCTGAGTGATTTGGGAAATTTATCCCACCGTTGGATCTTTGATCCAAGGGCTTTTGTTTTACAGAAGAAAATCTTCTTGTTTTAACAAGAACAGTAAGATTTCTTTAGAATCTTGATTCTGTTTGGCGCAAATGCCCCAGCGCGTGACACGTGTTGCCCCAGCGCGTGACACGTGTTAAGCAGCGCGCAGCGCAGCGCAACTGCGCTAGCGCATCTGCGCTGACACGTGTCGCGCAGCGCAGTGCTTGCGCAACTGAAGCGTTGCTTCCTTTAATTTTGCTTTAAATAGAGCTTTGCTCTGATTGGGTGCGCTACTTTGGGCGTTGCGCTGATGTATCTGCGCCTGACACGTGGCGCGTTGCGCCCAGGATTTGAAGCGTTGCTTCAAAATTTGAATTTTGAATTTCCAACAGAGCTTTGCTCTGATTGGGGGAAACAGTGATGGCTTAGGAGATAGGTTTAGGTCCCTATCACCCAACTCTTTTTAATTTTATATGCCGTAAGGATCCCATAAAAGTATTTTCTCCCTACGAGTCGAAAGTATCTCGTAAGTGTATTTTCTCCTTAGGAGTCATGAGGACGCCCAAGTGTGTGTTTACCTTGTGAGTCGTAAAGATCCCATGAAGGTGTTTTCTTACGAGTCGAGAGGATCTCATAAGTCTTGTTCTCCCCATGTATCGTAAGGACACATGAGTGGGTCTTCCTAAATGGTGCATAATTCCAAGGGCGGAGACCGGCCGCGAGACTGATGATTGCGGTGAGACATGGGTTTGATGAGGGTTATTTGAGCCCATGGATTGTATACGGTAGTCAATTTGGGGACTGGCCGTAGAGCTGGGAGAATTTGGAAATTTTGAAATTTTTTTGGTGTCTGCATCCCGAACATTGGAATAGTACCAGAAGTGACTCATCATTTGCCGTTGGGATATTCGGGGATTTGAAATTTTGTTGGCGTCTGCAGCGCTAATACTGAAATATGGTTTCAGGAGCGACTCATCATTCGCCTTTGGAGGAGTTTGAAATATTGATTTGTATGTAGGTTTTTTTTACCACGATTGCTCTACTATTTCAGCTTTTCTTAACGTGAAGGTCACGATTGCCCTATCATTTTGGTTATTTATTCACGGTTGCCCCATCATCTCGGCTTTTTATTTTTACTTTTACTTGTTAATTTTTTTGCGAGCCGCCCCATCATTTCGGTATTTATTTATTTATTTACACATTCTATTTTTACACTCTCAGTTTAACGACTTAGGGGTCGATTGTTCCCAGTTTAACGACGTGGCGGTCGATTGTTCCTAGTTTAACGACGTGGCGGTCAACTGTTGGAGCCTGAGCTTGATTCTGCAGGAACCACGGGCTTCTTTGGCTTAATTGCCTGAGCGGGCTCTTCATCATCTAGACCAAGTTGGTGTTGGGTAGCAACAACCACATCATTGTCATGGCTATGAATCGTAAGAGGACTTGTTTTTCTGGGCTCCACCATGTAGACCGTATGGGTTGTATACCCATCTACCGCTTCTTCATTAGTAATTTTGCTCGTTGGGCTTTTGGCTTGTTGCTTTGGTCCGCTCCTTTAAGAGAAGGGCAGACAACTGAGAGTAGTAGGTTCCCGAAGGGCTTCGGTCTCTGTCTGTATGAAATTGGCAGTCATAGCTTGATTGTTTGCTAACACGCATTTAGACAGTTCTATCTCTCCTGCCATGTATTGATTTTTGACCCAATCTTTAAAAACAAATCAATCTTCAATAGCATGACCTATCACTCTGTGATAGGGGCAATATTTGGGGTCGTCGGTCATATTCGCTTCTTACGGTCTCTTTGATTCTGGAAATTGTAGACCGTTTCTTAGGGCGTTTTCGAATATTTTACGGATTTTTTCCCTTCTGAAGGAATAAACCTTATCCAGTTTCTCTTTCAGTGGAGATTCTCCTTTCTCTCCCAACACTGGTTTTCGAGACTGGTTGACATTAGAACCGCTCATCCTCACTTATTTCGGTTAGCCGAAGTGTTAAAAGATTCAGTATCGTCGGAATTTCCGCCTTTGCGATTATCGTCCTTTCGGTTTCTCCAGGATTTATTGTTATTTTGGGAATCCGAAAAAGATTCCTGCTTTGAGCGCTCCAACATTTGAACTTTCCTGGTTAGTTCTTGGAACGTCTTGAGACCCCCGGTGCATAGAAAAGGATTCATCCAGGTGCCGAGATTTCCGATGAGGAGATTGACGGATTGGTCTTTGTTCCAACCGTGGCTCACATTTGACGGAGAGATTACGCCATCGGATTATAAAATTCGTGTTTCTTTCGTTGTTCTTGGGCTTGGTTCTCACGAGGTCGATAATGGTGATCTTATCGCTAATACTCATGAACCTTTGCCGAAACAGAGATTCCATTTTGAAGAAATAGTAATGGAGCCATCCGATATGCTTGCGTACCAGTCGGAAGCGACATCGGTTAAGCTATTAACGAACCGGTGGAGGAGAAGCGCATCATTGCTTCGAGTATTCCCGCATGAGGCTTTAAAGTAGGTGATATGTTGATTCGCATTTTCCGTCCCAGCGAATCTTCCGAATTTTGGGACGACATAGCCACTAGGAAACTCTACCAGATCATACCGAGAAGGATATGGTCTCCCGCTACTGCTGACATCTTTTTGCGCTTCGGCTCCGGCTACCAATATTTTGACTTTGTTGGCGACCAAATCCATGATTTGATCTTGCGTTAGCGGGTTGCTGTCATCGGTAGTCAAGGCATTTTCTGAGATAGGATGCGGCCGACTTTCATGCGGCTCGCCCACCTTTGAATTTGAAGGAATAGGCGTCGAATGCTTCGGGGCACCGTTTCCCGGTTCATGAGCAGGGCCCTGCGCTTGATTAGGCGGCTGAGAGGCAACTTGGGCCATGAGCTGTAAGTCGACGTTTGTCAAGTCGTTAATCTTTGAGTAGATCTTAACCATCTCCTTGTCTTTGTTTATGAGCTGCTTCTAGAGCTCTTGGAGAAGTTGCTACTCTGTGGTCTTAGGACGGAAGATTGGCTTCTCTTCGCTTTCCGAGCCTGACTCCTCATAAACCGAGGGGTCTTTCTGATTATCAGCCTCACCAAGGGGGTTTTCGTCATCCTGCGGAGGAGGCTGATCTTGGAAAGTAGCGGCCACATTCAAGCTAGATTGGGCTTGAGATGTGGTGGCCCCGCCCTTGCTCTTGCTATGCGCGCCAGCCATATAGATAGTGTGGATCACATATCCGACCATCTCTTTATCTTTGGCGTCTGATTTCTCAGATCGTTGTTCGTGGCCCTTCCGCTTCGGGAAAGTACAATCGACTAAAGACGGTCTTCCTGGTCAGGTTGTCGGGTGGCGCCGGTACAACTTTTTTGGATCTGCCCCGCTGCTTTCACGCGAAACAAAGTGCTTGGTAGACTCTTGAAGAGTGGGTGTCATGCCATTTTTGCTGGAACGTGGACACATCTTTTCGTAGCACATTTTGAACTACGGCTTTCTTAATCTTGGCAAACATCGCATTCTTCTGGACCCACTTTAAGAGTTCGAAAGAATTGCGGATTTTCACTGCTGACACGGCTGTGGTCACGAAGCAGTCCGAGCTTTGGAACTTCACAAAATTCAATTTGGACGGGGCCCTGGCCCTTTTGTTGGCTTTATATTTGAGCCGCTTCTGTCTCAGCTTATCTGTTTTGAGTGCCTGACAGGCTTTTGTTCTTTGGGAAGCCGCCGTGGGTCGACTGGAAAAGATCCTTGAAAAAACATCCGGTCATGCATTCGTCGAAGGCACCACCTGAGCTTTCCCGTGACGTCTGCCGACTTCTTTTGTTCTAATGGCTTTTCACCCAGCTGGGGCCAAGGAAAGTCGTTCAAACACCGACTTGCGTTTGAGTTGTGGTGCCCTCGAGATCACCACATTTGGTTTCCTGCCTTTTGAGGCCGGTCTGTTTGTGACCAGAGCTTAAGGAGCTGGGATGACGTTAGCTCGAACGAACAGAATAGAGCCAAATAGTAGCAGTAGCTCCTTCCACCGTCGCCCGAGACTGGCCGGGAGGATCGTCCTGGCGTCCATTTTCATCGTGTAGGAGATGCGAGTTGTGTTGAGAGCTGAGCTTGTCCTTGGAGACATTTTTGCTGCGTCCAAAAATTGCAATTGGAAATTGTTAACCTGCACAAAGAAGCATGATTTCAGTACAAGCAATCGATGTATATGTTGATTGAGTTCGCATGAACATTTAACCCAAAATATGGGAGGAGAGAAAAGGTCTCACCGATCGTGCCAGAATCTTTAGAGTGTTTTTCATCACCCTATTGAGATGGAAATGCGCACGCGGCGTATTACATATTCCCCTGTCTAGGGTAAGCCGGGGTTTATTGATTATGGGGATCTGAATCTTCGGTAGCGGCGGACTAAACTGCCGTTAATTACTCCATGCCTTTTGAGCGAGGGAACCTCCGATTGATGGGTCAAACTAGTCATGCGAACTCAATGTGCAGTGTGTGTATGTGTGTGTCTTGAGAAGTTTTGGGTATATCGGGGGCCTCGCCGAGTTTACGGGGGTCCCGCTACCCGGATAGCGGGCTGGGGGTCAAGGGGGCTAGCATCCCCCTTGCGGGGTGCTCGGAAACGTCCCGTTAGAAATTTTTTCCAACAGGGGAGGTATTTTTATTAGGAAACGTTTGAAAAAAAAGAGAGGTGGGAGCATCCTAAGGACACATGAGATAACACATGACCACTGGGCGCCAGCGGGCCACGTGCCAGGCGCGTGGGTGATGAGGGCCAGCGGGTCACGTATGTGGCACGTGGCCGCTAGAAGGGTCACGTGCGCGCCACATGATCGCTGGACGCTAGCGCGTCACGCTCGCGGAGCGTGGGCGTTGGGTGCCAGAAGGGTCACGCGCGCGGCATGCGACCGCTGGGCGCCAGCGAGTCACGTGCGCGGCGCGCGACCGCTGGAAACACCATCGGAAGAAGAGGCTTAGCCCCTGAGCTGGGAGTTGAACTCCCAAGGGCTCTTAGAGTTAAACTACTAAGAGGATTGTATTTGGAGTTAAACTCCTTTGAGAATTTGGATCTTGGAGTTGAACTCCTCAAAGGTTGATTTGGAGTTAAACTCCTAAAGGATTTAGATCTTGGATAGTGAAATAAGCTCCCTTTTCGTGCCTTTGACTTCCTAAAATGGGTTCTTCTGAGATGGGTTCCTTCTTTCTCCTCTCTTCTTGTTGGATCTTGGAGAAATGGGGCATTGAAATTAAAAGTCTCCTTTTTAGAGATTTGACAGAAGATCCGAGCTCCCCTTCGAGGGTTTTATGGTAAAAAACTATTGCTTTTTAGGAAAAAAAGAGTTAAATTCTTGATTTAATTCAAAATAAGGAAAAATGTTTAGAACCTTGAGGAATGAGAAGGAGACACAGAACTCTAATTTTTTAGGGGAATGAATATTTTTTCATTTGATCATAATATTGCCTTATATAGGGCTTACAAGTTTACACATAGCCATTTGGGCTTTACAAAATGACATTTTACCCTTTCCATGCCCATATGCTTATTTCTTTTTGCACATGAGCCATGGGCTTTATAAAAATTTGATTTTTTGCTCATTTATTTTACATTCATGCATGAAAATTATATCAAACTTATTTATTACATAATTTTCTTCTTAGCATGGGGAAGGCCGGTCGCTTCATGTTTGGGCTCGACTTGGGTATGGGCCCACTTGGCCTGGGCTTGGACTCACTTGGCTTGGGGTTGGCTTTGACTTGGTCAACCGGGATGTAATTTTTGACCCCAACAACAGTGTTATGAGATAAGCAAGATAATAAACATAGTATATGAAAATTCATTGTCTCGATATCACAAAGCTATGAATAGTATATCAATATCAAGATATTAATCAAGAGCAAAGCATGAGATATTGATATATTATATATGTATACACGTTATATGAAAAGCAATATATGGAACACATGTATACATATACATATTTACGATGTCAAACAAGTAGGCAAGATCACAAAATATGACATCATAAAAACCTATTTATAATCTGAACATCGAAACAATGAAAAGAAATAGTATTTCAATATCCAAGTATATAAAAAGGTAAAGCTTGAGATATTGAAATATTATTCGACATATACACGTTATATGATATGCAAGCTAACAAATATGTGCATACAAGTTTACTGTCGATAAAAAAGACAAGATAAAGCACGTGACACTAAACACCTATTCATGTTTTGAATCACATCATCATAAAATCATCAGTCATCAAGCCACATCATTACAATAATCACCATGTCATCAACATATGTCATCAAAAGAATGCGGAGACCATTGGTGTTATTACGGTAGAACACTGAATGATCATGAGCACACTGTCTGAGGTCAAACGAAATAACTACCTCGGTAAACTTCCCAAACCATGCTCGAGGAGAATGTTTCAAGCCATACAATGAATTCTTCAAGCGACAAACTAGACAAGCCCCCCGAGCTACAAAACCAGATGGTTGCTCCATATAGACCTCTTCTACCAAAGAACCATGAAGGAACACATTCTTCACATCAAGCTGATGTAACGACCAATGATAAGTAGCCGCAAGAGACATAACAAGATGAACAAAGATCATCTTGGCCACATGAGAAAAAGTCTCATCATAATCAATCCCATAAGTCTGCGATTATCCTTTAACAACCAAACGTGCCTTCAAGCGGGAAAGATTCCTATTAGGATGAACCTTCACAGTATAGACCCAGAGACACCCTACCGCCTTCTTCCCAGTTGGAGGAGGAATCAAATCCTAAGTCCGATTCTGTTATAGGATGAGCATCTTATCAATCATAGCATCAATCCACCATTTATGAGATGAAGTATAGGAGAGGGACTTAGGTAAAGCATGAGAGTCGAAAGAGGAGAGAAACACCCGATATATCATAGATAAATGAGAATTTGCTACATGAGCTATTGGGTGAGAAGTACAGTTTTGGGTGCCTTTTCGTAAGACAATAGGGGGATCAATATCAGCCTCCGTTGGAGCTTGAGACTTCGAGAGATCAACAATAGGAGGCTGAGGTTCAGGAGCCGTATAGGCTCGATGGGCATACGCCGTTGTAACCGGTGGTGTACGGCCCAATAATAGGGAATCAGGGATGAAAAGTGGGTCAATGGAAACAGTACAGATGACCTCCAACAGCTCGGGGGGTTGGGGTGGAGAATCAACTGACTCAAAGGAGTGCTCTCCTGTGACAGCAGATATGAGATATCTAAAGGAAAGTCACTGTCCATATCTACAAGAATATGAAATGTAGAAAAATATAGGGTGGACTCATGAAAAATCACGTCAACCGATATAAATTGACGACATAATCCAGTGCAATACCTAGTTTTACCTTGTAATTATCCGTATTTATTTTAATAAATATTTTTCCAGATAATTTTCCTATTTTCTTTTCCTAAAAAAAAAAATCTTTCCTAATCTCCTTTTTATTTTCTAATTCCTAATTCCTACATACTTTAACCTAACCTAAAACCCCAACAGCCCGGCCCATTCTCCATGTCTTCCTCTCTTTTCCTTCTTTCTTTATTTTCCATTTTCCTTGCCCTTATGACACCCCAGGCCTAAGCCTAACCACCCAAACCCAAGCCAAACCTCTCTCTCTCTCTCTCTCTCTCTCAAAACCGAAAATTCTCAATAACACCAATTTAATTATCTCTTAAATTCCCTTTAATCCTCTTAATTCCCCTTTCTCTCTGTTCATGGACAGAGCTCTCTTTTTCTTGCTAAATTCTCACCATACTCTGTCTCTCTCTCTCTCTCTCTCTAAAGAAGCTCCAAACCTCTCTCCCCCTCCCTCTAACTCCCTTCACCACCTATGACCTCCCAGTTCCTCCACCTTCTCTCTCCTAACTGCAAGCAACCACCGCCGCACCACCAAGCCTCCACGAGCCAAACTCCATCTTCTTCTTCTTCTCCCTCCATTAAAACACCAAACTCCAACACCCCCGCCGTTGAGGCCGCCGCCGCAACCACCTCTCTGGCCGACGCCTCTGCCCACTGCACCGACCCCACGCCATCGCATCATCACCGTTGCCGTGGTACCACCACCATGCCCATCGTCGTGGCCAAGCCGTGCCCCCTGTCGCTGCTATCGTCCGTGCCCAAGCTATGTTCACCAGCGCCGACCACGTCACCACCAGCCTTCTCGCAGTCGCCTAGATCCCCTCTACTCACTGCCGTCGAGCTCCGCTACTGTTAAACCCAAATTGATGCCACCGTCGAGACCCAACATTTCATTGAACACCTGTAATCGTTGCAAAAGCCGCTGTTCCGGTCGCCGTCGTCGCCGTCCAAGCCATCGCCACTTTCGCTGAAGCTGGTACCGTCGTAAACGCAATCTCCGTCGCAACGTCAGGCACGTCCGTCGTAGTCTGTATCGCGTTCGAGCCACACTCGCGTCGCATCGTATCGTATGTCGAGACGAATACTCTGCACGTCCGTCACTTCTATATCATTGATCTAAAGCAAGTGAAATTCGTATCACTTGTTTAAATTATGCTATATATATACATATACGATTATAATAATTAGTTGATAATTGGTGATGATAAGTATGTGTGTGTGTATCTATCCATCTATTTATCGAGAGTGTTTGATATGAATCATTTAAATCAAAACCTAACTAAAAGTCCCCCATTTTTGTTATCGATAGATAGATATGTTCGCTGTTAACAAGTAATGCGTAGAATTTGAGCTCATGACATCGAAGTTTAGTTTATGAAATGATGCCCCAAGTTGGTACATGTGGTCTCGTAAAATTCATAGTAAATTCAATGTAAATCCTTTTGCGTCGTTCTTGGTCTCGTATTAAATCTGACTGGACAATCTATAAAACCATGTTACTTTTTACTGAATATTTCCATCTTACAATAATGAAAATTGGAGAGAAATACGGCTCTGGACTGCAGTCCAGAGCAGTACTTCTGTCGATGCCTGATTTGAAACATACATATATATTTTTAAAACTCTGATAATATGCGGAGACCCATATCTTTGCGTAGATAATCGAGTTATCTAACTATTGTTACTAGTTTCATTAAAATTTATTGTTGTTTGATATTTTAAAAGCATTTTAAATTGTCTGCATGTCCTGCTGTTTTCTGCGGTGACAATTTATACGTATTAATCTTAAACAGAACATAACTCTCTGTATACAATGGTTATTACTGATCCGTCTATTGCGTTGGAAATTCAATTGATAAATCTAAATATTACTGAACTGTAGCGGCCCTTAATTCTGAATATAATTCATATCAAACTGCGCTTGAAGTTAGACTTTCAGTTCTGAAACTGGAATTCCAGCAGCATACATCTGTTTTAAAATGAACATAACTTTCTAACCAGAATGCCTATTGAGATGAAACCAATTTTACTGGTTAGATAAACGTGTCTAATTTTTATGATTTTTATATTTTTTTTACCCGATTTTGCATGTATGATTTATAATGAATTTTGCAACTAAATGTCTTTGGCTGTCCTTATTTAGTTGTAGTTCATTTACTGCATTTTTACCATATCACGTCATTGCTTTGCACCTATCGATTAGTGACTATTTATTCTGATACCTAGTGATTGTATTGTATTGTCGAGTGATTAGTGTTATCGATTGAATTGTGATGAGTACGTCAGTGAAAGAGATTAAAAGCCAGCCTGATATAAGTGAAAGCATGATTGAGTAGTGAAAGTAATGCGTATTTGTACACGACCAATCTGATACATGCACATATAATATAACCTAGGGAAAATGGGGAAATTGAGACGGAATCAAACTCGTATTTAGCAAGGTTTAGCGATTTAGAGGATGATCATTCAATATTAGCGATATATATAGTTTGCCTAGCGGCAAGGCTACAGGATTATATCCCGGGTACAGTTTCGACCGTAGTCTCGGAAATGCATGGGACCCTTGTTAAACATGAGAACACATTCCACCGTTCGAATTCAAATGATATAAAGACTGATAGATTAGTGACATGTATATTACCTTATACTATTATCATGAGTTACCTATTATACTGCTTACATGTTTATGTTATTTTACTTTCTCGCGTTGCCGTTATATAGTTTCTAGTTCATGTTTATGGTCCTTGCAACATACGATATATTGTTATATTACCATATCGCGTCGTCCTGACAACCAGAGTATGCATGCTCAGAGAAGAAGTGGAACCAGCCCAGATCAGGACCTACCCTAGTTCGAGGAGATTATAGAGCTCTAGACCAGCGACGTCGGCTTTATCATTCCTTTGTTATCATTTGGTTAGTTGTTTCCCCAATCGCTTAAACCATTGTATCCATTGCACTCTGATTCATTTAGAAGTAATAAATTTAGTGACTGCATTTCTCGTTATCTGTGATATGTTTACTATTTACCATGTAATGCTAGAAACCGAAGTGTGACTACGGCGAGATTATTTCTTGACCGTAGGAGTATGACTGGTCTAATCACCCATCGTATTCCGCATTTTGGGAAGTGGGGTGTGATATGGTTTTATTGGTATTAGAGCATCAGGTTTAGAATGAGATTATAGTTCCATGTAGGGATCCCTTGATTTATACTATGTTATATTGCCTTTCACTTTCATATAACCGTTGCTTTGCCTTACCTTTGGTTATCAATTCTATATCATATCTTGATCCTTGTATCTTATCGTCTGCAAATTTTTGTTTCAGGACCTTGACTTTCCGTGACACATCTTCCATCTCCACTCTCCTGGGTCAGACCGCCGAGATTTTGGGTGTACTGCAGGACATGGTGGAAGCCCATGTGTGGATGAACGATCTCTTGACCGAGGGATTAAGGAATCAACAAGTTCGAGCACTAGGAAGAGTTCCCGATCATGGGGGAATCTTTATTAGTAGAAGTGGAGTGCAAATGAAGCGTTCTTCAGACCTATCGCAGCGTAAGGCGATGTTCTGCAACTATTGTGTCATACTTAGAAGCATTGCTGCCTAGCGAACGGGCAGTGTTTTATCTACGGGTCTGGTGATCATTAGGTTAATAGTTGCCCAAGGGGATCACAGATCCGAAGACTATTTGGTGCGCCCGTACTACATCGGAAGGCAAATACTTGTAATTACTGTAAGAAGCCGAGGCACCTTCAGAAGGAATGTCGCATGGCCAAAGGACAGTGCTTGATTTGTGAATCTGGCGAACATCGGACAACGGTTTCCTTCAGAGGTCCGAGATACAAGGAGAATCCGGGCAACAACAGCAGTCGTTCGGCACTCCAGGTCGGAGGGGTTCATCTCTGGTATCTCAGCAGCAATTCTTTGAGCAGAGGAAGGCAATTATTGGCTGTGATCGAAGACAAGCTTCCATCCAGACGGCCGAACAGGCATAGACCGTTGAAGATGCCGTCGCAGGTACTGCATTAGTATCTTTAATTTCTGAAACTGCACATTTTGAATCTAGTACATTGCACTGCTTTAAATCCACGACGTCATCCTACACTCTGATCTAAGAAGACTCACTATACTTAGACCCCCAACTTAGTTGATACTATGGTTTAGCACCGCACCCCTGGCTCCCTTTTCTCGATTAGATCGTATCTTACCGCATGCCCTTGTTGGAAATTGTCAAACCCTAATACCCTTGTTGACTTATATCATTCCCTGATTTTCATCCTTTATCATCATTCTTGATAACTCAATTTCCATTTACATTTCCTCTATTCGAGTGCTTGCTCGCAGCGTCGATCTTCGAGGTTGTTTACTGCAATCCATGCTCTAGATAATCTACTATAAATTACTAGTATTATTTTTCTATTACTGTAAGAGAATAATGGAGGAAAGGTGCCATGGAAGGGAATTTCCTCCTATTGTATCGAAAAAATATACCCTCCATGATTTTATTTGACGATCGGCATCCATCATTTTCATTTTTATCATCTAAGATATTGATACACCAAATTTTATTTGATTCCAACACTTTTCATCGTTGATTTAATGGGTGCAAAATTAACGGTTTACCGACAATAAAACTTTTTACATTGCTAATTCAACGGTGATAAAAATGGTGGAATCATATGAAATTTGGTGTATCCACATATTATATGATAAAGATTATGATGATGGGCGCCGATCGTCGAAAAAAATGGTAGAGAGTTTAGTTTTTTGACGCCATCTGACAAAAAAGCCTTCTAGGGCCTCTTTTCTACATTATTCTCTTACTGTAATTACATTTAGTGACATTGTTATCCTAAATTTAGCTCTCTCTATTTTGTATTCAGTTATGTTTCTCATTTGCGTGTTATTAAGTATTTTTTTTTACTTACTTATTTTAAATACTCTACTATTTTCCAATTTTTCAACCGTTCTAATTTATACTGTATATTTTTTTCTCGTGAATTTTTTCCTACTGATGTTTTTTCCTATATTATCGTCGTTTTAATATGTAGTTCTATTTTTAATGCTTTTTGTTTTAATTTTCTCTGCTTTTAACTACAGAATGTCACTTCAAGTTATTTACTACTCTATATTTTCTTTAACTTTTTATTGCTTATATATTGTTATCATTCGTATTCACTTTATTTATTAGTGTTATTTTGTTTAACTCTCAAAATCTATACTTATTAGCGGTTTGGTTTTTTCGTTAATATAAGTTTCATCTTGATTTTCTACATGGTATTATCATTCCTTTTATCTTGAGGTCGCGGGAGAGGGGCACGGGTCGTGGGTGCGAGGGAGGCGGGGGTATGGGAACGACCGCGACGTGGGGTAAAAAGAAAAGAGCGGGAAAAGAGCGAGGAAACGAAGACGTGGGGAGGAAAGAAGAAGACGGGTTCGGGTTCGGGTTCGGGTTCGGGTCGGGTTAGCTAGGGAAGGGTTTGGGCTGTGGTTCAATGGGCCATGAATAAATAATAAAAGAGTAAGAGAGGGAGTGTGGGCTGGGCTGAGGAAAAATAAGAGGGAGATAGAGAGGGAGTGGGCTGGGTTTAGTTTAAGAAAATAAAGGAATTAGTTTAAATTAAGGTAAGGTATTTATAATTTAAATTAATTGGAAAATTTTGTAGAAAATTTGGGAAAAATACTTGGAAGTTTATTTATTAAAATATAGTAATTATTCATAGGGACTGGGTGTTAAAACATTATACATCCATACTAAAGTTTTACCGTTTTCGGATACTCGTTTGCATTCATATCATAATATACATATAGCTGCATTTACAGATCCCATTATTATATATTATTGTTATATTAACACCCCATGATAATAATGTGCATCCCATTTAGTCTTGGAACTGTAAATGTAACCTTAATCAATGTTTGTGCATCCATACCATTAATTATATATCAATTTGCGTGCCATGTCACATTGTTTCATACTATTGTTGTATTAGTACTCCATGTTCAATAGCGTGCATCCTACATAATCATGGAACTGTAGTTGTAACCCTTGATAGTTATTTAAGCATGCATGTTCATTTGTGTCTACATACCATTAATTCTGCATACCTAATTGCACCCCATATTACATTAACTCATATTATTAATACATTAGTACCCCATACTTGATATTGTGCATCCTGCTTAGTCATGGTATAACCCCTGGTGGATATTTGTACACCCATGATTTTATCGTACATCCGTATTCTACCTTGATTCAATACTTGCTACATTTTACTGTTGGGCACCCACTTAATACATGTACACTATCTGACATGACCTGATATATCACTACTTGACATGTTACCTGATTCTGTTTCTAATGCCGACAATCCTGACATGTTGTCCCGATGGACATATCCTGTTGTCTGTATAGACAAACCTGTACCTGCTTGATCCTGTGTTGGCATTAGCTCTAGATTTATCAATACCTGACTTGAACACATAACTTGGGGGTATAGGGAAATCAATGATGAAACCTGACTTGTAACTCGACAGTTTGATATTTATACTAATCAGTTTTACGGGCTAGGCCAACCCGGGGATGCTGCTGCTGACATCATTCATCTGTACATGTTTCTTGTTTAGTGCCTAGCGGAATGTCTCGGATTCAGCCCGAGAATCTGGAC
Source organism: Agapanthus africanus (assembly GCA_030015575.1). Taxonomy (NCBI): domain Eukaryota; kingdom Viridiplantae; phylum Streptophyta; class Magnoliopsida; order Asparagales; family Amaryllidaceae; genus Agapanthus; species Agapanthus africanus. The sequence goes on along the minus strand of JASDDO010000008.1, from coordinate 112,009,851 downwards.
CGTGGTCCCGGGCACGCACGAGATACTATTGAGTTATATCGATGATTCATTAAATTGATTTCAAAGACTTGAGAATAGTTAACCCAGTAGTTTAATTCAGATTACTCACCGCACGTCACATGTGCTTATACCCTTCACTGTTTCTTATTCGTGTTACTGTTATACTTTTATTACTGTTCATACTCATGCCTGCATGACTTGTTATCCCCTGATTATATTATTATTGATATTGTGACACACTGACGTCTGGGTTTTGCATGGCCCAGATCCTCTACCTTTGTCGCAGGCTGATCAGGAGTATTTCCGCCGTCAGGCCGAGCAGTGAGGATCCTGTTAGTATCCAGTTAGTTTAGTTATTTCCGTACTTTCCAGATGTTACTGTTTATTGGATCTATTGCTTCCGCATATTATTTCTTGACTCGTTATTTCTGGCTCATGGACATGTACTAGATAGTTTATTTTATTTTCCTGTTCTTGATATCTATAGACAGTCGTAATGTGACTGTGGAGAGATATTTCCTAGCCATAGATAGCATGGTTGGCTCTATCACGTGCCGATCTTAGCGCACTCTGAGAAGCGGGATGTGACACTATGTGTGTGATCTATCGTAAATTTTTCAAGTTATATGGTATTGGTCGTCATAAAATAGTGAATATCTGTTCAGTGCATTTCTGCCTATTTTCGTGCTTGCTTTATACCTGCTGCATAGTGATCGTTCATATTGAGATCTTGCGACAGTTTTGCATTGTCGATATATTAGTGTTAGTGACTGGGTTGTGGCAAATATGACAGTGATATTGATACGTGGAAAAGTGATTGAATGTGACAGCGATACGTATTTGTTCACGACCTATCTAATACTTGAATGCATACTATAACCTGGGAAATGGAGAAATCAAGATGGAATTGAACTCGTATTTAGCAAGGTATAGTGATTTAGAGGATGATCATTCGCTATACACACACACATTAGGTCGTGGGCTTAGTGGCATGGCTGACAAGGTTATGTCCCGGGCACAGCGGACCGTAGTCTCGGGCATGCACGAGACCCTTGTTAAACACGAGCATCCTTTCCACCATTTGATTTTATTGACTTGGTGACCGATAACTAGTGACATACATATTGTCTAGTTTACTGACATGATACCTATATTGCACTATTCATATTCAATTGATGTTTATTATACTCATGTTCTACATTCTGTTGCACTTCTCATGTTTAATAACATTGCATATCCTTTGTATAATTATTGCTATATATATCGTCCTGATGACCTGAGTGTGCATGCTCAGAGGACGAAGTGGACCCAGCCCAGGAGCAGTACTTGCCATTCGAGATCGCGGAGATCTAGACTGCATCATAGGCATCATTTCTTTTGCTTTCAGCACTTTGTATTTCATTGGTTAGTTTTTATTCCGCAAAATAATGTATTTCGGACTTTTTTATTGCAATATAATAAAATTGTGAACTGTGATTTTCCTTTACTATAGTAATGTTTACTGACTACCATGTAATACTAGAAGCCGAAGTGTTATTACAGCGGGATTATTTTCTGACCGTAGAAGGTATTCCATATTTTCGGAAGCGGGGCGTGACAGTGAGGTTGTCACCTTTGTTACAGTAAAAGCTGGATTCTTGTTTACCATCATAATCGAGTAAATGTTAATTGTTTTGGCTTTATAAACTAGTTGCTTGTCTGTGGCAAATCACTAAACCTTGGCTGCATTCACCTAAAATCCTGTGGACTTACCATCTGTTTTTAATGCATGACAACCTCACCCGAACGGAGGTTAAACAACATGGAATTAATTATATTCTTAAGCCCATCGGAGAGTACTTGATTGCGGAAATTAGCAAGAATTTCTCAATTCATCAACCCCAGTATTCCATGGCATATGCCACTTTAAAAGACAAAAAGAAGAAGAAATTGTTGAGGCAAGATATTCATCAAGTTTTCACCTTCTCTATTACTCTTCTTTCCTTCAAAGCCAAGAGAAAAATAAATTTCTGAGTCTTCAAATCCTGTATAATGAGAGCTCTTTCCTTTGTTGAATAAATGAGGGATCATTTTTCTTTCTTTTTTAACTGTGTGTGTATGAGAGTAGTTATAAAATTACTCCCTCATTTTGAGGGAAGTGGGAGAAGAGAGCAACTCCTCATTTATTTCATTTCAATTCTTTTTGGCTCTAACAATAATATCAATTGGCTACTGGGCGGCGATGGAAACATGCTACCAAATATGTACTGGGTCTTCATCTCTTCATGTAGACTCAAATAGCGTGGGTGTAGGTTGTTGATACCATTGAGACTTTGCAGCACTCGGGCATATGTTTGGATAACCGTTGATCTGTCTCGAGTGTGATCTTTTTGTGCTAAAATCTATCTCTTGTGTCCCTAAAACCTATAACATGTAGTGTGTAACAGACAAACCTTAGTTGCACTTACTTATATACAAAAAGATACAAAGCGGAAGTATATAATACAAATAAAGGCGATGAACAATACTGTAGAGACAAATGCTTAGATATTGCTTTGAAACTATATGATAGTAAACATAAACAATTATGTCTAAAATTATGACCTTCTCTTCTAAATATAAATAAAATCAAATAACAACCGAATAAAGGCTCAAACCTGCTTAGAGGATCAAACCTGCTCCTAATAATTTGAGATTCATCAACAAAGGCTTGCATATTTATGATATTCTCGCTCAAAGCTTGGTGGATGGCAACCATTCTTTTACAATCATCTTACCATCCAAACTCTATTATCTCCATATTTCTTTAATTTATATGAAACCATCAATTTATCAACTGGTAGAACCATTTGATACGAGATAGTTCCTTACACTTTTAAGCTTGTAGTGGCCTTGGGAATGGTCAAGATGACACTTGAACGCTGGATCCACTCACAAAACAAATCAAAGTCCAATTTTGGGTCATAATGAGCGTGGATACTCGATTGTTTATAAAAGTAGTGAATGGGAAAGATAGTAAATGCAAGAAAGAGGAGTAAATGAGAGAAAATAATAGAGTCTATTATATGATATAATACAAATGAGATGCAATGAACAGTTGCCAGATTCATGATGGTTAGAAAGACAGGGTTTGTTGGTTTTGCAAGTCAAATAGGAATCAGATTTTTTTTTTAAAGATATTAAAATTTAACTCCAAAGTCCTAACTTTTATCTTGGCATACTTTAAATTGGAATGTATATAATCAGAATTATATCAACCTATACCATGAGATATCCAAGTTATCAAACAATAAACCTGAAAGTTGTGACAATTCGAGACATTTTTTTAGGGGGGCAAGATATTAGACAACTCTATTTTGTGTGTGACAAAAAGAGCAGGGCAAAACGCCTGTCCCATAACTTTGTGTTAAAAAGAGAATTAGTTTAGGAATCTACTAAATACACATCATGGTTTAGTATCTAAGAGAAGACGGCCTTACAAATCAGTGTTTACACGACGTATACATCACCTGGATTACCTCCTATCAAGCGCAACCTTAGGGACATGGTCTTGAAATAAGCTCCCAACTTTTAACCAAAAAAGGCATTAATGGTAAAGCATACTTAAGGAGATAAAAGGAGAGAATTAGTTTAGGAGGAAGGTTAGAGAGATCCGTTTGATCGAGTATGCTACTAATCGATCTCTACCTGTGATTGTTGTGTGTGCTTCTGGCGGAGCATGTATGCAAGAAGGAAGTTTGAGCTTGATGCAAATGGATAAAATATCTTCTTCTTCATATAATTATCAATCAAATAAAAAGTTATTCTATGTATCAATCCTTACGTCTCCCAGTTTTGGTATGTTGGCAGATATCTATGGGAAAAAAGCTGGAAAGAAAAAAGAGAGAGGATGATATTTAGAGAGAGAAACATAGCTAAACTATTTAGTAGCATTTTCTTAATTTTATCCTTTTCAGGTATTTACAGGAATAGGAAGATTCAGCTTTTTCCCAACCAGTCCATTTGTGTAATTCAATCTTAAGTTTTATTTAATTTCTCTTCTTTGCAACTCTGTTATGGTGTTTTCCTTTTTCTTTGGGTTTTTTTTGCCGGGGGGGGGGGGGGGGGCAGATTAGCTTATTATAGATAGCTTGTGTTTAGTCCAAATTTTATGTAGGCGATGAATATGCATGCTCAAATTTTGTCGGTTTAACTGTTGCATCTCTGTTATCAAATTGTTTAGCATTATGAAGTGATTTCAGGCTTATTATCAATTACAAGGAACATTCATATATAAACTCATTCCACATGTAAGAATGTAAAATTTATTCTGTCTCATGGGCATGAACTGATAAAAACAAGACTAAATTGCACAAATGTACCCATCAGTTTTCACGTTTTTTTAGATTGATTCCATGAACTTTAATAATTAGAGATAAGTACCATGGACTATTTTTTTTGACGTAACTACCGTACGACGTTAGCTTTTGTGTCTTAATGGACCATTATACCACTCGAAATTGTACATTTATGCAATTTAGCCTAAAAACAAAGAAGAAGAGGAAAACGGAAGACAGAAACTTGCAAGACAGAGGAAGGCTCGTCATAAAAATAAATGGCTGAATTATTCCCTCTACATATATGCACTTTATCCCAATCCCGGCCTCTTTAACTATAACATATAAAAATATCAAAAACAAGAGAAAGAAAAACGAAAATCATGCATCCGTTTTAATTTACCCGCCCCAATTAATTAAACGGTGTAGTGTTGTTGAATTGTGTCGATGTCCAACCCCTTGAGCTTTACAACGGACTCGACATGTCCCTTGAGGGTGTGGAGCTCTCGAAGCCTGGCAACTTCAGCACGCTTCTTGGCCTGCTCTGCAATCTCAGATAGCTCTCTATAGTCACTCTTGTCATTGAACAAACCCGACGATTCGGCCGTCTGAAGGCCATGGAGTGTTCTTTGAGCTAGAGCCCATTGTGCCTCCCTCTCTCCTCTTCCATAATCCTTCTTTGAGGTGAAGGCAGTCTACGTACAATTGATCAAAAAGTAGCAGAAAAACAAATTAATGTCAGATGTGCTAAAGCTACAAAGTTAGTTCTGCGTTGCTATATTTTCATGAGAAAAACCAAATCAAAAATAGTTTACGAACCTTGTTCTGAATGAGGTTGTCCCATGCCTTTCCACTCAAAGCATAACGGATGATGAACTTGAGGATATCTTGAGGGATATAGGTGATGAGGGTGTAAGCCCAGATGATTCCTGCCCATCCCCATCCGATGCCTTGGATTCTTGCAAAGCTCCAGCTTGCATACACTGCTATGCAAGTAGCCACCTTCCATGAAATTAAATTGAAAGATAATGATATAAGATTCTTGACATAGAATTTGTATTGATCGATCGGTAGTGAAAGAATGAGCTAAAGGAATCAAGCAAGCTCACCAATTGAGCAGCGAAGAAGGCGAACACGAGCAAGAAACCAGGCCGCTCAACGAATGACCAGCTTCTTGATCTGGTGACGAAGATAAGTGCCTGACTGATGATGCTCACTTGAAGGTAAAGAGCTGCGGTGAGTTCATCTATGTTTCCATTGATTTGCTTCACTCCAAATTTCTCCTACGTTTGTTAGGGAACAAGAAGAAGAAGAAGAAGAAGATTTATTTTCTATGTTTCTTTGTTCAAAAATTTGCTTGTTACGATTAGGTTTTGAGCGCTCACGGGGAAGAAGTCGGTGTCATGAACAAGCCAGAAGAAAACGACGGTCATAATGGCCTGATATGCTCCAAGAACAATGCCGGTGGCAAAAATTTCATTGAGCTTCCAGGAATCAGGGAGAGGGGAAGGTTTGACACGATCCTTAGAGATGGTCATAATGGTACCATCATTGAGGATTGCGATGATGAGGACCATGAACGGCGAGAAGTCGAACTTCCAGATGAGGGCGATGAGCATGAACCCAAGCACGATACGGATCGTGATGGAAACTGCGTAGATGGTGTAGTTCTTCATCCTCTGGAAGATGGCACGGCTGGTCAACACTGCGCTGACGATCACGGACAATCCTGGCTCTGTTAAGACGATGTCAGATGCGCTGCGGGCAGCGTCGGTTGCATCAGCCACAGCTATACCGATGTCAGCCTTCTTCAGGGCAGGAGCATCATTCACACCGTCACCTGTCATACCGCAGATGTGCTTCCTGTCCTGCAACCTCTTCACAATCTCATACTTGTGCTCTGTACCACATAATAGAAAAGAAAGAAAATGTCAGGCTGTTTCTTCGGATCAAGTAAATGCTAGAAGAATAAATATGTACCAGTATACTGGTCCCTGACAGATTATGCATGGTATACCGACCTATATGAACAAAGTCAATAGATACCTGGAAAGACTCCAGCGAACCCGTCAGCCTTCTCAATAAGCTCATCTATGTCAAGCTCGTTATGCTTGTCACCTAGAAGGGTGGATGAGGGGTACATGTTGGTTCCCATGCCGAGCCTTCTGCCCGTCTCTTTGCCAATAGCGAGCTGATCACCGGTGATCATCTTTACGTTGACACCGAGGTTGAGTGCACGGCGGATGGTCTCAGCACTATCGTGCCTCGGGGGATCAAAGAGTGGGAGCAACCCCAAGAATTGCCACGGTGCGCCCTCGCTCTCCTTTGTTGCCTCGGGCACCTCTTGCCTTGCAACACCCAGCGATCTGAGGCCGCGGTCAGCGAATTTTCCAATCATCTCGTGGACTTTCTTTGCGGCTTCTTCGTTAAGGTTACAGAGATTGATGATCTGTATAGGTAAATTTGAAAGCAAGTTAAATTGCTGATGAGGAAATTGTAGGGTAATGCGTAAGTAATTTTGGAGTAATATACTTGCTCAGGTGCACCCTTGCTAGCTCTGTTCCATTTTCCGTTGGAATCGACATAGGTGATGGCTGTGCGCTTCTCGACTGGGTTAAACGGCAAGAAATGCTTCTCTTCGATCCCGGCTCTGGCCTGCAAATAATAAAATCATGAAGCGCATGAGAAAAAGACAGTAGCATGAACTTAAATCAATGAAAGATAGATGTCTTGATTATAAGGATGCAATGAAAAGTGTAGAAATTATTGCAGAAAACAAGCCATAGATTCACGCAGCATTTATTCCGAGGTTTGCCTTAAATGTGCTTTGGTTGTTGCAGTCTCATTATCAGATCGTAATATAATTCCGGTAACCGAATAAAGGAAAAGGAGAATTTTATTTTGTTTTTTTAAATACATGATTCATGCAACTCTAAATCCTAACAGCTAAACAGCCCTTTAAGCGCAAAACAAGAAAATAACAGCTGATTACCTCCTTAGGGTCAGCAAGCATTCCGACAATGGAAGCATCAATGGCATCCTGGTTCTCAACCCTAGAAGCCCTTGCGGCATACAGAAGCACACCATCAGCATCGATGCCCTTAACGAACACCTCTATCAAGCTCTTGTCAACTGTGAGCTTGTTGAGTGTGAGAGTTCCGGTCTTGTCACTGCACAACACATCCATACCCGCCATCTCCTCAATGGCCGTCATCCTCTTGGTTATGGCTCCCTGTTCCGACAATCTGTGTGAACCTATGGCCATCGTGACTGATAGCACAGTAGGCATGGCAATAGGGATACCGCCGATGAGGAGAACCAACAAATTGTCGATTCCCTCTCTGTATCTGCGGTTTTGGACAGGGTACATGACGATGATCTCAATCAACATTCCCACGGCTATGGAGCATATGCAAAAGTTACCAATAGCAGTAAGCACCTACAAAAGACAGAATAAACGAAGGTATATAAAAATATAATTTAAATTTCCACAAAAGCAATCTTCGTGAGATAAACACTTCACCACAAAGCTTAAACGATATATATCAAGCAGACAGAACATGGTACCTTCTGGAAATGACCGACATTGTTGGTGCTATCTACGAGGTGAGCAGCCTTTCCAAAAAAGGTGTGGACACCAGTCGCAATGACAATCGCCTCGATCTCACCTTGCTTACAGGTAGATCCTGAGAAGACCTCATCACCTGGCATTCTGGTCACGGGGAGGGACTCTCCGGTGAGGGCCGATTGGTCGATCTTTAACGGGTCACCTTCCAAGAGCCTGGCATCTGCAGGGATGATATCTCCTAGCTTAATGCTAACTATGTCACCGGGGACAAGGATCGCGGCCTCCTCCTCTGACCATTTTCCATCTCTCAAAACCTTGGTCTTGGGAGCAAGGCCAGCCATGAGGGCAGCCGCGGCGTTACCCGCATTGTTCTCCTCGATGAAACTAATGGTTGAGTTGATGAGCAAGAGAACAACTATGCCCACAAAGTCTTGCCAATCTGGGGGCTTTCCCTTTTGAATTCAATTGTTATATTGTTAGTTAGTCCAGGGAAAAGAAGAGGAAAATTAAGAAAAACGAAACCTGGAAATTGAATAAATAATTCGTAGGCTGAAAAGAGAATATATATATACTCCTCCATTGGCTAAAGCAATGGCCATGATGGCAGCAATCTCCATGACCCATGAGAGAGGGTTCCACATGAAGCCCAAGAACTTGAGGAACTTGCTATCCTGTAATCATCATGCATGGTTCATTCATTCATTACCTTATGTCATGGGGTAAAGAAGAAATTATCGACCCTACTGTTTCACATGAAGCCTGATTAAGAACGCAGATGTAAATTATTTCTATAAAAGTATTCCTCAAGAATCTCATAGAAGTTCAAATTAATAGAAATGTCTCGCCCATAAAATACTTTAATTTCAAATCGACAAATTTTGAGGTTTATAAAAAAAACAGAAAAATAGAAATGTTAAATACTCTCTTCTTTTTTTTGTTCTACCTGTTTTCCCTTTCTGTAGTAACTTCATTTTACAAGGAATGCCAAGGTTTAACCGTATAATAACTCCATTAATAGTTTGCATTAGAATTGAAAAGGTATATATATGCCCTTGTAAACCTTTTTCTCCTCGAGTTTGTTAAAGCCAAAGATCTGGAGACGCTTCTCCCCCTCCTCAGAGGAGAGCCCCTCCTTGGTACATTTTAGCTGCTCAAATACTTCCTCAACCGGAATCCGCTCCTAAAACAAATTAAGACAAGAACAAAATAATTTTTCAGCCATATCAACTATACAGGAGTATAAGAAGGGGAAAATAAAGAGTACTGAATGCTCACAAGATCGACGGTCTCGTTCTTGACATCCTCCAAGGTGATGGTTTTATTTTCACTTGCCATTATTAATATTCTTTTTTCGTGTTTCCTAACAGAGCATAGAAGATCCAATAAAGAAAGATTATTTTGTTTCTTTTGGAGAAAGAAAAGGGCTTGTGACCTCTATCTTCCTCCTTCTTCCTCTACCTTCTCTCCTTTGCTCTCTTTGGTCAGGCCTTGATAAAACAAATGAAGGGAGGGGGCAATGCCGACAAGAGCTAACGATCCGAGTATGGCTAGTTTTTATAGTGAATTTGGATGGTAGATGAACGAAATGCAACGTGAGGGTTAAAGAGGATCATGACCCGGTCAATTTGGGAAGTATAAGGAGGACCGAAGAATTCTGCCTGTTGTTTTCCTTCTCCCTATTTCAGTCATCTGTAATTTTAAACTTATACCTGTCTATTCTCTAAGAAACGACCCTAACAAATATTTGCTCTAAAATTAATGAAAATAAAATAAATTGTATTATAAATATTTGGACATGGTGTAAACAAATTTACCAATTTTGATGGTTTGTGGGAGGAATAGGCCATTACTTGTTGGGAACTTCGGTTTACTACGAAAAAGCTTTGCTCGTTGATAAGGTTGTTTACGAATATGAGAGTACTCGAAACCACAGGAAATCAAGGATTCGTAAACCGTGACACCGTCGCTAAAACGGGCCTTAAATATTTTCGTACAAAACCACATAGATAAGGGTATTTTAGTGTAATATATCCTTCGTAAAGTCCACTCAGCCGTCTCATTGATCAATTTCATACATAAATATTCCCGGCCAAAAAAAAAGGAAAGGAAAAAAAAGAAGAAAAGAAATCCTTTTCCCAACGTTCAAACTTCAAGAGCAGCGAGAACCAGAGAAACCCTATCCCCCTTTTCGATTGGCAAAGAAAACCCTAACCCTAGTCCTAGCCATGAGAACCTTCCCAAAATCGAATCTTTCTCATCTCCGTCCATGGCGGCGGCGCAGGTTAGCATCTCTTCGAGCCTGTCTTTTTCCCGATTGATTCCTAGTACCCGAACCCGCAAACAGAGGTTTGGATTCAAATGCCGATCGAGTCTCGACAAAGAAGAGGTAAACCCTAAACCTAGATTATTGAAATGAATCAAATTTTCGGTTTTCCTACACTCATGGATTGAAAATTGCAGGACTATTTGATTGATGCACCGGTTTCGATCGGAGACGGATTCTGATGATGCTCGATATCGGTGACCTCCCAGATCATGACACGTGGCAGTTAACGTATCCCAAAGCATGCAAGAAAGGACCTACAGAGGCCGACCAGACTGCTCATATGCCTGTCCTACCAACGAGGCTGGCTCGCCTCCGAGCCGCATAATTGGCCTCCTCGGCCTCACGGCTCGTTCCCGAACTACCGCAGAAACTAGATATCTCGGCTCTCCCGCTCGTCCACGAGCTCTCCCGCCAAGGTCATCTTTCTCGGTCTCATCGACCGACCACCAGCACCGCTTGCAGGCGTAACTGCCATCCAGCGAATCTGGCCATGCGCGAGATCTCCGCCGGCCACATCCCACGTTCCACGCCACCACGATCCCCCATTAACGAGCATGTCTCGCCATTAATGGGAGGTCCCGCTCATCACGCGGGCGTGACGTCGGGAGCGTAACGACCTGCGTGATTCTCGCGCCTGCTGCACCTGCTGCCACCGCTACTTAAACCCATCTTTCAAACAGTCAAGGTAAGCCAATTCTACTCCACTAAGTCGTTACTCTGCTCAGATCTCTAGACTAACTTGATTGTCGGAGGTTCCTCGATAGTACAACCACCCCGGGACTTCCTTGCAGGTAACTCGGCAACCACAACCTCAATCCATTGAGATCCACACGCTTCAGGAGCGACAGCCTCTAGATCCAGACTCAGCCACACATCGCAGCCATCCACAGATCAACGGAAAGCAACATCTGAAGGAGATCCCACCCTCCATCAGCTGGCGCCGTCTGTGGGAAAGTAGATTCCACAAAAACAAAAGTTCGCATCCCGATCTCGAACCAATGGCGAGTGATCGTCACGACGATCCAAGAGCCAACCGCCACCTCCCTCTCAACGGAGGCACAGACGAGCCTCCTCCGCCGACGTACTCGAAAACCCGATGGGCACCGCTAAGTTTGGCTCCAAGGTCTTACGCCAGAGGGTTTCGCCCAGAGTCTCGTCGCACCCCTGTCCCTTACGAGGCGGTGGCGGTCAGCTCGCCTGTTCGCAGGCATGACCGGCACCCCCTCCCACGACGGGATCGCGCACGCGAGACTCCCCACGGCAGCTCAAAAACAACCCCGCCAAAGGACGTAAGGAACCCCACCGAAAGGATCCGGGGCTCGTCCAGAATCATGGTCGCGACGGCGGGGGGTACATCAAGTTCCTACGAAGCTCAGCACCCCACGCCAGCCCCGGGGGTCGACGGCCGGCCAAGGAAGAAGGCCAGGGAGACCGAGCCAATCACTTTTGACGACGGGGACTTTCACGGCATATCCCTGGCCCACAACGACCCCGTGGTGATTACGGCTCGGGTCCATCAATACGAGGTGCACAGGATCCTGGTCGACTCAGGAAGCTCGGCAGATATTCTCTTCTACGACTGTTTTCTGCGCATTGGGCTCACCACGGCAGACCTAAGGCCGACCTCCCACATCCTTTCAGGATTCACTAACCACTCCATCCCGGCGGAAGGAGTAATCACTCTACAGTTCAACGTCGGGAAGGCCGGCCATATGCGGACAGTGCCAACGGAATTCATCGTAGCAAGAATCCCATCGGCCTATAACATCCTTCTCGGTCGCCAGATGTTGAACTCCCTCCGGGCCCAGATATCGACCTACCACCTGGCGATGAAGTTCCCTCTCAAGCAGGGCGGGATAGATCCGGTCTACGGAGACCAGCGAGTTGCAAAGGTTTGCTTCACCGCAACATCTTCATCGGAGGAGCCGGCCGACGATGTCGAAGGCGGGGGTGACATCAGGGGTTCCCTGGATACTCGAGACGAGCAAAAAGAGATCCGAGGGACCCCAGTAGAGCCTCTGACAGCGGTCCCCCTTGTAGAAGGGGACGACAAAAGACTCGTTCAGATCGGGTCGCTTCTGACAGGTCCTCAACGAGACGACCTGGTTCATTTCCTCATAAACAACTCTGACGTGTTTTCCTGGGCACCTACTGACATGCCGGAGATCGACCCTAAAATTATATCCCACAAGCTCGGGGTAGATCCTACGGTCCGACCCGTCAGACAGAAGAAGCGAAGCTTCGCCTCATCCAAACAGAAGGCTATCGAGGACGGGGTAGACCGGCTCCTCGCCGCCAACTTCATTCGTAATGTGCCCTATTCAGAATGGCTAGCAAACGTCGTCCTGGTCAAGAAGTCAAGCGGGAAGTGGCGCATGTGCGTCGACTTCACCGACCTCAACAAGGCCTGTCCCAAAGACAACTATCCCCTATCTTGGATAGATCAGCTCGTCGATGGCACGGCAGGCCACGAGCTATTGAGCTTCATGGATGCCTTCTCTGGCTACAACCAGATCCGCATGAATCCGGCAAACGAAGATCTCACCGCATTCACGACGGACCGGGGGTATACTGCTACAAGGTGATGCCCTTCGGACTCAAAAATGCCGGGGCTACGTACCAACGGCTGGTCAACCGCATGTTCAAGCCACAGATCGGCAGGAATATGGAGGTCTACGTCGACGATATGCTGGTCAAATCAGTCTTGTCGACCGACCATGCCAAGGACCTGGGTGAGGCCTTCGAGATACTCCGCAAGTTCAAGATGAAGCTGAACCTGGCCAAGTGCGCATTCGGGGTCACCGGGGGAAAGTTCCTCGGTTTCATGGTCTCTCACCGCGGGATCGAGGCTAACCCGGAAAAAATCGATGCTATCCTCAACATGACGGCGCCCAAGACCAACGTCGAGATCATGCGACTGACAGGGCAGGTAGCCGCTCTGAGCCGCTTCATGTCGAGGTCTGGGGAAAAATGCCTCCCATTCTTCAAAGCTCTAAGGAAAATTCCGAGGTTCGAGTGGTCAGAAGAGTGCCAGACCGCCTTCGACTAGTTAAAAAGGCATCTTGCAACGCCACCGCTGCTCACCCGACCAGTTGAAGGAGATCAGCTATCTCTGTACCTGGCGGTATCCGACCAAGCAGCAGGCTCAGTGCTCATACGAGAGGTCGATGGAGCACAAAAACCGGTGTACTACATGAGCCACGTCTTCAAAAACGCAGAGACGAGATACCCAGCCATAGAGAAGATTGTCTTGGCACTCATTGTGGCCTCAAGGAAGCTGCGACACTACTTCCAGGCGCATACTATCCTCATTCTCACCGAGCGCCCGCTGGGGGCTATCCTCGCCTCACCCGAATCCTCGGGTCGATTAGAGAAGTGGAAGTGGGAGCTGTCCCAGTTCGACATAAAATACCGCCCAAGGCAGGCCATCAAAGCACAAGCCTTGGTCGATTTTATCATCGAATGCACCATCCCCAGCAACGGGCCGGAGTCCACGCCGGCCCTCGCGGCTCAGCACCCAATCGTGGGGAAACCCGACTCGGTCCCAGAGTGGGTCATTTATGTTGACGGGTCCTCAACCGAGGAACGCTGTGGCGCCGGCCTCATCATTCGGGGCCCGAACGAGGCAGAAATAGAGTACTCCCTAAAGCTCGGGTTCAAAACCTCAAACAACGCGGCGGAGTACGAGGCCCTACTGGCCGGACTGCGCATGGCCTCCGAGCTGGGGCTGAAAACAATTCGAATCCACAGCGACTCAGCCCTAGTTGTTGGCCAAGTGACCAGTCACTTCGAGGCACGGGAACCTCTAATGGTAAAGTACCTGGCCGAGGTAAGAAAACTTCGGAAGAACTTCGACGAGGTCCAGGTAGAGCAAATACCCAGGCAGCTAAACGCCCAAGCCGATGCCTTGAGCAAACTGGCTCCATCCTACTCGGCCAACAATAAGCGATCTATCATCTTCGAGACCTTGTCCCGGCCCAGCGTGGAAGACGGGGCGATGATGTTTCATGTATATGCAGCGCAGGAGGGCGACCAAGACTGGAGGAAGCCCCTCGTGGAATTCCTATGGGATGGCACGCTCCCAGAAGATCGGGAAGCAGCCCGCCGTCTCCGAGCCAAAGCCCGTCACTTCATCTGGAGCAATGGAAACCTTTACAATAAATTCTTCACTCAGCCCCTTCTCTGGTGCGTCGACCCCTACGAAGCTGACTACGTCCTCCGTGAAATCTATGAAGGGGTCGGCGGCGCACACCAAGGGCCCCGAACCTTAATCCAGAAGGCGTTGCTCCAGGGGTACTACTGGCCCACTATTCACGAGGATGCCCAGAAGCTCGTCTGGAGATGCAAAAGTTGCCAACTCCACGGAAGCATACCTCGCCTCCCGGCCACCGAGCTAACCGCGCTGACCTCACTATGGCCGTTCTCCCAGTGCGGATTGGACATGATAGGCCAGTTCCCTACCGACACGGGCGGGCACAAATATGTTCTCGTCGTGGTGGATTACTTCACGAAGTGGATCGAGGCTGTCCTCATCAGAAAACCGGACGCTGCCATGACCATCAAGTTCCTGCAGAACAACCTGATATTCCGGTTCGGCATCCCGAGGTGTATCATTACCAACCACGAGACGAACTTCGAGAACGAGAAGGTGAAAGATTTCTACAACGAATATCATATCCTCATGAAATTCGCCGCTGTCACACACCCCCAATGCAACGGGCAGGCCGAAGTCGCCAACCGGGATGTCCTCCGAGGTCTCCGGACCCACTTGGAGGGACGCCAAGGCAGTTGGATCGAGGAGTTGCCCCGGGTCTTATGGGCCCTGCGCACGTTGAAGAAGTGTCACGCCCCGCTTCCCAAGGTACGCTAAAGTGGGCACGTGACATAGCCAACCATACTACCTGTGGATAGGAAAAATCCTTCCACAGTCACATTACGGCTGTAGAGATATCAAGAACAGGAAAGTAAACTAACTATCTAGTATATGTCCATAAGCCAGAGTAAAAGAGTCAAGAGATAACAATATGCGGAAGCCAAGAGATACAATAAATGAAACACCTGGAGTGAAACTACGTACCGACAGGAACCTCACCGCTCGTCTAACAGCGGCAAAACTCCTAATCAGTCTGCAACAAGGTAGAAGAATCTGGGCCATGCAAAACCCAGACGTCAGCGCGTCAAGTCATCAGATAATAACATAATAAACAGGCAATGCGAGTATAAACATGAATAAAGCAAGGGTAACAATAATATGAATCAGAGCAGTGCAGGGTAGTGTGCAGTGGTAACTGGACTGTTCTATCAGGTTCTCTGTTCTAAAGTCTTTGAAACCAAATTGATGAATCATCGATGTAACTCAATAGTATCTCGTACATACCCGAGACCACGACCACAATATTCTCGGCTGCAGCCGAGACATGCCGCTAGGCACAAAACAGGAATGTGTACACTCGATAGTATCCCGTATATACCCGGGACCACGGCCACAATATTCTCGGCTGAAACCGAGACATGCCGCTAGGCACAAAACAGGAATGTGTACACTCAGGACAGGTAGTGAACTGTCGAGTTACAAGTCAGGTTTCACCTTTGATTTCCCCATACCCCCAAGTTATATGTGCAAGTCAAGTCAGGTATCCCGAAATCAAGAAACTAATGCCAACACAGGATCAGGTAAACAGGTTTGTCTGGATAGACAACAGGAACGGTCCATGAGGACTACATGTCAGGTTTGTTGGCATTAGACACAAGATCAGGTAACGGATCAGGTCATGGTACATCAGGTCAAGTCAAGCAGGGTACGGTACCATGTCGGGTAGATCGATATATATGTAGCAAGTCAGGTCAAGATGTAAACAATATCATGGGTGTGCTCACAATCAGTTATACAATCAAGCATGGTTATCATCAACATGATATAAACAATGAATTAAGCAATAGGCAGATTTACTCAATTTGCAGTACAGTTATCAGTTGTGTCACAGAGATGATTTCAATGTTATGCGAATGCAGTATGACAATTATGGCCTTTTAATCATGTTAACAAGTTTAATAACTTGAGAGGTGCAGTGATTTATATAAAGGTTCAATACAGCTACTACAGGTTAAAATGCACACGAGTGTCCAAATGGAACAAAACTATAGAGATAAATGCCAAAAGCTATGTCAATGTTAAAAATGTGATTAAACGGTAAATGTGGTTATTAGGTTCAATTGCAAACTGTAAGTTCCAAGTTTAAAGATAAAATGATATATAACAATATTGTACATGAAAATGAGAAATGATCGTACCAAGTTAAATTTACAGGTTTAGGGTGTCATAATATATATGTAAATACTGTATAGCATGTAGCAAGGGGTACTTGCCTCGACGGGTCGCGAACCGGGAAAAACGGAACGTAAAACGTCGGCGGGGAAACTCGCAACGGGCGCACGGCTCACGGAATGAACCCAAACGACGAACAATGGAACCACACGGGTCGGGGTACCTCACTGGAACGCCGGGTCACGTCGTCGGCATCGTCGGATTCCGGCCAATGAATGAACAGTAAAGATCAAGATATGCAATCAAGAAGAGAAAGAAACTAGAGAAGAAAGGAAGGAGGAAGGAGGAGAAGAAGGCTCACGGTAAATAGCATGTTAGAGCAAGTATTTGGACACGAACATGCAAAAGACAACACGACGCAATCTCGGCTAGGATTTCGGCTCGGATACTGGGATGCGGCCAAGCTCTCTTATGAGTCTCGACTTGTGATCTGGATTGCAGCCGAGAGAGAAGACGTCGGCGATGAAGACGACGATCACGGCAATGATGAAGTGAGGCGACTGCAGTAGGGGTGTTGATGGGTTCTCGGTTGAGGGAGGTGGCGTAGATGCAGGTCACGGCTAGGGTTGAAGGGAGATGGCAACGGTAAGGTGAGGAGGAGAGGTAAGGTTTGCGGTGGTCTAGAGGAGGTTGTTGCTGTGCTGAGCGGGTGATGGGAGATGGAGACGAGGGCGAGGAATTGAGGGATGGAGCTCGGACGAGACTACAGTGGTTTGGTCGAGGTTGAAGATGGGATGAGGCTCGGTTAGGGCTTTGGTTATTTAGAGGAGAGAAAATTTGATGAGAGAGGGAGAGAGATATGATGGGTTTTAGCATATATAGCATTTTAAAATAGATGAGAGAGTGGAGAGAGAGAGAGAGATACGGGAGAGAGAGGGAGAGAGAAATAAGAGGTGGGGCCCACGGTTTTTGGAGAGCCGTGATTGGCTGGGGAGAGAATCGTTTGTTAGGAAAAAATATTAATATAAAGATTTAAAAGATTATAAAATTTAGATGGTTAATATATATATAAGTATACGGTGGTTTAAATATATTAAAAAAATTCGGGATTTTGGCGCAAAGTAAAACATTTCCAAATTGCGCCCGGGTCAGGTCCAAAAATTTGAAATTGAAATAATAGAATTTTAAGCGGGATCCAAAATTTAAAATGAAGCATTTTCAGATCAAAAAGCATACCCCCAAAACGGACACACGTACGTGCACGTAGCCATCCAAACTCGCCCGTTTCACTGAACGAGACGAGAACACGATGCACGGACGCTACAACAGGGTTAAGGGTGTCAAGCAGGCCAAGATGAATATTTTTAATTTTATTTTAGATGCCATAAATTGTTATATGCAGAAATGAATTTGCCGGTTAAAATTTACAGTAAGTAACAATCAAGCAAGATAAATGAAATGAGTGCCATACTATGCTCAAACAGTAACTGAAATTAGTAGCACTGGGCTCGGGTGTTACAAGAAGACCCCCACCGGGGAAACCCCTTTCAGCCTCTGCTACGGGACCGAGGCGATGGTCCCGACGGAGATCGGGCTATCCAGTAACCGGGTCGAACACTTCGACGACGAAGCGAACACCACGGCACTGCGGACCAACCTGGACATATTGCTGGAGAAACGGAATCAGGCTCAGATCGGGGCCGCCGCCTATTAGCATCAAACTGCCCGATACTACAACGCGCGGGTCAAGCCTCGTTCCTTCAAGACCGGAGAACCGGTCCTACGGTGGAACGAGTTCGGCGATCAAGGCATGCTACATTAGTTTTCCCCGAAATGGGACGGTCCTTTCCTCGTCGCCGAGGTACTTCCGGGCGGAGCCAACCGCTTACAGGACGCGGACGGACGCAAGTTTCCGCGGCCTTACAACGCCGAGAAGCTCAAGCTGTACCAGTGAACTCACTACCTACGAGTGTACACCCCTCCTGTCACAAAGATAATGTAAATTTTTTCTAAGAAGTCCTTTTCATCAGAATAATAAGAATGGAACGTTAAAACATTGCAAAAAAGAAGAGTTCTCTCTTTGTGGTCTAAGCCCTCACCTAGAGGCAGCCGAGCGGCTACCCTGCTCGGCTATCCCCGGCTGGTAGCTTCCCTACCCACAACGCCATGGATCAAAGCCCTCAACAAGAGCTCGGTTATCCCTGGCTGGTAGCTTCCCTACCCCCACAACGCCAGGGATCAAAGCCCACGACAAGAGGCGGTCGGGAAGCAACCCTGACTCAAAAGCCCTCAAAAGAGGCAACCGCTTAGCACTAACCATGCTCAGTTATCCCTGGCACACCACCAGGGATCAAATCCCTCGCCATGAGGCACCGGGCGGCAACCCCGCCCGGGCATCCTTAGTAGGCCTCCCACGCCCCTCCCGTGCTAAGGATAAAAAGCCCTCGAAAGAGGCAACCGCTTAGCACGATCCGTGCTCGGTTATTCCTGACAGAACGCCAGGATTCAAAGCCCTCGCCAAGAGGCACCGGGCGGCAACCCCGCTCGGGCATCCTTAAGGATCAAAGCCCTCGCCAAGAGGCACCGAGCAGCTACCCTGCTCGGCCATCCTCAGCAGGCCTCTCACGGCCTCTCTCACGCTAAGGATCAAAGCCCTCGCCAAGAGACACCGAGCAGCTACCCTGCTCGGCCATCCTCAGCAGGCCTCTCACGGCCCCTCTAGCGCTGAGGATCAAAGCCCTCGCCAAGAGGCACCGAGCAGCTACCCTGCCCGGCCATCGTTCGCAGGCCTCTCATGGCCCCCTAAGGATCAAAGCCCTCGCCAAGAGGCACCGAGCAGCTACCCTGCTCGGCAATATCCTCAGTTGGCCAATTACGGCCCCTCCAACAACTAAGGAACATGAAATCAACAAGAGGCATCCAATCTATCAACGTCTTAGCGATCTACACTTCGACTTTGGGGCCATGGAGACACCGTCTTCCCGCCGGTCCTTGCACACTCGGCAAATGATCAGAGTCAAGTCGATGAGTAATCGCTAGACGAGGAACATACCGACCATAAAGCAGTACTGTGCAAATACAAGTGTCTATCAACAAAAGGAAACGCAAGCACAAACACTAATGCAAAAACAAAAAGTTTTTATTCAAAAAGTTAAAGCTTTTACAAGGGTACTATGGGCTCCCCAGCCTTATCAAATTACCCGGAGGCTTACAAGAGAGAGAGAGAAGGAAAAACCAAAAAGATCGGGTAACAAGCCCCGCCTAGACCTCACTCCCCTCATCACTATCGGCCGGAGGCGGGACCACCGAGAGTGGGACCCGAGCACGGAGCTCACGGTCGGCGAACTCCGGAAGCTTCTCCTTGACGACATCAAGAGCTTTGTTCCATGCAAGGGCAGAGGCCTCGCCGAGGTCGACATAAAACTGGTTCGACTCCTTGTAATCCATCACCGCCTTCCTAGCCCGGCCTTCGGCAACCTTCACTGCCTGACGCGCCGCGTCAGTATCCCGCCTGCTGGCATCCTTCACCCTCCTCAGGGCTGCGAAACGATCGGCCAGTTC
Source organism: Agapanthus africanus (assembly GCA_030015575.1). Lineage (NCBI taxonomy): Eukaryota > Viridiplantae > Streptophyta > Magnoliopsida > Asparagales > Amaryllidaceae > Agapanthus > Agapanthus africanus. Next base: position 111,989,836 of record JASDDO010000008.1, on the reverse strand, counting down.
CACCGACTTTGCCTCAACAACTAGGTGGGACTCGCTCAGGCAGCGGTAGGACTCCCGGTACTTCAAAACGGTGAGGTCCGCAACTTCTGACCGAGCTTTGAGGGCGAACGACCTCTCCCTCTCCAGACGCGGCTCGAGTCGCAGACCCTCGACCTCCGAAGAAGACTTTTCTGCTGACCCCGCAGCCCGAATAGCCCCCTCGGCTTCCATACGAGTGATAAGGGCGCAGTGCTGAAGGACCTGGCGAAAAATGGCAGAAAAACTTAAGGACACCCGAACTAAGAAAAGGTCACCCGAAGCAACACATGAGGGAATGCATACCTGAACCGCCTCCTCTACGATAGCAGCCATTCGAGCCCTCAAGGTCCCCCGTGGCATCCGGACGACTCCTCCATACCAGCGAGAAGACTGGCCGCAACGGAGAGCCCCGACGGGACCACGAACTGGGCGTCCCCTTCCTGCACGGGGGTCCCCTCCAGAATGTCCGCCGGCGGTGCATGAGAGACCGTCCTCTTCCGCTTAAGAGGAACCTCGTTTTCGCTTTCTCCTGCATCCCTCGTCTGAGAGTCGAGAACCCGTGTACGCCTTTGGCCGCCACCGGAACAATCACCAAGAGCCCATGGCGAGGCAGGTGGCCCCGCCGTCGGGGGCATATCCAGCACGGGGCTCGAGTCAGCCAGAGGCAAGGCCGCACCGCGGTCCCCCTTCGGGACTGAGCACCGAAAGCACCAAGAGTCTGGGATCGAACCATTCGTCCTGCCAAAAGGGAGAAGAGGCTCGACTCGGAAAGAGAAGAAGCAGAAGAAAGAAAAAACAAGACATCTAACCTAATTGAGAAGCCCTCGGGAAAACAGAAGATCCGACCTAAGATGAGAGCGCTGAGCTTACGAGATGAAAGATGAGGAAAATATGAAGATAGATGGGCCCTGAAAAGGGCCCCACCTCTACCTATAGCCTCCGACGCCCCCATCAAACGGCGACCGTCGACTCCCTCCAAAAACAACCCTTCACATTCGAAGACCCAGACCGCTCCACCTGGCACACGGACATTGGACAGCATCCCATCAGACACTAGAGGCCTGCGGCCCGTCGCGTCCACCAACCAACGCTCGACATGTGGGCCGCCGCTTCGTCAAAAGTGCGCACGATCCGGCGCCCCTCTTTAATGCAGAAGATCTCACCCTGATTCGCCTGCGTCATCTAGAAAAAGACAACGGATTGCCCGGGGACACGCCCGACGATATCTTCGGAAGAGAGCTCACCTGCGTCATCTAGAAAAAGACAACGGATTGCCCGGGGACACGCCCGACGATATCTTCGGAAGAGAGCTCACCTTGGGTGACCTGGCAGACCACTCTCGACCCGACCCGTCTGCTGGTCGGGACGAGAGTGGGAGGCTAATGATGATGCTCAATATCGGTGACCTCCCAGATCACGACACGTGGCAGATGACGTGTCCCAGAGCATGCAAGAAAGGACCTACAGGGGCCGAACAGACTGCTCCTATACCTGTCCTACCGACGAGGCTGGCTCGCCTCCGAGCCCCAGCACAATTAGCCTTCTCGGCCTCACAGCTCGTTCCCGAGCTACCGCAGAAACTAGATACCTCGGCTCTCCCGCTCGTCCGCGAGCTCTCCTGCCGAGGTCATCTTCCTCGGTCTCATCGACCGACAACCGGCACCGCTTGCAGGCGTAACCGCCATCCCGCGAATCTCGCCATGCGCGAGATCTCCGCCGGCCACTTCCCACGTTCCACGCCACCACGACCCCCCATTAACGAGTCTGTCTCACCATTAATGGGAGGTCCCGCTCATCACGCAGGCGTGACGTCGGGAGCGTAACGGCCGGCGTGATTCTCGCGTATGTTGCACCTGCTGCCACCGCTACTTAAACCCCTCTTTCAAACGGTCAAGGTAAGCCAATTCTACTTCACTAAGCCGTTACTCTGCTCGGATCTCTAGACTAACTTGATCGTCGGAGGGTCATCGGTGGTACAACCATCCCGGGACTTCCTTGCAGGTAACTAGGCAACCACAACCTCAACCCATTGAGATCCACACGCTTTACGAGCGACAGCCTCCAGATCCAGACTCAGCCATACATTGCAGCCATCCGCAGATCAACGGGAAGTAACATCTGAAGGAGATCCCACCCTCTATCAGCTGGCACCGTCTGTGGGAAAGTAGATTCCACAAAAACAAAAGTTCGCCTCCCGATCTCGAACCAATGGCGAGCGATCGTCACGACGATCCAAGCACCAACCGCCGCCTCCCTCTCAACGGAGGCACGGGCGAGCCTCCTCCACCGACGTACTCGAAAACCCGGTAGGCACCGCTAAGTTTTGCTCCGAGGTCTTATGCTAGAGGGTTCGCCCAGAGTCTCGTCGCACCCCTGTCCCTTACGAGGCGGTGGCGGTTAGCTCGCCTATTCGCAGGCATGACCGGCACCCCCTCCCACGATGGGATCGCGCACGCGAGACTCCCCACGGCAGCTCAAAAACAACCCCGCCAGGGGACGTAAGGAACCCCACCGAAAGGAGCCGAGGATCGTCCAGAATCATGGTCGCGACGGCGGGGGGTACATCGAGTTCCTACGAAGCTCAGCACCCCATGCCAGCCCCGGGGGTCGACGGCCGGCCAAGGAAGAAGGCCAGGGAGACCGAGCCGATCACTTTTGTCGAAGGGGACTTTCACGGCATATCCCTGCCCCCACAACGACCCCCTGTTGATTATGGCTTGGGTCCATCAATACGAGGTGCACAGGATCCTGGTCGACTTGGGAAGCTCGGCAGACATTCTCTTCTACGACTGTTTTCTGCGCATGGGGCTCACCACGGCAGACCTAAGGCCGGCTTCCCACATCCTTTCAGGATTCACTAACCACTCCATCCTGGCGGAAGGAGTAATCACTCTATAGTTCAACGTCGGGGAGGCCGGCCATACGCGGACAGTGCCGGTGGAATTCATCGTAGCAAGAATCCCATCGGCCTACAACATCCTCCTCGGCCGCCCAGCACTTAACTCCCTCCGGGCCCAGATATCGACCTACCACATGGCGATGAAGTTCCCTCTCGAGCAGGACGGGATAGGTCGGGTCTACGGAGACCAGCGAGTTGCAAAGGTTTGCTTCACTGCAACATCTTCATCGGAGGAGCCGGCCGACGATGTCGAGGGCGGGGGTGACATCAGGGGTTCCCTAGATACTCGAGACAAGCAAAAAGAGATCCGAGGGACCCCAGTGGAGCCTCTGACAGCGGTCCCTTTGTAGAAGGGGACGACGAAAGACTCGTTCAGATCGGGTCGCTTCTGACAGGTCCTCAGCGAGACGACCTGGTTCATTTCCTCATAAACAACTCCGACGTGTTTTCCTGGGCACCTGCTGACATGCCGGGGATCGACCCCAAAATTATATCCCATAAGCTCGGGGTAGATCCTACGGCCCGACCCGTCATACAGAAGAAGCGAAGCTTCGCCTCGGCCAAACAGAAGGCTATCGAGGACGGGGTAGACCGGCTCCTCGCCGCCAACTTCATTCGGAATGTGCCCTATTTAGAATGGCTAGCGAACTTCGTCCTGGTCAAGAAGTCAAGCGGGAAGTGGCGCATGTGCGTCGACTTCATCGACCTCAACAAGGCCTGTCCCAAAGACAACTATCCCCTACCTCGGATAGATCAGCTCGTCAACGACATGGCAGGACATGAGCTATTGAGCTTCATGGATGCCTTCTCCGGCTACAATCAGATCCGCATGAATCCGGCAGACGAAGATCTCACCGCATTCACGACGAACCGGGGGTATACTGCTACAAGGTGATGCCCTTCGGACTCAAAAATGCCGGGGCTACGTACCAACGGCTGGTCAACCGCATGTTCAAGCCACAGATCGGCAGGAACATGGAGGTCTACGTCGACGATATGCTGGTCAAATCAGTCTTGTCGACCGACCATGCCAAGGACCTGGGTGAGGCCTTCGAGATACTCCGCAAGTTCAAGATGAAGCTGAACCTGGCCAAGTGCGCATTCGGGGTCACCGGGGGAAAGTTCCTCGGTTTCATGGTCTCTCACCGCGGGATCGAGGCTAACCCGGAAAAAATCGACTCTATCCTCAACATGACCGCGCCCAAGACCAACATTGAGATCATACAACTGACAGGGTGGGTAGCCGCTGTGAGCCGCTTCATGTCGAGGTCTTGGGAAAAATGACTCCCATTCTTCAAAGCTCTAAGGAAAATTCCGAGGTTCGAGTGGTTAGAAGAGTGCCAGACCGCCTTCGACCAGTTAAAAAGGCATCTTGCGACGCCACCGCTGCTCACCCGACCAGTTGAGGGAGATGAGCTATCTCTGTACCTGGCGGTATCCGACCAAGCAGCAGGCTCAGTGCTCATACGAGAGGTCGATGGAGCACAAAAACCGGTGTACTACGTGAGCCATGTCTTCAAAGACGCAGAGACGAGATACCCAGCTGTTCATATCAGAATTTTGCATTCGTATATCGCCCATTCTTAATCACATTACACATAAATAGGCATTTTTGATCCATGTCTGCTAAATAATTGCAGGTTACAGGTTCTCAGATCATTACTGTGAAATTCATGAAAAGACGCTACAAATTTAAGACTACGACCAACAATAGATGAATCCGGATGATACCTCCTACCAGTTAAAGGAACAAATAAAAATCATGAGACGGTTCAATGCACAAAGTACAAGGACAGCACAAGATTAAAGACTTCAATACGAAGCTCACGGCAAAAAGTCCACAACATTCTGCACTGTGGAAATCTGGAAGAAAATAGAAAATACTCTGAGAAACCAAGTAAAGAAAATAGAAGATAAAAGCAACACAGAGAAACCCTGAAGAGATGGGCCCAAAAACCCACCAAATGGCCGCGGAACCGCAGCCAAACAGGCCTTTCTGCTGCGGTTCCGCGGCCATAATATGCACGTGTCGGTGGGGTGTCGGTACTTTGACTTGGCCTTTGGGGTTGTTTTTTAATTTCATGTATGGATCAGAATGTAAACCTAGGGTTTTTCCTATTTATAAATAGGAGGGCTCAATGCCTCTTTGTGGTGTGCCTCTTTGGAGGATGCCTCTTTTTATTTTTCTAGATTAAATTTATTCATTGTAATCGTTAAGAGGTGTCAATAAAGTAAGTTTTTTATCTTGCAATTTTCCATTCAAATTTTATTTCTGCAATTTTTTATCTGCTTTTATTTATCTGCAAGTTAATTAGTTTATTAAAAAGAAAAAATTATAAAAATGAATTTCGTCGTAACTTTCCTAATGAGTGAGTAATTCCTCACTTGTTAGGGATAGGAGAGGGAAGGTTTGAGAGAATGAAATCTCTCTCACTCCTTTCTTGCCCATATAACATTTTAATTAGGACTCTATTTGAATCAAACACACATCACTCACTACAGCACCCTATCCTACGAGATAGCGGTGATTCCCTAGTTAGACCGGTTGTGGTTGATTTACATAGAGGTTAGGGCTAAGAGTTAAGAAAGGACGGACAAGGACCAAAAGGAAGAAACGGAGTTTCTTCCTAGTCGTGCTAATCCCCTTTGTTAACTATTACCCTAACACCTATGTTCTTAATTAGGGAAAAGGAAGAGTGAGTAGAGTTTTATTTCCAAACTAACCTAATCCTAACCCTAGCAAGGTTTTAATTCAAATTAAATTCAATCTTAGTTTTTATAAAAATCAAAACCTACCAAAAATAGGACTTAACTCGTAAGAACTTAAAGAAAGAACACGTTTTCCCTGTAGACCGACCCGTACTCAACCGGCTAGCTACCAAGCGACACCGTTATTGATTGCGGTATATTCTTAATTTTGATTTTAAAACGCACGCACGCAAAAGACAACCAATCAAATGGCGCCGTTGCCGGGGATAACGGTAGTTATTTTCTTTTTGTAATTTCGGGTTAATTGAAATTAAAAAAAATTATAAAAACTGAAAAAACAAAATAAAAAAATCATCTTGTTATTTTTTGATTTGCTTTTGTGCGAATTGTGCATGAACGGAAGACGGGCTGATTCAGATCTGGAGCAAACCCAGTGAACAAATCAGCAAACAGAGGATCTGAACAGACAGAGGAGAACCACAACAGAAAACAGAAAATTTTTGACAGCCTGATCTAACTGACCCACCGCGGAACCGCGGCGGATTCAAGGGTTTGACCGCGGAACCGCGGTCAACCAGTGACGTCAGCACTTGAAAATTTCTCTGTAAGTATTTTTGTCCCATCTTCTACACTCTGTGCTCCTCTGAAAAATTTTCCTGCAGGGTTCTTTGTGCAAAACTTCCTCTCCATCTCCAATAAATCATTTTTGTGCAGGAATCTTTGTGCCGCAAATAAAAATAAAATTTTTTGGCAAGTGTTTTAAATTTTGTGTGTTAATTGCTTTGCATATTTAAAACGGAAATTAAGGGGCTATAACACCAATCCAGATTGGGTGGGGATTTCATTACCATTCCTAAGACCTCAAAAATCACTAAAAGCATATGCATCACCCTTGAGCTAATTAAAAATATCTAGACTCAGCCAATTAAGAACTGTCGCGCTCATTAGGACAAAGGAAGGTTGTGGGCATTCAGTCGTTTATCTAAACCTGATTTTGTGGTGCCTAGGCTAGACAAGTGAGAAAGGTAACTTTAAAAGGCCCGTCTCACGGTGATTCGTGAGCGGATCCATCCTTTCTTCATTTGTGCTTACCTGGCCACAATTGGCGGTGAAGAGGCGATTTGAGGGATATCTCACAACTTGTCGCTTTGGAACAGTTAGGAGCAGTCAAGTTGACTTAGAAGACCCTAGCTCTAGGTTTGATTGTGCATGTTTAAACTGTGGTTGTTTGAAATTGTGCCGTAATTCCATAAAAATTTTGCAAAAACTCTTTCTAAAAAAAACACTTTCAAAAATTTCAAAACTCCAAAAACAAACAATTTTTTTAAAAACAAAAAAATATAAAAAAATAAAATAAAATAAAAAAATCACATTCTTTTCCTTTCTCTTATCACATCATGAGTACCCCACCTCGCAAAACTCTTGCTGAACTTTGGTACCCTCAACCAGACATTACCTCCTACGCTTCTTGTTTTGGTCGAATATCGAACGACCCCTCCATACCCAAAATTTCTTTGAAGGATTGAATAGACGCGTCTAGGACAACCAGTTGGACTCCGCAATCCACCTTATATTAACCATTTCAACCTTCGCCACCTTCTTACGTTGATACCCCTTTTTCGAGTCCTGTTGTAACTCCGAAACCCATGTCTATTGCTGAACATATTGAACAATCTCGTAACCGATCTTTCACTCCTTTCACTACTGCGAATTCTTTGGATCAACAATTCCATTCACCTTCTTATCCAAATATTGATCCTACTCCTGTCCAACCATTCAATTCCTACCAGTCCTACCCGACTTTTGCACCTTCCCTAGACATTACTTCTACACAGCCATTTAGGAGTTTCACGTATCTAAACAACTTTGAATCTTTTACTGAAACCCTGTCACAACCCATGTCTAGTCTGGAACAATCGTTGGAAGACTTTATGGTAGCGTTATGCCAACAGATGAAGGATTTGAATGCGTCCATGGCCGCCCTTATACAATCCAGTGACCCGGTAGCTAGTTTCCAACTAGCTCCAAATTTTCCAATGTATGATGAGGCGGTTGAAAAGATTGATAATTTGAGTGGAGAGAGTGAGCTGTGCACCCTTCCAAATCAAATCTACCCATCCCCAATTGAATCCCACAATTCCAGTTTTGAATGTCTATCAAGTGTTCCAAATGATTCACCAGTTGAAAATAAAACGTTTAATGAGTTGTGCGACTTTGTAGTGTTTGATTTACCTGATTGTGAAGGGTCCCTTTCGAGTGAAACCATCACCAATCTCTTTGACCTCTACGCCTCCACTCTAGAACCTAAATTGATTAATATCCATGCTTTTGATGAGGTGTCTAAAAAAATTGATTTTCACTTGATTAAGGATATTGACGCTGGGAATATTTTGGATGATGAACCTGCAGATTTGAGTGAATTTTTCTCTCAATTCATCATCCCGAGTCATTAAATGTTTCTCCCGAACTTCATATGCGTCTTGATTTTGATGAGAATTGCATGGATAAGCTAAATTTTGAGGAGAGTATTGAGGAAATTATTGAGGATGAAGCAGTTTTACTTGAGGAGTCGGATTTTCCAATTCATTCTATCCCTTTCATTGACTGCGCACACCCTCCTGAATCTTTAACCGATACCCTTCCTCAATCACTTCCCTCCATCCTCATTCCGACCTTGCAAGAAACCGTTACACTTTTATTTTTTATGTCTAATTTACCAAGTTCGACGTACCCATGTTTTCTCACGAATCTTGAGGGATTTGACCTCATTTCTCAGTGGGTTAATAGATTAGCACAATCGTTTTTTACACATCGGTCATTACAAATTGTGCTAATTTATACACTCCATCTCCACCCTCAAGTTCGTATTCAACTTCTTTCTCCCACTTTCTCAGGTTCTTCTTCTATTCTTCCTATAATTTCAGTGAGTGTTGATGAATCACAATCCGATAATTCAAGTTTGATCATTCCAGAAAGCCAACTTGATTTGGATACTTTTGAAAATGATGTAGATGAGTTTTTTGAGTCTCCTACCTCCACAATTTTTGACAAATCAAGTATAATAAATTCTGGCACAAAAATTACTGACAGTAAAATGTTCAATTACATCGATGAGAGTTTTGAAGAACTTTTCGCTGACGAACTTGCATTCCTAAACAACAAGGATTTTGTGATTAATCAACCCCCACCTATAGAAGTTGAACCACCACCCTTTCTTCTTATAAAATATGAGAATACCAATATTCCACTCATTTCTGATCATTCATATTCTCGTTTTTATTTATCATCACCTCTTATCTCCTCACATTCACGTTCACGCAAACCCTTTCCATAACACCACTTATCTCTTCCCCACTTCTTCTTGGCTCTATATAATGTGTTCTTCCACCGACCTATACGTTATATTGATAAATTCTTGTAACATTTCAAAAAAATAAAATATTATTTTTGGGAATTTTCATAATTTAATATTAATTTTTAATGAATATTTTAATATTTCGGTATAATTAAATACCGATAAATGGGGAAAATTCTGGAGAAAATTATTGAAATTGTAAAATAGGTCATTTTGTGGAAATATGTCATTTTTAAGTTTTTATGGTTAAGTATATGCTATTTTAGTGTTAATCGCGATTAAAAATCGCTAATTGGATTTTTGGCTTTTTGTGCAAAATGTGCACGTATCTTTTTCCACACTTGTCACACTTGTTTCATATTTTGGGTTCATGGTAGCCTAGGGTTGAACCATGCTTAGATGACCATGGTGGATTGAACCATTTGGTTAGGTTAATTAGTTTTAACTTAGGGTTTTGGCCTTGTTTTAAAGGGTGATTTGGGTTAGGTTGACTTGTGGTAAGAGAGAGAGAGAAAGCCATGATGGTTGAGTATTTATTTGGAGAGAGAGAAGGGAGGCTCCAAGGGTATGTCACCTCATCTCATTTCAAAAACTCATCACCCCATTTCACTTCAAAACTTTTTACCCTTCACATCTCTCCCTCTCGCTCACATCTTTCACAACCCACACACCACTATCATACACTACATCACTCTCACACTTCACCAAAGCCACCACAACACCATCAACAGCAGTAGCTGCTGCTGGAACAACAAAGAAAAAGAGAGAGAGAGGGTTGTAATCAACAGCAACAGCAACAAACTACAACCAGATGCAGCTTCAGCCCAGAAAAACAGCCACCAAAATTGCTGCAACAGCAACACCAGCAGCAACATCAGATGCAGTCCAGCAACAACACAGCCCTTCCACCTCCTCCTTCTTCCTTTCTCCTTCATCCTAGGACCCTCTTGAGGTATAATCTTGCAACCCAACTCCTATCTTGCAAGTTATAGGCAGTAGGCTGGAATTTAGTGTTATATTTGTGATCTAGTGCTAGTTTTAGTGATTTTGAGTGAGATGTGGCCAAGTGATGGTTTTGATCGTTAGGGTAACCTTATTAGGTGTATTTGAGACCAGTTTAACCAAGATTACCAGTTAGTTACCTGAAAGCTTCGACTTGGCGTATTTTATCGATTTTGTCGACTTTGTGGCCTTTCTGGAAACTGCTATCAACCCGGACCACCTAAAATAATTTTGACTTGGCAGTAGGATGTGCAGGCAGATAGGAACCAACACACAAAACCCTAGCCCCAACCTAATTTCCCTGGCCACAGATTTAATCCCCCTGGCCGCAATTTGCGGCCAGACCAGGGTGAAACCCCCTCATTTTTGGTGCACGGCTCTTTTACCTGTAAACTTGACCTTGGGTATGTCTAGTTTTGTCTGGTTCCAACCAGGGTAGAATCTGGGTTGATTTTCTTGAGTTGGCGCATGATTTACGACTTGTTTTCGTATGGATTTTGGTATTCGATGATTCGTTTCTGTCGGGTGGCATTTGAACGCCAACGGCAGAGGGTTATTGGCTGTGATTGCACGCGAGGCCACAGGTTTTTACCTATGGGCGTAGCGTGCACCATTTTGGTTTCCGACATGGTTTTCATGTGTTTTAGCGTATGATATCCTTGTAGGTACCCCACGTGGCGTCGAAGCGTTAGAGATGCAAATGGCGACATTGGCACCGGCACACATAAGAAAGGTGAGTAGATTTATATCTACGGGGAGAAGTCGGGTGGATGGCGTATAGCACCCCCGCAGTCCGATGTCTAGTATACCATATATACTATACTTATATATATGATAGCTTATGTGTGACTTGGTTGTTTAGGATGTGTTAGGTGTACTATGCATAGATTAGGGTTAGAAGTAGCTAGTGTAGTTCCTAGTCGCGAACCCTAGAATAGGTTTACACCCACACACACACACGTGCATATTTGCTATGTTCATACTGTGATGATGAGGATATTGGGGGACATTGGAGATGGGTCGATGAGATTGGGCATAGTGCCATGATATCGGTGATGTGATATGATTCGTATTTGGGATACGATATATGATTTTTAGCGAGCCTTGGGACGTGTGTTTCACACACGCATTCTTACTTATATAATGGTATCGATTCGTACTAGACCTAGATCAGTACCCCAGATTATGTGAGATGATGATAAGGATACCAAATAATTGATGAGCTGATTGTGATATTGACCCGTACCCAGCTATTGGGATGCCGTACGACGATTTACCGTACGAGCTATATATTGATGATTGATCCGCGCTCATGACTCGAGGATGTTAGATGACATACGGTATCGTACGCGATACTATTGAGGCGGGATTACCGACTATTATATTTATATTTATATATATCGACTCAGATTTAGGTGGTTTCCATACCCCTCCCGATTGACTTGATAGTTAGATCAGTAGTTAGTATAGTAGATGTTAGACTAGACCCGAGTCATACCTATTTCAAAACTAACAAATCGGGAGTATTTTAAAGACAGGCAAAAAGGGATTCTACGGATAATTTCAAAGGGGCATCTCTTCTTAAAAACACCGTAGCCCTTATTTTACTAAAATCCCCGATTCGTCTTATTTCAAAAAGGCAAAACTGTATGACACTTACATATTGATGTAGATTCTGCACTATTGTGTTGATTATTTGATTCCGCATATTCATATTATTTGCATCGCATTACTTGTGTTTATTGAGATATTACCATCATGCTGTTAGGACACCAGCACCATTATCGATGATGCGTCCACGTACACTATTTGTCGGCTCACACACTTCATCATCGATAATTGCCATGCCACTACACTGTAGTACTGTTGCATTCATGATGTGATTCTTGCATGGCATATTGTACACTTATACCTGTACACATACATGGATGATTCTGGCTTGATTAGAGATTTGGGAACCGCAAGATATTCTTTAAAACTGATTCATTTTAAAAAGAGCGGTTTTCCTCGACATGTGCACATTACTATTCCATGTTGCATGACTTACTGATATGCCTACCTTTCTTTACATGTCGCATACATCATGTTTTGATTATACGCATTGAGATATGTTGTTTCCATGATATTTCTGGATTTGGGGACCGTGGATATTTCAAAAGAAAATAGGTAATTGTTTTAAAAACCCGGTTACCCTTGATATGATATTTCAGTGCGTCCACCATGAGTTTTCTCGGTTCCAGAGAGTTTGTGTGGGTATACCCGATTCGAGGAGCGGTAGGCACCGATTGCGGGTACATGGTGGACCCGGTGAGGTACCCCGGGGCAAGAAGACTTGTATATGCTAGACGGTGAGCCCGGTAGGGGAGTACTACCTACCGGTGATAGTATTTGGGGCCCGTCGGTTATCCGGAGGATACCGACTGGAGTCATGAGATGGATATGAGGGCCGACCAGGGTGTGCGGCGCCTGAGATACATGAGGATTTACGTGTCGATGCTAGGCACAGGTGTTCATGATGTTTTCGAGTGTCGATGCTAGGCACTCAGGTTCCATGATTTGATTATATCCTCATATTTCCATGCATATACCTTACGATATTTACATGCATAATGCTTATTGTCATTGGGTGACACGTGGACGGGATCCACCTATTTACAGACATTGATTACCTAGTTGGAAGATATCCACATACTACTAGACTTCATGTTATAGCTGACATTGATTCATATTGATTACATCGATCATACCTCATTTGTATATATAACAGTGGATGAGGACGCTGTTATATATACCCTTACACCAATATTAGTGGAATGGGACGCTGATATATGTGTATTGATATCAATTTAGATACTTCATCATATTACTTCATGCAGACATATCTCATATTTATGACATGTTATTATCTGGGGCACTGGCACGAGTACTTGGCACTACATACATGTATAGATGTTACATTGCCACCTTAGCATGCTTCGGACTTATTCATTTGAGGTTTATATATGTTCATCGTATGACCTAGGATTGCGTCATACATGCGATTTTCTGTTCGTAGATATTTTTCTATTCACGAGTTGGCAACTCACCCCCGTTGTGCTCCAGTTCTTGCAGGTTTTGCCGTACAGGTTTCATTACGGCTTGCGGCACTGCTTCTTTCGGGTGACTTGCTAGTAGGTGTGTTTATTTGTATCGTACCCATCATTATACATTGTATATTATATTTCATTTGTATCTAGAAGTTCCATCAACCAAACATGTACTTATTTGAGATAGAGACCGGTGATGTTTATTCTTTCGACCTTAGAGTCGCGTGTTACGTTTCTTTGAATTTCTTGCTGTTTGGAATTTCCTTTCCTGTTGTGATCCTCGCCTTTAGGCGTTGTATATTATGTTGCTAGCTGGTTGACTTATAGTGGTTTCCTACACTCTACTACTTTTCTTGGTTTGGATTTCTGGGCTCGGCTTACTTAGAGCACGTACGCCTTGAGACGTTCGTAGCCTAAGTGCCGGTCATGTTCCGTATTTTCGGGTCGTGACAAAGTTGGTATCAAAGCGTTAGGTTTTACCTTCGGAGCATAGGATGACCCTTGGTTGATGGAATATGTGACGAAAGTAGAGTGACGTACCGTGGGTATGTTCCGCGGCATACTTACGACACGTCACTCCGCTTAAGAAACCTTAGGATGAGCATATTTTGGAGATCAGTGATTCTCTCCATATCCATGATTATACATCCATTTGAGATCCTCGATTCTATTAGTTCCATGGTCATACTTTCATTGATGCTGTTCCTTCTTATGATCATGTATCCATTCTGGATCTGTTGTTTTCTTTCTTGCCATTGATCTGCTCTTTTCGATACTCGATTGAGGTTCCTGTCGCCATTGTTTGAGCACAGTTGAGTTGCTGCTAGTGCTACGGTCAGGACGAGCTCGTCTGGTACGAGGGCCGACCATTGTATTTTCTGGCGACATGGGAACGTCTCGAGTTAGTATTGATGATTGTGAACTCTTGTGGAGGAGAGTTCTTGGTGTTACACCGGATGATCGGGCCATTGTTAGAGCTGCCAGTTGAGAGAGGACTGTCGATGTACAACAACCGTGCAGGCAGATGAACCAGCTGTTGCTGAGATTGATAGGATGTCGCTTCCGGAGCTTACGAGCTGAGATCGCCGGAGCTTCCAGGCAGATATGAGACAGATGATAGCTGGTCTACCCGAATTAAGAGACGAAGGTGGTTCGTCCGATTTATGCGCCGGAGCAGGCCCAGTTGAGTTGAAGATTTCTAGTGTGGGGAGTCTTACTCAGATCTAGAGCAGTCCGATTTAGAGATGACCGCCAATGTATCGCCTTTCCTGGAGGATTGAGGCGCTGATCAGCGTACATACGAAGGAGCCAGTTGTTGCTACGAACGATGAGATATCGCCCCAGATATTGGAGCTATTGCAGTACAAGTTGTACTAAGAGATGATAGAAGGCCGCTAGTCACCAAGGATGAATGACTAGGACATGTGGATCATTCACTACCCCGATGCGAGGTCATCAGATAGATTGATTCCAGCTGAGACGACTTCACGCGGAGACGTTGAGAGTCGACAGAGACAATCGAATGTCAGTAACCTATCAGTCCAAGTTTAAAGTATTCGTAAAGACATGCAGGTAATTCTATGGTCCCTCTAGAAGAATGAAACCCTAACTCGACTTAATGACCGTGTGAAAGCCTTTGAACCTTTGGGTTTGCGGCAGTTCTGCGGCGCCATTAGTGAGGCTTTGGTTTGCCCTTCTACGGCTGGACCACCGATGCTGTGGTATGTACTCGATACTATTAAACTATACCCAAGATGTTGAGCTCTTGGGGGATTATGAGGTTTTGACAAATCGATCGGATGGCTCGACTTCATTCGGATGCTAGGTGGTGAGATGCATTTCTTGGGAGACTCCAGATATGAAGATAGCCGTTGGAGCTCAGTCCATGCAGCCACGACGAGACGAGTCCGAAGCAGTCGACATTAGAGAAAGGTGGAGTAAGGTTCGTACAAGATCTGGATAAGATGACGTTCCACTCCGCCGACATTAGAGATGCGATGCGCATGCCGAGACATAGTACTGGATATACCTTCCAGAAGGAGTCGTGATGAGTATGCAGCCGTTCCGGAGCAAGAAATAGATATAATAAAGGATGATGATTTCCGGACAGTTCGGCAGAAACGAGATCGGAAGAGACCTTGAGCAGGATTCCTTCCAGGACACTGCTGCAATAATAATTGCACCCAGGATCAGATGTGTTCCGTGCATTCAGAGAGCCAGAGGCTGACGCCAGTGACATACTGCTTCGCGAGTGGTCGTGAGAATTGACCGAAAGAGGACTAGAGAGGGCCAGAACGGAATCGTCCCCGTTAGCACACCTGACAGGGCCGATGAGCCGATGGATTGTGAGATTGATAACCTACAGGGAAGACGAGGACCTTTCTGGAATAAATTACGAGAAGACTTGGACCCAGGAGTGGTCAGGTTACGCACACCAGCAGGCCAGAGTTCAGGATCGTCGACGAGACATGCTATGAGTGATCACGACAGTTGGCCAGAGATTCTTAGAGGATGTGCTTGAGCGGAACTATTCCGCCATACTTAATTTCGATGTTTTGGGCGATCTATTCGCATGACTGATTTTGATGATTGGGTTTCATGACATTTGTTTTCATGCTCCTTGGTTGCACCTATTGAGTATTTACGATTTTGCATAGCTGTTGCACTTGATATCGTTTTCGTGTCTTGGTTTCGCATGTTTATGATTTTATGGGTTTCATACGGTTGAGTTGATTTTGTGCATATGTACGCACACGATTTGGTTTTTGCACTCGGTATAGTTCACATATGCTGCAGTGCAGTGATTCGTATTTTGTGCACTTGGATGCACTGGACTTCGATTTCGGTGGTGATGCTCGATATTTGTTTTGTGTACTTTATGCACCTGATTGGATTTTGCGCGTGTTCGGCGCTTGATATTGGATTTCATGATTTCGTGCATGATGGATGCACCGGATTTGGATTTTTAGCGCATGTTGGGCGCAGATTATGAGATGCGATTTGGTGCACACCAGATGCGCTAAATCGGGATTTTTTCGTGCATGTCAAATGTACCTGATTTTGCGGTCAGGCATGCATGTTGCCTATGACCGGTGTTGTGTGCACAACCGTTGCACCTTGATGTTGTTTCTGTGCACCTGCTTGGCACATGTATGGATTTGATTTCCGTGCGCACCGGACGCACAGGGTTTTCATATGCACTTTTGAATTGGTTTCTATGGGGCGGTACGTTTTATGATATTTGCTATGTGTTTTCATACTGGGCAGGACTAGTCAGAGGACAGTGCCTGGATATATTTTGCATGCACTGATAGATTTCAAGGGATTTCCTAAAGCGAGCTATGGTCTCATTATTTACATACGTGTCCGATATGATACGAAACGTTTAAAATAGGGAACCCTTCTAAATTATTTTCAAAACGGCGGATCGTGCATACTAAACAAAAAAAATACATACATATATGGCTATTTTCTTATAGAGACGTCCGCCACTGTGCAGTGTTATGCGCATTGTACATCGACTTTAAAGAATTTTGGCATGCATTTCCTTCATATATTTACATGTATAGTTCCGATTTCTAGCATATCGGTTTTGCCTTGGATTTGGCATTCGTGTTTCACCTTGACTCCGATGATTGCGAGATACTTGTCGGAGTTTTGTTTTCGAGTTATCTGCTCGTTACGCATGCGCATGTATTGCGCTACGATGCGTTTCATGTATTGATGATTTCGGAGCCCCGTTGACTTGGACATTTTATTGAAATGTTTTAGAATTTGGGGGTCTAAATTTAAATTCGGGGACCGAATTTCTTTAAGGGGAGAAGACTGAAACATTTCAAAAAAATAAAATATTATTTTTGAGAATTTTCATAATTTAATATTAATTTTTAATGAATATTTTAATATTTCGGTATAATTAAATACCGATAAATGGGGAAAATTCTGGAGATAATTATGGAAATTGTAAAATAGGTCATTTTGTGGAAATATGCCATTTTAAAGTTTTTATGGTTAAGTATATGCTATTTTAGTATTAATCGCGATTAAAAATCGCTAATTGGATTTTTGGATTTTTGTGCAAAATGTGCACGTATCTTTTTCCACACTTGTCACACTTGTTTCATGTTTTGGGTTCATGGTAGCCTAGGGTTGAATCATGCTTAGATGACCATGGTGGATTGAACTATTTGGTTAGGTTAATTAGTTTTAACTTAGGGTATTGGCCTTGTTTTAAAGGGTGATTAGGGTTAGGTTGACTTGTGGTAAGAGAGAGAGTGAGAGAAAGCCATGATGGTTGAGCATTTATTTGGAGAGAGAGAAGGGAGGCTCCAAGGTTATGTCACCTCATCTCATTTCAAAAACTCATCACCCAATTTCACTTCAAAACTTTTTACCCCTCACATCCCTCCCTCTCACTCACATCTTTCACAACCCACACACCACTATCATACACTACATCATTCTCACACTTCACCAAAGCCACCACAACACCATCAACAGCAGTAGCTGTTGCTGGAACAACAAAGAAAAAGAGAGAGAGGGTTGTAAGCAACAGCAACAGCAACAACAACAGCAACAAACTACAACCAGATGCAGCTTCAGCCCAGAAAAACAGCCACCAAAACTGCTGCAACAGCAACACCAACAGCAACATCAGATGCAGTCCAGCAACAACACAGCCCTTCCACCTCCTCCTTCTTCCTTTCTCCTTCATCCTAGGACCCTCTTGAGGTATAATCTTGCAACCCAACTCCTATCTTGCAAGTTATGGGCAGTAGGCTGGAATTTAGTGTTATATTTGTGATCTAGTGCTAGTTTTAGTGATTTTGAGTGAGATGTGGCCAAGTGATGGTTTTGATCGTTAGGGTAACCTTATTAGGTGTATTTGAGACCAGTTTAACCAAGATTACCCCAGATTCCCAGTTAGTTACCTGAAAACTTCGACTTTGCGTATTTTATCGATTTTGTCGACTTTGTGGCCTTTCTGGAAACTGCTATCAATCCGGACCACCTAAAATAATTTTGACTTGGCAGTAGGATGTGCAGGCAGATAGGAACCAACACACAAAACCCTAGCCCCAACCTCATTTCCCAGGCCGCAGATTTAATCCCCCTGGCCGCAATTTGCGGCCAGACCAGGGTGAAACCCCCTCATTTTTGGTGCACGGCTCTTTTACCTGTAAACTTGACCCTGGGTATGTCTAGTTTTGTCTGGTTCCAACCAGGGTAGAATCTGGGTTAATTTTCTTGAGTTGGCGCATGATTTACGACTTGTTTTCGTATGGATTTTGGTATTCGATGATTCGTTTCTGTCGGGTGGCGTTTGAACGCTAACGGCAGAGGGTTATTGGCTGCGATTGCACGCGAGGCCACAGGTTTTTACCTATGGGCGTAGCGTGCACCATTTTGGTTTCTTACATGGTTTTCATGTGTTTTAGCGTGTGATATCCTTGTAGGTACCCCACGTGGAGTCGAAGCGTTGGAGATGCAAATGGCGACATCGGCACCGTCACACATAAGAAAGGTGAGTAGATTTATATCTACGGGGAAAAGTCGGGTGGATGGCGTATAGCACCCCCGCAGTCCGATGTCTAGTATACTATATATACTATACTTATATATATGATAGCTTATGTGTGACTTGGTTGTTTAGGATGTGTTAGGTGTACTATGCATAGATTAGGGTTAGAAGTACTAGTGTAGTTCCTAGTCGCGAACCCTAGAATAGGTTTACACCCACACGCACACACGTGCATATTTGCTATGTTCATACTGTGATGACGAGGATATTGGGGGACATTGGAGGTGAGTCGATGAGATTGGGCATAGCGCCATGATATCGGTGATGTGATGTGATTCGTATTTGGGATACGATATATGATTTTTAGCGGGCCTTGGGACGTGTGTTTCACACACGCATTCTTACTTATATAATGGTATCGATTCGTACTAGACCTAGATCAGTACCCTAGATTATGTGAGATGATGATAAGGATACCAAATAATTGATGAGCTGATTGTGATATTGACCCGTACCCAGCTATTGGGATGCCGTACGACGATTTACTGTACGAGCTATATATTAATGATTGATCCGCGCTCATGACTCGAGGATGTTAGATGACATACGGTATCGTACGCGATACTATTGAGGCTGGATTACCGACTATTATATTTATATTTATATATATCGACTCAGATTTAGGTGGTTTCCATACCCCTCCCGATTGACTTGATAGTTAGATCAGTAGTTAGTATAGTAGATGTTAGACTAGACCCGAGTCATACCTATTTTAAAACTAACGAATCGGGAGTATTTTAAAGACAGGCAAAAAGGGATTCTACGGATAATTTCAAAGGGGCATCTCTTCTTAAAAACAACGTAGCCCTTATTTTACTAAAAACCCCGATTCGTCTTATTTCAAAAAGGCAAAACTGCATGACACTTACATATTGATGTAGATTCTGCACTATTGCGTTGATTATTTGATTCCGCATATTCATATTATTTGCATCGCATTACTTGTGTTTATTGAGATATTACCATTATGTTGTTAGGACACCAGCACCATTATCGATGATGCGTATGTTCCACGTACACTATTTGTCGGCTCACACACTTCATCATCGATAATTGCCATGCCACTACACTGTAGTACTGTTGCATTCATGATGTGATTCTTGCATGGCATATTGTACACTTATACCTGTACACATACATGGATGATTCTGGCTTGATTAGAGATTTGGGAACCGCAAGATATTCTTTAAAACTGATTCATTTTAAAAAGAGCGGTTTCCCTCGATATGTGCACATTACTATTCCATGTTGCATGACTTACTAATATGCTTACCTTTCTTTACATGTCGCATACATCATGTTTGGATTATACGCATTGAGATATGTTGTTTCCATGATATTTCTGGATTTGGGGACCGTGGATATTTCAAAAGAAAATATGTAATTGTTTTAAAAACCCGGTTACCCTTGATATGATATTTCAGTGCGTCCACCATGAGTTTTCTCGGTTCCAGAGAGCTTGTGTGGGTATACCCGATTCGAAGAGCGGTAGGCACCGATTGCGGGTACATGGTGGACCCGGTGAGGTACCCCGGGGCAAGAAGACTCGTATATGCTAGACGGTGAGCCCGGTAGGGGAGTACTACCTACCGGTGATAGTATTTGGGGCCCGTCGGTTATCCGGAGGATACCGACTGGAGTCATGAGATGGATATGAGGGCCGACCAGGGTGTGCGGCGCCTGAGATACATGAGGATTTACGTGTCGATGCTAGGCACAGGTGTTCATGATGTTTTCGAGTGTCGATGCTAGGCACTCAAGTTCCATGATTTGATTATATCCTCATATTTCCATGCATATACCTTACGATATTTACATGCATAATGCTTATTGTCATTGGGTGACACGTGGACGGGATCCACCTATTTATAGACATTGATTACCTAGTTGGAAGATATCCACATACTACTAGACTTCATGTTATAGCTGACATTGATTCATATTGATTACATCGATCATACCTCATTTGTATATATAACAGTGGATGAGGACGCTGTTATATATACCCTTACACCAATATTAGTGGAATGGGACGCTGATATATGTGTATTGATATCAATTTAGATACTTCATCATATTACTTCATGCAGACATATCTCATATTTATGACATGTTATTACCTGGGGCACTGGCACGAGTACTTGGCACTACATACATGTATAGATGTTACATTGTCACCTTAGCATGCTTCAGACTTATTCATTTGAGGTTTATATATGTTGATCGTATGACCTAGGATTGCGTCATACATGCGATTTTCTGTTCGTAGATGTTTTTCTATTCACGAGTTGGCAACTCACCCCCGTTGTGCCCCAGTTCTTGCAGGTTTTGCCGTACAGGTTTCTTTACGGCTTGCGGCACTGCTTCTTTCGGGTGACTTGCTAGTAGGTGGATTTATTTGTATTGTACCTGTAAATCCCCGTTTCCATATTAATAAAGGTTTCTTTTTCCCTGAAACCCAGTGGCTTCTTTTCTTTTTCCTTCATATTTTGAATTGGTTGTTTAAGCTTAATATGTATATATTTCCTTAACCCTAAAAGTCAAAACCCAGAATTTAAAACCAAAAACTAAAGCAAATAAAACTAATTTAAATTAACCCTTATTTTTCACTAAACCCTCAGCCCAAAATCCTTTTTTATTAACAAGTAAAATTCCCCCGGCCCACTCTATTTTTTTATATAAGGAATCCTTTATTTAAATCGCCCGGCCCTTTTCTCCCCCTGCAGCCCACTTCTGTTTTTTTATTTTTGCGAATTTTCTTGCGAGCCCGGCCCACTACTTCAGCCACTTCCTCTTACCCGACCCGCTACCCCTATTCATCTCCTTCACTCCCAACGGTAACATCCCCTGTTCACGCGCGCGACCCCTTTTCCTCGCCGCGCCTCACGCCCACGCCCACGCCCCGCTCCAGCCGTTACACCCACGACTTCAACCCGTTCTCTTCCCTCACACCCCATCTCTCATCTCTGCCATTTGAGAAACCCCTCATCTCTCTTCCCCATCTCATTTTTCCGCTCACTCCTTCCCACGTCGTGCACCCACGCCTCACCGTTACACCACGTCGCCGACGACCCCGGTCACGTCTCCAACTCCTCTCATCACTCTCCCTCTTCAACTCACTCCTCATCTCTCTCTTCATCAACCCGAGCCCCCATCAATTCATCCTCTGCACACAGAAACCCATTACCCGCCGAGCTCGAGTCACCTTGCACTCTCGACGCCGACGAGCCCCCACGGCGACCCCCACCACGTCGTCGACCTCCACATCCTCAGCACCATCCTCATCACTCCAAACCCGACCCCACTGCTCCCCTCTCTTTCCAAAACCCATTTTCAAACATTTTCCCCCTCACTGTGAAACTGCACTGTACACGTCGCCGGAGCGACGCCGTCGACCGTCGGCAACCCCAACACTTCTCAGGCGAACCACAGAGCACTCCCTAAGCTTCCAGCGTGCACAAGACGACTCCGGGAAACTACGACGTAAAACCCGTGTTTCGAACCAATCTCGCGAGAATACGTTACACGGCGTACGTCACGCGTCCGTGACGCCACTGCTGCCGTACGACCCCGAGACGTTTCCAGGCAAGTGTTTACTTGCTTCATGCTATAATAATAGTAGTACAAACTTAAATAATCTCGTTTACGAATTTACCGATTTCCGATACGTATTGTGACCCAAGTGTTCGATGCTGGATCCCAATGGAAATAATAGTTTATTTTGACGGAAACTGATTTTTCTATTGGCCCATTTGATAATAAATATTGTGTATGAATATCGCTGGAAAATACGATTGTACGTGACAAAAATTGATACCCCCAAATATGCCGTTAAAACTAGAATTTTCTCATACCTGAAAACGAATAAAATCACCATAAATTATATTCAAACTGGAATGCTGCGTTCGAGGGCTTAAATCAAAGCCGACTCGACGAAATTTAATCCTATGTAAAATTCTAATGATTTCTGTTCTGTAACCGTGATGATAATTGGATCGGAATGCGACTCTGGACAGCAGTCCAGAGCGTTTCTGATTATTGCGTTCTGTTCAAAGACTTGTGTCACTGTGTTTCCTGAAGTCGTATGTTACGGAACTCTACCGTAGATTAAATATAGTTCTGTTAGCTAAATAAAACAGGTGGTTCCATTCCGTTTCATCGCAATTTGCTATTTTAAACTGTATTTAAAAGGGCAGAACGTATATCTGTCCAGAACAGATTCAGAAGTGATATACTGACATTAAACCGTGTATAACTTTCAACGTACAGATGCGATTGAGGATATGTATGTTGCTTTGAATACCCTATCGGAAACCCTAGATTTCATTTAACTGTGACATCACTAAATTCTGAGCCCAACTGGGTGTAATTCGTGTCGCGAAACGGACGTTCAGTTCTGAAACTGAATTTCCAGCCGCGAGCACTTAACATGAAACAGCTATATCTTGAAAACCGGAATCCCGATTGAACTGAAACAAATTTTGATAAATTGCTGACTGAGTGTTCTATTTATCTTACGTGTATCATTTTGCTGAATTCTTAATATATTAATTTATACAATTTATTTAGTCAAAGACATGCATGTTGGTTCATAACATACATAGCTTATTGGTAGCATACATACATATATCATACCCTCGTCATATACTCAGTGTTAGTGCGTGTGGACATTGCATTATCGTGCGTGATAGTTGTTGGTTTAGGAGTGACGAGTACACCAATGGAAAGTGAATATTCGTGACAGTGATTGATACAGTGAACAGTGATAAAACCGTGCCATTGGTATACTTGTACACGACTAAATCAAGATCGTAAATAGTGTAAACCTGGGGAAAAAGGGGAAATCAAAGTAGAAAGAGTATCGTATTTAGCGGGACCGTGTTTAGAGGATGATCATTCGAACCGTGATACTGATACGTGTAGGGTAGGATCTAGCGATCCGGCTGACAGGGTTATGTCCCGGGCATGTGGGCCGTTGTCTCGGGTATGTACGAGACTCCTGTTAAACATGATCCTCCTTCCACTATGTGATTTCAAACATGACCTAGAGACCGATAGGGACACATAACATATTCTGCATCATATAGTGACATAGTGATTACTTACATTGTTCATACTCCAGTATTACCTGTTTCACCTTATTATAATAATATTGTTATTGTGTCGCTCTGACGACCTGAGTATGCATGCTCAGATTCCGCGGGAGGACCAGCACAGGAGACGGATCTACCCTTCGAGTTCACAGAGATATAGTCTGGTGTACTCCCTATCTTTACTGCTTTCCATAGAGTGATCGTGAGATTGAACTTGGTTAGTTATTGTTCTTATCATCTGTAATTTGTGAACAATGAAATTTTAATGTAATAAATTAGTGATGTGATTCCTTTAATACTGTGCTTTATTTACTGATTACCATGTAATGCTAGAAGCCGAAGTGTGACTACGGCGGGATGATTCCTTGACCGTAGGAGCATGGCTGGCCTAGTCATCCCTCGTTTCCGTATTTTGGGAAGCGGGGCGTGACATGGTTTAGTTGGTATCGGAGACTGTGTTTAGTATCAAGTGATAACATTAACTATGCTGTATTACGTTATTCTTGTTTCACTACTCTTGATTTCCATCCTTGAATCTGATCCTATACTTTTGAATCCTCCAGTGAGATGACGTCCCCGAACGACCCCTCCTCGGACTCCAGCTCTCAGGACCGCACGGAAAGAATACTCAGTGCACTGACCACTCTCGCGGAAGCTCAGGAAAGGAAGACAGATTTGCTTACTGAGGGACTCAGGGCGATTACCGCCGCAGAAGGACCCTCCGCACTCATTACCGCCCCCGAGGGCGCTACTCCACCAGCTTATCAGGCTAGGGCTGGTACCGTGTCAGACTTCCGATGGTTACACCCAGCCGCATTCACAGGGCTAGCTGAACCCCTTGAGGCTGAACAATGGCTGGTGAACATGGA
Source organism: Agapanthus africanus (assembly GCA_030015575.1). Taxonomy (NCBI): domain Eukaryota; kingdom Viridiplantae; phylum Streptophyta; class Magnoliopsida; order Asparagales; family Amaryllidaceae; genus Agapanthus; species Agapanthus africanus. The sequence goes on along the minus strand of JASDDO010000008.1, from coordinate 111,965,224 downwards.
AAATTTATTGACAGCCGCCAGGATTCCAGAGGAAGACAGAGTGGACGTGATAAAGATTCAATTAGAAGACGAAGCCCGTACATGGTGGTCGGTGGAGGAAAGCAGACTTGACGAGCCGATTGAATGGAGCAAGTTTAAGGAGTGCTTCTTAGATCATTATTTTCCTCCCACAGCCAAGGCAGAAATGGAGGAAAGGTTTATTCTTTTGAAGCAGAATGGACGCCCAGTGGACGTATATGCGGCAGAGTTCAACCGTCTAAGCCACTTTGCTCCATACATGGTCAAATCAGAGGCCACCAGGGCCAGACGCTTCCTTCTGGGGCTAGATTTCGAGTTGCAGCAGTTGATTGCATCGTTGGATTTGCAAACTTTCGCACAGGTACTCAACGCGGCGAGAGTTCAGGAGCAATTGATTAACAAGTTCAGAAGACCCCCAGTCATTCCAGCACGTACCCATGCACCTTCTCGAGGAGCCATACCGGGTCACAGAGCAGGAACGACACAAATGAAGCGCCCGTTCGTACCACAGCATCGCCCCCAGAGACAGGGCATAACTTGCGGCTATTACGGTAGAGGAGGACATACCTAGAAGGACTGTCGCCGTGCCAAGGGACAGTGCTTGATTTGCGGTTCCAGTCAGCACAGGATTAACAGTTGCCCTGAGCGAGCAGAGATACAAGGAGGTTCTGGACCGCCACAGCAGAAGCCGCAGGAGCAGAGGCAACCCTTTACAGGTCGCGGTCAGGGACGGGCTTTCACCTTGACCGCCGAGCAGGCAGAGGCGTCAGGAGACGTGGTTACAGGTACTCTACTCGTACATTCCTTGCCAGCTAGAGTATTATTTGATTCGGGAGCATCGCATTGTTTCTTGTCTGAGCATTTCACTAACACACACTCAATACCACATGAACCACAAACCAAGGGATGGGAAATTCATACGGGTAATGGCATTATTATATCTAGTCGAGAATGTAGATTATGCCCAGTTGTAGTGTGTGGCAGGGAATTCTATGCGAATTTCCTTTTGATCGGGACAGGCAGTTACGACGCAATTCTCGGGATGGATTGGATGAGCACTTTCCATGCAGTTATCGACTGTCGGGCAAGGAAGGCGATCTTCCGCATCCCTAATCACCCGGAGTTCATTTTCGAGGGCGGAAGCGAATCTTTGGAGCCAGCTAAGTACAGAGCAAAGCCTAAGGAGCTGACAGCTATAGAGATTGATAAGTGCCCAGCCCCAGAAATTGTTCGGGACCTTCTAGACGTATTTCCTGAAGATCTACCAGGTCTACCACCTTCTCGAATTTTGGAGTTCTCAATCGATTTGATTCCAGGTACAGCCCCAGTATCCAGGGCCCCATACAGAATGGCACAAGTTGAGTTGGCGGAATTGAAGAAGCAGGTTGAAGAACTATTGGAGAAGGGATTTATTCGGCCAAGCACTTCACCGTCGGGTGCACCAGTTCTATTAGTAAAGAAGAAGGATGGATCGTTGCGAATGTGTATAGATTATCGGGAGCTGAACAAGGTCACAATAAAGAACAAGTACCCAATACCGCGCATTGATGACCTATTCGATCAGCTAAGTGGAGCCAAGGTATTCTCGAAGTTGGACCTCCGTTCTGGATATCATCAAATCAGAGTAGCAGCCGAAGATGTATGCAAGACGGCTTTCAGGACCCGATACGGACACTACGAGTTTCTTGTGATGCCGTTCGGTGTTACCAATGCCCTAGCAATATTCATGGACTTGATGAACAGAGTGTTCGCAGAGTACTTGGACACGTTTGTCGTTGTGTTTATCGACGACATACTTGTCTACTCGAAGACCCGGGAAGAGCACGCTGAACATTTGCGCACGGTACTACAAATTCTTCGGAAAGAGAAGCTGTATGCGAAGCTGAGCAAGTGTGAATTCTGGCTCGACAAGGTTCAGTTTTTGGGACATATTGTTTCGGGCGAAGGCATCTCGGTGGACCTGGCGAAGATAGAATCTGTCAGAGATTGGCCAACGCCGAAGTCAGTGGCCGAGATCAGGAGTTTTCTGGGATTGGCAGGTTATTATCGGAGATTCGTCCAAGATTTCTCAAGAATCGCGGAACCATTGATGAGACTGACACGGAAGGACATGCCGTTTACATGGACAGAGGAGTGCACTCAGGCATTCGACGCACTAAAGCAGAAGTTAACCACGGCACCTATACTTACAGTACCAGATAATTCCGGTGGTTTGGTGATACACAGTGATGCCTCAGGGAAGGGATTAGGCTGTGTCCTAATGCAGCACGGCCGAGTGGTTGCTTACGTCTCTCGACAACTGAGAAACCACGAGAAGAACTACCCCACGCATGACTTGGAGTTAGCTGCGGTAGTCTTTGCGTTGAAGACTTGGAGGCACTATCTATTGGGTGAGAAAGTGGAGGTATACACGGATCATAAAAGTTTGAAATATGTTTTCACTCAGAAGGAACTAAACATGAGGCAGCGCCGATGGCTAGAGCTGATGGCAGATTATGACTTGGACCTTCAGTATCACCCGGGGAAGGTGAATGTTGTACCAGATGCGCTCAGTCGCAAGCCAGCGGTCATGATGTTGACCGATCAGAGAAGCATTATTGAGGACTTTCAGAGACTTGAACTTGAAGTCGTTACGCCGAACGCACTCAGTCAACTTTGGCAGCTACATGTGCAATCTTCTCTAGTGGATCGCATCAAGATTGCACAAGCGGATGATCCCCGATTGCAAAAGTTCAGAGAGCAAGTGGAAGCTGGACTGAGAACGGATTTGATTATACATGAAGATGGCTCTCTAAGATTCGGTAGCAGACTCTGCGTACCTAAAGGAGATGTTCGAGAAGAAGTCTTGGCTGAAGCACACAGTTCAGCTTACTCTGTGCATCCAGGAGGTACAAAAATGTATCAGGACCTAAAGCAGCACTTTTGGTGGAACGGAATGAAGCGGGAAATTGCGAGGTTTGTATCCAGGTGCTTGGTATGTCAGCAGGTGAAGGAGGAACATCAGAGGACAGCAGGATTATTACAACCTTTGCCGATACCTGAATGGAAGTGGGAGCACATTACTATGGATTTTGTGACGGCCTTACCACGGAGCCCTAGGGGCAATAACGCTATTTGGGTCATCGTCGATTGCCTCACAAAAGCTGCACACTTCCTACCTTTCCGAGTGGGACAGTCGACAGAATCACTAGCAGAAAGATATATGCAGGAGATAGTACGACTTCACGGTGTTCCAGTCAGCATTGTGTCAGACCGGGACACGAGATTCTTGTCGCACTTTTGGAAGAGCTTACAGGAGAGTTTGGGAACCCGCCTTAAATTCAACACAGCTTATCACCCACAGACGAATGGACAATCCGAGCGTACAATTCAGACGCTCGAGGATATGTTGAGAGCTTGTATGTTGGACTTTCAGGGTTCCTGGGAGGACCATCTGCACCTAGTTGAGTTCTCTTACAACAATAGTTATCAGGCTAGTATTCAGATGGCTCCTTTTGAAGCATTATACGGGCGGAAGTGTCGATCCCCAGTATGTTGGGATGATGTGGGAGAACGAAGATTACTGGGCCCCAAACTCATTGTTCAGACAGTCGACAAGGTCCAAATGATCAGGCAGCGTATTAAGACGGCTCAGGATCGACAGAAGAGTTGGGCAGATACCAGCAGAAGGGCACTAGAATTCGAAGTCGGAGATCATGGGTTCTTGAAGATTTCCCCTACTCGTGGAGTTATCAGGTTCGGAAGTCGGGGAAAGCTTAGTCCCCGCTTTATCGGACCTTTTGAGGTGCTAGAGCGAGTAGGAGAGGTGGCCTATCGACTGGCCTTGCCTCCATCGCTAGCTGGTGTGCACAATACCTTCCACGTGTCACAGTTGCGGCGTTATGTTCGGGATGGGAGCTATGTCCTGGACCATTCAGAGCTAGTTTTGGGTACCGACTTATCGTACGAGGAGCAGCCTACTACCATCCTCGACCGCAGAGAGAAAGTGCTGAAGAATAAGATCATTCCTTTAGTCCGAGTGTCTTGGGGCGGTCGTTCCCCATGGGAATCCACCTGGGAGCGGGAGGAAGATATCCGTAATCGTTATCCACATCTCTTTGTTTAGTACATTGTATTCTTGTATCCTTGTTAAATTTCGAGGACGAAATTTTCGTTAAGGGGGGTATGATGTAAATCCCCGTTTCCATATTAATAAAGGTTTCTTTTTCCCTGAAACCCAGTGGCTTCTTTTCTTTTTCCTTCATATTTTGAATTGGTTGTTTAAGCTTAATATGTATATTTTTCCTTAACCCTAAAAGTCAAAACCCAGAATTTAAAACCAAAAACTAAAGCAAATAAAACTAATTTAAATTAACCCTTATTTTTCACTAAACCCTCAGCCCAAAATCCTTTTTTATTAACAAGTAAAATTCCCCCGGCCCACTCTATTTTTTTATATAAGGAATCCTTTATTTAAATCGCCCGGCCCTTTTCTCCCCCTGCAGCCCACTTCTGTTTTTTTATTTTTGGGAATTTTCTTGCGAGCCCGGCCCACTACTTCAGCCACTTCCTCTTACCCGACCCGCTACCCCTATTCATCTCCTTCACTCCCAACGGTAACATCCCCTATTCACGCGCGCGATCCCTTTTCCTCGCCGCGCCTCACGCCCACGCCCACGCCCCGCTCCATCCGTTACACCCACGACTTCAACCCGTTCTCTTCCCTCACACCCCGTCTCTCATCTCTGCCATTTGAGAAACCCCTCATCTCTCTTCCCCATCTCATTTTTCCGCTCACTCCTTCCCACGTCGTGCACCCACGCCTCGCCGTTACACCACATCGCCGACGACCCCGGTCACGTCTCCAACTCCTCTCATCACTCTCCCTCTTCAACTCACTCCTCATCTCTCTCTTCATCAACCCGAGCCCCCATCAATTCATCCTCTGCACACAGAAACCCATTACCCGCCGAGCTCGAGTCACCTTGCACTCTCGACGCCGACGAGCCCCACGGCGACCCCCACCACGTCGTCGACCTCCACATCCTCAGCACCATCCTCATCACTCCAAACCCGACTCCACTGCTCCCCTCTCTTTCCAAAACCCATTTTCAAACATTTTCCCCCTCACTGTGAAACTGCACTGTACACGTCGCCGGAGCAACGCCGTCGACCGTCGGCAACCCCAACACTTCTCAGGCGAACCACAGAGCACTCCCTAAGCTTCCAGCGTGCACAAGACGACTCCGGGAAACTACGACGTAAAACCCGTGTTTCGAACCAATCTCGCGAGAATCCGTTACACGGCGTACGTCACGCGTCCGTGACGCCACTGCTGCCGTACGACCCCGAGATGTTTCCAGGCAAGTGTTTACTTGCTTCATGCTATAATAATAGTAGTACAAACTTAAATAATCTCGTTTACGAATTTACCGATTTCCGATACGTATTGTGACCCAAGTGTTCGATGCTGGATCCCAATGGAAATAATAGTTTATTTTGACGGAAACTGATATTTTCTATTGGCCCATTTGATAATAAATATTGTGTATGAATATCGCTGGAAAATACGATTGTACGTGACAAAAATTGATACCCCCAAATATGCCGTTAAAACTAGAATTTTCTCGTACCTGAAAACGAATAAAATCACCATAAATTATATTCAAACTGGAATGCTGCGTTCAAGGGCTTAAATCAAAGCCGACTCGACGAACTTTAATCCTATGTAAAATTCTAATGATTTCTGTTCTGTAACCGTGATGATAATTGGATCGGAATGCGACTCTGGACTGCAGTCCAGAGCGTTTCTGATTATTGCGTTCTGTCCAAAGACTTGTGTCACTGTGTTTCCTGAAGTCGTATGTTACGGAACTCTACCGTAGATTAAAGATAGTTCTGTTAGATAAATAAAACAGGTGGTTCCATTGCGTTTCATCGCAATTTGCTATTTTAAACTGTATTTAAAAGGGCAGAACGTATATCTGTCCAGAACAGATTCAGAAGTGATATACTGATATTAAACTATGTATAACTTTCAACGTACAGATGCGATTGAGGATCCGTCTATTGCGTTGAATACCCTATCGGAAACCCTAGATTTCATTTAACTGTGACATCGCTAAATTCTGAGCCCAACTGGGTGTAATTCGTGTCGCGAAATGGATGTTCAGTTCTGAAACTGAATTTCCAGCCGCGAGCACTTAAAATGAAACAGCTATATCTTGAAAACCGGAATCCCGATTGAACTGAAACAAATTTTGATATATTGATGACTGAGTGTTCTATTTATCTTACGTGTATCATTTTGCTGAATTCTTAATATATTAATTTATTCAATTTATTTAGTCAAAGACATGCATGTTGGTTCATAACATACATAGCTTATTGGTAGCATACATACATATATCATACCCTCGTCATATACTCAGTGTTAGTGCGTGTGGACATTGCATTATCGTGCGTGATAGATGTTGGTTTAGGAGTGACGAGTACACCAATGGAAAGTGAATATTCGTGACAGTGATTGATACAGTGAACGGTGATAAAACCGTGCCATTGGTATACTTGTACACGACTAAATCAAGATCGTAAATAGTGTAAACCTGGGAAAAAATGGGAAATCAAAGTGGAAAGAGTATCGTATTTAGCGGGACCGTGTTTAGAGGATGATCATTCGAACCGTGATACTGATACGTGTAGGGTAGGATCTAGCGATCCGGCTGACAGGGTTATGTCCCGGGCATATGGGCCGTTGTCTCGGGTATGTACGAGACTCCTGTTAAACATGATCTTCCTTCCACTATGTGATTTTAAACATGACCTAGAGACCGATAGGGACACATAACATATTCTGCATCATATAGTGACATAGTGATTACTTACCTTGTTCATACTCCAGTATTACCCGTTTCAGCTTATTATAATAATATTGTTATTGTGTCGCTCTGACGACCTGAGTATGCATGCTCAGATTCCGCGGGAGGACCAGCACAGGAGACGGATCTACCCTTCGAGTTCACAGAGATATAGTCTGGTGTACTCCCTATCTTTACTGCTTTCCATAGAGTGATCGTGAGATTGAACTTGGTTAGTTATTGTTCTTATCTGTAATTTGTGAACAATGAAATTTTAATGTAATAAATTAGTGATGTGATTCCTTTAATACTGTGCTTTATTTACTGATTACCATGTAATGGTAGAAGCCGAAGTGTGACTACGGCGGGATGATTCCTTGATCGTAGGAGCATGGCTGGCCTAGTCATCCCTCGTTTCCGTATTTTGGGAAGCGGGCCGTGACAGTACCCATTATTATACATTGTATATTATATTTCAGTTGTATCTAGAAGTTCCATCAACCAAACATGTACTTATTTGAGATAGAGACCGGTGATGTTTATTCTTTCGACCTTAGAGTCGCGTGTTACGTTTCTTTGGATTTCTTGCTGTTTGGAGTTTCCTTTCCTGTTGTGATCCTCGCCTTTAGGAGTTGTATATTATGTTGCTAGCTGGTTTACTTATAGTGGTTTTCCTACACTCTACTACTTTTCTTGGTTTGGATTTCTTGGCTCGACTTACTTAGAGCACGTACGTCTTGAGACGTTCGTAGCCTAAGTGCCGGTCATGTTCCGTATTTTTGGGTCGTGACAATTCTTCAAATGGTTGGTGTTGACTTTTGGTCTTTGCAAAGCTTGGTATTGACCATTAACTTTGAACCCCCTCTTTATGTCACGACCCGCAGGGTACGGAACGTGACTGGCACTTAGGTTACGAAACGTCTCAAGACGTCCGTAAAATAAGTAAGCCAAAGCCCAGAAACCAAAACCAAATAAGCAAAAGAGTGAAGAAAACCCAATCAATTGATAGAGAGTTTATCAAATAAGTCATATAAAACCTTTTTTAAAAAAACAATATCAATTTTTCCGAAAATTTCGGCAGAGTCTCCTTTGTAAATACTGGCCCCCAAAATGGGTACAACAAGAATATATATGAATCCAACAAATAAGGCATCCCCAAGCGGGAGCTAGCTCTTCGCCACAAGGCGGTCACAAATCCCACGCAATATAAAGCAACAACATGCGAAATAATCATAATGAAGCATAAGAAAAACATCATGTCGAATCAAGTGAGCTCGACCCCAAAATACAGCATAAAAGTCCACAAACCTCACAGTCTCATCTCTAGGTCAATATACAATAATACTGGTAGATACAGTAGATGGAGTACACTAGATACAAAGAATATACAAGGTGGTGCAAAAATAATCATATAACCCACCTAAGAGCAAAACCTCGAGTCCAGGCAAAAGAGGCAAAAGAAGCAAGCGCACCCGCCGCTACTATACTGACGGAGCGGACCTGCAAAAGGCTATGGCACAACGGGGGTGAGTTGCCAACTCGTGAGTAATAAATAACATCTACACAGGCTATCGAATGCATGCACACAAGCATCCTAGCATCTAAATACAGGTAAGGCAGGACATAATGGCAAGTATGTATGCAATATGGATATACTAGCAGGTATGAATGCAATGCGAATCAACTCGTGATTTGAATGTGTAAGTATAAGAAATCATGTTTTTCCCTTTAAGAATGTCTTTTGAAATACTAGCACAATACCAATAGAATCAACAAGAACCTGTGTCCAGCAACGACACCTCAAAACTATCTCAAATCTCATATATCCATGTCTTAGTATCTCTGGCCTCAGCCATCCGGCTGACCCAGCTCAATATCAAAATCTCATCATCTCGCGGCTACGGTCGGTATCCTCTGGATATCCGCCGTGCCAAACAGTCACCGGTAGGTAATCCGTCCCCTGCCAGGCTCAACGTCAACACCACATTCATCTTGCCCCGGGGTACCATACCGGGCCCACCATGTACCCGTGACGGTTCCTCCACTCCTCGACACGGATCTCAAAAACCACAGCAAACTCATGGTGGACGACACTTTACATCACTAGAAAACTGCAATTACATATTTTTAAAACATAATAAGTTTAGAAATTTTGCGGCTTTCCCCCGAAATCCAGAAATATCATAAAATCTCAAGAAATCCTCATAAGTGCATATATCAATGGTGATGAATGGATATGATATCAATAATTAAGCTACGATGTATGATTAATAGACTAGGCATAAACAAATAATATGATGAAGTACATGCACATGAATGGCAATCCTACGATTTCATTTTAAGGAATTAAAGGCAATAGCACAGGTTTAAGCATCAATTAGTAAAAGGTTTCAAATTATAGGTTATCTAGTGTGGTGGCATGGCAATTATCAGGGCGTGTGTGTAAGCATGAATAGTGCTCGTGCTGCATATAAAAACCCTGGCAATGGTGCAGGTGTCCTATAAAATGGGTTCGCATATGTATGTCAATATAATGCATGGATGCAGCAAATAATCATATAAGTATTTCACCCCTAATTACTAACATCACTAAGAATCTTTTAAGTTACTAAAACTATCGGGCGGCTTGCGCCATCCAACGATAGTCCCCCGTAGATGTTACATCTACTCACCGGAATCCCTAGCTAGTCACGTCCAATCACCGCTTTCCCCTTTCGTGCCGCGTCTGACGTCTCCGCGACCGAACCTGGAATTTACATCAATACCAAACATAAGGTTACATATCAAGAACGACGTAAAACCCAAACGAAACTACTAACGTTCACAAGCTAGGTACAACGTGCACAAAGTGCGCGGAACACACGCGAAAATCGCAAAAACTGCAAAAATCGCCGATTTGGTCGTCCGGCAAAACTAAAACCCGATTACTCAAAAATCCGCACTCACGCATCCTAAATGTCATAAGATAAGCCAACAAAATACTCTAGATATCGCAATTAAATCGCCACAATAATATAATAAAAACCTAGTAAGCTAGAAGTTTGCAAAATTGGTGCAAACATCGACAATTAGCGAGAAAATTAACACAATCCAACACAACAATCCAAACTAACCCACTAGCTAGCCATTACACTAATTTTAAACCATTAACTATGCTTAAAAACCTAATTTCCATAAACAAAACCTTTCTTGATTTTCATAATTAGCAACCTTAATGAAAATTTCACACAACCTTAACATAGATTAGCTTAATATGAAGCCACTTAAGCAAAGTAACCATATAAATTGGTTAAGTAAACAACTAAGTTAATTAAAAAGACTTAATTGACTAAAACATGGTTTCAAGAAACCCTAGTTTAATTTTCAATCATTAACTAAAAAAAACTAGATTAGGATTAACACTAAAATTAACACTAAGCAACTAGATTAAAGTATTCTAACCATAAGAAATTAAAAGAGTAGAAATTATACCTCAAACCTATGGATCTAGCAAGAAGAAATTTGCCTCAATGATGGACTCCTAGCACCATGATTCCAAGCAAGAGAGGTGAAGGAAAAAGGGATGAAGAATGGGGTTTTAATTTGTGAGTTTTAGCTTGAATTTTTGAAGCAACTTAATGAATTTTTTGAAGAAAAATGAAAAGATCAAGGAGATGAAGGGGGCTGCTGGAATTTCGGCCAGAACAAGGGAAGGGGATGGTGTGGGGTGTGTGGGAAAAGTCTTGGTCAACTCCTACCAACCCACAAAAGACCATACCTAATTAACAATTCAAAAACCTTTAAAAATACCATCATTTCCACACAAGAATAAAGTCAAAGAGCATGGCATTTTTTTTCTAGACCTGATGATGGTGGGGCTGGCCTAGGGCTGAGGGAAGAGAGATATGGGTTTTATAAAAGAAATTTTATGCAAAAAGACCCCCTACAAGTCAAAAATTGCAAGTTTTAGCTTAAAATTCAATAAATTCGTTTCCTATAATAAAAATTAGTTAATAATCAAAATAAAATACTAAAAATTTATGTTACAACTAGATTTTAATTAACATAATTTTAAAGATTAAAATTAGCCCAGAAAAATTTGTATTTATCGCTAATTTAATGTATTTTCTTACCGGCTTAAAATAATATTAAAAAATTGAAAAATAGAGAAAAAATTTTAAATGACCAAAATTTCATAAGTAACTCATTAGCTACTAAAAACAAGCAATTACCTATCCATTTTAGGTATAATTAGTCCTAAACTGCAAAATAACGAGAAAGACGGTTTTCGGAAAAATACCGAATTTTCACCGATTTTCAGGAAAACACCAAAATGACTTTTCAAGGCGTTACAATCTTCCCCCATTAAATAAATTCGGTCCCCGAATTTAAAAATAACTACGCGTACCTTCAAAGAGATGGGGATATTTCTTCCTCATCTCGCCCTCGGTCTCCCAGGTAACCTCCTCGCTGCTCGGGCTATGCCAAAGGACCTTGACGGTCGGTATAACTTTCGATCTCAACTTCTTCACCTGCCGATCCAGGATGGCCACCGGCTGCTCTGCAAAAGAAAGGTCGCGCTCCAGCTGGACTGTCGGGTGCTGAATCGCATGCGAAGGGTCGTGAAGGTACTTGCGGAGCATCGAAACATGGAAGACGGGGTGAACATCGGGAAAGCTGGGTGGAAGGGCCAAACGATATGAAACAGCGCCGACACGCTCGAGGATCTCGAAGGGACCTACGAATCTAGGGCTAAGCTTTCCCTTTTGCCCAAAACGCATCACGCCCTTCATCGGAGAGACTTTCAGAAAAACATAGTCGCCAACTGCGAACTCTAATCTGCGACGGCGCCTGTCTGCATACGATTTCTGCCTGCTCTGAGCCGCTCTCATCCGGTCTCGGATCAACTGTATCTTCGCTGTCGTCTCCTCAACAAGCTGCGGCCCCAGTATACTGCTCTCGCTGAGCTCTGTCCAACAGACGGGCGATCTGCATCTCCTCCCATACAATGCCTCGAAAGGTGGCATCTGAATAGTATCCTGGAAGCTGTTGTTGTAGGAGAACTCCACTAGAGGTAAATGACGATCCCAGCTACCGCCGAAGTCTAAAACGCACGCTCTGAGCATGTCCTCGAGAGTCTGAATGGTCCGCTCTGACTGTCCGTCGGTCTGCGGATGAAACGCTGTGCTGAAGCTCAAACGAGTGCCCAAAGCCTCCTGAAGTCTCTGCCAAAGTCGGCTGGTGAACTGGGTGCCTCGATCTGACACGATACAAGTCGGTACGCCATGCAACTGCACGATCTCGTCGATGTAAAGCTGGGCATACTGAGCGAAACTGAAAGTCGTCTTCACTGGCAGGAAGTGAGCCGCTTTCGTCAATCTATCCACGATCACCCAGATGGAGTCGTACCCTCGACTGGTCCTGGGTAGACCCACAACGAAGTCCATCGAAATCTGCTCCCATTTCCACTCCGGAATGGGTAACGGCTGCAGCTCTCCTGCGAGCCTCTGGTGCTCGGCCTTGACTTGCTGGCAAGTCAGGCATCTCGATACAAACTCCGCAATGTCCCTCTTCATCCCGTCCCACCAGTAGGTCTCTCTCATATCGTGGTACATCTTGGTGGAACCGGGGTGGACACTATATACTGATCGGTGTGCCACCTCAAGAATGTCGCGCCGCAATCCATCAGCATCTGGTACGCACAGTCTAGATCCATAGCGTAAAATCCCCTGATCGTCAATCATGAACTCGAAAAATCTGCCCTGTCCCATCTGTGCCATGATCTCTGGGCAACGGTCGTCACTGCGCTGTGCCTCATATATACGGTCAAGCAACTGTGGGCGTGCACGAACATGCGCGAGCTGTCCCCCTGTCTGAGTGAACTCGAACTCAACTCGGCTGTCGCATAACATCTGCCAATCTGCTGACGATTGCCTCTGCACTGCGCGCAAAAAGGATAGACTACCCCCGGGCCTCCTACTCAACGCATCTGCCACTACATTCGCCTTGCCGGGGTGATATAAGATCTCACAGTCATAGTCTTTCACCAACTCCATCCAACGACGCTGTCTGAGGTTCAGGTCTCGCTGCTGAAATATGTACTTTAAGCTCTTGTGATCGGTGAATATCTGACACGACTCGCCGTATAGGTAATGTCGCCAAATCTTCAGTGCAAAGACCACTGCAGCCATCTCCAAATCATGAGTGGGGTAGTTCTGTTCATGCTTCTTCAGCTGCCGAGAAGCATATGCGATCACCCGGCCATGCTGCATCAACACGCATCCTAATCCCACTCGCGAAGCATCACAGTAGACCATAAATCTGCCTGATCCCGAAGGCAAAGATAATACCGGCGCCGTAGTCAAACGAGTCCGTAGCTGCTGAAAACTGCACTCGCACTCCTCCGTCCAGACGAAAGGAACTCCCTTCCGGGTCAAACCGGTCAACGGTGCAGCTATACGGGAGAAGTCCTGAACAAAACGCCTGTAGTAGCCCGCCAGGCCTAGAAAACTACGGATCTCAGTAACCGATGTAGGTCGGGGCCACGTCTGAACAGCCTCAGTCTTCTTCGGGTCCACACAAATGCCGTCTCTCGTAACCACGTGACCCAAGAATCCGACGCTGTCCAGCCAGAATGCACACTTGGAGAACTTTGCGAACAGCTGGTGCTCCCTCAGAGTCTGTAACGTAAACCGCAAGTGCTGCTCATGCTCCTCTCTGCTCCGGGAGTACACCAAGATATCGTCGATAAACACGATGATGAACAAGTCAAGATACGGCCTGAATGTACGGTTCATCAAATCCATGAATGCTGCTGGGGCGTTGGTGAGTCCGAACGACATCACCCAAAACTCGTAGTGGTCGTAGCGCGTGCGGAAAGCTGTCCTCGGTATATCCTCATGTCGAACTCGCAGCTGATGGTATCCTGATCGCAAGTCGATCCTCAAAAAATATCCCGCACCCTGAAGCTGGTCGAACAAATCATCAATGCGTGGCAACGGATATCTGTTCCGAACGGTAACTTTGTTCAGCTGGCGGTAGTCGATACATAAGCGCAAACTTCCATCCTTCTTCTTGACAAACAGGACCGGAGCACCCCACGGAGAAACACTAGGTCGAATAAGCCTCTTATCTAACAGATCCTGCAACTGATCCTTCAGCTCTCGAAGCTCTGCCGGGGCCATCCGATAAGGCGGTATAGAGATAGGCCCCGAGCCGGGAATCAAATCGATGCAGAACTCAATGTCGCGCTCAGGTGGTAGCCCAGGTAGCTCATCAGGGAAAACATCAGGGAACTCACAAACAACCGGGACCCGGTCCAACGGAACCTCTGCAGCTCGAGTATCATAAATAAACGCTAAGAATCCCTTACATCCCTTCCGCAAGAGCTGACCAGCGCGAAGAGACGAAATCAAGCTGGGAAGGGTGACGCTGCGGTCTCCCTGAATAACAAGGACTGGCTCTCCCGGAAAGCTAAATCTGACTGCCTTCTCACGGCAGTCCACCGAAGCATAACAGGTGGCTAGCCAATCCATGCCCAGAAGCACATCAAAGTCCAACATATCGAGGAGAATCAAATCAACCGATGAATCCCTCTCCCCGATACGAACGGAACACAAACGAAATACAAAACGAGCGACAAACGACTCGCCTACCGGAGTACTAACAACAAGCGGATGATCTAACGACGACGACTCACGGCCCAACATCGGTGCAAAGTGTGTAGAGACGTACGAATGTGTGGAACCTGGGTCAAATAATACCCGTGCGTCGAAAGAACATACGGATAAGGTACCTGTCACAACGGTATTGGATGCCTGCGCATCCTGCGGTGTCAAAGCAAAAACTCGGGCCTGTCCTCCACCGATAGCGGGCTGACCTCGACCTCGGCCTCTGCCTCCTCGTCCTCTCTGAACAGGACCGCCGCGTCCATGGCCTCTGGGTGCACCTAACTGGCGTGGAGCATCGCCGGTGGTAGGAAGTAGGGCTCTCTGAGGAGGGGGTGGTGATGGTGGTAGGGTCACATGCGGAACTGTCGCTGCTCCCTGTCGTCTCGCCGGACAGTCTCTGACAAGATGGTGCAGACTCCCGCACCCAAAACACCCTGGCGACGGCTGCTGTCCCTGGGGATAAGAACCATATAACTGTCCCCGTCCAAATCCTCTGCCAGGCCTATCTCTCGGGAAGAATCTGGCGCGCTGCCTCTGAGACGGTACATCGGTGCGAATCCTCTTCGGCCCAGAAACGGCCGAAGTCTGTGATATGCGTGCCTCCATCCGTAATGCCGTATCCATAGCAGCTGAATAAGTGTCGTAGTGCTGGGCGCCAATGGCAAGATATAGCTGGGCATCAAGTCCCCGTATGAACCTCTTCACCATCTTCTCTTCGGTATCCACCAAATACTGAGCATATCGGGATAACTGTGTAAACTGGATGTCATACTCAGACACCGTCATCCCAGGTGTCTTGACTAAGGCCTCGAAGCTACGAGCTCTGGCGTCACGAACGCTCTCTTGGAGGAAACGAGCTAGAAAGACCGCTGTAAACTCGGCCCACGTCATAGGCGGTAGACCTGCAGCTCGACCTCTCAAGACTGACTCCCACCATGTCTGCGCAAGACCCTCTAGTCGGAAACTCGCAAGCTCTACCCATCGATCATCCGAACATCTCAGCGAACGGCAGATCCTGGCTAAACTGTCAAGGAACGTCTGTGGGTCCTCCACTGCCTCGGTGCCGGTGAATACTGGAGGTCTCAGCCTCATGAAATCCTGTAGCGAAACCGGAATGGCCACGGTGGTAGTAGTAGGAGCAGGTATCATGGTCGTCTGTGATATAGTAGGTACGTCATCCGGCCTCGGTGTACGACTGGCTGCAACTAGGGATCCTACCATCTGACGTAGCTCCTGCATGCCCCCCATCATCTGTCGCAACTCCTCCATACCAGTCTCGAGCCTATCCATACGGCCTGGGGAAGGTCGATCGGTCTGTCCCTGCGGCGTAGGCATACCACCCTGCTCAGTCCTAGTCTCGGACGAGCCAGCTCGAATCTCGTCTCGGGCGGCAGCCCTCTGTGCCCTCGTAGCCTTCGGCGGCATAGTGGATGGTACAGAAAAAGGATAATAAGAACAGTGCAAAAGAATCATAGGATACACGGAATTGAAGAAGGAATTTCAAGCAAGTATCCTAAAGTCACTTAGGCGGAGTACCGTATCGCAAGTATGCCGCGGACATACACACGCTACGTTACCCTACTTAAGTCACTTACTCCATCTACCAAGGGTCATCCTACACTCAAAAAGGTAAAACCTATCGCTCTGATACCAACTTTGTCACGACCCGCAGGATACGGAACGTGACTGGCACTTAGGTTACGAAACGTCTCAAGACGTCCGTAAAATAAATAAGCCAAAGCCCAGAAACCAAAACCAAATAAGCAAAAGAGTGAAGAAAACCCAATCAATTGATAGCGAGTTTATCAAATAAGTCATATAAAACCTTTTTTAAAAAAACAATATCAATTTTTCCGAAAATTTCGGCAGAGTCTCCTTTGTAAATACTGGCCCCCAAAATGGGTACAACAAGAATATATATGAATCCAACAAATAAGGCATCCCCAAGCGGGAGCTAGCTCTTCGCCACAAGGCGGTCACAAATCCCACGCAATATAAAGCAACAACATGCGAAATAATCATAATGAAGCATAAGAAAAACATCATGTCGAATCAAGTGAGCTCGACCCCAAAATACAGCATAAAAGTCCACAAACCTCACAGTCTCATCTCTAGGTCAATATACAATAATACTGGTAGATACAGTAGATGGAGTACACTAGATACAAAAAATATATAAGGTGGTGCAAAAATAATCATATAACCCACCTAAGAGCAAAACCTCGAGTCCAGGCAAAAGAAGCAAGCGCACCCGCCGCTACTATACTGACGGAGCGGACCTGCAAAAGGCTATGGCACAACGGGGGTGAGTTGCCAACTCGTGAGTAATAAATAACATCTACACAGGCTATCGAATGCATGCACACAAGCATCCTAGCATCTAAATACAGGTAAGGCAGGACATAATGGCAAGTATGTATGCAATATGGATATACTAGCAGGTATGAATGCAATGCGAATCAACTCGTGATCTGAATGTGTAAGTATAAGAAATCATGTTTTTCCCTTTAAGAATGTCTTTTGAAATACCAGCACAATACCAATAGAATCAATAAGAACCTGTGTCCAGCAACGACACCTCAAAACTATCTCAAATCTTATATATCCATGTCTTAGTATCTCTGGCCTCAGCCATCCGGCTGACCCAGCTCAATATCAAAATCTCATCATCTCGCGGCCACGGTCGGTATCCTCTGGATATCTGCCGTGCCAAACAGTCACCGGTAGGTAATCCGTCCCCTGCCAGGCTCAACGTCAACACCACATTCATCTTGCCCCGGGATACCATACCGGGCCCACCATGTACCCGTGACGGTTCCTCCACTCCTCGACACGGATCTCAAAAACCACAGCAAACTCATGGTGGATGACACTTTACATCACTAGAAAACCGCAATTACATATTTTAAAAACATAATAAGTTTAGAAATTTTGCGGCTTTCTCCCGAAATCCAGAAATATCATAAAATCTCAAGAAATCCTCATAAGTGCATATATCAATGGTGATGAATGGATATGATATCAATAATTAAGCTACGATGTATGATTAATAGACTAGGTATGAACAAATAATATGATGAGGTACATGCACATGAATGGCAATCCTACGATTTCATTTTAAGGAATTAAAGGCAATAGCACAGGTTTAAGCATCAATTAGTAAAAGGTTTCAAATTATAGGTTATCTAGTGTGGTGGCATGGCAATTACCAGGGCATGTGTGTAAGCATGAATAGTGCTCGTACTGCATATAAAAACCCTGGCAATGGTGCAGGTGTCCTATAAAATGGGTTCGCATATGTATGTCAATATAATGCATGGATGCAGCAAATAATCATATAAGTATTTCACCCCTAATTACTAACATCACTAAGAATCTTTTAAGTTACTAAAACTATCGGGCGGCTTGCACCATCCAACGATAGTCCCCCGTAGATGTTACATCTACTCACCGGAATCCCTAGCTAGTCACGTCCAATCACCGCTTTCCCCTTTCGTGCCGCGTCTGACGTCTCCGCGACCGAACCTGGAATTTACATCAATACCAAACATAAGTTTACATATCAAGAACGACGCAAAACCCAAACGAAACTACTAACGTTCACAAGCTAGGTACAACGTGCACAAAGTGCGCGGAACACACGCGAAAATCGCAAAAACTGCAAAAATCGCCGATTTGGTCGTCCGGCAAAACTAAAACCCGATTACTCAAAAATCCGCACTCACGCATCCTAAATGTCATAAGATAAGCCAACAAAATACTCTAGATATCGCAATTAAATCGCCACAATAATATAATAAAAACCTAGTAAGCTAGAAGTTTCAAAATTGGTGCAAACATCGACAATTAGCGAGAAAATTAACACAATCCAACACAACAATCCAAACTAACCCACTAGCTAGCCATTACACTAATTTTAAACCATTAACTATGCCTAAAAACCTAATTTCCATAAACAAAAGCTTTCTTGATTTTCATAATTAGCAACCTTAATGAAAATTTCACACAACCTTAACATAAATTAGCTTAATATGAAGCCACTTAAGCAAAGTAACCATATAAATTGGTTAAGTAAACAACTAAGTTAATTAAAAAGACTTAATTGACTAAAACATGGTTTCAAGAAACCCTAGTTTAATTTTCAATCATTAACTAAAAAAAACTAGATTATGATTAACACTAAAATTAACACT
Organism: Agapanthus africanus; assembly: GCA_030015575.1. Taxonomy (NCBI): domain Eukaryota; kingdom Viridiplantae; phylum Streptophyta; class Magnoliopsida; order Asparagales; family Amaryllidaceae; genus Agapanthus; species Agapanthus africanus. The sequence continues at coordinate 111,946,528 of JASDDO010000008.1, read as the reverse complement.
AAGCAACTAGATTAAACTATTCTAACCATAAGAAATTAAAAGAGTAGAAATTATACCTTAAACCTATGGATCTAGCAAGAAGAAATTTGCCTCAATGATGGACTCCTAGCACCATGATTCCAAGCAAGAGAGGTGAAGGAAAAAGGGATGAAGAATGGGGTTTTAATTTGTGAGTATTAGCTTGAATTTTTGAAGCAACTTAATGAATTTTTTGAAGAAAAATGAAAAGATCAAGGAGATGAAGGGGCTGCTGGAATTTCGGCCAGAACAAGGGAAGGGGATGGTGTGGGGTGTGTGGGAAAAGTCTTGGTCAACTCCTACCAATCCACAAAAGACCATACCTAATTAACAATTCAAAAACCTTTAAAAATACCCTCATTTCCACACAAGAATAAAGTCAAAGAGCAGGGCATTTTTTTTCTGGACCTGATGATGGTGGGGCTGGCCTAGGGCTGAGGGAAGAGAGAGAGGGGTTTTACAAAAGAAATTTTATGCAAAAAGACCCCCTACAACTCAAAAATTGCAAGTTTTAGCTTAAAATTCAATAAATTCGTTTCCTATAATAAAAATTAGTTAAAAATCAAAATAAAATACTAAAAATTTATGTTACAACTAGATTTTAATTAACATAATTTTAAAGATTAAAATTAGCCCAGAAAAAATTGTATTTATCGCTAATTTAATATATTTTCTTACCGGTTTAAAATAATATAAAAAATTGAAAAATAGGGAAATTTTTTTAAATGGCCAAAATTTCATAAGTAACTCATTAGCTACTAAAAACAAGCAATTACCTATCCATTTTAGTTATAATTAGTCCTAAACTGCAAAATAACGAGAAAGACGGTTTTCGGAAAAATACCGAATTTTCACCGATTTTCAGGAAAACACCAAAATGACTTTTCAAGGCGTTACACTTTAAAAGCTTAATATTGTTTAACTCAAGTTTGGAGGAGGGGGTATAATTTGGCTCTCAAAAATAATTTTTTCTAACTCAAAGTGGTGAGCCAAAAATAAGTTTGGGGGAGATTTTCCCGATCATATTTCATGTCCCCGTTAATAAATTTTCCTCCCAAGTTTACAAGTTTATGAGATTTAAAAAATGGCAACAGTAGAAACAATATTTCACTTAAGTTGGGGGGAACCTTTTTGTGTATATATATTTTGTTTTCTTTTTCTATTAATCATAAAAATAAAAATATAAAAAAAGGGGGAGTGCCGACAATTTTGACCCTCTTGGTGTAGCCTGACAGTGAGGGCATTGTCAAGTTTAAGTTTGGGGGTGTGCTCGGTAAGTTTTCTTCCTTCGCATTCATATGTATATTTTTGCATTTTCATACTTATTTTAAATCCCATAAAAATTTAAAAAATTATAAAAATTGAAAATTTTCAATTTTAGCCATATTAGACTTAAGTTCGACAAGACGGTTGAATAGTAGGGAAAAACTAGATTCTAAACTTAGTAAATTAAAAACCCTAAAAATAATCTTTCTTAAAATTTAACTGTAGAAAATATATGTCCTTGTAGTTTATTTAGAAATAGGAAAATTTTGAGTTCAGTTCTTGGGCTAAGTCAAAATAAGGGAAGAGTATTGAAATTTTTATTGAAGTGTAAGTCTGAAAAATAATTCCGAAGCTTAAGTCTAAATTATGAAAATATATACCCTACAACTAGCACATACACGCACCTTGAAACTTGGAATAGTAGAAGATACCTTGAAATGCTCTTGTCTAAAATCCTTAGTATGAAAAAAATTAAATAAAAGTATAAGTGTAAATAAAGAGATATAAAAAATGAACACTAGTTTTGTAATTACTTAAGGCTGCATAAAATAAAAAATATATATATAGCGATGGTGCTTTATCACCTAGTGCCTTAGACCAACTGGTTTGGGAGTCACTGCTAAAGCCTTAGGTATTACAAGACGAGGAATTACGCCTAAATGCGCAAACATATTTTTTAATCGGTCGTTAATACCTCAAGAATATTAACGGTCGCATGAAGGATGTGTGAACAATTTCATCTAAAACTCATCAACTAAAAGTACTTTGGACGATGGACAAGAGTATGATAGCTTGAATTGAATTTCCAAGTGTGGGGGTGATACATACACACACGTAGGGGTATATAATTGGGGTTTGGATGAGAGATAAGAATGAAAGATAGGGCTTATATTTTCAGTAGAGATGATAAAAATTCCTAAATTGAAATAGAACCTTAGAAGGAAAATTCAAAAGATACTAAAAGCTAAATAAATTTACAGAACATATACGATTTTAAGTTAAATGATAAGTGAGTGTGAAAAATATGGGATGATGATTTCTAAGTTGAAGATAATAGAATTTCTTGCTAGAACACCGAATTGAAGAATGAAAGTCAACAAGCCAAATTGATCGGATTTTGTGGGTAGTATCCGCTGAAAATCCTCAGGAGACAACACTCCTCCTACCAGGGACACCTAGAGGTTTAACGGCTTGTTGCACAAGCTCAGTGCAATTGCGTTCCCTACGAAAGTGAGGTTAGGATTTTTCGAGAATAAAATTGGCTTTGCTCGGGACGAGCAAAAGATAAGTTTGGGGGTATTTGTTCATATCAGAATTTTGCATTCGTATATCGCCCATTCTTAATCACATCACACATAAATAGGTGTTTTTGATCCATGTCTGCTAAATAGTTGCAGGTTACAGGTTCTCAGATCATTACAGTGAAATTCATGAAAAGACGCTACAAATGTGAGACTACGACCAACAACAGATGAATCCAGATGATGTCGCCTACCAGTTAAAGGAACAAATAAAAATCATGAGACAGTTCAATGCACAAAGTATAAGGGCAGCACAAGATTAAAGACTTCAATACGAAACTCATGGCAAAAAGTCTACAACATTCTGTACTGTGGAAATCTGGAAGAAAATAGAAGATACTCTGAGAAACCAAGTAAAGAAAACAGAAGATAAAAGCAACACAGAGAAACCCTGAAGAGATGGGCCCAAGAACCCACCAAATGGCCGCGGAACCGCGGCCAAACAGGCCTTTCTGCCGCGGTTCCGCGGCCATAATATGCACGTGTCGGTGGGGTGTCGGTGCTTTGACTTGGTCTTTGGGGCTGTTTTGTAATTTCATGTATGGATCAGAATGTAAACCTAGGGTTTTTCTTATCTATAAATAGGAGGGCTCAATGCCTCTTTGTGGTATGCCTCTTTGGAGGATGCCTCTTTTTATTTTTCTAGATTAAATTTTATTCATTGTAATCATCAAGAGGTGTCAATAAAGTAAGTTTTTTATCTTGCAATTTTCCATTCAAATTTTATTTCTGCAATTTTTTATCTGCTTTTATTTATCTGCAAGTTAATTAGTTTATTAAAAAGAAAAAATTATAAAAATGAATTTCGTCGTAACTTTCCTAATGAGTGAGTAATTCCTCACTTGTTAGGGATAGGAGAGGGAAGGTTTGAGAGAAAGAAATCTCTCTCATTCCTTTCTTGCCCATATAACATTTTAATTAGGACTCTATTTGAATCAAGCACACATCGCTCACTACAGCACCCTATCCTACGAGATAGCGGTGATTCCCTAGTTACACCGGTTGTGGTTGATTTACATAGAGATTAGGGCTAAGAGTTAAGAAAGGACGGACAAGGACCAAAAGGAAGAAACGAAGTTTCTTCCTAGTCGTGCTAATCCCCGATTACTCTAACACCTATGTTCTTAATTAGGGAAAAGGAAGCAGTGAGTAGAGTTTTATTTCCAAACTAACCTAATCCTAACCCTAGCAAGGCTTTAATTCAAATTAAATTCAATCTTAGTTCTTATAAAAATCAAAACCTACCAAAAATAGGACTTAACTCGTAAGAACTTAAAGAAAGAACACGTTTTCCCTGTGGACCGACCCGTATTCAACCGGCTAGCTACTAAGCGACACCGTTATTGATTGCGGTATATTCTTAATTTTGATTTTAAAACGCATGCACGCAAAAGACAACCAATCACCAGCCATAGAGAAGATTGTCTTGGCACTCATTGTGGCCTTAAGGAAGCCGCGCAGTACTTCCAGGCACATACTATCCTCGTTCTCACCGAGTGCCCGCTGGGGGCTATCTTCGCCTCACCCGAATCCTCGGGTCGATTAGAGAAGTGGAGGTGGGAGCTGTCCTAGTTCGACATAAAAATACCGCCCAAGGCAGGCCATCAAAGCACAAGCCTTGGTCGATTTTATCGTCGAATGCACCATCCCCAGCAAGGGGCCGGAGTCCACGCCGGCCCTCGCGGCTCAGTACCCAATCGTGGGGAAACCCGACTCGGTCCCAGAGTGGGTCATTTACGTCGACGGGTCCTCAACCGAGGAAGGCTATGGCGTCGGCCTCATCATTCGGGGCCCGAACGAGACAGAAATGGAGTACTCCCTAAAGCTCGGGTTCAAAGCCTCAAACAACGCGGCGGAGTACGAGGCCCTGCTGGCCGGACTATGCATGGCCTCGGGGCTGGGGCTGAAAACAATTCGAATCCGCGGCGACTCAGCCCTAGTTATTGGCCAAGTGACCGGTCACTTCGAGGCCCGGGAACCTCTAAGAGTAAAGTACCTGGCCAAGGTAAGAAAACTTTGGAAGAATTTCGACGAGGTCCAGGTAGAGCAAATACCCAGGCAGCTAAACGCTCAAGCCGACGCCTTGAGCAAACTGGCTTCATCCTACTCGGCCAACAACAAGCGATCTATCCTCTTCGAGACTTTATCCCGGCCCAGCGTGGAAGACGGGGCGATGATGCTTCATGTATATGCAGCGCAAGAGGGCGATCAAGACTGGAGGAAGCCCCTTGTGGAATTCCTACGGGATGGCACGCTCCCAAAAGATCGGGAAGCAGCCCGCCGTCTCCGAGCCAAAGCCCGTCACTTCGTCTGGAGCAATGGGAACATTTACGAGAAATCCTTCACTCAGCCCCTTCTCCGGTGCGTCGACCCCTACGAAGCTGACTACGTCCTCCGTGAAATCCATGAAGGGGTCGGCGGCGCACACCAAGGGGCCCGAACTTTAATCCAGAAGGCGTTGCTCCAGAGGTACTACTGGCCCACTATTCACGAGGACGCCCAAAAGCTCGTCCGAAGATGCAAAAGCTGCCAACTCCACAGAAGCATACCTCACCTCCCGGCCACCGAGCTAACCGCGCTGACCTCACCGTGGCCGTTCACCCAGTGGGGATTGGACATGATAGGCCAGTTCCCTACCGGCACGGGCGGGCACAAATATGTTCTCGTCGCGGTGGATTACTTCACAAAGTGGATCGAGGCCGTCCCCATCAGAAAACCGGACGCCGCCACGACCATCAAGTTCCTGCAGAACAACCTGATATTCCGGTTCGGCATCCCGAGGTGTATCATTACCGACCACGGGACGAACTTCGAGAACAAGAAGGTGAAAGATTTCTGCAACGAATATCATATCCTCATGAAATTCTCCACGGTTGCACACCCCCAATGCAACGGGCAGGCCAAAGTCGCCAACCGGGATTTCCTCCGGGGTCTCCGGACCCGCTTGGAGGGACGCCAAGGCAGTTGGGTCGAGGAGTTGCCCCGGGTCTTATGGGCCCTGCGCACGTCGAAGAAGACCCCCACCGGGGAAACCCCTTTCAGCCTCTGCTACGGGACCGAGGCGATGGTCCCGACGGAGATCGGGCTATCCAGTCACAGGGTCGAACAATTCGACGATGAAGCGAATACCACGGCACTGCGGACCAACATGAACATATTGCTGGAGAAACGTGACCGGGCTCAGATTAGACCCGCCGCCTATCAGCAGCAAACTGCCCGATACGACAACGTACGGGTCAAGCCTCGTTCTTTCAAGACCGGAGACCTGTTCCTATGGCGGAACGAGTTTGGCGATCAAGGCAGGCTGCATAATTTTTCCCCAAAATGGGACGGTCCTTTCCTCGTCGCCGAGGTACTTCTCGGCAGAGCCTACCGCTTACAGGACGCGGACGGACGCAAGTTTCCGCGGCCTTACAACGCCGAGAAGCTCAAGATGTACCAGTGAACTCACTACCTACGAGTGTACACCCCTCCTGTCATAAAGATAATGTAAATTTTTTCTAAGAAGTCCTTTTCATCCGAATAACAAGAAGGGAACGTTAGAACATTGAAAAAAAAGAAGAGTTCTCTCTTTGTGGTCTAAGCCCTCACCTAGAGGCAGCCGAGCGGCTACCCTGCTCGGTTATCCCCGGCTGGTACCTTCCCTACACACAACGCCAGTGATCAAAGCCCTCAACAAGAGGCAGCCGAGCGGTTGCCCTGCTCGGCCATCCCTGGCTGGTAGCTTCCCTACCCACAACGCCAGGGATCAAAGCCCTCAACAAGTGGCAGCCGAGTGGCTACCCTGCTCGGTTATCCCTGGCTTGTAGCTTCCCTACCCCACAACGCCAGGGATCAAAGCCCTCGACAAGAAGCGGTCGGGCAGCAACCCTGCTCGGCCATCCTTAAGGACCCAAAAGCTCTCGAAAGAGGCAACCGCTTAGCACTAACCATGCTCGGTTATCCCTGGCACACCACCAGGGATCAAAGCCCTCGCCATGAGGCACCGGGCGGCAACCCTGCCCGGGCATCCTTAGTAGGCCTCCCATGCCCCTCCCGTGCTAAGGATAAAAATCCCTCGAAAGAGCCAACCGCTTAGCACGATCCGTGCCCGGTTATTCCTGACAGAACACCAGGGATCAAAGCCCTCGCCAAGAGGCACCGGACGACAACCCAGCTCGGGCATCCTTAAGGATCAAAGCCCTCGCCAAGAGGCACCGAGCAGCTACCCTGCTCGACCATCCTCAGCAGGCCTCTCACGGCCCCTCTCACACTGAGGATCAAAGCCATCACTAAGAGGCACCGATCAGCTACCCTGCTCGGCCATCCTCAGCAGGCCTCTCTCGGCCCCTCTCGCGTTGAGGATCAAAGCCCTCGCCAAGAGGCACCGAACGGCTACCCTGCTCGGCCATCCTTCGCAGGCCTCTCACGGCCCCTCCAGCGCTAAGGATCAAAGCCCTCGCCAAGAGGCACCAAGCAGCTACCCTGCTCAGCAATATCCTCAGTTGGCCAATTACGGCCCCTCCAACAACTAAAGAACGTGAACTCAACAAGAGGCATCCAATCTATCAATGTCTTAGCGATCTACACTTCGACTTCGGGGCCATGGAGATACCGTCTTCCCGCCGGTCCTCGCACACTCGGCAAATGATCAGAGTCAAGTCGATGAGTAATCGCTAGACGAGGAACATGCCGACCATAAAGCAGTACTGTGCAGATACAAGTGTCTACCAACAAATGGAAACTGTCACGCCCCGCTTCCCGGTGTACGGTGAAGGGGACGCGACTGGGTCCGCTACGTATTTACTGTGAAGTAAATACGCTAAGCGTATCTAAGCAATATAAAAGTAATCACAAGAGACAAGAGATATAAAAATAGCAGCAACTCTATTTATTAACATTCTTTTGTACAATGCATGAAAAGGAAATACAACTGAAGTAAAAACGATGCCTAAACAATGGCATAACAGGAAATGGAAATGTACAATGTCTAGAGCCCGGGGTCTTCGAGGAACTGATCCAAGTCTTCACTGGTGGGCTCGTTCTCTGCTGTGTCCAGATCACCTGACGACATTCAAAGAAGAAAGAAATAGAATGTCGTCAGCGAACAGGTCGCTCGGTAAGTCCCAAAGTTAAGGGAGAAATAGAAAAGATACAATAAGAATGTATCTTTTAAAGTTGTATAATATTGTAGAATATTGTGTTAACGCTGTTGTTTGTAGCTTGGTACAGAAGGATGCCAGTGTATACGAGAGGGGTCTCTATATGCTAGAGACCAGGGCAAACTGAAAGTACAAGGAACCGTTATGTCACGGTACAACAACAACAGGATTCATGTTAGGTGTCTTAATCTTACTGTCTCGTGCCACTTTTAACACCTTCCATACCAATCTACCCCTTAAACCTCATAGTGTTTTGATTGTATTGTTATATTGTATTGTATAAGTTATATAGTTAGATGACTGACCGAAACCATGATATCAGTAACGAATGTAATGGATGTAAACTGGATTCATGTACATGGAAAGTATATCCATGGTTTGGTTCAGTCAAGTTGAATAGATTGATAACTGGATTCATGGATTCGTGTGTTCATATTGAAGTGTAATATTGTAGATTTATATAGTACTTGAATCATATTCAAGTCGGATTATAATCAGACTCAAACCCGAGTCGGACAGTAGAAATGTAAATCGAAGTCCTATATTTACTAGGGTACTTAGGGTAATTTATAAAACTTGAGAGGGTTTTATGTAAAAAATACTTTTGTATAGTTTACAAGATACAACTCAAATATTTGATTATCGTATGTACATACAACAATTTAATGATCAAGAAAAATATGTATACATGTTCGAATAGTATGAAATGAGTCAAGTATATTATACGAGTAACTACCAAAAACAATGCTATAAAGAAATATTATGTACGACAAATTAATCAAGTCGAACGAATGCGGAACATAAACAAAAATATGGCTCTAAGTGTTTTGCATGCATGAGTTCCATTTTCACCTAAATACGACTACCGGTTTGAGAGATATATATATGTTTTCGTATCGTTGCGCAAAACAGATCAGAATCTATTCGGCACCGTCACATATTTTTAAAACACAGTTTGAGTTAATTTCTATCGGGTTTCAGGTTACGAAGATTATTAGAAAATTGTAGGTATTTCGATGTAATTATCCAAAACACCAAGATTCACATGATTTGGATTTCTGATGCTCTTGTTATGATCATTTTAATATCAGCGTTTAAAACAGAAATTCAGATTTCTGTACAGCAACTATATGTTATATTGCAAAGCCTATATCGGGTTATTTCATGCGTTTCTAAGTAATCTAGTATACAGAAAATTATATTTCTATCAATTGTACATCTACACATCTAAATTTTGTCACGAACGGACATCGGGAGTTTGAGTTATGTCTAATTTAAAAACAGTGTGCGAATCAGGACAGATTCTGTCCAGATCCGTCACTTAATATTGTAACACGGTTTTCTTTATCTTAGATGGGTTTTCAGTAAAACTATAAAACTTAGAAAATCTATATCATTCGATGTAGATATCAAAAACACCTGAGTTTACTCAATTTGGATACCGGTATACCAAGTTATGTGTCCTAAAAGTTGACCGATAACTGCAGTTTTCTGTTTTACGATCAGTGAATAAAAACGATGTAATTCCTAAACCGTTATGCGGTTCGATCTAAAATTTTTACAGCGTATACAAAATAATATATTCTATCATATGTAAATTTCCTGAAATTTTCAGAATTAAAAATTAATTTATAAAAATTATTTTAAAACTAAAGGTATTGATATGTCATATGTGAGAAATGAGAAAACCATGGTATTTATTCATAACTTCATTTTTGTTTTACAAACTTTAAATAAAGTGATTTAAAATAAAACAACAAACATGCAATCCTAATTGGTCACTATGAAATCTTAACATGTGAATTGAGAGTAATGAAAAAGACTTTACAAACTATATATGTGTGTGTGTTTGTGTGTTCATTATTTATATAGGTATCCATTTAATTAATTATTTAGGAACTATGATATGTCAAGCGAAGTTTTTCATGGCAATATAAAACAAGAGAAATATAAAGAGAAAAAGAAAGAGATGGAGGGAGGGAAAGAGAGAAGGGACTTACATACACAAGCCGGTATTGTCACCGGACTTGTCTATCCACCGATAGCCTCGTGTTACTAGCGAGACCTTCTTGAAGACTTCTTCATGTTCTTCTTCTTGGACTCTAGGTGAAGAGAGAGAAGTGAGAGATAGAAAAATGTGAGGAATGAAAAGATAGAGGAGGACAAATAAAGATGGTGTAATGGTGAATAATAATATATGCATTTAACATGAGAATTAAAAGAGAAATGAAAGGCCACCATTCATTTTGGAAATGAAAGGTCTCATTTGTAGGTTATGAGAAGAATAAAAAAATGATAAAAATAATTGCAAGAATGAGGATTTGAACATATGACTTATGGAATAACAATGCAGGGATTTAACCAATGAGCTACAAGGTTGTTCATGCATATATTTAATTAGAATTAAATATATGTTGTTGCTTAAAAAGAAAGTGGGCTTTCCAGATGGGCTGTAGAGAATAAGAATAATGGATTTGGGTTAAATATTTATGAAAGAAAAAATAAGAATGAGAAGTTAAAAACTTAAATATAAGAAAAAGAAATTGTATACAGAAAAATACATAATAGATTGAGGAATAAAATAATAATAAATTTAATAGAAAAAGGAAAATACCAAGTACAAATAAATACGGTATATTATTGAAGAGGGATAATACAAATGTATAAAGATTTTGGGGTCATTACAGAAACGCAAGCACAAACACTACTGCAAAAACAAAAAGTTTTTATTCAAAAAGTCAAAGCTTTTACAAGGGTACTATGGGCTCCCTAGCCTTATTAAATTACCCGGAGGCTTACAAGAGAGAGAGAGAGGAGGAAAAACCAAAAAGATCGGTCAGCAAGCCTCGCCTAGACCTCACTCCCCTCATTATATCGGTCGGAGGCGGGACCACCGAGAGTGGGACCTGAGAACGGAGCTCACCGTCGGCGAACTCCGGAAGCTGCTCCTTAACGGCATCAAGAGCTTTGTTCCATGTATGGGTAGAGGCCTCTCCGAGGTCGACGTAAAACTGGTCCGACTCCTTGTAATCCGTCACCGCCTTCCTAGCCCGGCCTTCGGCGGCCTCCGCAGCCTGACGCGCCGCGTCAGCATCCCGCCTGCTGGAATTCCTCGCCCTCCTCAGGGCTGCAAAACGATCGGCCAGTTCCACCAACTTCGCCTCAACAACTAGGTGGGACTCGCTCAGGCGGCGGTAGGACTCCCAGCACTTCGAAATGGTGAGGTCTGCAACTATCGACCGAGCTTTGAGGGCGAGCGACCTCTCCCACTCCAGACGCAGCTCGAGTCGTAGACCCTCGGCCTCCGAAGAAGACTCTTCTGCTGACCCCGTAGCCCGAATAGCCCCCTCAGCTTCCATACGAGTGATAAGGGCGCAGTGCTGAAGAACCTGGCGAAAAATGGCAGAAAAACCTAAGGACACCCGAACAAAGAAAAGGTCGCCCAAAACAACACATGAGGGAGTGCATACCTGAACCGCCTCCTCTGCGATAGCAACCATTCGGGCCCTCAAGGTCCCCCGTAGCATCCGGTCCCCGGCCGACTCCTCCATACCAGCGAGAAAACTGGCCACAATGGAGAGCCCCGACGGGACCACGAACTGGGCGTCCCCCTCCTGCACGGGGGTCCCCTCCAGAATGTCCGCCGGCGGTGCATGAGAGACCGTCCTCTTCCGCTTAAGAGGAACCTCGTTTTCGCTCTATCCTGCATCCCTCGTCTGAGAGTCGAGAACCCGTGTACGCCTTTGGCCGCCACCGGAACAATCACCAAGAACCCGTGGCGGGGTAGATGGCCTCGCCGTCGGGGGCACATCCAGCGCGGGGCTCGAGTCAGCCAGAGGCAAGGCCGCACCGCAATCCCCCCTTCGGGACTGAGCACCGAAAGCACCAAGAGTCTGGGATTGAACCATCCGTCCTGCCAAAAGGGAGAAGAGGCTCGACTCAGAAGGAGAAGAAGCAGAAGAAAGAAAAAACAAGACATCTAACCTGATTGAGAAGCCCTCGGGAAAGCAGAAGATCCGACCTAAGATGAGAGCGCCGAGCTTACGAGATGAAAGATGGGGAAAATATGAAGAGAGATGGGCCCTGAAGAGGGCCCCACCTCTACCTATAGCCTCCGGCGCCCCCATCCAACGGCGACCGTCGACTCCCGCTAAAAACAACCCTTCACATTCGACGACCCAGACCGCTCCACCTGGCACGCGGACATTGGACAGTATCCCATCAGACACCAGAGGCCTGTGGCCCGTCGCGTCCACCAACCAACGCTCGACACGTGGGCCGCCGCTTCGTCAAAAGTGCGCACGATCCGGCGCCCCTCTTTAATGCAGAAGATCTCATCCTGATTCGCCTGCGTCATCCAGAAAAAGACAACGGATTGCCCGGGGACACGCCCGACGATATCTTCAGAAGAGAGGTCACCTCGGATGACCCGGTAGACCACTCTCGACCCGACCCGTCAGCTGGTCGGGACGAGAGTGGGGGGCTAATGATGATGCTCGATATCGGTGACCTCCCAGATCATGACACGTGGTAGATGACGTGTCCCAGAGCATGCAAGAAAGGACCTACAGGGGCCGACCAGACTGCTCCAATACCTGTCCTACCGACGAGGCTGGCTCGCCTCCGAGCCCCAGCACAATTGGCCTCCTCGGCTTCACAGCTCATTCCCGAGCTACCGCAGAAACTAGATATCTCGGCTCTCCTGCTCGTCCGCGAGCTCTCCCGCCGATGTCATCTTTCTCGATCTCATCGACCGACCACCGACACTGCTTGCAGGCATAACCGACATCCCGCGAATCTCGCCATGCGCGAGATCTCCGCCGGCCACATCCCACGTTCCACGTCACCACGATCCCCCATTAACGAGACTGTCTCGCCATTAATGGAAGGTCCCGCTCATCACGCGGGCGTGACGTCGGGAGCGTAACGGCCGGCGTGATTCTCGCGTCTGATGCACCTGCTGCCACCGCTACTTAAACCCCTCTTTCAAACAATCAAGATAAGCCAATTCTACTCTACTAAGCCGTTACTCTGCTTAGATCTCTAGGCTAACTTGATCGTCGGAGGGTTCTCGGTGGTACAACCACCCCGGAACTTCCTTACAGGTAACTCGGCAACCACAACCTCAACCCATTGAGATCCACACGCTTCAGGAGCGACAGCCTTCAGATCCAGACTCAGCCACACATCGCAGCCATCCGCAGATCAACGGGAAGCAACATCTGAAGGAGATCCCACCCTCCATCAGATTCTCTTTCAGTGGAGGTTTGCCTTATTTTTCCCCTGTTGATTATGGTGTATAAACTACCAAAGGGAAATATATTCTTTGTATAATGCTTTTGAATGCTGAGAATTTCGCAATTGAAACAGGGAAATATTCGGACGGGACAGGCCGATCGGATGAGTGGTTGGCTCAGGGGAAAATGACATTTTCATTTATTTTACTCTATTATCGGATTCATGTTTGTGATTTTCATTAAAAAGGAAATATTTTGGTGGTGCATTGTACTTCAAAAGCGGCGCTTCATTTCTTGTTTTAATCAGATAGGAACTACCTAATTGGAAAATTTTCTCGGTGTCTTCATGCGAGAAATGTCTGTAGATATATATTATTTCAGCACTGATTAGTATAGGTAGATGTAGACAAGCAAACATCACAAGATTCTATATGGAACCCAATTAGGCTTTTATTAAGGTTGAAATTGGACTCACCTTACGGCTTCCATCTGTCTTTAAATTAAGCATACTTATAATTAGTATTGAGATGGGTCTTGCACCCTAAACGTTTAGGATATGTGCTAGCAACCAAACTGCTTTAAGGATTTGTTCAACCACAAATTTTTATAGTTACTATTACGACCTGGCTGAAGTCAAGTGTTGAATTTAGATTTTATAGTAATGACAGGGATATGAATTCTTATATCTACAAATATCACGAATATTGTGATCTACCAAAAGTCAGCTTCTCATGACTAGGCTCAAGTGTATTGAACATTATATGGAAGTTTAGGACTTTCTAGCTTCAGTATATGTCGATCCTTGTGCTCTATAACTACCCATTTTTTGAGTTAGAAGGTTTGAACCTTTGTGGAATTACGCGGCCTTCTCTTCCTTGGGTTGGTGGCATGCTTTGAAGGCTAAAACTTGTGATCTCCTAGTCATGATTCTCATGCTCTACCAACCATTCTCGTCACATTTCATGTTTTTCTTGGGGTCTCTTCTTCCCCAATTCTTTTCTTTCTCTCCCCTTGTGCCATGTATCAGCTGAAGACAACATTCACCAAAGCAATTTTCAATTTTCAAACCCAATGGGGGCTGGGTCAAATTAGTAAAAGTTGATGTAAAGATTATTGTATGGATATGTATGGCATATATGCAAAATGTTCCATTTCACTATTTTATATATTTATGCCTTAGAGTCTGACATAATTCCACATAGCAAATATAACGTCTTCTCTCTTTTTTAGACTCTCCATAGTCTATGAGAATTTAGAGTATGTCATCTGGTCATCTAGGATCATGATAAGCCCTTCTCTTTTCCGAACCAAGAATTTGGCACTTGGAGAGGTTGACTAAAATTTGTCAGACCTTCGTTTGGATATGAAAAGGCTTAGATGATGATGATGATGATGATGATGATGATATGTGACGGAAACTTTACTCTGTTGTAAATGCATACTGGTTTGGCTAGCATGCTATTTTTATCAACAACGATTAGATTATCGTGCTTGCGTGTGCAGGTGTCCCTCTTTTTTATCAACAACGATAAGATTATAGAGGCATTGATGTCTTATGTTCCAAGCTTTTTGTATATATTAAAGAGGAGCAGTGGAGAAAAATGGCACCCAACAAGTGAAGGATTTAGAAATGCTAGAAAATGGAAGAACATAGAGTTCTTACTAATTGATGCATTAGGATTTAGATTAAATTTTAGAAGTAAAGGAGGGTTTTAGATTAGTAGTAGTTGTTGGCTTAAGCTGTATTGGACGGCAGCTCAAAAGTGTTCGAGTCTTTGAGATGATTAAATAAAACAAGAAGTACGAAACAATAACATGGAATCCAATAAAATAGGAAATCATTTATCAAATCACATGGAATTATCTCCAAGTCTTGAGCAACGAAGAGAATAAACAATTTTCAGTAGAATCTCACGAACAATATGTTCAATCATCAATAATGAAACCAAAGTGGCTATTCCTTGTATTGATGTTGCCAGATTTGAACTAATTTTCAGAATTTCTATACAACTAAAAAAACAAAAAAAAAAAACCATATTTGTGACCCAAACTACCTCTAACTTAATAAAATTAAAGCAAATCATGAGAAAGACCCAACTTTTTTGACTTGACACGACTCAACAATTCAAAGAAGAATTTTTTTGGGATTTTAGACTGCCTTCTCTCAAATTACAGAATCACTCTTGCAATTTATGTTTGATAGTCATAAGCAGTGTAAGTTGGAGACAATATCTCAAGCTTTTATCTTCATGAATTAGTTATACGCCAAGTCCTTGATGGGTACATAACCCATTCATATTTGATTTCTATTTTGTCTTCATTTTGGAAAAATGAGGATGTTATGGGATTTAGAATCCAAGAGCAGGAATTATATTTGATAGAAGAAGCAATAATCCCCCCTCCAAAAGAAACCTAGGGTTGCTAATAACACTAAGAGATCCGTTTGTTTAGGCATATATTCATATTGGGTTTAGGACTATCGATTGAGAACTTGCCATTTTCTTCGAATGATTTTCAATCACCACTAGTATTATATACTTCCGATCATGTGATCCCATATGGACTTCTATTGGCATTCATTATTGTGCATCATATTCTTATCTCGTTTTTAGGACGAATGATCATATTTTTGAGGAAATCATGCTAAGGATAAACCATTAAATTATTCTAACTTTCATGCTTACATAACTCATTTTGTTTAGTCTTTGGATGCAATTCAATATTTACCATGTTCAGTAGTTTTGGATGGCTTCTCTAGCATTCCCAAGAATTTGTTGGATATTATTTGTAGTATTTTTCTGGAGAATAATTACAGTCCAAGTTAATGCCCAAAATACTAAATCCCTAATCCATCATCCTCTTACTTATACTACAGATTGTCATATCTTAATGTCTTAATTTCATAATTCATCAACACAGTGTCATATAAAATTCAAAGAGAAGAAGTTATGCGCCTTAAAATATATTGTCTCGGATTTGCATTAGTTAATTTTCATCAGATTGTTATATCTATATTCTTATCGTAGCCCATGGGTATTTGAACAAAAATGAATTGATTGTGCTAGGTTCAAATTCATCTGTAGCTGTATATTATATATCAGGCAGGCACATATATGTTACAAAGTAAAGTAAGTTGCTGCTGATGCTAAGTATTTAACAACAATACAATAGGAAGACATATTTTTGCCTACTGCCATATCTTTAACATTCATTAAATGAGTTAAATTGGGTAGATCAAATCAGGAATTTTTTAATTTAATGGAATAACTGGTATATGTGTATTGATGCTGTCTAAAAACCTCAAACATGAGCAAATGTTGAATATCTCGTTGGACTTACCTGCTTTGTGGATCTAGATGTTGAGAGTATTGCATAGATATCAAATGTGTCACCAGAAATTTTGTGCCTCTCTCTCTCTCTCTGAGTGTAAATCATGTACCAGCATCGCTGTACGGACACAAGTTATGCATATCCTGATCCATGCTCATATAACTTATACACTTGCTTCTTAAAGGATCTAGTTTTGAGTCTATTATATCACATATAACTTATACTCGCTGTACATGGTTTTGTGTTGAATCTGGAAATTCCTCTAATCATTCCGTTATATTAATCCATGGCTTTCCATCTCAGCTAAGGATCTTCCATTAACTTTAAATGTTTTTTTTATTCAGAGGAAGTATAATGGTATTGAGATCGTTTTGGAAGCTACAATTTGTTATATGTGGATACTGTATTTGTGTGATAAGCATGCATCATGTAGTATTCTGCCTTTTAATTTTTTCTTCAAAAGGAAGTAGAACTGTAGCAGTTACCCGTATCAATTTATACAATCTTGGTTAGTAAAACTGTATATAAATCAGAAATAGATATGTAAGTTGTGCAATATCTTGGAACATGTCTCAGAAAATCTTTACGGTTCCAAAAAAGGTAAAAGATGAACGAAACTAGTTCTTTTCTGCTTCAAGAAAGCAGATAACAAGTAAGATGGTGGAAAGCTACTTCAAATGTAAGCTATCTTTAGGCGTATCATGTTTTCAATTAAATATGGCTTCTGAGAAATAGGTCTCTTTTTCTTTATGAAAATCTATTTTCTTCCAGCATTTATATCTTGAGTCTAGACCACAGATTCTATAAGGAGATGGGGACACATATTGTTTGGTGCGAACTCAATTGTTGCATATCAGTGTGATAAGTTCTAGTTCTGTTCTCTTCAAACATTGGGTGGTTGGGCTATTTTCAGTCTAAATACCCACTAGTTTAATTTGCTTTTCAATTAGCTTGAGACATTGATCAATGCCGGTTAGTGCAGCTACGTCGAGGGCATCAGATGCATACCATCAATCTAATGGGGCAATCACTATCTTGCTCTAAACTCCTAATTTTGTTGAATGGGATCCTTCAGTGATATTGGAAAGAGATTTATTTTATTTTATAAAAATAATTTCTATGTTTCATACACAGAGAAATCATGGTAACAAGAAGTTCTTAGCTCTTTCCCCATTTATAGATGTGCTTGAATTCTTGTTGAAATTGTAATTCTAAGTTTCTCATTATTTAGTTAGACTAGAGCAGTAAAATACCTGACAGACATTAAAGAACAATGCCGGTGTAAGATGTCTTGCACTGTGTGCATTTTACTTCCATTATACTTATCTTAACCAATCTCTTACGGTGCAGTTAGGACTTTGTGTTCCTCTGGAAAAGACAACAGATTTTCTAACATGGAAAACACTTTTTTGAACGAGAGGTCTGTGCATAATTCTAACGTCTTGCGAATATACCACCCTTGCTTGAGCAATTACAGTAGTAATTTATGCTATATATAACTCTGCAACTCATGATTTATTTTACAGTGATTTTCATAGATGTTAAATATGGTTTCGAATAATTCAATGCCTTTAGGAATGTTCACCATATCTTAAAGTGTCACTGCTGATTTCATCGCCGATGGCCTTCATAGATCAAGGTGTGAGGCTGTCACCTTTGTTACAGTAAAAGCTGGATTCTTGTTACCTTCATAATCGAGTAAATGTTAATTGTTTTGGCTTTATAAACTAGTTGCTTGTCTGTGGCAAATCACTAAACCTTGGCTGCATTCACCTAAAATCATGTGGACTTACCATCTGTTTTTAATGCATGACAACCTCACCTGAACGGAGGTTAAACAACATGAAATTAACTATTCCAGGTTGCATTATCACAATTCTTTCTTGCATATCGATCACCTTTTTCCATGTGCATTGTGCACCATAGAACTGGTTGAAGAAGAATGCTTCTGCATCTCCCTTGCAAATTTCCTCATCTCTTTTAATAGTAAATGTTTAATGATATACCCTTGTTTGAAGATTTTGTAGAGCTGCATGGTTAGCATTTATTGGTTAGTAGTTAAGTATCTTATGTTTCTCTGGCTTCCCTACCTTTTTCGTTTATAGATTGCACATTTTTGGGCCATGAATAGTTAAATTGTATCGAAAAGGTTATCACACTCTGGTTCCGTTTCTTACCTTCTATTCATTTGGCATTCTTATGCTATTTAAGAGATTTAAGAGACCATCCCAGATATAACAGAGTTTGTTTGTACATGTCTTGGGGAAAAGTTATAGTATGCTTGAGGCAAATTCTAAAGTAAATCATATGTTGGAAGAGAGTTGACCTTTTCTTTGAAAACTTTTAATGCTTTCTGCCAAAGAAATATGGCAATCCTGTGGAGTTGGATCACCTATGTTTTGCTTCTTCTATGGATGTTCCAGAATCTTGATTCCTACATTTTTAGTTGTAAGCTTGGAAGTCCTTTAAACACACCATACACCCATTATAGGTGAGTTTTAGCATATCCTGTAACAGGTCTGGGCAGTCTACCAGCAGTGTTTTCTAATCACTGGATTCATTCATGGATTCTACTAGCTTTAGAATATTTCTATGGTTCTACCTATACCTTAAATGTTTGTGCATCCTTCATGACTTCATAGAGGCATTTTGTTATATGAAATAGATGATTGTGTAGACTTATTGTTCCAGCACCTCTCCCATAGTACAGAGCTTCTGCAAATACATAGCCTCTTTTCAATAATACCGAAACTGTTGATTATATTCTTCTTTCCGTATGTCCTCAAACCACATCTTGTATTGAAAGTCTCATCTGGATGGTGCAATTCTCTCACACAGCTAGACCATGTATCAAATTAAATCAGCATCAGTAGTATCATCTTCCTGTCTGTATGGCTATTTGCTTATATTTTTGAGACATTGAAATTACATGTATCATTTATAAATTATTATTGATATATCGTTACTGATTCCGTAACTTAATTTTTTTTTAAAAATGTGATAGAAAGCGCAATTCTGCTTACCTAACAGCATTTTGTTTTGGATCTAACAGGCATATTCATTTCACAAGCTTCTCCCTGTTCTTTCTGCAGATTATCATGCCATTGCTTTTGATTGGTTGGGTACAGTCATATATATACACAGCAATTAACTTTTGGTATGCAGAAGATGTTATTTTGTCCTGAGGAACTAGTGGCATTCTATCTCCATCCGTCCTTCCAGAAACCTTGTTTTTATCTTTTAACATTCATTAAACACTTATGAAGAGATAATAGAAATACCAGAGGTCCGTTATTTTTTACGTAGGTTTTTTTCTTGTTTCTTTTTTTGGGGGGTTGGGGTGGGGTTGGGGGGGGGGGCGCTTTTTCTCATGTCTGTAATGGTTAAGAAGGATAATGCGACATGTATTGTTGAACTTGTGGCTTAAAATGGTTGCTAATTTATGGTTGATAAGAGGAATCGATAAGGAGTAGATCAAGTAGTAATTATAACTATGTAGATAGTTTAGTAGAATGAGGGAAATTTGTAGGGAAAAATATCATTGTAAAAAGCCATTGAACAAAATCTATAGCTAAGTGATACGGGCAACCTGACTATTCTCCTGTCAATAATTGGTTGCATCAAAGATGGAATACTGCTCTAATAAATATTAGAGCAGTGAATAGAGTTGGAATTTATTAAAGGCGGTTTGTTATAGCTCTCTGCTTCTGTAATTGAAGACTGAACTTTGCTAACATCAACATTGAGGAGAAAATGAGAACATATTGTGGACATGAGGGAAAAATGGGAAAGTATAGATGATAATCAGCGTTTTTAATAGATTCAAAATTTATAGTAGTATGGGAACATTCAGGAGGAGGAGAAACGAGAAAGATGCTTGGCCATTTTACAAGGAACATTGTCACCTATCAAAAAGAATTTCATTATTTACATTAAAGTAAACCATTACAACATGCATAATACCTGTTTTGACAGATTTGAAATAGCTTGCACCAGTCACGAGGTTCCCAAGCCGATCTCACAGTTGCTAAAAGCCATCCGTAGCTCAGTTCGTTTGTGTCTCGGTCTTTTTATCAGACGGATTGCTCACAGGCCTGGCCCCATGCAAGTGGCTCTAATATTGCTATATCTGGCAATTAAGAAACCACATGCCCGATTAGAAATAGTTGAATGAGGCTTCATTGGTACACAAAAGTCAGAACTATCTTTCTTGTAGCGGTGGTGTGTTAAAATCATCTTATTGTGTTGAAATCTTCTTGTTGTCATCAACCACCACAACTAGCATTTATCCCAAACCTTTGTTGTCATTTACATGAACCCTTTACTTTACTTCCATACATCCTTTACTTTACTTCCGTTCATCTTTGTAAGAGCCATCTCCCTGTTGTAGCATGCATAAATTAGTCATGAAGCATCTCTAGACATACTGTTGCTATTATGAAGCATTTTTGCAAATGTACTTTTTGATCAGTTATTGTCTTTCATCTTAAAATGATAAAATATTTTTTCAAACTGCCATCTAAAAATTCAGTATGAATTTTGAATAAAATGTGTCTTGGTGATAACAACTGGAAAAGAAGAAACGATGAAAATTTCTGTTGTAAACGCATACATCGAGTTTTCCCGTTCTGCAGATATGCCCTCACTAAAAAGTCTACTATTTTGAATGTGATAGATAGAAGGTGAAAGAGGGTGAAAGTATAAACTGAGAAGGATATAGATTCTAAGATTACTCAATTTTTGTGACCCGATAATTAATAATCCAAAACTATATTAGAATATTTAATAAGAGCAAATTGCATGTTACTAAAAGAGGGCCTGTTTCATGTCTTTCTTAGTAAGATTATACTTCTATTCAGTAAGTTAGAACTTTAAACTTCTTTGTCCTAAGACTTTTACAGTAACCGGTCAGTCATGCTAAATTTCTTATCCTGACAAACACCAAATAACGAAGCAATCAATTAGCTATGACATTAATGAATTGGTCTGCTTTGCTCTGTGGCTGAGGTCATGTTGGTTAAGTTTGCTTTTTGCTCCATTCTCACTCTATGCCTTAATTTGGAGGTTGATGTGTTCTTTTCTCACCTTTAATCATTGGGTGAATGCTTATGTATCTTTTGATCTTTGATCATGACATGAACATTTCCACCTTTCCATGATTGGACCATGTCTTTTCATGCAGGATTAAATTGTGTTTTTTGACAGAAGTGATATTAACTGAGAAAGGTGACGAGAGAGTAAACAACTAAACTATAATAGTCTTCAAATTGTTACCTGGATCGTCCTCCTTCCTTGCACTGATATAAATATACCTGAAACAACATGTAAAGCCATGATAATGAAATCTGAATGTTGTAAATTGACACCATCAAATGTTCATAATTATATGCTCTCTGCTTCTATGTAAAGCTTTATAATCAAAGTTCACTCCATACGATCCAATAACTGTGCGCCTACTATGAATAGTTCTGGATTATACTTTCCCATATATGAAGTAAGGAAATAAAGTAAATATATCAAATAAAGGGTGCACCCATTTTTATCCATGATTTCAGAGTAGTGCCAAGATTACATGCATGCATCATGAGCACTCAGTTCAAATACTGGGATTATCTTGTTGGCCATGTGGTAGGGTATTTCCTCTCATCCTTAGTAAGCTCAAATGCACACAGACAAGTATCAACAAATTGCAATGTGCCGACAGATGTAACTCTCTGCTTGACCAGAATAATATGTACCTTAATGACATCAAATTTAAGTTCTTTAACATCTCTACCTTGTAGTAGTTGCAATGTTGTGGTTCTGTGAATGGAATGTACTAGATGAACATATCATCATACTACAATTGCAAGAATTTTCTTTCTTCTTTCTAATATAGGAAGCATCTCTTGTAAAGTTGATCATAGTTAGTGATTCAAAATATCTTTACACTATGGACTCATATAAATAAATGCCTGCCTGCCTGCATGTATGGTGCTGACAATACAAAAATCCTTCATGCTTCCAGGTTTTGGGTTTTCGGATAAGCCTCAGCCCAAGTGTGGTTTTGATTATACATTGGATGGTAGTATTTTCAGAAACACATTTCTTCGATTTTCTATTTATGGACAGTCAGCATACTTTGAACTCACAGCCATATTTATGTCACAGAATTTGTTTAATCTTTGGAATCACTTATTGATGCAGTTGCTCCAGATAAGATTTCCCTTGTTGTCCAGGTATTTTCAGCTCATATGTTTCCAATATTGGAGACTTGGCGCAAGTTTTTTTACAGTAAAGGGTTTTGGCGGTAAAACCGAGATGTCCTCGAACACATTCATGAAATCCCGAACCACTACTAGTGCTTCCTCCTTGATTACTTCCATCGACGAAAAAGCGGCACTTGTCGGCTTAGCCCTAAATTCGACTGGCCCGACAGATTTGTTACCTTCCAAGAATACAAACTCCGGATGTCCGGAAATAAGATCAACCACGAACTCCACATCTCGTTTTGGCGGTAAATCCGAGATGTTCTCGAACACATCCATGAAATCCCGAACCACTACTAGTGCTTCCTCCTTGATTACTTCCATCGACGAAAAAGCGGCACTTGTCGGCTTAGCCCTAAGTTCGACTGACCCGACAGTTTTGCTACCTCCCAAGGATACAAACTCCGGATGTCCGGAAATCTGGAAAATCACTTTCTTCACCCTACAATCAATGTGAGCATGGAAAATACCAAGAAAATTCATTCCCAAGACAACATCATAACTGTTAGTATCAATTACTAAGAAATCCGCGAATAACTCCCGACCTCAAATAACAATCAAACAACCCTTGCACTCACTACTAGATATAATTCTCTCATTCTCAGTGTGTATGTCCTAACAGCTAGATAGGGCCGTGTGTGGGAGAATGTGCACTAATAAACTTAGACGACATAAAGCAATAGGATGCACTAGAATCGAATAATACCAATGCGGAAAAATCATAAACAAGTAAGATATCTGAAACAACATCATCTGAAACTTTGGCCTCCTCGGCTGTCAAGATGAAGGCCCTCCCTTGATTAGGCCTCTGAGTAATCTGCTTCTGCCCATAAGTCTGCTTCTGCGGTGGTTTTTAAACATCATCTCTCAATCGTAGTTTCGAAAGACACGTACCAATGGTATGGTCAGCTGATCCACAAACTAAACAAAGTCCAAGCCTCCTTCGACAATCTTTCTACGCATGACCAGGTAGACGGCAGAAGTCATAAATCACTCTTTTCTGATCTGATACAAAAGGCTTTTTTTATAGGTATTGTCCCCCGTTTGTTTACCGGAATGCCTCTACGTCCAGGAACTATGGTTGGTGCATACAGAGTCTTCTACACTACAACCCCTTGCTGTTGAATACCCTTTATTTTTACTGATAAACTCTGCTGTTCTCTAGCTGTCTTGAGAACTTGGAAGAAAGTAGTCAATTCCAACGATATGATGTATCTCTGAATCTCTACATCCAAGTTACGTATAAATTGCCTTGCCTTGTCTGCTTCGTTGGCAACCAAGCGTCCCGCAAATCGACTGAGTCGGATCCACTCAGCCGCATGTGTATCAACGGATCCGCCATTCTTCTTCATGGTAATGAATTTTTCTTCCATTTCCTCCCTAGTAGATTGCGGAAAGAACTTCTTTAAGAAACTTCACAAAAAAGTCGCTCGGCTGATCGTCTTGGTTAGACGGGTCTTCTCAATAAGCCATCACCCGCGAGCGTAATCTACCAACTGGATGTATACTACATCTACCATTTTCTCATCTGGAATCTGTGCGGCAATAAGAAAATTCTCTGTATCCACTAGCCACTGCTCCGCTGGTAATAGCTCTTCTATTCTTATAAATATGGTTAGACCTACCTTCTTGAAGTCTGCCATGGTACCTTCACGCTGTGTTGGTCTGAGAGCTACAACCCTCTCAACTGTTGTGATGACAGTCTGTTGAACCGTCCTCGGACCCTCTTGAAAAGCCTCGGCCTGTCGCTTGTTCAATTCTTTTTGACGCTTCTAGTTCTTCAGCATACCACGTAGGACCCCAAATAAAGCGGCGTTATCTACACGCCTCTGGTATGCCTGCAAATCTCTTTCTGTCATGATTCTGAAGCTAAGAACACTGAAGAGGATTAGCCACGGAAACATGATTCAATAAACGAGAAGACGATAAACTATAGATTCAAGACTAGCAAGGTGGTAGTGTAGCAGGACATGTTCCTAATTCCGGGCTTCCTGGTCAGTGTATTGGATCCAATACTCAACTACAAATTGAACCAAATCCGACTAATCCTAAAACCTATGCGGCTTTGATACCAACAAAATCCTGTCATGCACCGCTTTCCAAAATTCGTAAATATGGTACGTGACAAAACCAACTATGTTACCTATGACGAGGAAAAATCCTTCCATAGTTACATTACGGCTGTCAATTAAATATCAAGAACAGTAAATAAAAATTTAACTAACACTTATCTAACTGCTACCATAAAAAATAACAAGAAAGTAACAGAAACGAATAAGGATCCAACACAAATAATATCCTAGCTACGTCTCTTATGGGATCACAAGTTAAACCATAACTAGAAAATAAAATAAACTAAAGATCACTAAACTTATCGACAAAGCTCCTCACTGCTCAGCTTGTCTGTCAAAATATTCTAGATCTTCTTACGACAAGGTTAAAGGAACTGGGCCATGCAAAACCCAGACGTTAATACTTCATAAATATAATAATAATAATAACCGAGCAAAATACTATATAGGGTGTTGTGTGCAAAATAAGATATAATTGTAAACAAACAATCTGATATGACAGCAAACTATAGGTATGTCACGTGTATCCTAAAGTCCGTGTTTCTAGGTTATCTATCCTAACGGTATTTCAAACCAATTAATGTAATTCTCATCGTAACTCAATAGTATCCCGTGTGTATCCGGGATCATGATCATGATTTTCGGGGTTGAATCCGAGACATGCCGCTAGACAGTAAAACAATGTCATATACAGATGAATGATGTCAGCATCATCATTCCGGGGCCCGAAGCCCGTATCGACCGATCAATTTCTGAAAAGTAATGAACTGTTGAGTTATAAGTTGGATTTTATTATTGATTTCCCCTTTTCTCTAGGTTTCGTGTTCAAGTCAAGTATCAATAGAATGTCTATCTAATGCCAACACAATAATAATCGTATACATATATTGTCTAGCAAGACAAGTCAGGTCAATTAGGATAACAATACAATATTGTTGGTATCGACAGTTATTCAGGTAATATGTATAAACAATATAGTAATGGCAATGGCAAGAAATGTGTCGCGCACCATGTCAGGTATTGTGTATTAAACATGATAATTATTTAATCGTGCAACCAATCATAATAAAAGTAATAATATAATCGTCATGATTATCTAAATATAATGGAAAGGATATACTCAGTATTACTCATCAAAATATTTCTAACCATATCTGCAATAGTTTTATGTATTTGTTTAATATTTAAATTAACCGCCTCTACTAAAATAATTCGTATAAGTATTTTGCATAACTTAAACAATTGTTCCTAGTAAATGATAAAATATAGATTAACTGTAGATTGATACCAATTACAAGTATGTGTTATAAATAACAAAATATGGATTGCCTTTATAAAATTATATAACGATAATAATTTGCAATATTATATATATATATATATATATATATATATATATATATATATATATATATATATATATATATATTTGGTATATGTAAATTAGCATATTGCAAGTTAGAAAACTTGTCTTGATCTGTAAAACCACGACGACGTGTACGAATACCCGCACGACGACAACGATCGCAAAACTCGACGCAACGTACGTTCTAGCAAGTCTCGGCCCGGCAAGTGCGGCGATGCATGGGGTGATCTACTCATGCTCTGGACTTCAGAGACGTCGAGTTCTGGGTTGCTGCGACAGGGTGCCCGGTGATGGGGTTCTCGACTTTCCAGAGGAAGTCGACGACGGCGAAAAGAGAAGAAAGAAGATGGAGAAGAAGAAAAGAGAGATGATGGTGTTGGGTGGTGCTCGGGTTCAGCAAAGGAGAGGAAGGAGGCATGGGTTGATGGGTTTCTCCGTCGAGGTTGGGTGCGGGGTTTTTGAACAGGAGAGAACGGCGATGACGACACCAGGAGGAAGGCGAGGGCGAGAGAGTTGTGACGGTGACGAGGTGAGACGAAGACGGCGAGGCAAGGAGATGAGGAAGGGGTGAGGTAAGGGTGCAGGCGACGGTGACGAGGTCGGAGGTGAAGTCGATCGATAATGGATGCGAGGGGTTTTGGCTCGGGGAAAACGAGGGAGGAAAAAGAGATGGAGGTGGTGGCGATGCTCGAAGGCAATGGGACGGCGACGCAGGTGGAGGAGACGGCGGTGAGGTGATGAAGGCGAGATCGGAGGTTAGAAGTGTTGGTTAGGGTTTAGGGATTGAAGGAGAACGAAGATTAGAGAGAGACACAGAAAAAGAGAGGAAGAGAGGGAGTTTTATAAAATATAAATTGTATATTATATATATATATATATATATAGTTATAAGTTAATAGTTAAGTTATAAATATATATATTATAATTTTATGGTATATAGATAATATCAAATTACAACCAATCTCCACCAAAATTTCATCAAAAATATATTTTGGAAAACAATTCACATTAATTATTTTTTAAACCATATTGTAAGAATATATTTTAAATAAACTATAACCCAAAAAAGATTTAAAAGGTTATATATATATATATATATATATATATATATATATATATATATATTTAATAAATATTCGGTATTAGATATCTTGAGATTTGAACGTAATAGTTAAAAGCAAAATAAGATGTGTGATGCTTAACCATGTGATGGTAGTTAGCAAAAAAATATAATTTATCTTTAACTTGTGGCTACTGAAAGATATATGATGATATAGATATATGATATGTATATTATACTAGATTCATATAGATTTAGTTCACTGATAAATATCAGATATAATCTAGCACCATACTGGGTTTCACATATGCGGGTCGGGTTGGATAACTACCCTTACAATTCGAATCGATCGCAACCCAAATAAATAAAATATAAAACACAATTTAAATACCAATTACTATTGTATAACCGTACTAGGATGATACATATATCCGGTGAGACACAATGTTTATGTGAGACGATGAGACGATCGCTCTCATTCGTTCGATGGAAGAGAAAAAAATAAACAACCTTGATTGGATCATACTAATTTAGACAATTCCAAATTTAAGTAATTGTTTATCCTCAATATATCTTTCCTAAAATTGGACCTTCTTCTCCGGTCACACAAGCCTCGGTTTGTCAAATCCAACCTTCTTCACATCTGCTAAAAGTTTAGAGTTGAAAATTATAGATATGTTCTTTTATTTTCTTATTTGGGCTAAGAAATTAGCTTGAATTCATATTGCTGGATTAAGTTCCAAGATTTATGTGATAAGATTTTCATATCATGCATCATCATGGGAAACAAAACTTATCTCATCTTAAATGGTTTTAATTGTGCAACAAGATTGGTCCACATTAACTCTTTTGATCTCTTTCGGGATTCATGAGTGGAGCGAGATGCAACCCTCAAAAAACAATGATCTATTAGAACTCATTTAACAAACCTTCTTAAAGGTCCATAGTCGATCATGAAATTCACTCATCTGCAGGTGGAAAAATCATGAAGAACTTGAAATTGGAAAGAACAAATAATTAGAAAATAAAATAATACCTGATTAGATTAAAAATCTATTAGAATATTTACCAAATTAGATTTTGTATTATTATCTAATCAAGATGGTTTATTTTTTTCCTCTTCGATCGAACGGATGAGAGCGGGTGTCTCATCATCTCACATAAACATTCCGTCTCACTGGATCATTACTCATATAGTGGAGTGATATATTGCAAACCGGTCTACGTTTTAAAAAAACAGGAACTCTCGGTCTTATATTTTAACCATCCGATCCATTGAAGTTGATCACCCTACCCTCAAATATGTGTATGAAAAATCAAAGGATTTGAAGACCTCGAACCCATGCATCGATGGGTGCAAAAATGAATGTTTTTCGATAATGCAACATAAACTTCATCCGATGCATAGGTCGTGATGGATCTTTGGATCTCCTTCAGATGCTATCTTCCGTTGATCTGCTGCGAGCGCTGATGAACGGTTAAAGATTGAGTTGGAGGGTTGACTTCTAGAGCGTGTGGATCTCAATGGGTTTTGTATGGTTGAAGCCGAGCTACCTACAAAGAAGTCCCGGGGTGGTTGTGCCACCGAGGACCCTCCGACGATCAAGTTAGACGGGGTATTTTGGCAGAGTAACGGCCTAATTCAGTAAAAATGGCTTACCTCAATCGTCTGAGAAAGGGGTTTATATAGCGGCAGTAATGGGCAGGCGGGCGTGAGATTCACGCCGACCGTTACGCCCCTGGCGTCACGCCCGCGTGATAGGCGGGATCCCGCATTAATGATGAGACATGCTCGTTAATGGGGGATCGTGATGGAGTGGGACGCGGGATCGTGGGCGGTGGATATCTCGCGCATGGAGAGATTCGTGGACTCGTGGCGGAGACGCTTGTGATCAGCGCTGTGGGTCGGTCGGTGAGACCGAGGAAGATGAGCTCGGTGGGAGGCTTGGGCACGAGCGGGAGGCCGAGGCATCTTGGTTCTGTGATAGCTCGGAGGCAAGCCGGGGGAGTCTGGAAGGCCACCGAAAGTCGGGAGACTCCTCGGGCCGAGGCCTGAGGTGTGATCCCAACTGAAGTTCTTGATCCTTTCTTGTAGGTTCTGGGACATGTCATCTGCAACGTGTCAGCATCTGGAGAGTCACCGATATCGAGCCTCATCATTAGCCCCCCACTCTCGTCTCAACCCGTTCCTGGGTCGGGTCGAGAGTGGTCTGACCGATCACCCGGGGTGAGCTCTCACTCGAAGATATCGTCGGCGGGCATTCTCGAGCAAAGAGTAGCATTTTCTTGATGACATCAGCGAATCAAGGGAGAGATCTCGCATTAATGGGGAAGAGCCGGATCGTGTGTACGTTTGTTGAAGCGACAATCTACGTGTCTGGCACTGGTTGGCTGGCGAGACGTGTCGTAGGCGTTCCTGCGCTCGAAGGGACGCACGCCCAATGTGAGTGCGACAGGTGAAACGTTGTCGACCGTTGGTTGCGAAACGTTGTTTTGGCGGGAGGCGATCGGAGCCATAGGATGCGTATGCTGGCAGCTATAAATAGAGGTAGGATCCCCATCAGGGCTCATACATCTTCATAATTTCCTCGTCCTTAGTCGTGTTAGCTCGGCGCTCTTCTCCTCATGTCGGATTCCTTGCGTTTGATCTCCCGAGAACACCTCCCTTTGATCAGGTTAGATGTCTTCTTCCGAGGAGTCTGTAGATATAGTCCGGGTAGAGTCTAGGGAGTCTTCTGAAGCTTTCTCTTCTACTTCTTCCTCTTCCTCCTCTGAGTCGGAGTCCCCCCGGGGAGTTAGGGTTAGTAATTCTCCCTAGGGTCGTGCAACGGGGGCGGTCCCCAGAGCGCAGGTCGCGGGTGTTCTTGGCGTGCGATCCACGCTGAGGCATGCGGAGGAGCTCGCCAACATCCGGACTCATTTTCTCGTTCCTCTCGGCTATTCGCTTCATCTGACCGAGGAGGGGGAGAGGTCATACTAGGTACGAGGTAAGAAGATTGCCTTGTACCTGAAAGCCTTTTGGGCCGGGATGCGTCTGCCCTTCTCTCCCGAGGTGAGTGCGGCGCTGAATTGTTTTGGGTTAACCCGGGCCAGCTAGTGCCGGACTCTTGGAAGATCTTCCTTGGGTTCCTGGTACGGTTGAGATTGAGTATGATCCCTTTTAGCCTAATCCTTCTCGTTTCTTCTCTTTGCTACAAAAACCACCCTGGCGCTCGTAGGGGCGAGTCGAGCTGGGTATACCCCTCTTTTAGGAAATAACGGGAGGACGCTGCCGAGTCGGGGATCGTCGTAGTACCATGAATGGAAGAAAAAGTTTTTCTTTATTGCGCCGCACGAGGGTGAGGATTGGCCTGTGCCTACCCAGTAGCAAGGGGCCAGCTGTTCGCGGGTGAGTCGGATGAATGATCCTGACGCGGTGGCGGTGTCGAAGTGGGAGCCCCTCCCTCGGGCTGATGCGCTGATGTCTGAGCGGGCCCTCAGTTGGGCCGGGCTCAGCCCCGCCTATTACGCCGGTAAGTTAGGAGCTTTCAGGTGACCTGTTTAGACTTGTGCATTCTTTCATTTTTCCTGGCATTGCCGACTCCTTGTATTTTTGTCTTATGCGGGACCCATAGACCTGGGCAAGTTTCGGGCGGCGTGGTTGACGCGAAGAAGGGGAAGAAGGCCGGAGGCACCGGCCCTTCTCGCCCGTCGTCGGCTCCGGCTCCACCGGCGGCTGCTCCATCCAGGCGCCCAAGCGCACCCCGGGCCCCCGAGTCCAGTCGTGCGCCGAGCCGAAAGTGTGCTCGGGAATAAGAGCCCCTGGCTCCTGAGGTGGGAGGGGGGACTAGTTCCCCTGCATCGCTCCTCAAGAGGTTTCATAGGATGACGCCCCGCTCCCCGGCTTCCCCGATCCTCATGGACGATAGAGAGCTTCATTTCGAGGTGCCTTCGGGGCTTTTCGTCGCCGACAGCCTGCTCTCGGATATGGAGAGGTCGGCTGGGGGCAGAATCCCTCGGGGGACCCTCCGGGCCCAAATGGCAGCCATAGCTCAAGAGGCCGTGCATGTTAGTGTTCGCACCCAACTTGGTTCTTCATTCAGCATTTTTGTTCGCGTGATCGGGTGCCTCCCTTTCCATCTTAAACCCTCTTTCTTTTCTTCAGGTCCTTCAGCACGTTGCCATCGTCGTCAACATGGAGGACGAGAAAATTGCCCCGACGATGCGAGCCGCAGGCGAGCTCTCCTCACGGGAGGAGAGCTCAAGGCTGGATGTCACGCCCCGCTTCCCAAAGTACGCTAAGGTAGGCACGTGACATAGCCAACCATGCTACCTGTGGGTAGGAATTATCCTTCCACAGTCACATTACGGCTGTAGAGATATCAAGAACAAAAATAAAACTATCTAGCACATGTCCATAAGCCAAAATAAAATGAATCAAGAATAAATAATGCGGAAGCAAGAGATCCAATACAAGAATAACTGGAATGTATGTCCCATAATGCGGGCTCACATCAGGAATAAAATGCTGAAAAGTAAAAGAACTAACTACTACTGAATTCTTACTGCTCAGCCTGTTGGCTGAAGTACTCCTGCTCGGACTGCATCAAAGGTACGGAATCTGGGCCATGCAAAACCCAGACGTCAGCGCGTCATGTCATCAAGCAATAAAATATAAACAGGGTAATCAAGGCATGCAAGTATACTCATGAAAGGTAAAGCAGGTGTGACATCAATATAAATCAGGACAGTGAAGCGTAGTGTGCAATGAGTAAACTAAACTGGTCTATTGGGTTATCTACTCTCAAGTCTTTGAAATCAATTTGATGAATCATCGATGTAACTCAATAGTATCCCGTGCATGCCCGGGACCACGGTCTAAGACTCTCAGGCTGAAACCGAGACGTGCCGCTAGGCACTAAAAGGAAAAGGATAAAGACTAACGATGTCAGCAGCATCGTCACGAGGCGGGCCTAGCCTCTAAAAACTGATCAGTATAAGCAAGCAACTGTCGAGTTACAAGTCAGGATTTCATCATTGATTTCCCCATACCCCCAAGTTATATGTGTTCAAGTCAGGTATTAAGTAATCACGAATTAATGCCAACTCAGGATCAGGTAGGTGCAGGTTTGTCTGGATAGACAACAGGAATGGTCCGTAAGGACTACGTGTCAGGTTTGTTAGCATTAGACCCAAGATCAGGTAACAGGTGAAGCCATGGTACATCAGGTCAAGTCGAGTAGTGCATTTAGATGTCATGTCATGTCAAGAGTGTACGGTACCATGTCAAGTCAAGTAATATGTGTAGCAAGTCACGTCAGGGTACAAGATATCAAGTGGGTACTCATAATCAACTAGCATAATCATGGTTATGAATAAACAAGCATGGTACTATCAGAACAATAAACGGGCACAGTAACATGATAAGCAATAGGTGCAGATTAAACTACTTAGTTGTACGGTTATCAGTTTAGGTTTAAGGAATAGTTTTAACATTTCATGAAGTCAGTATACCAAATGTGGATGATAAATTCATATTAATATGTATTAAAACAATCTAGAGATGCAATTGAATGTGAATAAGGCTAAATGTATGCAATCGGTCGTCCGATGGGGTAAAACTACAAAAGGGTAATATGGCTATAAAACAATTGTGATTATGTGATCTAACATATAAATGTGATTACTAGGTATAGTCCACTAGATGCAACAATTAGGTTTCAAGTTCTAGATCTGAAATATGTAAACGGAACACTGTGCTGTTTACTTGGAATTCGATACTTTAGATTCTATCTATAGATTTAATAGGAAACTAGATAAATTAATATAGGAATAGTATGAATAGCATGTAGCAAGTTTCACTTGCCTCGACGGATTCAAGAAACGGTAAACGGAACGTTACGCGTCGACGGGAAAAGACGCCATGCGCACACGGTACACAGAAAGAGTCCAAACAACGAACAAAGGAATCACATGGGTCAGAGGTCTTCGCTGGGTCGTCGCGATCATCGCCGGCACGGTCGGATTCCGGCAACCAAGAAAAACAGTAAGCATAAACTAATGTAGAAATGCATGGAAGAAGAAGCAAGAAGAATGCAAGAGAACATGGGATTGATGAAAGAACTTACTCACTGGACTGCAGGGGTGACATCGTCGTCGGTGAGTCGTCGACGGAGCTCCGACGATCAATAGAGGTACCCTTTCATTTAACAGAAAAGAAAATTAAAACAAAGAAGAAGAGAAAGAAGAAGAAGAGAAGGATGAGAGAGAGAGAAAGGTTGCTCACTGGGGTTTGGGAGATGGTTGGGATGTGATTGCAACGGTGGGAAGTCGTCGGCAAGGGATCGCCGGCGAGAACAACGGCAATGCAGCAAGGTCTTAAGTTGCAGGGAATGGTTCGGGTCTGTTTCTAGGGATTGTAAGGCAGGGTTTTGGGTGATGGATGGAGAGCAGAGGAGAGGAAGAGAGGGAGAGGAAGGCAATGACGATGAGATGGGAAAATCGGCGGCGACGTGCTGATGGTGTTGGGTTCTCGGTGCCGCGGGATTTATAGGTTTGGAGGGAAAGGGAGGAAGGAGATGAGGTCGGGGAAGCAGATGGCGATGAAAGTTGAGGAGCGAGGTCGAGAGAGAAGGAGATAGAGGAGTAGGGTTAGGGTTGCCGGTGAGTTCTCGTGGCGAGGGAGAAAATATAAGAAGAAGAATAAGAGAAGTGGGCGGTGACGATAAGAAGTGGAGCGGTGTTGGGACCTAAACCTACCGCGAGAGGAGAGAGAGGGGAGGGCGAGAGGAGAGAGAAAGGCGTGAGAGAGAGAGTGCTGCGGAGATAGAGAGAAGAAGAGAAAGAGAGAGAGGGAGACGTGGGGCCTGGGGTTTAAAAGGGAGATCCTGATTCGTTGAAAAAGAGAGAGAAGGAAAGGAAGGAGGGGATTTGTGGGCTCGGTGAAGAAAAGAGAGGCTGCGATTGGCTCGTGGTGATTAAAAAAATATAAGGAGAAGAAAAGAAAGATTTTCTGGTTGGTTGAGGGGGTGAGAAAAGATTAAGAAAAATATATGAAAGATTTCTATCCAAAATATTTACCCCTTAGCTGATAAAAAATATAATGCAAGCTGTACAATATTTTAAAACTGGTTAAAGTATTTTAAAATAAATAAGATTTGGAGGAGTACAAAACATTTCAGAATTGCGTCCGGGTCGGGTCCAAAATTTTGAATTTGAAATATAGAAATTATAGGCAAGTTCCAAAATTGAAATGAAGGACTATGTAATGAAAAAGCATACCCCCAAGAATGGACGCACGTACGTGCGCGTAGCCGTCCAAACACGCCCGTTTCACTGAACGGGATGAGAACACGATGCAAGGACGCTACCACAGGATTAGGGGTAACAAGCAGGCCATGACTTGTATATTTTAAATTATGTTAAGTGACCTAAACTGCTATATGCAAAATATGTAATGTCGATGTAATCTATAACTAGTCACTGCCAAAACATGATAAATGAAATAGATACCGCAAACAACACATATGATAACTGAAATTGGTATAACTGGACTCGGTTGTTACATTATACCCAACTACAAAAAGAATTTCGTCCTCGAAATTCCAAGAACACAAAAGGGATGAACGACCAACAATCTACAAGAAAAGATAGGGAAACTTCTGCCGGATTTCATCTTCTCGTTCCCAAGTTAATTCTCCATGTGAGTGATTACTCCAAGAAACCAGTACAAGAGGGATAACCTTGTTCTTAGGAACCCTTTTCCTTCCATCCTCAATCGCAATCGGTCGCTCCTTAAACGTCAAGTCTTCTCGTACAGTCAGTTCCGAATGGTTTAACACGTGTGTTTCATTTCGATCATACCTACGGAGTTGAGATACGTGGAACACGTCATGCGCATTCGCTACGGACTGCGGTAATGCCAAACGATACGCTACCTCACCAACACGCTCCAAAACCTCAAAGGGTCGAACGAATCGAGGACTGAGCTTTCCCCGACTTCCGAAACGGATCACCCTTCTAGTCGGTGATATCTTCAAGAATACCAAATCACCCACAGCGAACTCTAGAGGTCTCCTAGACGTATCTGCCCAACTCTTCTGTCGGTCTTGTGCTGCTTTCATAAGATTTCGGATAGCATTAACTTTCTCAACTGTCTGCACAACCAAGTCTGGTCCCAACAACCTTTGTTCACCGACATCGTCCCAACAAACAGGTGAACGACACTTGCGACCATATAAAGCTTCGAATGGAGCCATATGAATTGTCGCCTGGAAATTGTTGTTGTAAGAAAACTCCACCAAATGTAGATGATCTTCCCACGAACTCTTGAAGTCCATCATGCAAGCTCTCAACATACCTTCAAGAGTTTGGATCGTTCTCTCCGACTGGCCATCTGTTTGAGGATGATAAGATGTGCTAAACTTCAATCGAGTCCCCAAACTTTCCTGTAAGCTCCTCCAGAAGTGTGATAAGAACCGAGTGTCACGGTCGGACACGATGCTCACCGGTACTCCATGCAATCTTACAATCTCCTGCAAGTACCGCTCTGCCAAAGTTTCCCTTGATTGACCAACCCGAAAAGGAATGAAATGAGCTGCCTTGGTCAAACGATCAACAATCACCCAAACTGCATTATTGCCCTTTGAACTCCGCGATAGAGCTGTTACGAAATCCATGGTTGTATGTTCCCACTTCCACTGAGGTATCGGAAGTGGTTGCAATAAACTAGCGACCCTTTGGTGTTCTGCCTTAACTTGCTGACACACCAAGCACTTGGATACAAAGCGGGCAATCTCATGTTTCATGCCTTCCCACCAGAAATGCTACTGTATATCTCGGTATATCTTCGTGCCACCTGGATGTACGGAATATGCTGAACTGTGTGCGTCCTTCATAAGTTCTTCGCGAATATCTCCCTTTGGCACACACAATCGGTTTCCATATCTCTACGAACCATCTTCATGGATCAGTAAATCTGTTCGAAGTCCGGCTTCAACCTGTTCTCAAAACTTTTGCAATCTGGGGTCCTGCGATTGCGATGCTTTAATATACTCGATCAACGACGAATGTACCTGTAGCTGCATCAACTGTCTCGAAGAATGCGGTAGCACAACCTCCAAATCAAATCTTCGAAAGTCTTCAATGAGTTACTTCTGTGCAGTCAACGTCTGAATTGCTGGTAACCGACTGAGCGCATCCGGCACGACATTAACTTTCCCCGGATGGTACTTAAGATCAAGCTCGTAGTCAGCCATCAGCTCCAACCATCTATGTTGCCTCATACTAAGCTCCTTCTGCGTGAACACATATTTCAAGCTTTTATGATCAGTGAAAACCTCTGCTTCATCGCCTCAAAAGTTGACGAACAATTATCTGTCCATTCAAACGGTACCTCCTTGCGCGTAAGATTGGTCAAAGCTCATCCAAACGAGCAAAATTCCCTACGAACCTTCTGTAGTATCCTGCCAGCTCAAGAAAACTTCTGATCTCTACAACGTTCTTCAGAAACGACCAGTCTTGAGCTGCAGCAAACTTCCCTGGATAAATGGCGATTCCATCTCCAGCTACGATTTGCCCCAAAACTTTACTTCTTCAAGCCAAAACTCGCACTTGCTCATCTTTGCATACAATCTTTCTTGCATCAACGTCTGCAGTGCGATCTTCAAGTGTGCCGCATGCTCTCCAATACTCCTCGAGTAGACCGGAATATCTTCACTGAGCACCACTATAAACTGGTCCAAGAATGGTGAAAGATTAAGTTCATCAAGTCCATGAATATTGCCGGTGCATTCGTTACTCCGAAGGGCATCACCAAGTACTCGTAACATCCATACCGAGTTCGGAACGCCGTCTTGCAATTATCCTCTGCTTTCACTCGGACCTGATGATATCCCGATCGCAAATCCAATTTCGAGAATACCCTCGCGCCACTAAGCTGTTCAAATAGTTCGCCAATGCGAGGGATCAGGTACTTGTTCTTAATAGTCACCCGGTATAATTCCCGATAGTCGATGCACATCCTCCTTGTGCCATCTTTCTTCTTTACTAGAAGAACTGGAGCTCCCCAACGCGAGTTACTGATGCGAATCCAACCCTTCTCAAGCAAGTATGTAACCTGCTTCTTAGCTTCTTCCAATTCCACTGGTGTCATTGGATAATACGCTTTAGATACTGGCGCTGCACCAGGAATAAGATCAACTGCAAACTCCACGTCTCGCCTCGGCGGTTAACCTGATATGTCCTCGAACACATCCATGAAATCTCGAACAACAGCTAACACTTCATCATTAGCAACCTTCATCGACGAAAGATCAATATTGTCGGCCTAGCCATAACCTCGGCTGGCCCAACAAAACTGCTTCCTTCAGACAACCTCTGGGTGTCCGGGAATCTGGAAATTCGCTTTCTTCACTCTACACTCAATGTGAGCGTGGAAAGTGCCGAAAAATTCCATTCCCAAGACTACATCAACGATGCCAGTAATAACTTTCAAAACCTCTGCAATAGCTCCCTTCCGCACACAACAACGAAACCATCCTTATACCCTCTACTAGTTATGATTTTCCCATTCCTAGTGTGTATGTCGCAAAATTAAACAGGGTCGTGAAAGTCATCAAGTGAACAGCAAAAGAAACTTGGACGACATAAATCAATGGGATGCACTAGAATTGAATAACGCTAATGCGAGGAAACCATGAACAAATAGGGTACCTGAAACGACTTCCTCTGAAGGTTTAGCCTCTTCAGCCATCAGGGGAAAAGTCTGAGCCTGATTAGCTCCCCGAATTAACTGCTCCTGATCTGGAAGCTGCTCTTGCCGTGGCTCCCGAGAATCTTCCTTCAATCTTATCCTTGACGGACAATTATCAATGGTGTGATCCCCTGATTCACAAATCAGACAAAGTCCAAGCCTCTTACGACAATCTCTTCGATAACGACCCGGTCGTTGGCAGAAGTCGCACAACATCCTTCCATTTTTCTTGGGTAACACTGGCCTCTGAACATTCTCTTCCTTATGAAGTTTCGACGGACAAGCTTGGATAGTGTGATCCGCCGATCCACAAACCAAACAGAGTCCCCGTTTCCTTCGGCAATCTCTTTGCACATGTCCGTGTACATGGCAGTAGCCACAAATCACGCTCCTCTTCCGATCAATCACAATTGTTTTCTTCATTGGTGCTACGCCGCGTCGGTTCACCGGAACACTTCTACGTACGGACGTTTGGTTTAGTGCAAACGCCGGCTTCAGCTCGGTCTGCTGCTTGTGGTCCTCAAGCAAGTCACGAATTACTCCAAGCAAACTAGCGTCATCCATACACCTCTGGTACGATTGTAGATTCCTGGTGTTGGGGTAAAAATTTACACCCCGGTTGACCGAGTCAAAGTCAAGGTCAACCCCCAAGCTAGGTGGGCCCAAGCCCAGGTCAAGCGGGCCGATGCCCAAGTCGAGCCCGCGGCCAGCCTCCTCCATGCCAAAATATAGATCATGTAATAAATAATTTTTATGTAATTTTTTATACATGAATGCATGCAAAATGGGCATAGAGCCAATATTTTGTAAGCCCATGGCTTATGTACAAAAAGAAATGACACATGAGTCATGAGATTGGCAAAATGCCATTTTGTAGAGCCCAAGGGGCTACATGTAAATATGTAAGCCTATAAAAGGCAAAATGATGATGAATAAAAGAACACTTTCATTCTCTCAAAAAAAACTAGGGTTTGTATTTCTTTCCCTTTTCTGAAGGTCTCCAACTTTCTTCTTTCTTTTGAATTAAATCAAGAGTTTTACTCTTCCTTTTAAAAAACAAGATAGTTTTTCACCACCAAACCCACAAAGGGGAACTTGGATATGTCTTTAGATCCCAAAAAGGAGAGATTTTGAGATCTCACATCTCTTGATCTTCAAGATCCAGCTAACAGAGGAGGAAGAAGAAGAACCCCTTCCATTAACCCCAAAAACACACTTAGGAGTCCAACTCCACTCTGATTTCTCTTCCGAGAATCTTTTTAGGCTAAAAGCCTCTTTTCCTCGTCGGCGCTCAAGCGCAGAGCGTCCACGTGCCGACATGTGGCGCGCTTGCGCTCAAGCGCAAAGCGCCCACGTGCCGACACGTGGCGCGCTTGCACAACAGCGCCCTGCGCTCGAGCGCAAAGCGCCCACGTGCCGACACGTGGCGCGTTTACGCTCAAGCCCAAGTCGCCCCAGTGCCGACACGTGGCGCGCTTGCGCTCAAGCGCTCTGGCGCAAGTCGCCCCCGTGCTGACATGTGGCGCACTTGCGCTCGAGCGCCCAGCGCTCAAGTGCAAGTCGCCCCCGTACCGACACGTGGCGCACTTGCGCTCGAGCGCCCAGCGCTCAAGTGCAAGTCGCCCCCGTGCCGACACGTGGCGCACTTGCACTCGAGCGTCCGGCGCTGAAGCGCAAAGCGCCCACGTGCCGACATGTGGCGCGCTTGCGCTACAGCGTCCGGCGCTGAAGCGCAAAGCGCCCACGTGCCGACATGTGGCGCGCTTGCGCTACAGCGCCCTGCGCTCAAGCGCAGAGCGCCCACGTGCCGACACGTGGCACGCTAGCGCCTGAGCGCACAGCACCTGGGCGGACAGCGCCCAAGGCGCTGGCCCCACGCATCCTTTGGATGCCTTTTCCCCCTCTTTCTTTTATATATATATATATACATATATACACACATATATATATATATACACATATGCATACATATGTGCACACACACATACACCACGACACTGTCCCTGTTAGAAAAAAATTTCTAATGGGGCGCTGCCCTGCACCCCGCAAGGGGGCTGCTAGCCCCTTGACCCTCAGCCCACTATCCAGGTAGCGGGACCCCCGTAAAAACTCTGCGGGCCCCCCGATATATCCAAACCCCTTCAAAACACAACACTGCACATTGAGTTCGCATGACCAGTTTAACCCGTCAATCGGAGGTTCCCTCGCTCCAAAGGCGAGGGGTAATTAACGGTAGCTTAGTCCGCGGCTGCCGGAGATTCGGATCCCCACAATCATTAAACCCCAGCCTACCTTAGGCAGGGGGAATCTGTAATGTGCCTGACAAGCGCGCGCGTATTCCCATCTCAACGGGGTGACGAAAAACACCCTACAGATTCTGGCACGCCCGGTGGGACCATCTCTCCTCCCATATTTCGGGTTAAACGTTCATGCGAACTCAATCAATATACATACCTATATTTAAACTAAAATAATGCTTTTTCATGCAGGATTTTCAAGCAATCACTCTCCAACAATGTCTCCAAGGACGATCTCAGCTCTCTGCATGACTCCCGTCTCCTACACGATGAAGATGGACTCAAGGACGGTCCTTCCGGCCAGTCTCGGGCGACAATGGGAGGAGGAGCCGCTACCATTCGGCTCTATCATGTTCGTGTCAGCTAACGCCATCCCGGCTCCTCAAGCTCCAGCAACAGACAGACCGGTCTCGAAAGGCAGGAGACCGAATGTGGTAATCTCGAGGGCGCCCCAACCCAAACGCAAATCGGTGTCTGGACGACTTTCCATGGCCCCAACTGGGGGCAAAGCCATCGGAACAAAAGAAGTTGCCAGACGTCTTGGGCAAGCCCAGACGATACCTTCGACGGACACGCGGGCAGATGTCTTCTCAAGCATCCCCATCGCTCGGCCTATGGCGGCTTCCCGAAGAGCAGAAGCCTGCCAAGCGCTTAAGACAGAGAAGCTGAGGCAGAAGCGGCTCAGATATAGAGCCAACAAAAGGGCTAGGGCTCTGGCCATGTTATAATTTATGAATTTCCAAAACCCGGACCGCTCCGCGAAACCAGCTGCCAGTGATGAAAGAATGGCTGAATGTGTTATCCACACTGTCTACATGGCCGGATATGAAGAAACGAACCCTCCTCTTCTTCACAGCCATGGTGATGATATGGTTGACGCTACCCAGCATCGGCTCGATCTAAATGATGAAAAGCCCGCTCAGGCCGATAAGCCAGAGGAGCTCGTGGTTCCTGCGGAATTGAGCTCAGGCAATAAAGATTACCCGGTTGTCATAGCCGAAACTACAGAACAAGCATTATTCCAATGGCTTCAAAGGCAATTTCAGGACAGGAATGGGAAGATGGCCGAGGTCTATTCCAAAGTCGACGAGCTGGCAAACGTCATGGCAGATCTCGCGACCCAAGTCGCCCGATTGCAAGTACAACAGAATCAAATTTTGGTTCATGAGCCAGGGATTGATATCCGGAGGCAGCCAACTGATATCCCTTTCAACCTAACAGCGGAGCGTCTTCGTGAAAAACGGCCGCAATCAGCTTCCAGTCCCTCCGATACATACGCCGGGGGGAATCACCTCTGAAAGAGAAGCTAGAAAAGGTCTATTCCTTCAAGAGGGAAAAGGTCCACAAGATATTCAGGGGCGCCCTAAGAAACGGTCTACAACTGCCAGAATCAAAAAGACCGCAAGAAGAGAATATGACCGACGATCCAAAATATTGCCCCTATCACAGGGTGATAGGTCATACCATTGAGGACTGCTTCGTCTTCAAAGATTGGGTCGAAAGGCAATACAGGGCGGGAGAGATAAAACTGTCTAAAGGCGCGTTAGCAAACAGTCAAGCTACGACCGCCGATTTCATGCAAATGGAGACCGAAGCCTTTCGGGAACCTAATTCTTCCAGACATGTGCCATTATCTGAAAAGGGCGAACCAAAGACCGATCGGCCTCGAGGACTAGCATCAGTAAAGGCACCTACTCCAATGGAGAGAAAAAAGAAGGTATACTCCTTCAGGAGGGAGGAAGTCCGCAAAATATTCATGGACGCCTTGAACAACGGTCTGCAACTGCCTGTTCCAAAGAGGCCACAGGAAATGAACATGACCGGCAATCCCGTATACTGCCCATATCATAGAGTGGTGGGTCATACCATCGAAGACTGCTATATTTTCAAAGATTGGGCAGAGGACCAATATAAGCTTGGAAAAACCTCACAATTCTCGGATGTATCGGCAAGCCACGGAGCTAGGTCATCAACACAGCTCCGCTAAGATCAAAGTTCAAGAAGCTGGGATAAGCAAAGATGACCCCCACGTCGTTAAACTGGGACCCGTCGACCTCTAAGTCGTTAAACTGGGAATGTAAAAAAATATATATTTATGTAAATAAACAAAAAAATGTGTAAATAAAAGAAAAATAAAGAAAAACCGAAATGATGGGGCAACCGCGAATAAATAGTCGAAATGATAGGGTAATCGCGACCTTCGCGATAAGAAAAGCTGAAATGATAGATCAATCGCGGTAAAACAAAAAAAACCAAAAAAAAAAAACAAAACAACGGCGAATGATGAGTCACTCCTGGTACCATATTCCAGTGTAGCGATGCAGACGCCAACAAAAATCCATTTTTCAAAATTCTTCCGGCCCTACGGCCAGTCCCCAAATTGACTGCCGTATACAATCCACGGGCTCAAATAATTCTCATCATACCCATTCCACACCGTAATCACCAGTTACGCGGCTGGTCTCCGCCTTTGGAATTATGCTCCATTGAGAAGACCCACTAATGTGTCCTCACGATACATGAGGAGAACAAACCTCTGTGGGATCCTTACGACTCACAAAGGAAAAACACACTTAGGAGTCCTCACGACTCCTAAGGAGAAAATACACCTACGGGATCCTTACGACCCGTAGGGAGAAAATGCTTTTATGGGACCCTTACGGCCCATAAAATTGAAAAGCCTTAGGCAATAGGGATCTAAACCTGTCTCCTAAGCCATCGCTCCCCAATCCCCAAGTGGCGAATGATGAGTCGCTCCTGGTACCATATTCCAGTGCAGCGATGCAGACGTCAACCAAATTCCAAATTCCAATCCCTAAATGATGAATGATGAGTCGCTCCTGGTACCATATTCCAGTGTAGCGATGCAGACGCCAACCAAATTCCAAATCCCATATCCTAATGGCAAATGATGAGTCGCTCCTGGTACCATATTCCAGTATAGCGATGCAGACGCCAACCAAATTCCAAATCCCAAATCCCATACCCTAAGTGGCGAATGATGAGTCGCTCCTGGTACCATATTCCAGCGCAGCGATGCAGACGCCAACAAAGTCCCGAAATTTTTATGGCCCTACGGTCTGGATCATACATCCTGCAAAACCATATACAATCCACGAGCATAAAACAATCCCAATCTCTCCAAAAATAATAAAATAAAAATTAAAAAAAGGTATGTCCATAAGCAAAATGGGCACGGATGAAAACCCGAAAGGGCTCCGTGAGTAAAAACAGCAGGACTGCCGGCGAGTTTGTGAAAACCCGAAAGGGCGCAAACTCGTGAGAAAGAGATGAAATGCACTCACAAGGTCCTCTCGACTTTGTGAGGAGAAAATTCCCGCGTGAGATCCTTACGACTCATAAAGGAGCAACACACTTGGGAGTCCCTACGACTCCCAAGGAGAAAATACACTTACGGGATCCTTACGACCCGTAGGGAGAAAATGCTTTGTGAGACCCTTACGGCTCACAAAATTGAAAAGTCTTAGGTGATAGGGACCTAAAACCTGTCTCCTAAGCCATCGTTTCCTAATAAGCAAACGCAAATGATGATTCGCTCCTGGTACCATATTCCAGTTTAACGATGCTGATGCCAAACAAAAAAAAAATTCCCAAATCCTCTCATGACAAATGATGATTCGCTCCTGGTACCGTATTCCAGTGTGGCGATGCTGATGTCAACCCAAATCAAATCAAACCAACAACCTCTACGGCGGAATCATGCTCCGTCCCAGAATTTTCCCCGTGTCGAAATCATGCTTCGCCTCGGGACATCTACCTTCCTCGT
Organism: Agapanthus africanus; assembly: GCA_030015575.1. Classification (NCBI taxonomy): domain Eukaryota; kingdom Viridiplantae; phylum Streptophyta; class Magnoliopsida; order Asparagales; family Amaryllidaceae; genus Agapanthus; species Agapanthus africanus. The sequence continues at coordinate 111,902,673 of JASDDO010000008.1, read as the reverse complement.
CGGAATTATGCTCCGCCTCGGAATCAAGTCAACCAGCAAGCTCTGCGTCGGAATTATGCTTCGTCTCAGAATGCACCCCGTGTCGAAATGGTGCTTTGCCTCGGTGTACCTGCCTTCCCTGTCGGAATTATGCTTCGGCTCGGAATCAAGTCAGCCAACAAGCTCTGCGACGGAATCATGCTCCGTCTCAGAATGTACCCCGTGTCGAAATCAATGTTTCGCCTCGGAATATTTGCCTCCCTTATCGGAATTATACTTCGCCTAGGAATCTAGCTCTGCATCGAAATCATGCTTCGGTCAGAATGTCTGCCGATCTCTGGAATTATGCTCCGCCCTTCGGAACGATGCTCCGAATCCTGGAATCATGCTCCGCTTTTCGGAAAGATGTTCCGAACTCTGGAATCATGCTCCGCCCTTCGGAATGATGCTCCGAATCCTGGAATTATGCTCCGCTCTTCGGAAAGATGCTCTGAAACCCTGGAATCATCCTCCGATCATCGGAATGATGCTCCGATCTCTGGAATTATGCTCCGCCCATCGGAACGATGCTCCGATCTCTGGAATTATGCTCCGCTCTTCGGAAAGATGCTCCGAACTCTGGAATCATGCTCCGCTCTTCGGAATGATGCTCCGAATCCTGGAATCATGCTCCGCCCATCGAAATGATGCTCCGAACCCTGGAATTATGCTCCGCTCTTCGGAAAGATGCTCCGAACTCTGGAATCATGCTCCGCCCTTCGGAATGATGCTCCGAATCCTGGAATTATGCTCCGCTCTTCGGAAAGATGCTCCGAACCCTGGAATTATGCTCCTCCCATCGGAACGATGCTCCGATCTCTGGAATCATGCTTCGCCCTTCGGAATGATGCTCCGAATCCTGGAATCATGCTCCGATCATCGGAATGATGCTCCGATCTCTGGAATTATGCTACGCCCATCGAAACGATGCTCCGATCCCTAGAATTATGCTCCGCTCTTTGGAAAGATGCTCCGAACTCTGGAATCATGCTCCGCCCTTCGGAATGATGCTCCGAATCCTGGAATTATGCTCCGCTCTTCGGAAAGATACTCCGAACTCTGGAATCATGCTCCGCCCTTCGGAATGATGCTCCGAATCCTGGAATTATGCTCCGCTCTTTGGAAAGATGCTCCAAACTCTGGAATCAAGCTCCGCCCTTCGGAACGATGCTCCGATCTCTGGAATTATGCTCCGCCCTTCGAAACGATGCTCCGAACCCTGGAATTATGCTCCCCCTTCGGAACGATACTCTGATCTCTGGAATTATGCTCCACGAATCAGAATGATGCTCCGATCCCCGGGAATCATGCTCCCCGGGATGATGCTCCGCCCCTGGAATGATATTCTACCTCGAAGTCCAACTTCAAGATCCATCAATTTCATGCACACAACTCAAATGTGCAGTGTGCATTTATTGATAGGGGGCACTTTGTTGGGGTAAAAGTTTACACCCCGATTGACCGAGTCAAAGTCAAGGTCAACCCACAAGCTAGGTGGGCCCAAGCCCAGGTCAAGCGGGTCCATGCCCAAGTTGAGCCCGCGGCCAGCCTCCTCTATGCCAAAATATAGATCATGTAATAAATAATTTTTATGTAATTTTTTTATACATGAATGCATGCAAAATGGGCATAAAGCCAATATTTTGTAAGCCCATGGCTTATGTGCAAAAAGAAATGGCACATGAGCCATGGGATTGGCAAAATGCCATTTTGTAGAGCCCAAGGGGCTATATGTAAATATGTAAGCCTATAAAAGGCAAAATGATGATGAATAAAAGAACACTTTCATTCTCTCAAAAAAAAACCTAGGGTTTGTATTTCTTTTCCTTTTCTGAAGGTCTCAAACCTTCTTCTTTCTTTTGAATTAAATCAAGAGTTTTACTCTTCCTTTTCAAAAACAAGATAGTTTTTCACCACCAAACCCACAAAGGGGAACTTGGATATGTCTTTAGATCCCAAAAAGGAGAGTTTTTGAGATCTCACATCTCTTGATCTTCAAGATCCAGCTAACAGAGGAGGAAGAAGAAGAACCCCTTCCATTAACCCTAAAAACACACTTAGGAGTCCAACTCCACTCTGATTTCTCTTCCGAGAATCTTTTTAGGCTAAAAGCATCTTTTCCTCACCGGCGCTCAAGCGCAGAGCGCCCACGTGCCAACACGTGGCGCGCTTGCGCTCAAGCGCAAAGCGCCCACGTGCTGACACGTGGCGCGCTTGCACAACAGCGCCCTGCGCTCGAGCGCAAAGCGCCCACGTGCCGACACGTGGCGCGCTTGCGCTCAAGCGTAAGCGCTCGAGCGCAAGTCGCCCCAGTACCGACACGTGGCGTGCTTGCGCTCAAGCGCAAGTGCTCGAGCACAAGTCGCCCCAGTGCCGACACGTGCCGCACTTACGCTCGAGCGCCCAGCGCTCAAGTGCAAGTCGCCCCCGTGCCGACACGTGCCGCACTTGCGCTCGAGCGTCAGGCGCTGAAGCGCAAAGCGCCCACGTGCCAACATGTGGCGCGCTTGCGCTACAGCGCCCTGCGCTCAAGCGCAGAGCGCCCACGTGCCGATACGTGGCACGCTAGCGCCTGAGCGCACAACACCTGGGCACACAGCGCCCAAGGCGCTGGCCCCACGCATCCTTTGGATGCCTTTTCCCCCTCTTTCTTTTATATATATATATATACATATATACACACATATATATATACACATATGCATACATATGTGCATATACACATACACCATGACACTGTCCCTGTTAGAAAAAAATTTCTAACGGGGCGCTGCCCCGCACCCCGCAAGGGGCTGCTAGCCCCTTGACCCCCAGCCTGCTATCCGGGTAGCGGGCCCCCCGTAAAAACTCTGCGGGCCCCCCGATATATCCAAACCCCTTCAAAACACAACACTGCACATTGAGTTCGCATGACCAGTTTAACCCATCAATCGGAGGTTCCCTCGCTCCAAAGGCGAGGGGTAATTAACGGCAGCTTAGTCCGCGGCTGCCGGAGATTCGGATCCCCACAATCATTAAACCCCAGCCTACCTTAGGCAGGGGGAATCTGTAATGCGCCCGACAAGCGCGCGCGTATTCCCATCTCAACGGGGTGATGAAAAATACCCTACACCTGGCTTCCATGATACTGTAATCAAACACCAAGAGTATTAGTACGATAACAGATTCAACATATAGATCAAGGATATGAGTCAAGGCTAGAACTCCAAGTTACTTAAATAGAGTACCGCATTATAACCATGCTGCAGTTCATGGGTACAATTACATAACTCCACTCAAGTCGCCCAAATCCTAGTATCAGAATCAAAGAACATGGAGAAACAATAGAGAACCAAAAGGTTTCAAGCCGAGATGCAAAGTTGTTTGCATATCGTCAAGACGAAGGATAAAAGAAAGATATGATTCAAGAATCACGATAACAAGATGACATGACATGTTCCTAATCACGCGTATTCTGATTCGTGTATTGGGTCCAATACCCAACTACAAAAGAATCAAACCCGATTAACCTATATCCTATGGCTCTGATACCAAAAGAACCATGTCACGCCCTGCTTCTCTAAGTACGCTAAGGTAGGCACGTGACATAGCCAACCATGCTACCTGTGGGTAGGAATTATCCTTCCACAGTCACATTACGGCTGTAGAGATATCAAGAACAAAAATAAAACTATCTAGCACATGTCCATAAGCCAAAATAAAATGAATCAAGAATAAATAATGCGGAAGCAAGAAATCCAATACAAGAATAATTGGAATGTATGTCCCATAATGCGGGCTCACATCAGGAATACAATACTGAAAAGTAAAAGAACTAACTACTACTGAATCCTCACTGCTCAGCCTGTTGGCTGAAGTACTCCTGCTCGGACTGCAGCAAAGGTACAGAATCTGGGCCATGCAAAACCCAGACGTCAGCGCGTCATGTCATCAAGCAATAAAATATAAACAGGGTAATCAAGACATGCAAGTATACTCATGAAAGGTAAAGCAGGTGTGACATCAATATAAATCAGGACAGTGAAGGGTAGTGTGCAGTGAGTAAACTAAACTGGTCTATTGGGTTATCTACTCTCAAGTCTTTGAAATCAATTTGATGAATCATCGATATAACTCAATAGCATCCCGTGCATGCCCAGGACCACGGTCTAAGACTCTCGGGCTGAAACCGAGACGTGCCGCTAGGCACTAAAAGGAAAAGGATAAAGACTAACGATGTCAGCAGCATCGTCACGAGGCGGGCCTAGCCTCTAAAAACTGATCAGTATAAGCAAGCAACTGTCGAGTTACAAGTCAAGATTTCATCATTGATTTCCCCATACCCCCAAGTTATATGTGTTCAAGTCAGGTATTAAGTAATCACGAATTAATGCCAACTCAGGATCAGGTAGGTGCAGGTTTGTCTGGATAGACAACAGGAACGGTCCGTAAGGACTACGTGTCAGGTTTGTTGGCATTAGACCCAAGATCAGGTAACAGGTGAAGCCATGGTACATCAGGTCAAGTCGAGTAGTGTATTTAGATGTCATATTATGTCAAGAGTGTACGGTACCATGTCAGGTCAAGTAATATGTGTAGCAAGTCACGTCAAGATACAAGATATCAAGTGGGTGCTCATAATCAACTAGCATAATCATGGTTATGAATAAACAAGCATGGTACTATCAGAATAATAAACGGGCACAGTAACATGATAAGCGATAGGTGCAGATTAAACTACTTAGTTGTACGGTTATCAGTTTAGATTTAAGGAATAGTTTTAACATTTCATGAAGTCAGTATACCAAATGTGGATGATAAATTCATATTAATATGTATTAAAACAATCTAGAGATGCAATTGAATGTGAATAAGGCTAAATGTATGCAATCGGTCGTCCGATAGGGTAAAACTACAAAAGGGTAATATGGCTATAAAACAATTGTGATTATGTGATCTAACATATAAATGTGATTACTAGGTATAGTCCACTAGATGCAACAATTAGGTTTCAAGTTCTAGATCTGAAATATGTAAACGGAACACTGTGCTGTTTACTTGGAATTCGATACTTTAGATTCTATCTATAGATTTAATAGGAAAATAGATAAATTAATATAGGAATAGTATGAATAGCATGTAGCAAGTTTCACTTGCCTCGACGGATTCAAGAAACGGTAAACAGAACGTTACGCGTCGGCGGGAAAAGTCGCGACGCGCGCACGGTACACGGAAAGAGTCCAAACAACGAACATAGGAATCACATGGGTCAGAGGTCCTCGCTGGGTCGTCGCGATCATCGCCGGCACGGTCGGATTCCGGCAACCAAGAAAAACAGTAAGCCTAAACTAATGTAGAAATGCATGGAAGAAGAAGCAAGAAGAATGCTAGAGAACAAGGGTTTGATGAAAGAACTTACTCACTGGACTGCAGGGGTGACAGCGTCGTCGGTGAGTCATCGACGGAGCTCCGACGATCAACAGAGGTACCCTTTCATTTAACAGAAAAGAAAATTAAAACAAAGAAGAAGAGAAAGAAGAAGAAGAGAAGGATGAGAGAGAGAAATGTTGCTCACTGGGGTTTGGGAGATGGTTGGGATGTGATTGCAATGGTGGGAAGTCGTCGGCAAGGGATCGCCGGCGAGAACAACGGCAATGCAGCAAGGTCTTAAGTTGCAGAGAATGGCTTGGGTCTGTTTCTAGGGATTGTAAGGCAGGGTTTTAGGTGATGGATGGAGAGCAGAGGAGAGGAAGAGAGGGAGAGGAAGGCAATGACGATGAGATGGGGAAATCGGCGGCGACGTGGTGATGGTGTTGGGTTCTCGGTGCCGCGTGATTTATAGGTTTGGAGGGAAAGGGAGGAAGGAGATGGGGTCGGGGAAGCAGATGGCGATGAAAGTTGAGGAGCGAGGTCGAGAGAGAAGGAGATATAGGAGTAGGGTTAGGGTTGCCGGTGAGTTCTCGTGGTGAGGGAGAAAATATAAGAAGAAGAAGAAGAAGAGAAGTGGGCGGTGATGATAAGAAGCGGAGTGGTGTTGGGTCCTAAACCTACCGCGAGAGGAGAGAGAGGGGAGAGCGAGAGGAGAGAGAAAGGCGTGAGAGAGAGAGAGTGCTGCGGAGATAGAGAGAGGAAGAGAAAGAGAGAAAGGGAGACGTGGGGCCCGGGGTTTAAAAGGGAGATCCTGATTCGTTGAAAAAAGGAGAGAAGGAAAGGAAGGAGGGGATTTGTGAGCCCGGTGAAGAAAAGAGAGGCTGCGATTGGCTCGTGGTGATTAAAAAAATATAAGGAGAAGAAAAGAAAGATTTTCTGGTTGGTTGAGGGGGTGAGAAAAGATCAAGAAAAATATATGAAAGATTTCTATCCAAAATATTTACCCCTTAGTTGATAAAAAATATAATGCAAGCTGTATAATATTTTAAAACTGGTTAAAGTATTTTAAAATAAATAAGATTTGGAGGAGTACAAAATATTTCAGAATTGCGCCCGAGTCGGGTCCAAAATTTTGAATTTGAAATATAGAAATTATAGGCAAGTTCCAAAATTGAAATGAAGGACTATGTAATGAAAAAGCATACCCCCAAGAACGGACGCACGTACGTGCGCGTAGCCGTCCAAACACGCCTGTTTCACTGAACGAGATGAGAACACGATGCAAGGACGCTACCACAGGGTTAGGGCTAACAAGCAGGCCATGACATGTATATTTTAAATTATATTAAGTGACCTAAACTGCTATATGCAAAATATGTAATGTCGAGGTAATCTATAACTAGTAACTGCTAAAACATGATAAATGAAATAGATACCGCAAACAACACATATGATAACTGAAATTGGTATAACTGGACTCGGTTGTTACACTGGAGCTGGAGGCGGCGTTGGAGAGGGTCGCTGCCCTTGAAGACCAGGTGGCGGCCGCGAATCGGGAGACCGCCAGGTGCCGAGAGGCTGCCCGAGCCACCGAGTCCCAGTTGGAGGATTCCAAGGTGTTCATCGCCACCATGAAGAAGACGGCGAACACCCTCCGGAGGGAGAACGAGGAGGCGAAGGATCGGGCGTTGAAGGCGGTGGAGAACTATAAGAAGTCAGATCAGTTCTATGCCGACCTCTCTGGAGCCGCTGCCGTCATTTGGCACGACGCCCTCGACGTCGTCAAGGCCCAGATGCCGGAGTTCCCCGATGGCAAGCTTCGGGACGAGTACCCTCTCGAGGATGACGTGCAGGGGAATGCCCCTAGAAACGCTGCAGGGGAAGAGGCCCCCGGTGGGAGCGTGGGGATAAGCCGGTCTCCCCGGCTACCAGCACCGAGGTTCCCGCCGTGGGTGCCAACCCTGACGATGCCGCCCCGGTGGTCGCAGTGGACGCGCGGCTCATCGAGGTTCTCCCCGGCCCTGAGGCCTGAGCTACCTCGTCTCCTTTTCTTTTTGCGCTAAAATTTTGTAAGCCTCCGGGCGTTTTTGTAAAGCTGGGGAGCCCATAATACCTTTGTAAAGACTTCCGATTTTTTATGAATAAAAAATCTTTTTGCAGTTTCTTTGCGTGCGCATTTTCCTTGTGGTAAACATTTATATTTGCGCAGTACTGTCTTCATGTTAGGTTGGTTTTTCGTCTAGCGATTGCACGACGAGTTGAGAGTTGAAGTCGACCATTTGCCAAGTGTGTAAAGACCGGTGAAAAGTCAGTATCTCCATGGCCTCGAAGTCGAGGAGGAGATCGCTTAGACGTGGATAGTTTGAGTAAGGTAGATGCTCGGTGGCCTCTTAGTGAGGGCTTTTATCCTTGGTGTCGTAGGGTAAGGAATTACCAGCCAAGGATGGAACGAGCAGGAAAGCTGCCCGGTTGCCTCTTGGTGAGGGCTTTGATCCTTGGTGTCGGTGGGTAAGAAATTACCAGCTAAGGATGGACCGAGCATGGTTACTGCCCGGTTGTCTCTTGGTGAGGGCTTTGATCCTTAGTGCGGGAGGGCATTGGGAGGCCTGTTAAGGATGGACCGAGTAGGGTTGCTTCTCGGTGGCCTTTTGGTGAGGGCTTTGATCCCTGGCGTCGGTGGGTAGGGAACTACCATCCATGGATAACCGAGCAGGGTCGCTGTCCGGTTGCCTCTTGGTGAGGGCTTTGATCCTTAGCGTGGGAGGGCATAGGGAGGCCTGCTAAGGATGGACCGAGCAGGGCTGCTGCACGGTGGCCTCATGGTGAGGGCTTTGATCCCTGGCGTCGGTAGGTAGGGAACTACCAGCCAAGGATAACCGAGCAGGGTCGCTGCCCGGTTGCCTCTTGGTGAGGGCTTTGATCCTTAGCGTGGGAGGGCATAGAGAGGCTTGCTAAGGATGGACCGAGCATGGTAGCTGCTCGGTGGCCTCATGGTGAGGGCTTTGATCCCTGGCGTCGGTAGGTAGGGAACTACCAGCCAAGGATAACCGAGCAGGGTCGCTGCCCGGTTGCCTCTTGGTGAGGGCTTTGATCCTTAGCGTGGGAGGGCATTGGGAGGCCTGCTAAGGATGGACCGAGCAAAGTTGTTGCTCGGTGGCCTCTTGGTGAGGGCTTTGATCCTTGGCGTCGTGGGGTAAGGAATTACCAGCCAGGGATAACCGAGCAGGATCGCCGCCCGGTTGCCTCTTGGTGAGGGCTTTGATCCTTGGCGTTATAGGGTAAAGAATTACCAGCCAAGGATGGACCGAGCAGGGTAGCTTCCCGGTTGATTCGTGAGGTTCTGTCCGACTTTCCCCGGCGTTCGAACATCGAGAAGAGCGACCGTCGCGGTCGACACGTGTTATGAGCGCGCGGGGGGAGGCGAAGCGTAAGAGCCGTGTCGTTCTGATTTTGCCGAGAAAGGCGGGATGTCTGCCGTGTGGCGGTACAAAAGTGGAAAAACGAGCGACTGTCGGATTCTTGGGGCGTTGTGGGGCTATAAAAAGGAGGGCGTGTTGATCGCTCCTTTTTCATCCCCAAAACGTAAGAATGGACAGTTTCCCTTTCATCATCCCTGACATCATCTCTTTCGAAAACGCGCACCTCTACGACCAGTATTGCATCGAGGATACGGTGCAGGTAGTTATAGGCCGCATTGAGAATCATTTTGGCCGACTGCTTCCCCGACGCTCACCCCTGCTCCAGCTGTTGATGTACTCAATCTGGAGGGCGTCGCCGGGGCTGCACAACCCCTTGTTCGAGTAGTTGAAGGACGAGGCGGTTGGTAAGCTGAGATCTTTGTGCCGCTTCAGCCTGATCTCGTAGAGCCGGCGGGATCGCTCGGTGGCACTCGTCCTCGAGTGCTACCAACTGAGGCATCATGTCGGCGTTCGCGGATGGCATCAGAGGCAGAGGTCCGAGGTGGCGAGGGCTCGGCTGGCGGAAATATCCTCGGAGTACCACGAGCAATGTTTCCTGCACCCCTTCCCCCGCTACTGTAATTTTTTTTTTCAATGTACGGCTGAGGAGCCTACCATACCTTCTTTGAATCAATAAAATTCTTCTTTTCTGCAATGCTCGACTGCTTTGCCCTTCTTGTTTGTTTAAATAAAAAGACCTTAGCAGAATTTACATTGCTTTCTTGAAGAATCTAAGTGGCGGCCTGCGAAGGATGGACCGAGCAGGGTAGCTGCTCGGTGGATCCGGAGGTTCAGCCTGACCTTCCCTAGTTCGTGAACATTGGAAGGAGCGACCGTCACAGGCGGCACATGCCAGGAATTCTTGGGAGAGGCGTAACGTTTCGGAGAGCCACGTCACTTTTGCCACGTGGCGGCTCGGTATTAGATTAATCTTGGCGGATCCCAGGATTCACGCGTGAATCTGGGCCCTTAAGGATTCTGTTTGGGGTTATAAAAAGAGAAAGAGATAGCAACCCCTTCGGCACCGTTTTCTTTTGAGATGAGTGGGCGCATGCATTCGATCAAAGAGATTATCACCTTTGACGACGTCGCCTTGTATGATCAACCCCTGGCTGAGGATGGGTACCGAGGAGTGGTTCAGCGCCTCGAGGGTCACATCGGCTGGCTACTCTCTCGGCGGTCGTCCCTGCTTCAGTTGCTGATGTACGCGATTTGGAGGAGGTCCCCGGGGTTGGACAACCCCGCTACCGAGGAGCTTCTAGATGAAGCGCTCGACAAGGTACGTTCGATCTTCCTGCTCGGTCTCATCTCGAAAGCTAGGTACGACCGATCCTTGGCCCTCATTCTAGAGTGATTCAAAATGAGGTACATCGTGAGCCGAGGCTTAGAGGGCGGAGTGTCGGGTGCTTCTGTGGCGTCCCGGGTTCGCGTGCAGCATCGGCAGGGGCGGGCTGTAGAGGTTAGGGCTCGGCTAGCGGGAATCTACTCTGAGTATCACCGCAAGTACTTTCTCGATCCCGTTCCACCTCTGTTGTAACTTTTTCCTTTTTCTGTAAGGCTAAGGAGCCCGTGGTACCTTTTGAATGAATAAATTCTTTTTTGCAATGTTCTAGCGTTCCCTTCTTATTATTTAAATAGAAAGAACTTTAGAAAGGTTTACATTGTCTTTGTGAAAGAAGAAATACACACTCGTAGATATTCTTTTCATTGGTACTGTTTGAGCTTCTCAGCGTTGTAAGGCCGTGGAAACTTGCGCCCATCCGCGTCTTGCAAGCGGTAGGCTTCGCCGGGCAGGACCTCGGAGACGAGGAAAGGACCGTCCCATTTTGAGGGAAACTTATGCAGCTTGCCTTGGTCAACGAACTCGTTCCCCTTAGGACTAAATCACTGGTTTTTAAGAAGCGACGCTTGACCCGCGCGTTGTAGTAGCGGGTGGTTTGCTGTTGATAGGCGGCAGCTCTGATCAAAGCCCGGTCTCATTTCTCTAACAAGATGTCCAGGTTAGTTCGTAAGGCTGAGGTGTTCGCTTCGTCGTCGAAATGCTCGACCCGGTGACTGGGGAGCCCGATCTCCGCTGGGACCATTGCCTCGGTTTCGTAGCAGAGGCTGAAAGGGCTCTCCCCGGTGGGGGGTTTCATCGACGTGTGCAGGGCCCATTGGACCCGGGGTAATTCCTCGACCCAACTGCTTTGGCGTCCTTCTAGGCGTGTCTGAAGACCTTGGAGAACGTCCCGATTAGCGATTTCGGCTTGCCCGTTGCATTGGGGATGTGCGACCGCGGCAAATTTCATGAGGATATGATATTCGCTGCAAAACTCCTTAACTCTTTCGTTTTCGAAATTTGTTCCATGGTCGGTGATGATGCACCTAGGGATGCCGAACCGGAGTATCACGTTATTCTGTAGGAACTTGATAGTCATGGTGGCGTCCGGTTTCCTGATGGGGATGGCCTCGATCCACTTCGTGAAATAGTCCACTGCGACGAGGACATACTTGTGGCCGCCCGTACCGGTGGGGAATTGGTCTATCATGTCCATTCCCCACTGGGCACACGGCCACGAGGAGGTTAGGGCGGTTAGCTCGATAGCGGGAAGGTGGGGTATGCTTCCATGGAGTTGGCAGCTCTTGCATCTCCTGACCAAATTCTGGACGTCCTGATGAATGGTCGGTCAGTAGTACCCCTGGAGCAATGTCTTCTGGATTAAGGTGCGGGCCCCTTGGTGCGCACCGCCGACCCCTTCGTGGATCTCATGGAGGACGTAGTCAGTTTCGTGGGGGTCGACGCACCAGAGCAGGGGCTGAGTGAAGGACTTTTTGTAGAGGTTCCGATTGCCCCAGACGAAATGGCGAGCTTTGGCTTGGAGACGGCGGGCTTCTCCCCCATCTTCTGGGAGCGTACCTTCCCTCAGGAAGTCCACGAGGGGCTTTCTCCAGTCCCGGTCTTCCCGGGCTGTATACACTTGAAGTATTGTTGCCCCGTCTTCCACGTCGAGCCATGGCAAGACCTCGAAGAGGATGCTCCTCTTGTTGGTGGCCGTATAGGATGAAGCCAGTTTACTCAAGGCGCCGGCTTGGGTGTTGAGCTGTCTGGGGATCTGCTCTACCTGGACTTCATCGAACTCCTTTCGCAGTCTTCTTACCTCGGCCAGATACCTCACCATCAGAGGATCCCGTGCCTCGAATCGGCCGATCACTTGGCCAACGACTAGGGCGGAGTCGCTGCGGATCCGAATCTTTTTCAGCCCCAGTCCGGAGGCCATGCACAGTCCGGCCAGCAAGGCCTCGTATTCCGCCGCGTTATTTGAGGCCCTGAACCCGAGCTTCAGAGAATACTCCATTTCTGCCTCGTTCGGGCCCCGAATGATGAGGCCGGCTCCGCAGCCTTCCTTGGTCGAGGACCCATCGACGTAAAGGATCCAATCAGGGACCGAGTCGGGCTTTCCATCGACCGAGGGTTGAGTTGCGGGGGCCGGCGTTGATTCCGGCTCCTTGCTGGGGATGGTGCACACGACGATAAAATCGATCAGGGCTTGTGCTTTGATGGCCTGTCTCGGACAATATTTTATGTCAAACTGGGACAACTCCCATTTCCACTTCTCCAAGCGGCCAGAGGACTCGGGTGAGGCTAGGATAGCCCTCAAAGGACGCTCGGTAAGAACGAGGATGGTGTGCGCATGGAAATAGTGCCGTAGTTTCTTTAAGGCCATGATGAGTGCCAAGACGATCTTCTCTATGGCTGGGTACCTTGTTTCTGCATCCTTGAAGACGTGGCTCACATAGTATACCGGCTTTTGGACTCCGTCGACCTCTCGGACGAGCACCGAGCCTGCAGCTTGGTCGGATATCGCAAGATATAGCGAAAGCTCGTCCCCTTCAACTTGTCGGGTGAGCAGCGGTGGAGTCGCAAGGTGCCTCTTTAATTGGTCAATGACGGTCTGGCATTTCTCCGACTACTCGAACCTTGGAATTTTCCTTAGAGCCTTGAAGAACGGGAAGCACTTCTCCCCAGACCTCGACATGAAACGTGACAGAGCGGCTACCCGCCCTGTCAGCCGCATAATCTCGACGTTAGTCTTGGGCGCGACCATGTTGAGGATGGCATTGATTTTCTCCAGGTTAGCTTCGATCCCGTGGTGACTGACCATGAAACCGAGGAACTTTCTCCCGGTGACCCCGAATGCGCACTTGGCGGGGTTCAGTTTCATCTTGAACTTGCGGAGGACGTCGAAGGCCTCGCCCAGATCCTTGGCGTGGTCGACCAATGAGACCAACTTGACGAGCATATCGTCGACATAAACTTCCATGTTCCTGCCGATCTGCAGTTTGAACATGCGATTAACTAAGCGTATTACATACCTCCGGCGTTTTTGAGGCCGAAAGGCATCACCTTGTAGCAGTATACCTCCGGTCCGTGGTGAATGCGGTGAGATCCTCGTCTGTCGGATTCATACGGATCTGATTGTAGCCGGAAAAGGCATCCATAAAGCTAAGTAGCTCATGGCCTGCCGAGCTGCCGACGAGCTGATCTATCCAAGAGAGGGGATAGTTGTCTTTCGGGCAGGCTTTATTGAGGTCGGTGAAGTCGACGCACATGCGCCACTTCCTGCTTGACTTTCTGACCATGACTACGTTTTCCAGCTATTCCGAGTAAGGTACATTTCGAATGAAGTTGGCGGCGAGGAGCCTGTCTATCTCGTCCTCGATCGCCTTCTGTTTGATCGGGGCGAAGCTTCGCTTTTTCTGCCTGACGGGTCAGGCCGTAGGATCTACTCCGAGCTTGTGAGATATGATTTTGGGGTCGATCCCCGGCATGTCGGCAGGTGCCCAGGCGAACACGTCAGAGTTGTTTCTGAGGAAGTGAACCAGGTCGTCTCGCTGAGTCCCTGTCAGAAGCGACCCGATCTGAACGGTTCATTCGATGTCCCCTTCTACGAGGGGGACCTCTGTCAGTGGCTCCACCAGGGTCTCTCGGACCTCTTTTTGCTCGTCTCAAGTGTCCAGAGAACCCCTGATGTCACCCTCGCCCTCAACATCGTTGTTTGGCGGCTCAGACTAAGATGTTGCGGTAAAGCAAACCTTTACAGTCCATTGGCCTCCGTAGGCCCGACCTATCCCGCCTTGGTCGAGCAGGAATTTCATCGCCAGGTGGAAGGTCGATATCTGGGCCCTGAGGGAGTTTAATGTAGGACGGCCGAGGAGGATGTTGTAGGCCGACGGGATTCCCGCTACGATGAATTCCACAGGCACGGTGCGCGTACGGTCGGCCTCCCCGATGTTAAACTGGAGAGTGATTACTCCTTCCGTCGGGATGGAGTGGTTGGTGAACCCTGACAGGACATGGGTGGTCGGCCTTAGGTCCGACGGGGTGAGTCCCATACGCAGGAAGCAGTCATAAAATAGAATGTCTGCCGAGCTTCCAGAGTCGACCAGTATCCTCTGCACCTCGTAGCGGTGGACCCGAGCTGTGATCACCAGCGGGTCGTTATGGGGCAGGGATATGCCGTGAAGGTCCTCGTCGTTAAAAACGATCGGCTCGACTGCCCTGGCCTTCTTCCTCAGGTAGCCATCAGTCCCCTCGATCGGTGAGGGGTGCTAAGCCTCGTAGGTATTCGCCGTACCCCCCGCTGACATGTCCATGATTTGGCCGATTGTCAACTCGCCGGGAGCGGGACGTTGCTCTTGCTCACGATCAGTTTGCCGCTTGTCACGCAAGTACGTTGCCAGGTGCCCCGAGCGGATTAGCTCCTCGATGTAGTCTCGGAGCTGCTTGCAGTTCTCCGTGGAGTGGCCCTGCGACCTGTGGAAGCCGCAGTAGGGGCCCCGGGTGCGCTTTGCCGCTCTGTTTAAGACTGGGGGGAGTTTGAAGAATCTCTCGCCCTTGGCCTTCTCCAGCAGTACCGTTTGGGATACGTTGAGCGGGGTGTACTCCTGAAACTTAGGGGAGTAGGGCTTCGGCCGCTCAATCTTCTTTTTCTCTTCCCGGCCCCTTTTCTTGTGATCAGCTTGTTCTGTCCGGGATAGGTTGGCGTTCATCTCGGATTCAAGCTGGATCTCACGTTCAGTCCAGGCCTTCACCTCGACCATGGTCTTAGGTTGCGCTAATGCAAAGGAGCGTAACCACTTCTTGTGCCTAAGACCCGACCTAAGTGCCTTAATGACTGTCTCGTCCCGGTGTTCTGGGACTTCGATGAGGGCATTGTATAAGTAGGTGGCATACCCTTTGAAGGTTTCTTTATCCCCGCTCTTTATTGTGAAGAGATGGTCGACGGTCCGCTTCTGCCGTCTGTTCCCGACGAAGTGGCCGAGGAATTGGATGGCCAGTTCATCGAAGGTTGAGATTGAGCGTGGCGCGAGTCCTCGGAACCAATTTCGTCTGGAGCGGAAGAGAGTGGCCGGGAAAGCGCGGCATTGGGCGGTGTCGGAACAGTCCTTGAAACTCATCCCGGTTGTGAACGCGTCCAAATGGTCCTTCGGGTCGGACTTCCCGTCGAAGAGTGAGATCTTTGGGGGCTTGTTCCGGGAGGAGACATGGATGACAAGTAGCTCTTCGGTGAAGGGCTTTATGAGTGAGTCGGCGGCGTATTTAGCCCTGTCGCTCGAATGACGACCTTCCCGATGCATACATTCGATCTTCTTTTCGAGGGCGTCGAGTCGTCCGTGGTATCCCGATGAGTCGGCGTACTCTGATTTTTGGCCTTTGCTGCCGGAGACCTCTGCCTGGCCATGGCCCTGATTCCATTCGATGACGTTCCTCAGGTCTCCTGGTGAGGTCGTTTTCGAGCTGCCGTGGCGAGTCCCGTGCGTGTGACCCTGTCAAGGGAGGGGGTGCCGGTCATGCCTGGGTGCAGGCGAGCTGACCGACACCTCCTCGGGAGGGACAGGGGCGCGATGGGGCTTGGGACGAGACGCTCTGGCGTAAGACCTCGGAGTTAAATTGTGCGGCGCCCACTGGGTCATTGAATATGTCGGCCCGGGGATCTATGGCATCCGGAGAAAGCGAGGCGGTGATCGGTCGTGCCAACGCGGGCAGAGTTTTCTCTCCCTCTGTAGGGGTCCCGGTCCCGCGGAAGGGTAGTGGCGACCTAGGGAGCTTGCCCGGCCGCTTGGACACGGACGAGTGCATCCACGAAGGACGTGAGTCGATCTATCCGAGCGGATAGGACGTGAATGACGTTCGGTGTAGGAGGGGATTCTCCCTCGTCTCCACTGTGGGGAGGCCGACGGCTGGTGCTTGGATCGTCGCGGTGACCGCTTAGCATGTAGACGAGATCGGAAGATGAACTTTTGGTTGAGTGGAACTAGTTTCCTACAGAAGGCGCCAACTGATGGATCTCTGGATTTCCTTCAGATGTTATCTTCCGTTGATCTGCTGCGAGCGCTAATGGACGACTGAGACTGAGTTGGAGGGTTGACTCCTGGAGCGTGTGGATCTCAATGGATTTTGTGTGGTTAAGGCCGAGCTACCTGCAAAGAAGTCCCGGGATGGTTGTGCCACCGAGGACCCTCCGACGATCAAGTTAGACAGGTTATTTTGGCAGAGTAACGGCCTAGTGGAGTAAAAATGACTTATCTCAATCGTCTGAGAAAGGGGTTTATATAGCGGCAGCAATGAACAGACGGGCACGAGATTCACGCCGGCCGTTACGCCCATGGCATCACGCCCGCGTGATAGGCGGGATCCCGCATTAATGACGAGACATGTTCGTTAATGGGGGATCGTGATGGTGTGGGACGCGGGATCGTGGGCAGCGGATATCTCGCGCATGGCGAGATTCGCGGAGCCGTGGCGGAGGCGCCTGCGATCAACGCTGTGGGTCGGTCGGTGAGACCTAGGAAGATGAGCTCGGCAGGAGGCTCGGGCACGAGCGGAAGGCCGAGGCATCTTGGTTCTGTGATAGCTCGGAGGCGAGCCGGGGGACTCTGGAAGGCTACCGAAAGTCGCGAGACTCCTCGGAGCGGAGGCCTGAGGTGTGATCCCAACTGAAGTTCTTGATCCTTTCTTGTAGGTTCTGGGACACGTCATCTGCAACGTGTCAGTTTCTGGAGAGTCACCGATATCGAGCCTCATCAGTTCGAGATCTTCAAATTCTTTGATTTTTCATACACATATTTGATGGCTGATCAACTTCAATGGATCGGATCGTTAAAATATGCCGTAGATCGAGAGTTTCTGTTTTTTAAAAACGCGGACCGGTTTGCAATGGATTTCATAATTGAGTATGGAGTACATGTTATATGAATGTCTACAAACTATGTTAAAACCATAGGCTAACCTTTACGTAACCCTGACAATGCGAACAAACGAATACAATCCTAATATGAAAATAACCATAAATATATGGAATAAGGAAAACTATTAGAAAATCTTCAAAATTTGTCATCAGCCTTCGACCCTCTCTTAACATGAAATTATGTATTGAAAATGATTCAAGAGATAACTTTTTAGAGCAGAAAATGATTTAAATCAGCATTAGGAAATAGAATATATGAAAACAAATTTCGCAAAAACCATGAGAACAAATGAGAAACTTGATCGATGGTTAAGAAATACCTAGGAGCGATCATTTTTAGGTTAGAAACAATCATTTATTACAGTAGTGAGATCAAGACGAATGTGATTCATTAACTCAAAGCTTTATTGTTAGTATAAGATCAAGAGTGCTTTAGGGTTATGAATGTTGGACAATTAAGAAACAACATACCACAAAAACAAGATAGTAAGTTAATTGAGAATGTTTAGATGGGTATCATGGATTAATCGCAATACTATAAGATCAAATATGAAATAAGTTCATCTGTAAGATATTAGAGGTATCCTATATAAAGGATAGTATGGGAGAATTGATTGAGATGGTCGGGGCATGTACAACGGAGATAAAAAAAAATTTGTTCTAGATAGAAAGAGTGATAAGGAGACATGGATGGAGTCCATAAAGAAAATGTTAGTAGTTAATCCTAATTAAGGAGAAAGCCGCCATTAACAGAGGTTAATGGAAGAAAAAGGATTTATGCGCTCATCTTTAGAACTTAGGATGCATTTATTGTCATGTGGGCGCGCGCGCACGTCGTGACACCAACATTTACTGATTTTCATTTACTTTTGTAGTGTAACATCGACAGGGTACCCTGAATTCCAGCTTTTATTTGGAAATGAAAAGAGTGATCAATTTGTGGTGATTGGTCATTATAATTAGGAAAGTGCATTTGGGTATTGTACTGAGTAACATAGTCATATATTGATGTTTTAGAGTATGTACTATTTAGTCAAACAAAGGGGCTGTTAATCGTCATGACAAGTAAAACTAAAACACGGTTCGATCCAATGACAGTTTTGCGACTATATTAGCTTAGGGAAGAATTTATTTCCCTTAACTACTGGTATGTATTTTTAGAGGGAGTTAACGTAAAGTAGACTAGTGTTCTCCCTCATCTCTAAACTATTTTCAACATTAGCTCCACAATATCAATAGTTAGACCTTCACAACTAAATATAAGTTAAACAACGAATTAACAAGGAATTAAGATTGGCAGTATGGACTAATGGTTGAATCTTTGGATATCTTGATTTTCTAAACGCGATTTTGATTGAATCTTTTGTTACGTGATACGAAAAATGGGGTTCTGATTGAATCTTTCGGTATCTCAATATTCAATATGGAGTAATGATTGAGATCTTTGGATATCTTGATATTCATAAGATTTCTCTGTAAGGTTTGAGGCTTTTATCGGTTAACTTAATTATTCCTTGGTAATATTGGTACTTGTATCTAGAGTAGTTATGTTTATAGATCGATTGTTAAATGCATGCAACTAATAAAATATAAATCTCCTACGGCTAAAATCATTAGTCAAATGTTTCAAGAACAGCAAAATGGTAAATGATTAGGTTTAAACCGGGAAGTAAATTCATGCTGGTAACATGGTTTTCAGGTGAAATGCAAGTATAAATATTTGCTATATACAAATACTCAGAAATAGTTGAAAATGTTTTATGCAGAATAATACTTAAAGATTAATTGTTACATATCTAAGTAACAGATGGATTTCTGAAAAGGAGCGGAAACGCAAAAGCCTACTTTCTTTGTAATTATTATTAAGAATGATGCCGAGATGGTGTGTATAAGCTAACATTATTCTTCTGGAATAATTGTAGGCGGGTCATCATGTGCAAGAAGATTCAGGAGAAGAGCTCGGAAAGATCATTGCATGGATTATTGGTAGAAGCAAATAAATATAAATTCATGGTTTTCTTAAATTCTGGAGAATATGAATAACTCCAAAGATATAGATATCATGCTGGCTAACAGAAACATGTTACTTAAGTCGCAAAATCTAGTTCTTTTACTAAATATAAATCATTCTTCCGAAAGAATTCTTAGGGCATTTTAATAAATTTATGTTTCTGGGCTTAGATAATCGTTCGGCCATATATAAGAAATACCTTGAAACCATTGTATTTCGATGAAACACATAACTTGAGATGAGTTTGGAGGCTTGTGAATTGCGGCAAGTGAACAACAATGAAGAGAAGTTTTCATAATGAAATTTGCCTTCTTCAAAAAAATAAGAATAATGAAATTTGCTTTCATGTGTGGCGGCAGAAACCAATTTATATTAATTTGCTTCCTGAAATATTATAAATGGGTCGATAAGAAATAATTTTCTTGAAATAGGGAATTTCTGTACAAGTACCCTTTATATTGTTGTCCATAGTCAGTGGCAGGTGTGCATTCTTGGATTGAAATTAAACATCTGCAGGGTGCAATCCATGTCCACTGAGCTTTGACATTACTAATTTTAAGCCTCATGTTTTGAGTGGAATAGAATTTGTTCTATTATGCTAGGAGAATTATTATAGGAATTTGTTCCATTTTGTTGAGGCTTGGCAACTCTCTAATCAGGTTGTGATATTCTGCTTGTTTGATTCCTAGTACTTTGGTAATCACAATGGAAATTAGGGATATTCATTGTTTTAATGGAGTAAGTGGGACTTGAACCTCAGATGATATGAAGAAAGAAAGAACAAATACATATATATAAAACCACCAGCTTCTTGCAACTGTCGAAGATGTGCAAATTCTAAATAGCAAGGTGGAAATAACCCTAAGAACTTAAACTTAGACATTTTAGAGTTGGCCTCTGAGTTTATGGGGTTTCTAAGGTTTCTCATTCAAACGATATAACTTTATTGGTTTTTTAAGGGAATTATAACTTTATAATTGACAAAGAAAAATTTCAAGAAGAAGAATATGAGGTGAATTAAAGCAAGCAAAATTTATAAGTTAATATCTTAACATTTACTAAATTGTTAGAATCGATAGCTAATACAATTTATAAATTAAATAGCAAACATAATACCATACTATATTCTTGTAAACACAAATTAATTGGATGAATATACTCAAACTCGAACTGGGTGAGACAAATTGCGATCCCTAAAAAGCAACATGTCTTAGAAAACTGCTTAACCTATCATGCCGGTAGATTCTATATAGACTTCCGGGTTAGTTGGTTTGGTAGGTTTAATCCGCCGCATATATTCAATCAAACCATTGGAATAAATAAGTGACTGAACTTCCAAACAATTGATGCTGTCCAGTGTGTGTGTGTGTGTGTGTGTGTGTGTTAATTTTCTTGGCCAAACTTTTATGTGGCATTCAGCATGACATATATGTAAAAGCCAAAACTCATTGCGCTATACTTCTATGGTAACATTGGGAAGTCAGCCAACATATTTTCTGGCAAATTACAAAATAAAACAAGAAAAAAAAATTCCCAAGAAGGAGAGGATCAAGGTGCTCAATTTCTTGGTTTTGCAAAATTAACTCATGAAGCCCAAAAGCACATAATATGCAACTAACACCGGCAACGATACCAGCATTCCAAATATCACCCTGCAGAAAAAAAAACCCAAAATAAATAAATATATACCTATTAATTAATTAGAGAAAAAGGTCATCACAAAATAAAATAAATAAATAAACAATTGTTTTGATATTTGATTTGAAAAACTTACGCAGTGCTAAGCACATCGGCATGCAATCCATACTCCCTTGCAAATATAAATGAGGTGATGGATTGAGGTAGTGCAGCCTGCACAACACAACACAATACAATATGATTAAGTAATTACAGAAAAAGAAAAAGAAAAAGAAATAACCCCAATTTT
Organism: Agapanthus africanus; assembly: GCA_030015575.1. Taxonomy (NCBI): domain Eukaryota; kingdom Viridiplantae; phylum Streptophyta; class Magnoliopsida; order Asparagales; family Amaryllidaceae; genus Agapanthus; species Agapanthus africanus. The sequence goes on along the minus strand of JASDDO010000008.1, from coordinate 111,881,679 downwards.
AATGTCAAAACAGCGTTTATTCGTTGAATTTATTTAAACCTGTATAATTGCGACCCGGAGAATATCGCCGTGGAGGCCAACAGCGATGGCGCCAATGGCCATGGCTGCAGGCCCCGCGATGAACCTCAGCACCATGCCGAAGGCTGTTAAGCTCGGCCCACAAGCTATCATCTTCTTCTGCAACGCCATGAATAGACCTATATAGATCATATAGATTGGAAAGGTTAGAAAAATCCGTTTTATCCAAAAGTTTAAGCTGGAGCATGTTGTTGGTAAATATACGTACCCATGCTGAACATAGCCATTCCTGTTCCAGCCTTGGACATGATTAGGACCGAGTCCTCCATGATCTCCGGCATCGGGATGTGCCACCTGTCCAAATCCAAGCCATCAAATATTAATATTCCAAAATTTTGGACCAAAAATATTAATATTAATTGAGGTAAGTGATCGACCTTAAACATCTTTCACAAAATAAATCTACGACATGGTATGCTATGTTGATAAATTTGAGGAGTATATTTGCTAAACACTCTTCTTAGAAAATAGTAAAATTTGTAAATTGAAATATACATAAATTCTCGTTTTGATTACAAACCGGTGTCAATTCAACATTCGCGATTTCTACAATTGGATAAGTTAGGTCAAGACCTTTGATCATGACCTGTCGACAGGTCAACCCATTTATGACTCATGTCATATATGTATCATTACTACTTATTTTGAGCCGTACGTATTAAAATTAATATCCTTCCTATGGCCACAAGCTCCCTCCAAATTAAGTAAAAATACAGATAAAACTAAATGAATATAATATTTTTGACAAAAATTAATTGTGGATAATAAATAGAAAAGGTATATATGCCAAATGGATCTTGAGACATACCTATTAGAGATGAAAGCCCAACTAATCCCAAGGATACTAGCATAGGAGTTGGGATTCAAGGCAAGCTTAATCCACACAATCTTCATCAACGTCCAAAATGAAGGCCTGACATTATTAAGCACCCCCTCATCAACATTAGCAACATCCAAAGGAGTAGTATTATTATCCTTAGTCACCACCACCCCATCCAATTGATCATGATCATCAATGGCCACCACCGCTTGATGATTCTTGTCATTTCCACTAGCTTTACTCCCATTAATTACACCACCACCACCACCACTACAGGCAGCATGAGCTTTCCTAAGCTCAAGCACAAACAACAAAAGTGTGAGCCAAACAATGGCTTGGAACACCGAGGACTGCACCACCAAGTCCTGGGACCACTTCCCATACATGGCATTCAAAAGTGGGACCCCCACCACAAGTGAATTGGTCAAGGTGGAGAGAGAAAAGGTGGTGATGGTCCAACAATAGCTCCCTTTGCTACTACACTTTGCCCATGCAGCTAGAGCAAAGACTATCACTATCTTAGAGATGATGTCGGCCGTGATGAAGCGGTAGTTCATGGAGAAGGGGTCAATGTGGAGGGTGAATTGGAAGGTGAAGAAGGGGAGGGTGAAGAAGGCGACGAGGCGGTTGATGGCTTCACATTGCTCCTGGGTGAAGATGCGCCACCACCGGACGGAGCCGTATCCGAGGCCGAGGGCGAAGTAGAGGGGCACCATGGCCACTACTACCTTGTTTATGTCACCCCACCCTATCATTTTTTGGGGTTTTCTTTTGAGTTTGGTGTGGCTTTGCTAGGAATGGCGGTGTTTATAGATTTGTAGGAATGGTGGTGTTTATATATATATATGTGTGTGTGAGAGCGAGAGAGAGAGAGAGGGAGGGAGGATTGGAACCCATGCACATCTAAAAAAGCATTTGCCCATATAACATGTGGGCCCCTTATGCAACAAGCTGCATGAAAGATTTGATAATGTTTTATAATTGATTGTCAATCCGAGTCAGCTATATCTTTTCTGATACTGAGGATGTCTTTATGTAGAAACTAAGACTATGAAATCTTTTGGTAAAGTTATACGATCAACTATTGATCTGAATCAGCTTTCTAATTCGTGGAGGTGATCTTTACTAGTTGATTTCAAGAGAATTACTAGAGAATGCGGCGATCCTTACCATCCCATTTAATTTGGCTAAGATTTATTTTAATTTCCATTGGATTGTGTAGATAGGTCTCACGAATGTAGAGGTTTTTTGGTCTTGTACTTAAAATTTATTCTCATCAAGTTGTACATGCATTTGTGGACCTTGGATACATATAAAAATGATCTATCGAAAATAATGGTTAAGGTTAGTATATCAGTATAACCTTTTAGTGAAGACACTCCGACTCGATATGTAAAATAATAGAAGTAAAATAATAGAAAAGGAAGAATCTGTCATAATTCTAAATGATTTGTATGGTGATTCCAAATTAATTCTGCTCGCAATATATATAAAGTTTGAAAAATGGAGATCAGATCATGATATATAGTGGGTAGAAAATCTTATATATATGATCAAATCTAGAATTCTCTTCTAGGAAGGAGAGGATCAAGTCTGGTAAAAATCTTAACCTTTTCTATTAGTCTTATTAAATCGTCTTCGATTATGAAATATGTATTCAAAAAGTTCTTCCTGTTCAATAAAACATTTCCCTCCAAATAAAGGGACATGAAGAATTAAAAATAGAAGGATATAAATGGAAGAGGATGCTAATTAAATGATGTGGATGCATGCATAATGCTCATTTGAACATTAGTGGCATTGGGGATTGGAGGATTTAGAGTGATTTTGATGAAGGGTTCGGTGAGAGCCATAGAATTATAGAGGCTTGTGTGTTAGGCTTTTAATGGAATAAGGAATGAGATTTGAAGTGTTATTCTGCCTCTCATGTTGGGAAAAATAAGAGATGGTTTTGTAATGCATGTCTCAAGCATTATTGAAGGTTATTATTCCCAAAGATGATGAGATATATAATTAGTGTGGGGGATAAGAATATGGAATACATGCATGGTTTCTCATGATATGAGGAGCTTGATCCCTCCCTTAGGATTGTTCTCAAATACACACTCACACACACACACCTCCATGTGATTTGATAATAATGGAAGAGGATTATTCTAATAAAACTCCTGCCTATAATTATGGAGATGCTCTAAGATTTTTCTAGGTTAGGAATTTACTTAAAATGGAAGAAAGAAAGAAGAATAAATAGCTATTTTTGCAAGGTAAGGGAAATTAAACTAGGTAAATGAGCTCTTGCATGGATAAATGTGGCCTAATTTCAGCATTGGAGAGTTCTAAATTCTAATACAATAGCAAATTGTAGCTAAATCCTACTAAAATGCAAGGTGTCAAATCAACAAATCAGCTGGTAACTTATTCCATTTAAATTTGTGTGCAAATCCTAGATAATCTATAGAAAACTACTGCAGCAGTGCTCAAAGATAACGGGGATTTCGTCACGGTTCAAACCGTGACCATTTTAACGCAACGGTCGTAGAAGAATTGATCGTGGTTTGAACCGTGACCGATTGCATAATATGGCGGGCCCCCACAACCCACTGGTGATAAACCCCAAATTTTCCTCTTTTCCTCCGAGCTCTCAATTCCCTCCAAGAAAAAAATTTCGTCCCAGATTCTCTCCCGCCTCCGTCTCGTCGTCGTTCCCTGCCGCTCAAAGCCCCCTCATCATCGTTCGCGCCTTCTTTCTCCTCACAGTTCTCAGCCGCTTGAAGTCCCCACTCGTCACCGATCGCCTCCCCTCGCGTCGTCGATCTCATCCCCTCGCGTCGTCGATCGCCTCTTGCATCGTCGCTGCTTGAGATCAGCTCCGCCGCTCGAAGCCCCTGCCGTCGCCCCCGTTCTCGCCGCTCCTGGCCATTCGAAGCCTCCGCCGCCGCCACTCCAGCTGCTCGTAGATTTCGTTTAAAGGTTAGTGTTCAATTTAAAATTTTGATAATTTCAATATTTACAAATGCTGTTGATTATTGTTTAATTTGGTTAAAATCTTTGAAATTGGTTGCTAATTTTAGCTTTGTTGTTATTGTTGCTACTGCCATTGGATATGGTTATGGTTAGGCTAGGCCAGTTAGGGTAAGGGTTAGGGTTCAGGGTTAGGGTCAGTTAGGGTTAGGGTTAAGAAAAGAGTTAGGGTTAGGGTTAGGGTTAGGGATAGGTAGTTTAGTGAAATGCAACAATAATTAAGAGTATTTTAGTGACAAAACTACAAAAGTTAATGGTATTTTAGTGAAAAAAATAAAATTGAGCAAGGATTTTTTTACTTAAAAATTTAATCATAGTTTAGTGAAAAACGACAATAGTTAAGGGTGTTTTAGTGAAATTTATAATAATTTAGATAATTTAAGATGACGAGTTGTTTATTTAAATTTGTTTAGGTACTTTAGTGAAAAAATAACATTAGCTAAGGATAGTTTAGTAGGGGTGGAGGGAGGGGGGGAATTAAGGCGTTTTACAGTAATTTAGTAAATGTGTGTATGCTTATGTGTATGTGTGTGTGTGTACACACACACAATTGCGCGCGTGCGCGCATACACACATGTACACACACATACACACACACACAAGGTCGAATCTTAATTCATCATCGTTCTTCTCTACATAGAACTATTGTCAAATTCCATCCTAACCCCAAACCTAAATCCAAAATATTAAACTCGATTAAGAAAAACCTTGACTTTAAAATGCTGTACCCTAAACTAAAAACTTCGAAACCTTGAAATTGAAACGTAAATGCAAAAATAATTCAAATTAAATCTTAAACCAAGTGTATGAAACTCGATGAAAATATGAAATTTTAATATTCTCATCGATAATTAATCATATGTGAAAATCAAAACGCGATTTAGTTATCGTCTATCGATTAACATACGTGCGATATTCGTCGTGAAACAAAAACTACACGAAGGTTGTTAAATATCAGACGGTATCGTTCAGTTTCTAACAACTGTCGTGTAGTCTATATATGACAAAAATTAATACTCAATCATATGATAACCGATAAATTTATTTCGTGTGGACAGCTTAGGAATGTATAAAGAAAACACTTGCATTCACTTATATTTTTCATTCGTTTCGAGATATTTCGTCTGTACCTCTCTGCTGATTCTCCGTGTACAATGATAGATTAGATGCTCGTTTCAATGTTGTTTGATAGCATTGAAATGATCATCTTTTCTATTACAGTGTACTCGGAGAACAGCGGGGAGATACTGCTGAAATTTTCTCGAAACGGATGAAAACACAAATGAATAGATGTATACTTTATACATTCTTAATGGGATAGGTGCCTTACCCCCGACAGCTGTTCATAATAGAATACTGCATTTTATACCGACCATTCTTATACTCGTGTGTTTATAGGTAGGTGCTTTTAATCCGTGTTTGTTACATATTTACAGAGTACAGGTTTCCAGTACAAATATTGTAAATCAAGACAAAATCTCCACAGTTACGCCAAATACAGAACATCTGTTGACAGCAGATAAAAGCCGGGTTCGCCCATTCTTATGCTCGTGTGTTTATAGGTAGGTGCTTTTAATCCGTGTTTGTTACATATTTACAGAGTACAGGTTTCTAGTACAAATATTGCAAATCAAGACAAAATCTCCACAGTTAAGCCAAATACAGAACATCTGTTGACAGCAGATAAAAGCCGGGTTCCGGTCATCCATATCCGTCCAGTGCCGAGTACCAGTTCCAGAGACAAGACATATGACAGTGGTCATTCGTGTCTCGGACAAGCACATAGCACGAGGGGGGGCTGCACAAGAATCAATGGGTGCGCGGAGTTCGAGGGAGATAAATTCAAATGTGAAGCCATCATTATTGACTTCTGGAAACTGAAGAAATCAAGGAAGGATATTGATAATCTGCATATGTTAAACAAAAGAAAATGCAAACACAAGACCCCAAAAGAAGCCCAACTCCCTAAAGCCTCCACATGGCCGCGGATCCGCGGCCAACATGGAGTCTAGGCCGCGGATCCGCGGCCGTACTACCTCCTCTCTGTGTCGTTTTCTGGGGTTAGTTTGGGTACTTCATTTTATGCCAGATTCTGCCCTAGGGTTTCTGTAAGCAGCCTATAAATACTCCAGATCTGAGCCAAGCCAAGATGTTAAATTCTTTAGCCTCTTTTTGTTAGGTTTTAGTCTTCTTCTTCTTCTTCTTCATTCTTTCCTCCATGAAAATTGTAGTGAGAGCTTTTTGAGTGGAAGATGAAATGAAGATGAGGGTTTTTGTATTATTCTTTTTTGCTTAGCTTCCCCCTTGAGCTCTCTACCTTAACTTGATCTTGCAACCTCTTAAGTGAGCTTGCAAGTTTAAGCTTTGGTCATTGGTCTCAAGGGGTTGTATCATTTTGTTCTCTCTTTAGTGCTTCATTTCACATGAGTTCTTTATCCTTCTCTTGATCTTGCAACCTCTTGATTGAGCTTGCAAGTTTAAGAGTTGGCTATTGATCCCATGCTTGTCTTGAGTTCTATAGTTCTTGTAATTACTTTCTTGCATTTTTCATTCTTGTCTTTAATTACTTGCAATTTATTACCATGCACTTTAATTACTTGCTTGTAATCTTTTCTTTTCTTTGTTCTTTTCTTTTGCTCCTTTTGGTTTGTTTTGTGAATGGTTGTAATTATTATTGTTAAGAAGAAATACGATATTATAAGTTAACGTTTCTTTGCTCATTTCCTTTTCCCGTATTTTCCATTGAACTCCGCCCAAACGATACGCAAGCGCTCCGTTAGGCACCCTACCCTAACAAGGTAACGGTGATTCCTAACCACGACAGGTTGCGTTCGGTTTGGCCGGAGGCGAAAGCAAGAGACAAGAACGTAAGGACAAGGATAAATAAGCCGGATTCCACGAATACCGCGCTTAAATCCCCTAATCCACGTTGTTGCCGATTGCTCTAGCTTCAATCGGTCAAGACTCGGCTCAAAGGTTTTGAGTACCGATTTCTTTAGCTTACATTTTCGTATCTTTTCTTAACAACTTTATACTTGCAAATAAAACACATAGGTTAGATTGAACAAACTCATACAAATTCTTTATCGACTCGTCTAAGACAAGAACGGAAATACAACCATCTCCCTATGGATCGACCCGTGCTCAACCGGCTAGCTGCATAGCGACACCGTCCTGATCGTGGTAAACTTTAGAACTTTGAACATCCGACACGCTTTTGGCGTGCGATCAAATGGCGCCGTTGCCGGGGAGACGGTAGCGTATTTTCTTTCTTGTTATTCGGGTTAATATTCTTTTTGTATATATTTATAATAAAAAAAAATAAAAATTCTTTTTGTTATTTTTGATCATTTTTGTGGGCAAAAGTGCAGATTTTTGCGGATTTGCAAACTACGATTGTGGGGAGCAAAGTGTACGTTCAAAGCTAAGGTGATTGCAAAGTACAGTGCCAAAGATCCGGGTAGTTTGACCCGCGCAAGCGAACTTTTCAAGCTTACCGGATTTGATTCAACGGGGGTTTCCTAACCCAAAACTTAACGGTACGTACTTTACTAACACCTTCTTCTCAAATCCGACGCATCCAATATCCTATTCTTTGCAGGATTCTTTACAAGTTCGCTAGCAAACGCTAAAAATTGACTAACCCGTATTTGTTGCAGTGCCGTGCTTAAACTAAAAAACGATTGTTTGATTCTTTATAGAATTTTTATTGAATTGCGCATTGCATACATTAATACGGACTTAAGGGCAAGCGAACCCCACAATATACGGTAAAGGATTTCATCACCTTTTCCGTGGCTCACAAATCACGAACTTGAGCATAACGTTTACCCGCACAAAATTTAAAAGAAAATAGACTTTAAGCCTTAAGGACTTCGCGCTCACTAGGAGAAGTTAACTGTGTTAAGAACCTTGGTTAACGGTATATTGTTTACGGGGTGTCTAGGAAAGTGTTAACGGCAAAACCGCCAAAAGAGAAAGGGTTATTTAATTAAGGAACTTCGCGAAAGCGTTGGAAAACCTCCCCTTATCTCTGCACTTACTTGGCCTCGTGATCAGTGTATCTTGAGCCTGTTTCTCGACACAATTTTACTTCGACAATCAAGTTCTGGAGCAGGTCTTGTTGACCTAGGTGAACCCTAGAACGATTAGGTGTGTGGTATTTTTGTGTCGTGATTGTTTTTGTCCATATTCTTTTTTTGTGTATATTTCATTCTTTTGTTAATATATAACTAAAAAAAAATAAAAAAAATCAATCACATTCTTTTTCCCCTCCTTTTCTCTTCGTTTCTTCGTTTCTTCCTTTCTCTTTTCATATCATGGGTACCCCACCTCGAAAAACTCTTGCCGAACTTTGGTACCCACAACCAGACATTACTTCTTACGGTTCTTGCTTTGGCCGAACTTCGAACGATCCATCCATGCCAAAAATTTCATTGAGAGATCGGATAGACGCGTCTAGGACAAACAATTTGACTTCGCAATCCACTTTGTATCAACCTTTTCAACCTCCCCCACCCTCTTATGTTGATACCCCTTTTGCAAGTCGTCCTTTGTCCATCGCTGAACGTATTGAACAATCCCATAGCCGATCTTTCACTCCTTTCACCACTTCAAGTTCTTGGGATCAACAATTCCATTCACCTTCCTATCCAAATGTTGATTCTGCTCCTGTCCAGCCATTCAATTCCCACCAATCCTACCCTACTTTTGCACCTTCCCTAGACATTGCTTCAGAACCGTCATTTGGGAGTTTTCAGTATCCAAACAACTTTGAATGTTTTACTGAAACCCCTTCACAACCCATGTCTAGTCTAGACCAGTCGTTGGAAGACTTTAGGGTAGTGTCAAGCCAACAGATGATGGATTTGAATGCGTCCATGGCCGCTCTCATACAACCTACTGACCCGGTAGCTAGTTTCCAGCTAGCTCCAAATTTTCCAATGTATGATGAGGCGATAGGACAGGCTGAGAATTTGAGTGGAGAAAATGAGCTGTATACCCTTCCAAATCACACCTACCCGTCTCAAATTGAATCCCACAACTCCTGTGTTGAAAGTCTATCAAGTGTCCCAAATGAATTATCAGTTGAAGATAGAATGTTTAATGAGTTGTGCGATTTTGTAGTGTTTGATTTGCCAGATTCTGAAGGGACCTTGCCAAGTGAAACCAATCCCAAACCTTTTGACCTCTACACCTCCATCTTAGAACCAAAATTGATTGAAATCCATGCTTTTGATGAGGTGTCTGAGAATATTGACTTTCACTTGATTAAGGATATTGACGCTGGGACTATTTTGGATGATGAACCCATAGATTTGACTGAGTTTTTTTCTCCAATTCATCATCCCGAGTCATTAAATGTTTTTCCCGAACCCCATATGCGTCTGGACTTTGATGAAATATGCATGGATGAGCTTAACTTTGAGGAGAATTTTGAGGATATTTTTGAGGATGAAACAGTTCTAAATGATGAGTCGGATTTTCCAATTCATCATGTTCCTTTCACTGACTGTGTACACCCTCCAGAACCCTTAACTAATACCCTTCCTCAATCACTTCCCTCCATCCTTTCCATCGTTCCGACCTTGCAAGAACCCGTATCATTTTCATTTCCTGTGTCTGGTTTACCAGGTTCGGCTTACCCATGGTTTCTCACGAATCATGAGGGATTTGACCCCATTTCTCGCCATATTGATAGATTAGTACAATCCATCTTTTCACATCGATCATCATAGATTGTACTAATTTATTCAATCCATTTCCACCCTCAAGTTCGTATTCCACTTCTTTCTCACTTCCGCCATTCTTCTTCTCATATACCGAGACCGTATCCCGCTTCTTCCTCCATACGGTCTCGCGTAGTCTCCATTTCTTACCTCTTCACCTTCTTTCACCAGCCGCTGCTTTATCACGATAAGATCTTTGAATGGTTGGTACTAACTTTTGGCCTGTGTAAGGCCTTGTATAGTTTGATACTGTTCTCTTTCCCCCCTAATCCTGAATTTCAACGCTTAACAGTGGAAACACTGTTTTACTTAAGTTTTGGGGGGACACCTTTTTTGTATATATTTTTTGTTTTCCTTTTTGTTTTGTATATAATTTGTTTTTAGGAAGAGCGCCGACAATTTTGACCCTCTTGGTATAGCCTGACAGTGAGGGCACTGTCAAGTTTAAGTTTGGGGGTGTGCTCGGTAAACTTTCTTCCTTCGCATTCATTTGTATATTTTACATTTGCATACCTTATTAAAAACCCACAAAAATCGAAAATTTTCCAAAAATATAAAAACTTTGTCGTCAAATTAGCTAATAGGGTAACTTAGATTTTTATTCTGAAAGTTTAGTTGATATGTTAGAAATAACTAAATTCTAGGCTTAGGAATTGAAAATCCTAAAAATAACCCTCATTCTGTTTAAACTTGGTGATTATACGTCCTTACAGTTTTTTTGAGAAATAGGTAATCTTGAGTTCAGTTCTTGAGTTAAGTCAAGATGAAGGGAAAGTATTGAAGCTCTACTGAAGGTTAAGTCTGAAAAATAGTTTCTTTTCTTGAGTTCAAATTTAGAAAGTATATACCCTACAAACTGCACTTACACGCACCTTGAAACTTGGGATAGTAGAGGATACATAGAAATACTCTTGCCTGAAAGCCTAGTATGAAAGAAAAAACGGTATTTAAAGCTAAACACCAAAAGAGCATGTTGAAAAATATATCCGGTTTTGAAAAAGAAAAAGAAAAAGAAAAAATAGAATAAAGTCAAGACCTGGAAACTGCTATTTACGCTTTAAAGTTCACACATTCAGTAATCGGTCGTTAGTGCCTCAAGAAGCATTAATAGTCGCATGAAAGGTGTGCGAGCAAATCCGTCCATCCTTAATGAAAAGAAGTAGTATTATGTATTAGGGCAAGGGTACTATAGCTTGAATTGAATTCTCGAGTGTAGGGGTGCAAATTTACACACACGTAGGGGTATACAATCGATGTTTGAATAAAAGATAGAAATGAAGGATAAGACTTATGTCTTCTGTAAAGTTGATAAAAATCCCTGATTTGAGGCCTCACTTTAGAAGGAAAACTCAGGAGAACCAATATCTTTCTAAACTTTTTTAGAACGTATATGACCTAAGGTTAAATAGATAGGAGGTGTGAAAAATAAGGGTTGAATATTTCTAACTTAGGATGATAGAGTTTCTAACGTAAATACTAAACTGTAGGAGTAGAATCGATATTAACTTATGACACTAGTATGACGGGATTTTGTGGGTGTAATCCGCTGAAAACCCTCAGGAGACAACACTCCTCCTACTAGGGACACCTAGAGGTTTAACGGCTTGTTGCACGCGCTCAGTGCAATCGCGTTCCCTGCGAAAGTGCGGTTAGGATTTTATTTTTATGAATAATTGGTTTTGCTCGGGACGAGCAAAAGTTAAGTTTGGGGGTATTTGTTCATAACAGAATACTGCATTTTATACCGCCCATTCTTATGCTCGTGTGTTTATAGGTAGGTGCTTTTAATCCGTGTTTGTTACATATTTACAGAGTACAGGTTTCCAGTACAAATATTGCAAATCAAGACAAAATCTCCACAGTTACGCCAAATACAGAACATCTGTTGACAGCAGATAAAAGCTAGGTTCCGGTCATCCATATCCGTCCAGTGCCGAGTACCAGTTCCGGAGACAAGACATATGACAGTGGTCATTCGTGTCTCGGACAAGCACAGAGCACGAGGGGAGGCTGCACAAGAATCAATGGGTGCGCGGAGCTCGAGAGAGATAAATTCAAATGTGAAGCCATCATTGTTGACTTCTGAAAACTGAAGAAATCAAGGAAGGATATTGATAATCTGCATATGTTAAACAAAAGAAAATGCAAACACAAGACCCCAAAAGAAGCCCAACCCCCTAAAGCCTCCACATGGCCGCGGATCCGCGGCCAACATGGGGTCTAGGCCGCGGATCCGCGGCCGTACTACCTCCTCTCTGTGTCGTTTTCTGGGGTTAGTTTGGGTACTTCATTTTATGCCAGATTCTTGCCCTAGGGTTTCTGTAAGCAGCCTATAAATACTCCAGATCTGAGCCAAGCCAAGGTGTTAAATTCTTTAGCCTCTTTTTATTAGGTTTTAGTCTTCTTCTTCTTCTTCATTCTTTCCTCCATGAAAATTGTAGTGAGAGCTTTTTGAGTGGAAGATGAAATGAAGATGAGGATTTTTGTATTATTCTTTTTTGCTTAGCTTCCCCCTTGAGCTCTCTACCTTAACTTGATCTTGCAACCTCTTAAGTGAGCTTGCAAGTTTAAGCTTTGGTCATTGGTCTCAAGGGGTTGTATCATTTTGTTCTCTCTTTAGTGCTTCATTTCACATGAGTTCTTTATCCTTCTCTTGATCTTGCAACCTCTTGATTGAGCTTGCAAGTTTAAGGGTTGGCTATTGATCCCATGCTTGTCTTGAGTTCTATGGTTCTTGTAATTACTTTCTTGCATTTTTCATTCTTGTCTTTAATTACTTGCAATTTATTACCATGCACTTTAATTACTTGCTTGTAATCTTTTCTTTTCTTTGTTCTTTTCTTTTGCTCTTTTTGGTTTGTTTTGTGAATGGTTGTAATTATTATTGTTAAGAAGAAATACGATATTATAAGTTAACGTTTCTTTGCTCATTTCCTTTTCCCGTATTTTCCATTGAACTCCGCCCAAACGATACGCAAGCGCTCCGTTAGGCACCCTACCCTAACAAGGTAACGGTGATTCCTAACCGCGACCGGTTGCGTTCGGTTTGGCCGGAGGCGAAAGCAAAAGACAAGAACGGAAGGACAAGGGTAAATAAGCTGGATTCCACGAATACCACGCTTAAATCCCCTAATCTACGTTGTTGCCGATTGCTCTAGCTTCAATCGGTCAAGACTCGGCTCAAAGGTTTTGAGTACGGATTTCTTTAGCTTACATTTTCGTATCTTTTCTTAACAACTTTATACTTGCAAATAAAACACATAGGTTAGATTGAACAAACTCATACAAATTCTTTATTGACTCGTCTAAGACAAGAACGGAAATACAACCATCTCCCTGTGGATCGACCCGTGCTCAACCGGCTAGCTGCACAGTGACACCGTCCTGATCGCGGTAAACTTTAGAACTTTGAACATCCGACACGCTTTTGGCGTGCGATCAACAGCCATTACCCTCGATATCCATTATAGAACATTTAATATCATCATTATCTTTTTTGAAAAAAGAATTCAACTCCCTACCTATGAGCATTTGCTCTTGGTTCTTGATAATCTTTATAGCTAAATCATCAATTGAAACTTAGATTAACCAAGTCATCAATTAAACCTAGCACTAACGCTTCTTAGTATCCCGTCTATCACGTATCTATCAAGAAATCTTAATCCGATGTGCATTGTCTATAAGAACCTTACTTCGTCCGGGTTGTTCCAATATAGCATTACTGTACCTCTACGATAAGAGTTAGATGTACGTCGATATTCCCGCGAGAGTCAACCGCTTTTTCATTGACGATATTAGATTTTTCACCGATTTTGCCTACGCTTGTCTTGGATTACCGAAAGAGAACGAAATCTATTATACTTGCTCTAAGTATATGAATAAACGATTGCTCAAGAAGTCGGAAGTTGAGTTACACATCGTGAGGTATGGTTTCGTTAGAGATTACACTATGTGGGAACTTCATGGAGAAAAAAGTCATTGTAACAGGAGACGAGGCATGGGTGCAAGAGACGAAAAAAAAATTCATCGAAATGGAAACCGCAGAGTAGTAAGGGATAGTAGAAGAAGAGGAGAAAGATGAATGACAGTTTGAAGAAGACGAAGCCGTCGAAAAAGATGATGTTGTATTCTCACCGATCGATGACTTGGATGTGCTTATAAATGCCGCTGAACTTTCTTATGATACGAAAATCACTGGACCCTCGTTATTGGAGAAGTACAAAGCTGACTCTAGGATCCCGCTATATCCAAATTGCAAAAGGTTTTCAAAACTGTCCTTTTTCGTACGTCTCTTCCAAATCAAGTGTAAGAATAAATGGAGTGACCAGTCTTTCACCGATCTCTTAGAACTGCTAAACGAAGTTTTCCCCGACAGAAATGAAGTGCCACCGAGCCGATACAAGACGTAAAAGATAATCACAAATATCGGCCTGAAATATCATAAGATACATGCATATGAGAATGACTATGTTTTGTTACGGAATGAATATTCCACACTCAGAAATTGCCCCGTGTACGGGACCAGCCGATTCAAACCTAAGAAAGACCCTCAGTCGAGTGATGTTCCCGTGAAAATTCTTCGTCATTTTCCATTAATACTGAGACCGCAACAGTTATTTATATGTGAGGAGACGGCGTCCGAAATGCAATGGCACCATAAAGCGCCTCGTGAAAAGAGAAAAATGAGTCATCCTAGAGATTCGATGTCATCGAAAGTTTTAGATGAAAAACATCCTTCATTCAGTGCAGGCTCTCATAACGTGATGCTGGGAATTGCGAGCGACGGTTTCAGTCCATTTGGGATGGTTCGCGGTGGACGTACTCACAGTACTTGGCCCGTTGTGGTGACTATATATAACCTGCCGCCATGGAGGGTGTAGAGTATTTTTCGTCACCCCATTGAGATAGAAATATACGTCACTTGTCAAGCGTATTACAGATTCCCCCTGTCTGGGGTAGGCCGGGGTTTATTGATTGTGGGGATCTGAATCTCCGGCAGCCGCGAACTAAGCTGCCGTTAATTACCCCTCGCATTTAGAGCGAGAGAGCCTCCGATTGACGGGTAAAACTGGTCATGCAAACTCAATGTGCAGTGTGCGTGTGTTGTGTTTTGAAGATATTTTGGACGTATCGGGGGCTTCACAGAGTATACGGGGATCCCGCTACCCGGATAGGAGACTGAGAGTCAAAGGGGTTAGTAGCCCCCTTACGGGATGCGAGGCAGTGCCCCGTTAGAATTTTTTTCTAATGGGGGAAGTATTTTTAGTGTGGAACATTTGGGAAAAAGAGGGATGAGGAGCATCCTAAGGACGCGTAAGATGGCTCGTGGGCACCAGCGGTCACATACGTGGCGCGTGGGCGCCAGTGGGTCACGTACGTGGAGCATGGGAGCTGTGCGCCAGGGGTCATGTGCGCGGTACGTGACCGCTGGGCACCAGCGGGTCACGTGCCCGGCACGCGACCGCCGGAAACACCAGCGGAAGAAATGGCTTAGCCCCTGGGCTGGGAGTTAAACTCCCGAGGAGATTTAGAGTTAAACTTCTAGGGAAGAAATTGGATGTGGATTTGGAGTTAAATTCCCAAAAGGCTTGGATTTGGAAATAAACTCCTACGAGGTTTGGATTTGGAATTAAACTCCTAAAAGGTCTGGATTTAGAGTTAAACTCCTTTGAGAATTTAGATCTTGGAGTTGAACTCCTCAAGATTGATTTGAAGTTAAACTTCTAAAGAATTTAGATCTTGGATGGTGAAGGAGGTCCCTTTTTGTTCTTTTCGAGCCTTAGACTTTCCTAAAATGGGTTTTTTCTGATATGGTTCCTTCTTTCTCCTCTCTTTTTGTTGGATCTTGGAGAAAATAGGCATTGAGATTAAAAATCTCCGTTTTAGAGATTTGATGGGAGATCTGAGCTCCCCTTCGAGAGTTTTATAGTGAAAAACCATTTCTTTTGGGGAAAAGAAAAGTTAAACTCTTAATTTAATTTTAAAAAAGGAAGAAAGTTTAGAACCTTAAGGAAGAAGGAGGCAATGAACCCTGATATTTTTTTAGGGGAATTGATTCTTATTTCATTTCATCATCATGTTGCATTATATAGGCTTCCAAGTTTACATATAGCCCTTTGGGCTTTACAAAATGGCATTTTTCACATCCCATGCCTCATGTGCTTATTTCTTTTTGCACATGAGCTATGGGCTTTCCACAAATTTGGCTTTTTGCCCATTTATTTAAATATTATATTTATTTGTTGTACTTTCTTAGTATGGGGCCGGTCTGGGCTTAGGCCCATCTGCTTGGACTTGGGTTCGGGCGTGGGCCCGGCTTGGGTTCAGGCGTGGACCCAGTTTGATTCAACAGTCGGGTCCTTTTATTTTGGCTTTGGCTTACTTGTCCGCGGTTTGACCTTGATTTTGACGTTTAGCCAATGGGATGTAAATTTTCACCCTAACAAAGGGCTACAACACAGTCTTATTTTACGTTAGCGCTTTTAATCGACGGTCTTTCATTTTCTGGGAAAAATATCGACGCGTACCTTCAACCCTTGATCAACGACTTAAAGTTGCTGTGGGAACCTAGCGTAAGAACCTATAACGCAGATGGAAAACAATGTTTTCATATGCGGGTTGCTTTGTTGTGGACTACTAATAATTTTCTTGCCTATGGCATGCTGTCGGGGTGGACAACTCAAGGTAAGCTTGCTTACCCAGTTTTCATATTCATACGAGTGTCGTATGCTTGAAGTTTAGCGGGAAAGAGTCGTTTATGGGTCACATACATTTCTTTCTTATAACTCACAGATTCAGAAAGAATAAAAAATTGTTCAATGGCAAGACGGAAACCTGTAGGCTGTAGGATATGTATGCCCCAGAAGTCATTATTTGTAATGGATGTTATGGACACACACACACACACACACACACACATTTATATATATATGCACATGACAATCTTGCTCGAAATGATAGTATGCTATCTGCTTTGCTTTTATCTTAACATGTGTGTATGTTTTACTAGTTATTACGTATTGCTTATACATGTTGATAAAGCTCGTAGGATTTTTGCTTGACTACCAGTGTTGTGATGGCGATCATACTTGTGGGGGATGGGTAGTTTATAAGCACATCCTTAAAATGTCCATAGTCATAGAAATATCGAGATAGGGTATCGATATTCCAGAATAGACTGGTGTATACGTTTCTAGACCCCGACGAAAGGCAATGGTTAGTTCTACAGCCATTGGTGTGTTTCACCTAAGATTGTATATATGTGCTCACTGTGGGTGGGTACACAGGACAGACTCGCCGAGAACTGCTGGATGGTATTATACCAAGCGTTAGATGGCAATTCTCATGTGGCATGTGTACAGGTAGTCTGTAGACCTGAGATCATCATTTTTCTCGTGTGAGTTCCCACTATACTTTGATTACTATCCTATCACGGCTCAAAAGAGTCGTGCAAATAGGTTTTAGTTAGGCGTAGTCCCGAGCCACATGGAGGCAGTAAGAGATTGCTAGGGATTCGTCTCTCCCAGTATAAGGAGTCAATATCGCAATGTGTTTGGTTGGTCAACACCATAAGCCTCTGGTTAGGGAAGTTGAGAATTACTGATAATTAGATTAGATCAGTAGTTTCTCGGATGGTCTTGAGCTACACTAGCACCACTTATCAGGGGTCTGATGTTAACCACCCCCCTAAACTCGGTATGCGATACTCTTAGATGAACAGACCGGACTGTATGGATATTGTCCCGGTTAGGCTCAGTAGGAGTTCAGATGAGTTTGCTTTTAGCCTTCTTTTCGATAGATACCTGGGTAGCCGTTACGTACAGCTAGTGCCGCTGACGCACTTGTGGTTAAATCCACCGCTAGCGTACTGTCAAGGTTTTAGAGTCCCACGCAGAGGGTTTCTCTGGTTCAGGCGAAACGATGTGAAGGCCGTAAGTTTATACATGCAGGGTTCCGGTTAATTACGTGTACTAGTTGCGCGGAATTTAATTGGACGGATTTTAATACTAGCGGGTTTATGATTAAGCTGGTTTGTTAAATCAGATACTGATTTAATGCTAGTATTATATTAGTAGAATTATTCTATCTCTTGGGTATTTGTATTTTGATACGAATACGGGTATGTATATACGATAGAATGTATTTTGTATTTATACAAAATACCTTCTAGAAGAGAACACCTCATTTATATATTAACCATTTATTTTGATATTTGGAAATGAGGTGGAGAGTTATGCAAATAAGAATGGTGTGAGGCATGGCCAAATGAATTTTTAATTCATTTGAATTTACTATTGAAGTATGGTTCCCATTTTTAATTGTGAAAAATGTTTCACAAAACTAAAATGGTCATGAGATTTTTTCATAACCTCACTTCATTTTCATTTGCTCCTCTCTCCTCTCTTGAGTTCATCCTCCTCCTCAACCCTAAATATTTCTCATGTGTTGAGATACATAGGGTTAGAGATGGAAAAAATAGCTACTAATCATCTCTATATCTTCTAAACAAACTTGATTAACAAACTAGTTAGTTTAGTTGCATTCTTTTAAAAGTAGAAGCTTGAGATAAGAACTTTTAGGTGGATCATCGAGGATCGAGGAGGCCGACGACCAAACTTGATCTAGGACCGAAAATGAGCTTAATAAGAGGATCAAGAAGACTCGAACGGCACGAATCTATCAGTATAAAACTTCTATCACAGTAGATAATAATCTATGAAGTTTTTGCTATTAGGGCTTATGGTAGGTCTTGGGTTATGGTCTTTGTTGCATGCTTCAAAATCGATTTTTGAAAATTTCTCCTCTCTACAAACCCCGTAGAGTGTGTAACATAGACTTACATGGTATCAAAGCCACTCCATAAGCCTTAGATAGCTCATTACGACGTTCGAAATCCGTTGTTTTTGTCGTGCACGAACTACCGACAAAAACGGTTCCAAAAATTAATGTTTTGACATGTTTGCACACCCTTTGGGCTCACGGTTTGCACCGAGAAGCCACGAGGCAGTGCTTGGGTACCTCGGGGAACCCCAGGGGGGCCAAAGGTCGGGCCCACCTCCCGAGACCACCAAGCGGTATCCTTGAGGGTGGGGACCCGAGAGCACCCCATATGGGTACCCCTTAGGCCCCTTAGATGTATATTAATTTCGTGTTCTTTGACCCCGCGAAGATTCAGGCAGATTTCGAGTTCGTTTCGACTCCCGAATTGGCTTAAAACGATTTTTTGGGGGACTTTAGTGAACTGTTTTTTTTTCAAGTCTTGGAAAATGGTTTCGTTCGCTAATTGCGCAAGGAATTCTAGTGTCTTGGTTTTCTTTACTTGCTTTTGTTATGCGTATATGTGTACGTAAACGTCTTCTAATCGCTATACGTCGATTAGAAGGGGTTGCACATATCTTGTGATGTTCTGTGTTGCGAATGGTTTGATAGATCGTCGTGTGAATGACCCAGTGTGAATATAGATGTGAGATGTGAGTGAATTTTGTAATTCATGTAATAATTTATGTATATTCTTTTATTGGGGCACATCCGAATTGAGGATGATGTCACTGTCTGTATATTATTTTTCATTTCCACATCTAAGAATGACCCGCGGAGGAGTGCACAAGCTATCGGGTTTTAGAATTCTGTAGATGGCCATCTCGAGGAGTTGAGACCCATGTCACCCAATTCTAGGATTGGCGGGTAATTTGCTGCACTTGTAGGGGTCTAGGATAGTTCACACTCAGCTATTCACACGACCGTGCAGGATTGTATTTCATAGCTAGGTGGCTCGATGAAATGCAAAGTTCCTAGTTGATCTATTTTTCCATTCTCTGTGATCACAGATATCTGTGATGCTTATTATGCATGCAATGAATGGTTATATATATATATATATATGTATGTATGTATGTATGTATGTATGTATGTTGTATATGTTTTGCTTCCGCGCTAGTCTGCCCCCGCTCTGCCGGTAGTTAAGTAATCTAACGGTGCATAACAGAGCCCCTTGGCTAATACGAATGTCATATACGTACATTCTATTTTCGTTGTTTTCTGGTGTGATAGGATTTAAATTGATGGGACCGCATTAATCTTCATTAATACAAGATAATAAACCTAAAAAGATGTTGTTGGAACAATTTGAAAAACTATTCGGTTCTTTTCAAAACACTCATTTAAAAAGCGGAGCTTGAACCACTCCTTTTCAAAGCTATCGTTCTTTCAACGATATTAAGTTCATTACGTTCAAGGTTTTCGTATAAACTAGTCATAGCTTTCCGTCATTTCAAATGAGTAGCACATCGTATTCATACTATGTTTGTTGGCCTTCGTCAAGGCATGGTGAATGGTAATGGTGTGTTGCTTATTTATAGCATAGATAGATGCATTTGTTTAGGACAATCGTACGGCCTTATTGGCCTTCGTCAAGGACAAGTACGGATGGGTCTAAATTAATCAGGACAATGACGGGAAGAACTTGACTCGCGCCTTATGATTTGTTGGCCTTCGTCAAGGTCATAAAAGCTTAGGGCAAAAACCCTATCGGGAGTTTCAAACATAAAGAAAACTTACAGATTGAGCATACCTTCTGGAGTGTGGTGACTAGAGTGGCTTCCATCTAGGTCATCACGCAATGATAGTTGGATCTCGATCCCACTGATGAGTAGGATTACTCTTGGGAGATATTTTTCACTTCATAATTAGTTAACCTATTATGTGTTTAGAAAGTGTTAACGGGGCTACGCCTTTGCGAAAACGAGGTTTATTTTAATTAAATTCGTGCGAGAGCATGGAAAACCTCCCTCGGAGTACCAACACCCACCTGGCAGAATGGTTAGCGAACTTGTAAAGTGTAAATGATCCCGACTAATTCTCTTTTTAAGGTTTGATGGAGAATTCGAGGAAACAGTGGGAGCCATCCTGGTTAGATACGATAATAAACCAATCTAATATTGTAAGAGTACACGCTGAGTGTTTCTTTTCTCTCTCTCTCTCTCTGTGGCAGCAACCATAATGAGACTTAAACTACTGCTTGAGAAAAATACACTGACTGGGCCAAACTATAATGATTGGCTGAGCAACGTCAATATTGCACTCACTTATGATAAAGTTGTTGGAGATAGTGCCCTCAGAGTCAATTATTGGATCACAGGCACGTGATTGCAATGATTGAGGGAGGACCTATCCCGGTAGGACAGTCTTGCTCGAGATGATAGTATGCTATCTGGTTTACCTTTATCATCGTGTACTGCTTTAGGTGACCTGACATGTCGCTATTGCACGTTGATAGAGCCCCTAGGATTCTTGCTTGACTGCCAGCAGTATGAGGGCGATCATATAAGTGAGAGCTGGAGTCTATAAGCACATCCTTAAAAGGTCCCTAGTCGTAGGAGTTTCGAGACAGGGCATCGATTCTCCAGAGTAGACTAGTGTATACAGTCGAGACCTCGACGAGGGGCGGTGGCCGGTCTCACAAGCCATTGGTGTCAGTTGGTTCACCTAAGATGTATACAGGTGCTCATTGGGTTATGAGTACACCGGACAGGACTCGCCGGGAACATGCTAGTTGGTCTTATACCTGACGTCAGATAGCAGTTCCCAGGTGACATGTGTACAGGTTAGTTCATCGACCTGGGGATCGTCATTTGTCTCGTGTGAGTTCCCACTGTACTTTGATTACTACCCTACCACGGCTCAAAGGAGTCGTGCAAACAGGTTTTAGTTGGGTACAGTCCCGAGCCACATGGAGGCAGTGAGCGGATCTTCAGGGGTTCGTCTCTCCCGGTATTGGGGGTGAGGTCGCGCTGTGTCTAGGAGAGCCGTTACACAAAGACCTTGGCCAAGGCAGGAGATTTACTGGTAGGTATTCCAGTAGTATCTCAGGGTGTTCTGGGCTACACTCCGACACGACTTGTACCGCTTTTGGGGGTCTGACTTTTACCAACCCCCTAGGCCCGCCATGCGATGCTCATAGACGAACGGACCGGACTGTACGGATATTGTCACTGACAGGCTCAGTTGGGTGTCGGGGTGAGCTTCCTCATCGACGTCCCTTTTGGTCAATAGCTGGTAGCCCGTCACGTATTGGCTTATACCTCTGACGTGCTAGTGGTTAAATCCACAGCCATAGTATTGACGAGTCTTTAGAGTCCACCACACTTTCAGTTACTCAAGCTTTCGGGCGAAACGCTGTAGAGGCCGTATGGAGATATGGCAGGGTCCGATCAGATACGTGCGGTATTGCACGGATCAGGATCGGACAGTTTTGTACTAGTAGCCGTATGGATATATGGCAAGGTTCGATCAGATACGTGCGGTATTGCACGGATCAGGATCGAACGGATATTGCTAGCCGGCTTTGGCTTAAGCCGGTCCTAGTTTAGTACAGTGTAGATTTTGTCTCATTGCATTTGTATCCGGACGGAATACAAATGCGGGTGTGTATGCACAGTGTGGGGTTTTCCTGTAATTTATTACGGGACCAGTTTTCTAGAGTTGCCATTTTGCTTTCCGTTCTGGCCGGTTTTCCTTTGTTCTTTCCCGGCCGGACTTTTTCGATGGAGGGGGTTATTTGCATTTGTGCAAATAACTTTTGTGGAGGGGTTTTCTTGAAAAAGGTTTTATTATGAGAGCATCTTTTCTTTTGCACCTTTCTTGCATTTATTGTGAAGAGAAAGGATTTGAAATGGATTTGAGGTTGATGGAGAGTTTAGTGATGATTATGTTTGGATGTGGTCACCCTCCTCCTTTTACTACACTCACCTCCCTTCTTACTTCATATTGTTATCCTCCACCATTTCTAAGAGAAAGAGATTATTATCATGGTTGAAAAAGAAGAGTGAGAAGAAGAAAAGAGAAGAAGAGAGAGCTTCATTTTAGAGAGAGTTTTTTTCATTCTTGATCTCATTCCATGCCAAGAAAAATGCAAGCACCATTTTTCTTATCTTTGTTTCCTCCATCCTCTTCAAATGGCAACCAACCCCAAAGTGAGACATACATTCTACATTACACTCCCTACAGCATATCTTGAGCATGTCGAGTAGCCGGCTTCATGCGCGAGTTACCTCGGTATTGAGGTGGGAGCCCGTAAAAGTACCCGGCTTCGTGGTGCCCTTTCCGACGAGGAGGAGACGGACGGAGATCCCGCGAGGAGATCGGAGTGGAGATGAAGACCGGAGGACTCGGATCGTATGGTATACTTCTCTACCCCCTCTCTAGATAGCTTAGACTAGTTTAATGGCCCGATCCGGTTTTAGTGCGCGGTGGTGCCGTTTTGCCAAGTCCGCAAAAATTAAAGTTCATCACCGTTTCCGCGTTCGGCCGTCGGGTTGACGGCCGGGGCGCCGCCGTGCACTTACAGTGGTATCAGAGCCTCGCCATTAACATAGTCTATCTTTTGTGTAATGTGTTTTACGTTTCCGATCGAACAAAATCCCGAAAACACGTATTTCAAGCACATCAGTTTCTGTCGAATTTTTTTTTGAGTCTAAAAATTTTTCAGGTTGTCTCAGAGTGATGTGCAGGGAATTATAAGCATGCTGAAAAAAATTGGTACCATGATCTCACTATTCCGCCGCGGAAGGGCGGCCAAACCCCTGCTTGGGCCGCGCTTCCGCGGCGGTTTTAACTGTTCATACCCCCAAATTTTTTCAGTGTGTTCCTGAGTGATAAATGTGGTTTCTGGAATGTTAAAGTTGGGCCAATTATTTCTGTGAGTGCTACAGTTTTCTTTGGGGCCCAGTTGTTAATTGTTTGATCAATCGGAAAATTTTAAACACATTATTTCACAGTATTTACATTATATCTGCGACCGTGAATGTCACTCGATCGGTAAATCCGGTCTAACTGCTATAGCCCGGTTAGACGGATTTGCGAACGTGACTTTCACGTTGATGTTCTATGTTTATGCTGTGATGTTGCGGATCGGTCGTGGGGATAGCCTGGTTGCAATGCTAGTACAGTTGTGATGGTATTATGTACATTTGATATTGCGGGGCGAGCGTCCGACATGTGGACTGCCGTCACTGCCTGTTTGTATTATTGTTTTGGGGCACGACCTGGTTGCGGTCGATGTACCCGATGTATGTATATTTTACTTTCTGTACTAGGATTACCCCGCGGAGGGGTGCACGGATAGCCGGGTTCTAGAGGGCAACAAGCCCGCATCTCATGGCATTGGGACGGAGGGGGCTTCACTCTAGGATTGGCGGGCTATTCGCCGCACTCGTAGGGGGTACAGGTTGACCCAGGAGGGGTGCCCAAGTTGCCGGATTCCGTGGAGTGCTGGGTGGTCCATTCACGGAGCTGAAGGGGGCTGCCTCGCTTCAGGTTTTGGCGGGTGACTTGCCGCGCCCGTAGGGGTCTAGGATTTCATTGCACAGGCTATCCACACGACCAGGGGAACGTCGGGTTTCAGTAGTGGCTCTGTGAAATCCGGGGATCCCAGATATCTGTATTGTTCTGTGATGCTGTACATTTCTGTGATGTTGCATTTCTTTTCACGCCTTGAGCGAAATATAATATATTGGTATATATATTAGTAGATGTTGTATATGTTTTACATCCGCGCTAGTCCAGTCCCCGCTCTGTCGTTAGTTAGCTAACCTAACGGGTAATGACGGGACCCAGTGGCGAATGCGGATGGCATATACGTACGTCAGTATATTTTCGTTCTTTGTGGTGTGATCAATTGATGGGACTGCATTGATTCGGATCAATGCAAGTTAAAAACAAACCTAATCTGATGTTGTTGGAACACTTTTCAAAAAGCTGTTATTGCAAGGACGTTCACTTTTGTTTTGCATCGTGGTATTCATTTGGAATATCCTGCTCCTCAGTCGACGAGGCAAGGGCCGAGATCCCTTCACCGGGAGTGACCCCTTGGACAGAAGTTTGCGTCAGGGCATTAACTTCACTATAGCCGATTACTTTTGCTTTGCACCGTGGTATTCAGTTGGAATATCCTGCACCCCATTCTACGGGGAAAGAGCCGAGATCCCTTCACTGGGAGTGACCTCTTTAGTAAAGGTTTTCGTCACTATATTTTCTAAAAAGCTATCCGTTCCTTCAACGATATCAAGTTCATTACGTTAAAGGTTTTTGCCAGAAACCATTCGTAGCCCTCCGTCGTTTCATATGGGTAGTCAATAGTATTCAAGCTGTGTTTGTTGGCCAAAGTCAAGGCACAGTGTTTGGTAGCTGTTGGTTATTCATATGCAGCATAGATAGATGCGTTGGTTTGGAACAGTCGTATAGCCTTGTTGGCCAAAGTCAAGGGCTTGTGCGGGTGGATTCGAATCAACCTGGAGAATGACGGGTAGAACTTGACATGTGACTTATGATTTGTTGGCCAAAGTCAAGGTCATAAGAGCATGGGGCAGAAATCACATCGGGAGTTTCAAAAGAACTGAAACTTGCCAGATATGCGCATACCTTCTGGAGTGTGATACCGTGAGCGGATTCCGTCACGTTGTCATGCGATGAGAGTTGGATCCCGATTCCCACTGATGAGTTAGTATACTCCTCGGGTGACCCCGACTAATTCTTCTTTCAGGTTTGGAGAAGAATTTGAGGTACAGTGGGAGGTTTCCTGATTAGAAAAAGTGACAACCATTCTGATCTAGGTTAGAGTGCACGCTGAGTGTTTCTTTTCTCTCTCTCTTTGGCAGCGACCATTGACCCGACCCTAAGACTATGACTCAGTGACCAAGTTGACCGAACCTACTTAACACTGGCTTTTGGATTGTCAGAGTTGCAGACCTCATTGCCACTCCTACTTTTACCCTTTTCTCCAGGACACCCCGTATTACTGCGAACGTCCACTTCCATTGGACAAAACCATCGTATGGTTAGATACGAACTCGAAGGAATTCGAGGATGGTTTCCGGTTCTGGAGAAAACGGATAGGATTATTCAGTTGTCTTTTCCTTTTACCCTCTCTCAGGTTACGAGTACTCCTTGGTTTAGGGGTAGTACACCTATTACGCAAATTGGATTATCTTCTTCCAAACCTTAGGCTGGTGCCGACCGGTAGGGAATGAAGAAAACCAATTAGCATAACGATGGTGTGCAGAAGGTATTAAGTTAAGACAAAGCAAGGGATTAGTAAGAGGGCAAAGTAAATTGCGACTGCTATTCACGACCAAACCAAGTATTTCTTCGCCAATCCTAAATCACCTTTGTATCTCTCCAGGACACTCCGTATTACTACGAAGATCCCATTTTATTGGATAATCCATCGTATGGTTATATACGAACTCGAAAGGAACTTGTTCCAGTTCGGGGATGGATCCTGGTTCAGGAGAAATAGGAATAAAGTACATTCAGGTGTCTTTTATCTTCACCTTCTCTCACGATGCGAGTGTTCCTAGGATTAGGACAGTACACCCTTTATGCTTTTTGGATAGTCTTCTTCCAAACCATAGGCTGGTGCCGAACGGTAGGGAAGGAAGAAAACCATTTGGCCTAAAGGGGTGTACAGAAGGTAATGACTAAAGACATATGAAGGGATTTGGAGAGGTGGCAAAGAATTATACGGTTATAGTTGTGAATCTGGATAATGGATGAGGCATTACTAGGAATACCAGGATACCCCAACGAAACATTTCAATGTTTCAGTTTCACTGTGTACTGTTAATGGAAAACTGATTTCCCGATTAGACACTTACTCCAGGGTATGTATTTACCAGGTATGATTCTCACATCTGTATGGTTTTACAGATGATGAGTGGGAGTAAGTTATTGGGAATTGGGTGATCATCCTCATTATATCGGAATTCGTTGAAATTGGTGATATTTGAGGATGCCACCTGGGTTGTTTGCCGGTCGGCAAATATTTGGTTTTGAATATCCGCTGTTGTGCACCAATTTCAAATTGATATATCTGTACGTCTATTTTCATAGAGTGAGATATACCTTTTGATATTATGTCGATGACATTTACCTATATCAGTGGATGGTTAGGTAAGGAGCATTAAACAGCGGTGTAATTCTTCTTAACCATAAATACAGTTTTCAACCTACAACACACAGTGAAAGAGTTGTTAGACTCAGCGGACTTATACAGAGTATTGTATGTTGTCCAGTGTCCATTAGGACAGAGGGGTTGGTCCTCATACTATATTCAGTTTACTTTTGACTTCTCTAGTTCTTAGACATGTGTTTCGTAGAAACACAGGGTCTAAGTTTTGAGGAGTTATAGGTATTTGAATAGAGTAGAGAACCAGGTGTAGCAAGTATCGGGATTCTTCAAAGTGATCGAAGATGTAGATACTTGTGTATGGTATTCAGTTGATAGTAATGATAAAGAGAACTTGCTTCTCTTTCAGGTTACTCATAATTGGAAGCATTCCTAAGTTGAGTAACGCTGATCGGCCTCCTTCCATTTAGTTGACATGCACTGGAGACAGCTGCATGATTTGAATCTGGTTCAATTAAATCAGTGCCTCTGGTTCTATATTGGATATAGAACAGTTCATATCTTAACGATGTTGAGGTACGGGGAGTTGTCCGGCTTATGATTAAAACCAGACTCTGGATAACTCAAGGCACGTTTCTGTAATGGCTGTTTGTGGGTTGACCCAGGCTATGACGAGGGTTGACTTTCTACCATCTGGGAGATCAATAGAAATATTGTACAAGACTCGCCACAGTTTTATTAAAAATGGATTTTTTCAAAAACAGCAGTGGGAGTATGGTAGAACTGGAAGTGATTCCAGAACCGCAAACGATTACTGAAGATTTGATAAGGAACCTAAAGATTCAATCTGATTTGACATTCCATTGGCCACTCCGCAGATAAGGTGGGTAACTTCAGGCACCCGAAAGGTACTTCGGTAGCCTCAAGGACGGTGACAGGGAAGTTCTTGTTTACCCACACTTGCCATTGTTGTTGTTCCAGGCTGCGAGACCCGGCAGGAGGATGAGTATAGCGTCGTTCTAAACTTGCTTTAGAAGTGCACGTCTGTATGACTCTGCCAGAGGGTTGTCGTAGTCAGTGGGAGCAGCGGAAGCATTGGTGGACATCAGGCTTATGTCTATTTATAGACTAAAGCAGATGTAGCGGAGATAGATCATCTATTTCTGATGTGACAGTCATGGGTTTGACTTCATCAGAATAGGGGATGGATCTGTTGAGAAGGTAGTAGGGTGTGATATCCTGATATTTGGATGACATACACAGAGTAGGAAAAGAAACTCCTATACTACAGTCGGTTATACTTTGGTCGTCACACAGTGGTTTCTCCACAAAGGACTTGGACATTATATCAGACATACTGGTTACTAGATCTATGGTTTTAGATCTAGATTTGGGTGGTTTCCTAATCTGGGTACCTTGACAGCATTCTATGAGTATTTAGAATGGACGACTCCTGGCACGGTAGTACACCTGCAGGTAATGGAGTCACCCTCTCTAAAGGTGTCTTATAGACTAAAGGGGAGAAGGATACTCATGATTGGCAGATCACTTGCTTAGGCAATTGAGTCAATCATGAGATGTCAAGTACCACACCAGATGTTGTTCTTGCATTACATGCAATAAGTTGATATTGATCCAATCCTGAAGAAACAGTCGGAAGCAGTTTTAGAACATAAGTGGATGTTCTAGGGATATGATAACGACAGCCTCATCCGAGAAACAGTTATCATTCCAGGCTTCCAAGGTGACCTGGACGACAAGGAGGTTGTCAGAGTTATAGTTTTTCCTTCTGACGAGGGGCAGTATTTTGGACAGGTGGTCCAAGGCAATACTGAGGGTGGCATGGCGCAGGATACTGATTAAGTTCAGTTGACGATACAGTCTAAGAAGTTTGGATTTGGAGTTCATTTATGAGCTAAGTCCCATCAGACATCCAGACATTCTAAGACAGGTATTGCTCATTTCGGGAGATGGCTTTCTCCGCGAATTTGAGATATAGAGAGACATAGAAAGAAACATCAAGGCGGATCCACTCACTGAGGCTATTCCTCGAACGCAATAGTTTCGCAAACATGTTTTGTGAGACTGACTAGTAGAGGAGTTGGGTGTTCGGTATCACACAGGCTGTGAGTAT
Organism: Agapanthus africanus; assembly: GCA_030015575.1. Lineage (NCBI taxonomy): Eukaryota > Viridiplantae > Streptophyta > Magnoliopsida > Asparagales > Amaryllidaceae > Agapanthus > Agapanthus africanus. Next base: position 111,852,994 of record JASDDO010000008.1, on the reverse strand, counting down.
GCGACATCGCAATAATTAGCCTTGAGTGCAAGTGGGAGATTGTTGGAGATAGTGCCCTCAGAGTCAATTATTGGATCACAGGCACGTGATTGCAATGATTGAGGGAGGACCTATCCCGGTAGGACAGTCTTGCTCGAGATGATAGTATGCTATCTGGTTTACCTTTATCATCGTGTACTGCTTTAGGTGACCTGACATGTCGCTATTGCACGTTGATAGAGCCCCTAGGATTCTTGCTTGACTGCCAGCAGTATGAGGGCGATCATATAAGTGAGAGCTGGAGTCTATAAGCACATCCTTAAAAGGTCCCTAGTCGTAGGAGTTTCGAGACAGGGCATCGATTCTCCAGAGTAGACTAGTGTATACAGTCGAGACCCCGACGAGGGGCGGTGGCCGGTCTCACAAGCCATTGGTGTCAGTTGGTTCACCTAAGATGTATACAGGTGCTCATTGGGTTATGAGTACACCGGACAGGACTCGCCGGGAACATGCTAGTTGGTCTTATACCTGACGTCAGATAGCAGTTCCCAGGTGACATGTGTACAGGTTAGTTCATCGACCTGGGGATCGTCATTTGTCTCGTGTGAGTTCCCACTGTACTTTGATTACTACCCTACCACGGCTCAAAGGAGTCGTGCAAACAGGTTTTAGTTGGGTACAGTCCCGAGCCACATGGAGGCAGTGAGCGGATCTTCAGGGGTTCGTCTCTCCCGGTATTGGGGGTGAGGTCGCGCTGTGTCTAGGAGAGCCGTTACACAAAGACCTTGGCCAAGGCAGGAGATTTACTGGTAGGTATTCCAGTAGTATCTCAGGGTGTTCTGGGCTACACTCCGACACGACTTGTACCGCTTTTGGGGGTCTGACTTTTACCAACCCCCTAGGCCCGCCATGCGATGCTCATAGACGAACGGACCGGACTGTACGGATATTGTCACTGACAGGCTCAGTTGGGTGTCGGGGTGAGCTTCCTCATCGACGTCCCTTTTGGTCAATAGCTGGTAGCCCGTCACGTATTGGCTTATACCTCTGACGTGCTAGTGGTTAAATCCACAGCCATAGTATTGACGAGTCTTTAGAGTCCACCACACTTTCAGTTACTCAAGCTTTCGGGCGAAACGCTGTAGAGGCCGTATGGAGATATGGCAGGGTCCGATCAGATACGTGCGGTATTGCACGGATCAGGATCGGACAGTTTTGTACTAGTGGCCGTATGGATATATGGCAAGGTTCGATCAGATACGTGCGGTATTGCACGGATCAGGATCGAACGGATATTGCTAGCCGGCTTTGGCTTAAGCCGGTCCTAGTTTAGTACAGTGTAGATTTTGTCTCATTGCATTTGTATCCGGACGGAATACAAATGCGGGTGTGTATGCACAGTGTGGGGTTTTCCTGTAATTTATTACGGGACCAGTTTTCTAGAGTTGCCATTTTGCTTTCCGTTCCGGCCGGTTTTCCTTTGTTCTTTCCCGGCCGGACTTTTTCGATGGAGGGGGTTATTTGCATTTGTGCAAATAACTTTTGTGGAGGGGTTTTCTTGAAAAAGGTTTTATTATGAGAGCATCTTTTCTTTTGCACCTTTCTTGCATTTATTGTGAAGAGAAAGGATTTGAAATGGATTTGAGGTTGATGGAGAGTTTAGTGATGATTATGTTTGGATGTGGTCACCCTCCTCCTTTTACTACACTCACCTCCCTTCTTACTTCATATTGTTATCCTCCACCATTTCTAAGAGAAAGAGATTATTATCATGGTTGAAAAAGAAGAGTGAGAAGAAGAAAAGAGAAGAAGAGAGAGCTTCATTTTAGAGAGAGTTTTTTCATTCTTGATCTCATTCCATGCCAAGAAAAATGCAAGCACCATTTTTCTTATCTTTGTTTCCTCCATCCTCTTCAAATGGCAACCAACCCCAAAGTGAGACATACATTCTACATTACACTCCCTATAGCATATCTTAAGCATGTCGAGTAGCCGGCTTCATGCGCGAGTTACCTCGGTATTGAGGTGGGAGCCCGTAAAAGTACCCGGCTTCGTGGTGCCCTTTCCGACGAGGAGGAGACGGACGGAGATCCCGCGAGGAGATCGGAGTGGAGATGAAGACCGGAGGACTCGGATCGTATGGTATACTTCTCTACCCCCTCTCTAGATAGCTTAGACTAGTTTAATGGCCCGATCCGGTTTTAGTGCGCGGTGGTGCCGTTTTGCCAAGTCCGCAAAAATTAAAGTTCATCACCGTTTCCGCGTTCGGCCGTCGGGTTGACGGCCGGGGCGCCGCCGTGCACTTACAAAAGTGGCATATTTCCTTACCAGTACTGCTCCCTGTCACGCCCCTCTTCCCGGTGTATGGGGAAGGGAACGTGACTGGCCCGCTACGTATTAACTCTGAAGTAAACACGCTAAGCGTATCTAAGCAATATAAGTAATATACACAAGAAACAAAGACAATAGATATAATTGAATAGCAAATTTATTTATTAACATTCTTTTTACAATACAACTGAAAAGTAAATGCATGGAATGAAAGCAATGCCTAAACAGTGGCATAACAGAAATATAAAGAAAATGTAATGTACAAGTGAACTAGAGCTCTGGATCTTCAGTAAACTGGTCTAAGTCCTCGCTGCCGTGTTCGTTCTCCAGTGATTCCGAATCACCTGACGACATTCCAAAGAAGAAGAAAGGGAATGTCGTCATCGAACAAATCGCTCGGTATGTCCCGTAATAGACAAGAATGGAATAGACAGAATAGAGAGTATATTGTTATAATGTTGTATTTAGTGTTAACGCTGCTGTTTGTAGCTTGGTACAGAAGAATTCCAGTGTATACGAGAGGAGTCCCACTATTCCGGAGACTAAGGTATACGGAGCACAAGGAACCGTTCAGCCACGGTACAACGGCAATGGATATTCAGGTTAGATGTGTTATGGTTACAGTCTCATGCCACTTCTAACACCTTCCGTACCAATCTACCCCTTATAAACCCCGCGATGTCTTGATTGTATTGTTTGTATTGTTTGAATTGTATATTGTATATAGATGGATGATTTGCCGAAACCATGATATCAATAATGGAACAGATATAATGGATGAACTTGTAAATGGAGTATATCCATGGTTCGGTTCAGTCAAGTTGTATAAATTGAATATATGGATTCATGGATTCATGTTGAATATATACTTGAAAATCATATTCAAGTCAGTTTGATTATATCAAGACTCGGTCCGAGTCAGACACTTTTAAGAAGAACTTGAAATCCTGATTGTTTTGATGTTATCGGTAACTGCTACACATGGACGGCAGGATTTGTATCTTTTTCTAAGACAATTACCGCATTGATAACACCGTTTGTTAGGTTGTCTACCTTAAATAGGCAAGCACCCATATCTCCGGCTCCCTGAGGCTCAAGAGACCGGTCCCGCTTAAACCTATGTTTACCAGGGTCCTTATTGTAATTTAGTATAACTTGAGGGGGTTTTATATAAAATACTTTTGTTATACTTTCAAAATATACCTCAAGTATTTAATTATCGTTTTTAGAGTTTTCATAGATATTTCTTTTATTCAATGTGAAATTTCTAGTGAACATGACATAGTTTTTAAAGTATAAGGAATTGTATGGTATTTTCTTGTAAATGGGATGGTTTTCTTGAATTTTAGAAATGTGGAATATTATAAATATTAAAAATAGATATTTTGATATTAATTACATATATATATATTTATTAAAATTATAAGTTTTATTTATAATAGAAATCACATTTTCTAATGAAAAATGTATCAAAAATCTTTCGAGATCGTATGCTCCGTGAGGAGGTCTGCATCTCGCTCTACTAGGCCCGAGGATGTACGATAATCCGCACCATACCGAACGAGGGTCCTCAATAGTGGTTGTAGAGGCACAATTGCAAAGATTTGTTAAATACACTTCTTATAGAAAAAGGTTTTATAAGTTGAAGGTAGTTATTTGTAAATGTCGTATTTTTTCCAAATCTATGTTCCCAAATTCCATCGTGCTATGTTAGATATATGTGTTATGAGGAGGTAGGTCATTACCTCATGAGTTCTCTAAATGTATAAAGGTATTATAGAGTTTATGTCGGAAACTAAAGTTTGTGGTATTTTAATATAAAATTGCGATAAAAGATGCATATAACAATCTTTTGTGATGAAACTTGTTAAAGATATTTATTAATATTTAACGAACAATATGTGATGATATGAAGGTATCTTGATTAAGAAAAAATGTAGTCTTTTTAGAAAACCCGTATCGGAAGTCGGATTAACTCCACTTCCGTCGGGTTTTAGAATTTAAAGTTTTTAGATTAGAGAATGAGAGGGGGAGGGGGACTTACTGGCTTTGATGAGAGGGGGAAGATAGGAGGAGTTCTAGGATTTGTCGGTGCTTCGTTTCATTGCCGGAAACTGTAAGGTTACTAGGCACTGTCACAAGGGTCTACAAGGCATCAACCATGCCCGATTTAAAATTTAGAAGTGCCGAACAACCTAAAGCGAGGATCTTTGCTAGATAATTAGGGTTAAACATGCAAGAAAACAACTTTACTTCTAAGAGTTAGGGATTACAACCTTTGTAGTCCGTTCCTTCACTTCTAAAGCTCCGTGTTGAGATCCCTTCGCTGCGATCATCATGTACCCGGACTCTAGAGAGGCTCCATGAAGAGAAAGATACAATCTTGCTTCCGATCTTCAATAACAAAGATGATCTACCTTGAAGAAACTCAAACCCAAGCTCTTGCTTTGCTAATCAAGTATTAGCAAAGCAAACACCCTAATCTAAGTGGCAAGAATGGCTGAGGATGATGAAGTAGGAATTTAGCTCTCATTTGTTTTCTTTATCTCACTCATTTTCATCACTTGTGAAAAAGTTAGAAAGCTTTCCATCAAAAAGGAATAAGAAGAAGAAGAAAATCAATTTGTGATGAATAATGAATTGCGTGTGAGGTTAGAAATGCAACCATGGGTTAAGAATGATAACTTAACCCATGTAGAGAATTAACCATGGTAAAGGGTTTGGGTTTGGTTAAGAAATATCAACCAAAATATCTTTGCTTAAAACAAAAGCAAAGCTTCTAGAAGCTTCAAGAAAGCTTAACCCTAATCCAAACCCTAACCATGTTTAAACTCCACAAAACATGTTACATTTGTAACCTTAACTTGTTACAATATTATATATCACATATACAATATTTATTGTAACAAAATAAAATAATACAATTAACATATATCGCATATATATCAATGTATTACCCGAGTGAGAAAATGAATCTTTAAGTGAGCTTATATTAGTTAATGTAATTTAACATATCAAATATATAATTATACATTAAATTATCGAATCAACACTTGATCCGATAATCCGGCTATTTCACAAATAACCGACTAATATAATCTGTATCAGTTCATCGAATCAACATTTGATCCGATGACCTGGCTATATCACATATACCCGGCCGATATCTCATATCGTGAGAATCTAATACGGTATCACATACACGTATTATTCTCGGTCCCGCACATATCATATATGTGCTCCTACTCCGTTTTTCCTGGGCCAGGAAACCTCGGTGTAGGACTCTAAAGAATCGTCAATACGCCGGCAGTAGGTAATGATCATATCAAACACCCACAAGCTGCAAGCGGTCAGTTAAACGTAACAGCCACCCAGGTATTGATCAATCAGAAGATCAACAAGCAAGCCTGTACATTCTCCCATGAATCCAACCAATAACACTCCCGTACAGTCTGGTCTCTTCGTCTGATATGTCGCATATCTCGCCTAGGGGTGGTAAACGTCAGACCCCAGTAGCTTGATAAGTCGTGTCGATATGAGATCTATAACAGTTCGAGAAACTACTGATAACACTTACCAGTAAATCTCAGCAACCCTGGCCAGGGATTTCCAGTTATAGCCAATCGAACACAGCGCAACATCAACTCCCTATACCGGGAGAGACGAAACCCCTCCTATCGCTCATTGCCTCCATGTGATTCGGGACTGTACCCAAAAGCCACCTTTTTGCACGCCCTCTTGGACGTGATATGATGGAAATCAAAGCACAGTGGGAATCACACAAGACTCTATGACGATCTCGGGTCTACAGACTAACCTGTACCAGTGTCACCAGAAAACTGCCATCTGACGTGAGGTATAATACCATCTGGAAGTTCTCGGCGAGTCCGTCCAGTGTACCCAGTCTCCACCGAGCACCCGTATACCTTCTCTGATGTCAAACACCAATGGATATGGGATCATCCATCGCCCATCATATGGGTCAAGAAGCGCATACGCTAGTCTACTCTGGAGTATCGATGCCCTGTCTCGGTACTCCTACGACTAGGAACATTTGAAGGATGTACTTGGCGACTACACTGTCCCCACTAGTATGATCTGCATCATAGTCCTGGTAGTCAAGTACTCATCCTAAGTGCTTTATCAACATGTGACATAGAGACAATCAGAGTACATATTAAGATAAAGAGTAACCAGATAGCATACTATCATGTCGAGCAAGAAAGTCCTCCCTATATATGTCTAAGCATCCACTACAATATACAACGTATGTACAGTAATGGCCTCTAGAGCATACATATAGCTAACAGAAACTCCTCGTTTCGTCGCCGGAAGTTCGTCGGAGTTTTTCCCTTCGTTAACTCCACTTGCACACTATAGGAACTTGGAAATTTCTTAAGAGTTTTGGCAGGGAATTGTAAGTGAGGAGGGTGAAATGAGGGTGGTATTTATAGGGAAAATTAGGGTTTAAGGTGTTCAAAGAATGCATTGAAATATGCATTAAAATTGGATTAATTGGGCATTTTATTATGGGGGACAATGATGAAGAAGGGGGTCTCCGTCAAGTATATTGATATAATCAAGGATATGTACGATGGAGTAGTGGCAAATGTCAGAACTTGTGGCGGCCTAACGAGTGATTTTCCGATTACAATTGGTTTACATCAAGGATCTGCATTAAGTCCATTCCTGTTTACCATCGTGATGGATAAGCTTACTAGAACTATCCAAGATGAGGTACCTTGGTGTATGCTATTCACTGATGAGATTGTTCTAGTAAATGAGACAAAAGCAGGGATTAATGCCAAATTGGAATTATGGAGGCAAACATTGGAATCTCGGGGGTTCAGATTGAGCAGGTCCAAGACAGCATATATGCATTGCAAATTTAGTAAACAGAGAAGTCAAAACCATATTGGTATAACATTGGAAGGGCAAGAGATATCACCGAGCGATCAGTTTAGATATCTAGGTTTCATCATCCAAAAGGATGGGGAGATCGATAGTAATGTTAATCAAAGGATCCAAGCTGATTGGTTGAAATGGAGGAGTACAATAGGGATTTTGTGTGAGCGTAACTTTCCGTTAAAATTGAAAGGGAAATTTTATCGGACCGCTATTCGGCCTGCCTTATTATATGGTACAGAATGCTGGGCTCCTAAGAAGCATCATACACAGAAGATGCACGTAGCAGAGATGTGCATGCTTCGTTGGATGTGCGGTAACACTAGAAAAGATAAGGTGCGAAATGAGGATATTCGTGCAAAAGTTGGTGTAGCACCTATGAAGGAGAAGATGCGGAAAAACCGGCTAAGATGGTTTGGTCATATGCGACGCAGACCTATGGAAGCACCGGTTCGACGAATAGATACTCTCGATATGGGCAATGGCAAAAGGGTAAAAGGGAGACCGAAAAAAACATGGATGGAGGTGATACGAAACGATATGGTTGCCAAAGGCCTCAATGAAAGTATATTGTTCGATAGGAGTGAGTGGAGGCGAAGGATTCATGTGCTGGACCCGGCGTGATTCTCATGTTGGTTCATGTAACATACCCCATATGCTTGGGATAAAAGGCTCAGTTGTTGTTGTTGGGCATTTTATTGCTCTCTGGAAATAATCAGAGTAAACAAGTAATGTGGGGTTAGTGGGGTAGCTGAAAGGTTGCAGGGGTCAATGTTTGGGGGCAATACCGTCGGTTTAGACCGGCGGTGCCGGTTCTTTGTGTGGGTGTCGCCGGTTTTGTACCGTCGGGTGGGGCAAGGGTTTAGGCCACGTGTCGGGGTCGCTTCAATTTCCCTCGTGCTTATGTTTATTTATTCTGTAACTTACCCTATTACGTGTGTTGCACGTGTAGACTTTTGGGCTTCAAAAAGGTTAAAAGAAAATTAAATAAAAAGATTATGTGGCTGATGGGATTTGAACTCTGGTGCTATGGTTCAGTAGTGTAAGGCCTTACCAGTGAGCTACAAGTTCTTTCTTGCTGTTCTAAATCAAAACAAATACTTATAGTTTTCTTAGGAATTGTAAATACCCCAATTGTACATTAACTTTAAATGAAATTTATGTACACTGAAATTGGAGTTGTTACACTCCCCCTGTCCCAGGGCCGGATTCCACGGTTGCGGATATCGAGATCCGCAAAACGTGAGATCTGGATTGCAAAAAATCTAGGTGTATTGTGTTGGCTTCAATGAATAATGAACTTTAGAAGCAGCATGAAAAAATGGACATTAAATCTATTTTCCTCCATTGCAAGGATTTGTATGGAGAGCACTCTTGTATTGTAAGGTATGAGACCTCAAAGAAATTATTCCAGATGAGTTTAGCTGTCGGATCACCTGTAGGAGAATACGTCCTAAAGATGATCAGTCTCATTAAAGATCTTGTAAACCTGGGATGCATGTCAGAGAACGAGTTATATATTGACTTGATTCTACAATACCTTCCACACAGCTTTTCTCAATTCGTGCTGAATTTCAGCATGCACAGGATGGAAGCGGGTTTTCCAAAGCTCCTCAACATATTGAGAGTAGCTGAGACCTCCTTGAAAAAGAAGAAGACACATGTTCTTATTGTTGGGAATCTTCCTCTTCTAAATCCAAAGCGAAAGTAAAGAGGAGGAAGAAGAAGAAACCCAACAAGCCGAAAGGAGGTGTCAAAAAGGTGCAAGGAACGAACAATTCAGGGAGAGTGAAAGCTGGAAAGGATGTGTGTTACAACTGTCACAAGAAGGGTCACTGGAAGAAGAATTGCAAGGCTTTTAAAGCCAAGGGTAAGGACACGAAGCAAGCTGATGCTTCGGATTCAGGTGTGTTCATGATTGAAAACTATTTTTCAGTTAACTCTACATCATGGATACTAAATACCGGTTCTGGTTCTCACATATGTAATTCTTTGCAGGCACTGAGAAACCGTAGAGTGCTGAAAGCAGGTGATATAACCCTAAGGGTGGGTAACGGAGCAAACGTAGATGCTGTTGCAGTGGGGGATTATCATATGGGTTTGACTAGTTGACACATTTTGGTGTTATATAGCTATTTTTGTGTACCAAGTATGCTGTGTAATATTATATCAGTATCTTTGTTGTCTAATAAAAGATATAATTTTGCACTTGAAAGAAATGTCATGAATATTCACCTAAATAAAGAATTGATTGGGTCAGGCACACTGGATAACGGTATATACGTACTCAATTAACATCAAGTTTTCAATGTCCAAAACACACTCAAAATAAAAGCTCCAGATTCAAACCAAGTCTTCTTATGGTATTGCATACTTGGTCATATTAATAAAACAAGGTTGACTAAGTTATATAAAGATAGATATTTGGATCCATTCGAATATATATCATATGCAATTTGTCAATCATGTATCAAAAGAAAGATGACAAAATCTCCATTCACAAGACACGGAGAAAGAGCCACTGAGCTCTTGGGACTCATATACAGCAATGTATGTGGTCCGATGTCTACACATGTGTTCCCCTCCGAAAGAAGCGGCGGAGACGCGACAAACGTCTAGCCTCAATTTCGGGGCAGATGCTAATTGGTGCTATCCGTCCACCTCTCCGAAGATGCCAAGTTGATTTATGTCACCATGCATCGAAGGTTTAAACGGATGCGGCCGATGTAGAACACTTCGTCAGATTCCCCCTCATTTGAGGGTTTTTTGATTGTGGGGACGCTCTTCCCTGCAGGCGCAAGCCCCTGCAGTTAATTATGCTACCGCATCGCGGTAACAACTTCTCCTTCTCCAGATGGTCACTTCGTGTCGTGGGTGTTTGTTTTGTGTTTGGTTGCCCGTGGATTGTATACGGAGACTAATTTATGTTGTCGCCCATAGGGTGTGGACTAGTCCAAATCCGTATCTTTCTTAGATTTGGGTTTTGGGGGTTTGGGTTTAAGGATACGTTAGCCTTATTTGAGACTAAGATCAACTTAAACGTTTGTTAAGGATACATTAGTCTAATTTTGGACTAAGATCAACTTAACGGGACCGTTTAGATCCGACAAGAGAGCAATTGGGCTCTATTGTTTAGTTTAGGGACATTGCGGTCGATTAGTTTAAGGACATTACGGTCTATTGTTAGTTTAAGGACATCTCGGTCCATTGTGAGTTTAAAGACATTACGGTCGAGGTTAAGGACATCATAGTCCATGGGTTTAAGGATCCCACAGTCCGTTGTTAGTTTAAAGACATCACGGTCGAGGTTAAGGACATCATAGTCCGTGGATTTAAGGACTTCACAGTCCACTATTAGTTTTAAGACATCACGGTCGAGGTTAAGGACATCATAGTCCGTGGATTTAAGGACTCCACAGCCCGTTGTTAGTTTAAAGACATCACGGTCGAGGTTAAGGACACCATAGTCCGTGGATTTAAGGACTTCACAGTCTAATATTAGTTTTAAGACATCACGGTCGAGGTTAAGGACATCATAGCCGTGGATTTAAGGACTCCACAGTCCGTTGTATTATGTGGTTGTCGGGACCCGTCACCTTTCTGACGACGTTGAAGGATTACAACGACAGATATCAGAGGAGTAAAAAGATGTACCCTCGAACCGATGTAAATTAGTTGAAAGAGCAGATGGGCTCAGTTCAATTTAAGTTGAGGACTTATGGCCAGAATTGGGCTAAGTCCAGCTAAAAATGTTTAACATTTTATTTTTGTTCTGGCCATTAGGCCTTTATTTAGGCTTTGCCCTTCTAATAATGCTAAGCATTGAGCTCTGACATTCTTTTGTCTTATGTTGAATGCATAGCATTCATCAGAACAGAGTATGTTCTGACAGCGCGCCACGTGGCGCGTCAGGCGCTTTGCGCCAGTCAAAAAGCGCATTGCGCTTCTGTTGGGCAGCGCACACGAAGAGGACACGTGTCGCGCTTAGCGCTAAGCGCTAGTTTGTTGGCGCATTGCGCTTTTAATTTATGAGCGCGCTGCGCTAGTTTGTGGGTGCACCAGTGAGCGACACGTGGCGCGCTTGGCGCTCAAGAGCGCAGTGCGCTTTTTCAGAAGCGCAAAACGCAGATTGTGTCTCTGATCGACAAGTGGCATGTTTGGGCGGTGAGCTCCGATCCAATGAGCGCAAGGGCACAATTTATGAGTGCAAGGGCACAATTTATGAGTGCAAGGCACTTTTCAGTAGCGCAAAGTGCATCTGATCAAATTTTAAGATCAAAGATCAAGTTTATGTTCTTCAAAGGAGGCTTTGCCTCAAGATCAAAGAACAAAAGTTCTTGTTTTTATAAAAGACTCTGCCTTTATAGATCAAAAGATCTGTGAGTGAAGTATTTTACTTCTTTTTTTTTATTTTTTTATGGTTAGATCTTTTTGATCTTTTCTTTTAAATCAAAAGACCTTGGTCTTTTTATAGATCTAAGATCTTTTTAGAAAATGGTTCTTCTTTTTATAAGATGGATTCATTTCTGTTATTCAAGAACATAGTTCTTTACCTTTAAGATGAAGAAAAATCTCCTTTTTTCCTAAGAGCTTTCTCTTTTTTTTTTGCAGAGGGTTTTTTCTCTCTCTTTCTGTATATCTGAGATTTGAAGTCTGGGGGCCTTTATATAGGGCCAATTGATTTGTTAAATCAGTTTTGAGAGATCTTTCTCTGATTGATTTGGGAATATTTCCCACCGTTGGATTTTTGATCCTAAGGCTTCTGTTTTACAGAAGATAATTTTCTTGTTTTAGTAAAATTGGAAAGATCTTTCCATAACAGAATTTTAGTTCTGATTAATTAATAATTTATTATTAGTAGATCTTTAGATCCGACGGTGGGGGAATTTTAATTCCAGCGCTGGCGCACTTTGCGCTAGCGCACCTACGTTCGACACGTGGCACGCAGCGCACCTGCGCTAACGCACCTGTGTTAGACACGTGGCACGCAGCGCAGAACGCGGCACAACTGTGTTTGACACGTGGCACGCAGCGCAGAGCGCAGCGCAACCGCGCTATTGCACCTGTTTCTGACACGTGGGGCGCAGCGCAGAGCGCTGGATCTGAAGCGTTGCTTCAACTTTTTAAATTTTGAATTTTGAAACAGAGCTTTGCTCTGATGGGGTGCGCTGCCTAGGGCGCAGCGCTCCAGGCACTGGCGTGTCTACTTTTGACACGCAGCGCACAGAATCTGAAGTGTTGCTTCAATTTTTGAATTTTGAAATTCAAAACAGAGCTTTGCTCTGATTGGGGGAAACAAATGGCCCCCCCACCGTTGCGCTCACGTGGCGCACACGTGAGTGCAGTGGTGGCAACATCTGAGCCCTTGGATCAACTCAGAAGTTGAAGAGGCGGTTCAGTGCCTATAAATAGGACCTTTGGTCTTCAGATGATTATCATCTTCTTCCTAAGAATTTTTATTTCAGAGCCTTGCTCTTCTGTTCAAGAACTTTCAAGAGTTAGAACTCTACCAAACTTAGGTAAAATTAAATAAATTAGGGTTTTTACCCATTAACAGAGCCTTGCTCTCCATAGATCCTTGATCTAAAGAAAACCCCTTTAGGGTTTCATAAACATAGCCTTGCTCTCAAGAACCCATAAATCTAAACAGATCTTTTCTTGGGGTTTCTCATCCCATGCATCAGAGCTCTGCTCTTTTGATAAAATGTAGATCTTTTGATCTTTGATGAAGAACTCTTAAGAGTTTTTTATGGATCTTGAAGATCCCAGAATTTTAATTCTCAAGAATTAATTTTAGTTAATCTTTGATGGATTTTCCATCATCATTACAGAGCCAGGCTCTTAAGGAATTTTATTCCCTCATGACCAGAGTTTGACAAGTGTCACTCTGTTACAGAGCTTTGCTCTCAAAGGGAGATTTTCTCCTTTTCCCGAGGGATTTCTCATTCAATGAGAAAAATCTTTGAGGATTTCCTCATTAATTGACAGTCTCATCCAATGATGAGGCGATCTTATTAATTGATGCATTGTCATCTGGATTTTGTGGGCTCCCCTTTGGTCCCCTTTCCACTGTATTGCAGTGTGGTACAAATTTTAAAGTGCCGAGCGTCGGGATTTTAAAATTAAATTATAACACTGATAATTGAATTCCTTTCTTTCTCGCAGGCGACATGTCTTCCGATCTTTCTTTCCCATTTTTTCGTTCAGAGGGAGGATTCCCTGAGGCACCGGTGGACCGGGAGGTTCTTGCGCTCATTAGAGACTATGACCCGGAATACAAAAACCTTCACCTGTAGGGTAGGTGGTACGACCAGGTTATTGTTTCCTGATTTAAAATCAGAAAAGCTTATGGAAAAAGCTTCAGAAGAGGGTCACGTGCTTACACGTGACCAGCAGTCACGTGTTGGCACGCGACACCTAAAAAGTATCGGCAAGGCAAGTTCAGTTTCCCAACTACATCAAAGAAAGGGGCTTCAGTAAGGGTCACGTGCTCCCACGTGACCTGGGTCATGTGTCGGCACGTGACATTTAAAAGCAGCGGCAAAGACCCAACGGTTCCCTGAGCAAATCTAGAAAAAGGCTTCAGAAGAGGTCACGTGCTCCCACGTGACCAGGGTCATGTGTTGGCACGTGACACTCAAAACATCAGACTCATTCTCCGGTTAAATCAAGAAGAAGGCTCCATGCCAGGGTCACGTGCTCACACGTGACCAGTTGTCACGTGGTGGCACGTGATAGCTAAGCAGCAACCAGAAGACAGAGCGTAAAAAGAAGGAAGAAGGCTCATTCCAAGGGGGTCACGTGCCCACACGTGACCAAGGGTCACGTGGCCACACGTGACCGACTTCAAAGCCCATTTGTTAACAGAATTAAATTCTGAGAAAAGAACTCTCAAATTTTTCCAAAAGCAACCGATTAAATTAAAGATTCAGAGGTGATTAAATATCATCTATCTATGGGAAAATCTCGAATTTGGAAAGATTTCCCCTTCAAATCTAACAGAAATAACAAAGGAGAATCCCTGGATTTGAAATCCAATGGTGAATAAAATTCACCTAATTATCCAAAGGTCCAAAATGAATGATGGATGCAAATCAAATCTCTCAATGAAGATTCACCAAAAACTAATTGACTCGGCTGCTTCTCCTATAAATAGGAGCCAAGAGACATACAAAGGAGATATACGCAGAAGGAAGAAAAGAGAGAGAGCCTCGATACTTTAGAGGAATTTGGATCTTCTGCAAAAGAAAACCCTAGGTAAGAAAGGGAAGGTTTCATTGAAAGAAAAGAGAATTTAATTCTCAACAGAGTTTAACTCTGATATAAAAAAGAAGGACATATTTCTTCTCTCTTTGATGGAGGATCTGTAAAGTGCACATCTCCCCTTGAGTTGAGAATTTAATTCTCAATGGGTTGAGATCCTGCCATGCAGATCCAAAGCATAGAGAGGGAATGGAAGCATGAGAATTTAATTCTCACAGAACTATAGGAATTTAATTTCTTTAAAATAAAATTAGGGTTTGACCCTGTGTTATGGGAATTTAATTCCTTCAGAATGAAAAGAATCAGGGTTTAACCCTAGTTAAGAATTTAGTTCTGTGAAAACAACAAGAATTTAATTCCCTTAATCTTATTCTCCAGAATAATTCTCTAACAGAGAGTGGGGGTTTAATTCCTTAAAGCTTTTATTAGGGTTTAACCCTATTCAGTTCTTCACATATATGAGGAATTTAATTCCCATAGAAAATTCAGAGTTCAACTCTTCAAAAGGAACTAGGAATTTAATTCCTCTAAAATTATTGTCAGGGTTCAACCCTACGAGGAATTTAATTCCTGAAAGGGATTAACAGATCTTCTAAACAACTACAGAAAGCCCTTTGAGGCAGTGCCTCACGTGACCCACGGCAGAGGCTTTAACATACTCCATTCAAACACCCATCACGTGATGACACGTGATGCTCCAAAAGATGCGATCTTCTCAGCAGAACAAACGAAGGGAGGGCGCCCTCACGTGCTACCACGTGACCCCTCTTGCCTCACGTCTAACGCTAAATTGGAACTCCCGAATCTAGTGTTAAAACACTGTTGGGCCGTAGTGTTCAACATTAATCAAAGAACTTTATTTGCAGTGTTCAACACTGATTACCTTAGTGTTTAACACTAATTTGAGATCTCTGTTGCCAGTGTTTAACACTGATCTGTTTTAGTGTTTAACACTAATTTGAAAGCCTTGTTGCTGGTGTTTAACACCAATTATCTTTTAGTGTTAAACACTGACTTATCAATCTCATTCCCAGTGTTCAACACTGATTGGTCTTTAGTGTTTAACACTAGGCATTGGCCCAATTGGCTAAATGGCCAGAGGCAAAGCCTCTCCTTCAAGGGACCAACAGGAGGACCGATGTCCCAGACATGATTGGACTTAGCCCAAGCTGGCCATAAGTCCTCAATTCGTAATTAACTGGGCTAATGGGCTTATAACATAATTAATTGGTCTTGATCCCAAATTGGGCCAAAGACTATTTAATCCACCCCGGTTCCAGGGTACATCTCTTCACTCCTTTGATACTTGGCGTTGTAATCCCTCAACGTCTTCAAAGAGGTGACGGGTCCCGATGACCACGCATTGATATGGACTATGGGGTCCTTAAACCCATGGACTACGACGTCCTTAACCTTGACCGAGATGTCTTAAAACTAACAATGGACTATGGGGTCCTTAAACCCATGGACTACGATGTCCTTAACCTTGACCGAGATGTCTTAAAACTAACAATGGACTGTGGGGTCTTTAAACCCATGGACTACGACGTCCTTAACCTTGACCAAGATGTCTTAAAACTAACAATGGACTGTGAGGTCCTTAAACCCATGGACTACGACGTCCTTAACCTTGACCGAGATATCTTAAAACTAACATTGGACCGCAATGTCCTTAAACTACCCATGGACCGCAATGTCCTTAAACTATCCATGGACCGCAATGTCCTTAAACTAGCAATGGACCACCACGTCCCTAAACTGGAACAATAGAGCCCCGCATGCTCTTTTGTCGGATCTAAACGGTCCCGTTTAAGTTGATCTTAGCCTCAAAGATGGCTAACATATCCTTAAACCCTCAAACAGACTGGACTATGAATCTCCCCCAATTAACTCTGGTTCGAGGGTACATCCCTGAACTCCTCTAACATCTGTCGTTGTAATCCTTCAACGTCGTCAGAGAGGTGACGGGTCCCGACGGCCATACATACGATGGACCACTATGTCCCTAAACTGGAACAATGGAGCTTAAATGCTCTTTTGTCGGATCTAAACGATCCCGTTAAGTTGATCTTAGTCTCAGGCCAGACTAACGTATCCTTAACAAACGTTTGAGTTGATCTTGGCCTCAAGTATGGCTAACGTATCCTCAAACCAAACCCCCAAACCCAAATCTAAGATAATACGGATTTGGACTAGTCCACGCCCTACGGGCGACGATATAACTCGGTCTTCGTAAACAATCCACGGGCAACAAAACACAAAACAAACACACACGACACGAAGTGACCATCTGGAGAAGGAGAAAGTTGTTACCGCGATGCGGTAGCGTAATTAACTGCAGGGGCTTGCGCCTGCAGGGAAGAGCGTCCCCATAATAAAAACCCCCTCAAATGAGGGGGAATCTGACGAAGTCTGCTACATCGGCCGCATCCGTTTAAACCTTCGATACATGGTGTCATGAGTCAACTTGGCATCTTCGGAGAGGTGAACGGATATCACCAATTAGCATCTGCCCCGAATCTCAGGCGAGACAGCCCGCGTCTCGGCCGCCGTTCGGAGGGGAACAGTTATCAAAGGTCTCCGAAGCTTCTCTTGTGCGACGCCGTCAGAGCCGATCACGTATGCAGATGCACCCCCGGTGAACTATGCCGTGGAGGTTGTTAATTGGACTTCGGAGGGTCTTCTTCAACCTTTGATTGCCGCCATACCCATGCAGCTGCCGGCGGCTTTGGATACTTTGGGGCGGCGCATATACCAGGACGAGTCACGTCCTTGGGGACAACCCTACAACATCGGGTTGACCCCCCAACATTCGGCCGGGTATTCGCAGTGGGCCAGGTACATTTTGTCAGCGAAGAAAGCGCACTTGCTGAAGATCGGTCTATACCCTGCGGTTTATGCCTCGCTGTTTCAATATTATTCTCCTCCGACATAGTGGATTAAGGCGTTCTTGGAGCAATGGAACATCCCAACCCACACGCATGTGTGTTTATTTATTATATCGCCTATACGCATTAGTAGAGCCCTTAGGATCTTTGCTTGATTATCGGCGTTGTGATGGCGATCACACTCGTGGGGGCTGGGTAATCTACAAGCACATCCTTATACACGTCCCTAGTCGTGGGAGTATCGAGATAGGGCATCGATACTCCGGAGTAAACTAGCGTATGCGCTTCTCATCCCAGCACGGGAGACGGTCTGTCCCACAGCCGTCGGTACGTCGTACTTGAGATAGTATGCGGGTGCTCGTTGGGTTACGAGTACACTGGACAGGACTCGTCGGGAACTGATGGTTGGTATTATACCTATCGTCAGTTATCAGTTCCCAGGTGACATGAGTACAGCTTAGTCCGCTGACTTGACACTGTCACTTCGCCTCGAGTGTGTTCCCACTGTTCTTTGATTACTACCCTACCACGGCTCTACTGAGTCGTGCAAACAGGTAGCAGTTGGGAGCAGTCCCGAAGCACTTGGAGGCAGTGACGGTTAGACAGGATTCGTCTCTCCCGGTATTAGGGGTTGACATCGCGCTGTGTCTAGGAGAGCCATTACACGAGTAGTCCCTGGCCAGGGCAAGCGAGATATACTGGTAGGTTTCCAGTGTTATCTCAGGGTGTATTGGGCTTCACTCCGATACGACTTGTACCGCTATTAGGGGTCTGACGTTTACCGCCCCCTAGGCCCGCCATGCGATGTATCAGACGAACAGACCGGACTGTACAGAGATTTTCACATACAGGCTCAGTAGGAGTTCGGATGGGTTTACCTCATCGGCCTTCTTATCGACATCTACCTGGGGACCGTTACGTACAGCTAGTGCCGCTTGCGGTCTGTGGTTAAACCCACTGCCAGCGTAGTGTCGAGTCTTTAGAGTCCCACACAGAGAGTTTCCCTGCACTGAGCGAAACGTGTAGAGGCCGTATGGTTTTACGGCAGGGCTGCGATCACTTACGTACACTTGTGTGCGTGCGGTGTTCGGGCAGGAAGTACTAGTGGGCTTTGGTTTAAGCCGGATCCTAGTATTGCACGGATGGTTTTGTTTTGTCTTCTGTGCATCCGCATTCTACGGAATACGGATGCAGGTGTGTATGCACAGTTTTCCGGAGCGGTGAAGGAGGAGGTGCCTCATTAGGGTTTTGGCAGTTGGTTCGGCCAAAACCGTTATGTGGCAGGCTCATTAGGGTTTTGACAGTTGATTCGGTCAAAACCATTTTGAGGCGGACTCATTAGGGTTTTGACAGTTCGTTTGGTCAAAACCATTATGAGCCGCGGATATCATTTACTAATCCTTTTAGTGATAATTTTATGATGGCTAATTGCATTGACCATTTGACCCCGTTGACCTCTCTTGACTTTGTTGACCGGTTGACCGTGTTGACCATTGACTTTCAAGAGGGATCTACACTCTTCTTTTCATTTTCTTTTTCTTTTGGATTATGATAATGGTCATTTCAATGTAGCCATCAAACTTTATCTTGATAGGATTAGTAATGATGTTGTTTTTACATTATTGCAACCATGGTTACTTTTCTTTGTATCATAATTTCTTTCTCATTCTCTCTCTTGGTTTTCAAGTGAGAAGAAAAGAAATGAACCATTGTTGTTGCTCCTCCTTCTTCTTCCTCCTCTTGATTCATCTTTTGATCTCATGTGTTGAGAGATAAAGATCCCACAAAGATAAAACCATCCATTGATCATTTCTACACAACCTAGGGCTTCTAGATTAGCAATCTCTTTGCCCTAGTTACCTCGGCTCGAGGCGGAGCTCTGTGTACATCTCTCGGGTGGATCGTCTTCGACTCAAGGAGGCCGCGGAGGTGACCGAAGTCCGGATCAACCCTCGGAGCAAGCAAGGAGAAGAACAACAAGAAGAGAAGGAGTTCAAGTTGAGTGACCAAAGTCCGGATCAACCCTTGGAGCAAGCAAGGAGAAGAACAAGAAGAAGAGAAGGAGTTCAAGTTGAGGTATAACCCCTAACCGAGTAGATATATCTCTAGTTAGGATGCTAGTGTATTGTTTAGCAAAGATCCGGCTTTTACGGTCCATGTTGCCAAGTCCAGAAAAATTTTTGTTTTACCGTTTCCGCAACCCCGAAAGTACCGGGAGAGGTAACGTGGACCTAACAGTGGTATCAGAGCCTAACTAAACACACCCTAGCATGTTAGCAAAGTATTAAGAATATCGACCGGACGAAAACCCGCAAAATTACCCCGGAAAATTCAGTTTCTGCCGAATTTTAGAACTGTTCCAAAATTAAAAAATCATACACTAAAATTCAGCTCAGGCTTTTGTTAGAAAACTGGAGAAATTTCATTCCCCAACTCGTCCAAAGCGCCGCGTTTCCGCGGCATAAGCTTGCTTATTCCGCGGAACTGCGGCGGCGTTGGCTCTGTTGGGGAATATTTTTCTTGCAGTTTTCTTAGAGGGGTATTTTGGGATTTTTGGTATATGACGTTTCTGCCCAGATTTTCCAGAAAGCAAAATTTGTTTTTGGGGCTCATAAATCCGTATTTTTGGTCGATGTTCTGTAGACTTTGGCTAATGGTTATCTCTGTAATGTTATATGTGTATTGAACGTCTACTAATCGTTATACGTCGATTAGTGGGGGTTATACATATCTGTGATCTGTGTTGATGATGGTTTGTGTATATGAACTCGTTGGATTGTCGCGGATGAATAGCCGGGGTGGATGTGAGATGAGAGTTTCTTTTTCTTTCATTCATGTAATAAATTTGTAAATTGATGTAATATTATTTGTATGGCCGCACAACCGGGTCGGGGTTGTAGCCGTCATTGTATAATTCTTTTTACTGTTTTTTCTCCTAGCATAGACCCATGGAGGGGGTGCACAAACTACCGGGTATCTCGAAGTGCCGAGTGGCCTACTCATGGCGTTGAGGGAGGTTGCTTCGCTTCGGGTACTTGGCGGGTAGTTTGCCGCACCCGTAGAGGTCTTGGGTGGGGTATTGGCTATTCATCGCGACCGTGTAATCCGCTTTTCGCTGCAGGCTCGAACGAATCGCGGGTTCCTAGTATATCCAAAGTGTTCATCTATGATCTGGATTGGCTATCATTGCTATATTGCTATATATAATAACTATTTAGGCGTTGCTTATGTTTTTCAGCCGCGCTAGCCCAGCCCCCGCTCTGTCGTTAGTTAAGTAACCTAACGGGTGATGACGGGGCCCCGTGGCGAATGCGAATGGCATAAGCGTACGTCATATTTTGGTTGTTTTCTGCAATGGTAGGATTTAAATGATGGGACGCATTAAAAGAACTAATGCAAGAAAATAAACCTAAAAGACGTTGTTGGAACAATTTTTCAAAAAGCTGTTATTGCAAGGACGTTCACTTTTATTTTGCATCGAGGTATTCGGTTATGAATGCCCAGCACCTCAGTCGACGAGGCAAGGGCCGAGATCCCTTCATCGGGAGTGACCCCTTGGATAAAAGTTTACGTCAGGATAATAACTTCACTATAGTCGATTATTCTTTCTTTGCATCGAGGTATTCAGTTTGGAATATCCTGCACCTCATTCGACGAGGAAAGAGCCGAGATCCCTTCACAGGGAGTGACCTCTTTAGCAAAAGTTTTCGCCACTATATTTTTCAAAAAAAAAAACTGTATCACGTTCCTTCAACGATATCAAGTTCATTACGTTAACGGGTTTTTTCGCCAAAAACCCAGCCGTAGCCCTCCGTCGTTTCTTATAAGTTATACTTAGTATTCGTGCTGCGTTTGTTGACTGTGTCAAGGCGCAGTGAACGGTAGCTAAGTGTTGCTTATTTGCTGGATACAATGTGATTGGTTAGGACATTTGTGTAACCTTGTTGACTGTGTCAAGGGTTATGCAGGTGGGTTTAATGCAATCAAGATAACGACGGGATGAACTTGACTAGGACTCTTTGATTTGTTGACTGTGTCAAGATCACCTGGGTCCTAGGGGCAAAAACTATATCGGGAGTTTCAAAAGTACTGAAACTTGCAGATTTAGCATACCTTCTAGAGTGTGGTGACTAGAGTGGATTCCATCTAGGTTATCACATAATGACAGTTGGATCCCGATCCCACTGATGAGTTGGATTACTCTCGGGAGATTATTTCACTTAACGATCAATGCTATAAACCTAGTAGGTGTCTAGAAAGGTGTTAGCGGGGCTACGCCCCCAGGAAAAAGAGGTTCTTGAATTAAGAAACTTCGCGAAAGCGTTGGAAAACCTCCCTCGAAGTACCGACACTAGCCTGGCTGAAAGGTTAAGCAAGTATTGTGACGTGAATTAAATCCTGACTAGTTCTTCTTTTAAAAAGGTTTTAAGAAGAATTTGAGGAAACAGTGGGAGACATCCTGGTTAGATAAATTAATAAACCAATCTAATCTTGCAAGAGCATATGCTGAGTGTTTCTTTTCTCTCTCTCCAGGCAGCAACCTTTTCACGCCCTAATCAAGATAATAAAATGTATCGCTTGACCGATCCGAATTCTTATTCGGGGCTGGGGAACGTTGGTTCAGCTCTAACTTGTGACAATAGTCATGAGTATGAGAATGGGAAAGGGGATTGTATGGATTTCCAGGATACCCAGTTGAAGAAGAAGCATGGTTTTGCATCTACTTCAGGTGTTCTTGTAATTGAGAACTGTTTTACGGTCAGCCCTACCTCCTGGGTACTTGATACCGGATCAGGATCTCATATCTGTAATTTATTACAGGGACTGAGAAAAAGTAGGAAAGTTGCACCGGGTGATATGTCGCTCAGAGTAGCGAACGGAGCACAAGTTAATGCGGCAGCCGTCGGTGAATATCACCTAGTATAGCCAAATGGCAAGACTATGATTTTGAACGATTGCTACTATGTACCCTCTATGGTTTGCAACATCATATCAGTTTCTTTTCTCGATAAAGATGGATATAACTTTGTTCTTAACAAGAATATCATGAACATTTACCTTCATAAGGTACTGGTTACAGAGGGTACACTGTGTAATGGTATCTACGTTCTAAATCAGAATACAGTTCTCAATATACAAAACACACGCAAGAGGAAGAATTCAGATACGAATGAATCCTACTTGTGGCATTGTAGACTTGGTCATATCGGAGAGAAAAGACTGAGTAAGTTGCATAAAGATGGACTCTTGAATGCGTTCGAGTTTTCATCTTATGAAACTTGTCAGTCCTGTCTCAAAGGGAAGATGACCAAATCTCCGTTCACCGGACATGGAGAAAGAGCAGCAGAGCTCTTGGGACTCGTACATAGTGATGTATGCGGTCCAATGTCTATATATGCAAGGGGTGGGTTCTCGTACTTCATCACATTCACTGACGATCTCTCTAGGTTCGGATATGTGTATCTGATGAAACACAAATCTGAAGCTTTTGAGAAATTCAGGGAATTTAGAAACGAAGTAGAGAACCAGAAAAGCAAAAGTATCAAGATCCTCCGGTCTGACAGGGGAGGGGAGTACTTAAGCACGGAATTCCTAGGTTACTTAAAAGAGAATGGTATTCTCTCTCAGCTTACTCCTCCTTATACACTACAGCACAACGGTGTTTCGGAGCGGAGGAATCGTACCCTATTGGATATGGTTCGCTCCATGATGAGTAGTGCTGAGTTACCTCTTTCATTCTGGGGATATGCACTTCAAACTGCAGCACATCTATTGAATCAAGTTCCATCTAAATCCGTGCCTAAGACTCCGTATGAAATATGGAGTGGTAAGAGTTTGTATCTTAAACGTATTAAGATTTGGGGTTGCCCAGCTTATGTCAAAAAGCAGAACCCAGACAAACTTGAGGCACGGGCCGTTTTGTGTAAGTTTGTGGGATACCCAAAAGATTCAAGTGGGTATCTGTTCTACCATGCAGAGGAACAGAAGATAATTGTTTCAAGAAATGCCACATTTTTAGAAAAAGAATTTCTTGTTAAAAACATTAGTGGCAGCACGGTAGAACTGGATGAAATTCCAGAAACACAAGCTTTAACAAAAGATTTGGTGGAACCGCGAGATTCAGTTACAACCAACGAACCTCAACCACTCCGCAGATCTGGTAGGATTTCTCATCCGCCCGAGAGATACTACGGTTTTCTCATTGACAGGGATCGAGAGGATTGCATCTTGGAAGAAGATGACCCTACCAGTTTCAGGCAGGCCATTATCAGTAGGGACTCTGATAAATGGCAGGAAGCAATGCAATCCGAAATGGAGTCCATGTACGCCAATAAAGTGTGGACCTTGGATATTGCTCCACCTGGGGTAAAACCCGTTGGATGCAAATGGATCTACAAAAGGAAACTTGGTGTAGAGAGGCAGGTGGAAACCTATAAGGCTAGACTCGTTGCAAAAGGTTTTCGTCAAAGACTTGGTTTGGACTATGACGAAACTTTTTCTCCGGTGGCTATGCTCAAATCCATTCGGATCCTACTTGCCATTGCTGCTTTCCATGACTATGAAATCTGGCAGATGGATGTTAAAACGGCTTTCCTAAACGGTTGTTTGGAAGAGTGCGTTTACATGGATCAACCAGAAGGTTTCGTAGACAGTGGGAGCAGCGGAAAGATGTGCAAGTTGCTTAAATCCATTTATGGATTAAAGCAGGCATCGCGGAGCTGGAACATCTGTTTTGATGAGGTAATCAAGGAATTTGATTTCATCAAGAACGAAGATGAACCCTATGTCTATAAGAAGATTGTAGGACGAACTGTCGTATTCCTAGTCTTGTACGTGGACGACATTCTTTTGATAGGAAATGATATTCCTATGCTTCAATCAGTCAAGCTATTTTTGTCACAAAGGTTCTCCATGAAAGACCTAGGTGATGCCTCGTACATTCTGGGGATCAAGATCTATAGAGATAGATCCAAGAGACTACTGGGACTTTCGCAGTCCAGGTACATAGAGACCGTACTAAAGAGATTTAGTATGGAGGATTCCAAGCGCGGTAACATACCCGCATTGCACGGAATTACCCTCTCTAAGAAGATGTCTCCTAAGACTGACGAGGAGAGGGTTCGCATGAGCACTATACCCTACGCTTCGGCGGTAGGATCTATAATGTATGCGATGCTATGTACAAGATCAGATGTAGCTTACGCGCTGAGCGCGGTAAGCTGGTATCAGTCAGACCCAGGGGAGGACCACTGGACAGCAGTGAAGAACATTCTCAAGTACCTGAGAAGGACTAAGGAGATGTTCCTGGTTTACGGTAATGGAGACCTCAGGGTCGAGTCCTTTACCGATTCAAGCTTCCAGAGTGACAAAGATGACAGCAAGTCCGTCTCGGGTTTTGTGTTTACCCTCAACGGATGGGCGGTATGTTTGAGAAGTTCCAAACAGGATACCGTCGCAGACTCGACGATGGAGGCTGAATACATTGCTACAAGCGATGCCGCAAAAGAGGCGGTCTGGATAAAGAAGTTCATTAGTGAACTTCAGGTGGTTCCGTTCATTGTTGACCCAATACCTTTGTATTGCGATAACAATGGGGCTATAGCTTTAGCGAAGGAACCAAGGTCCCATCAGAAATCCAGGCACATCTTAAGGCGGTATCACCTGATCAGGGAGATCATTGATCGCCAGGAGATCGAGGTGCGGAGAGTGGACACAAAGGACAACACAGCGGACCCATTCACGAAGGCCTTACCCCAGACTCAGTTCGAGCGGCTGATCGAGATGATAGGTCTTCGATACGCCAGTACATGGCCTTAGTGCAAGTGGGAGATTGTTAGTGTATATGCCCTAGAGGCCATTACTGTATCATACTAGTGTGTATATTACTTGATGGAAGCTTGGGATATTCACAGTTGTACAGACAATCTTGCTCAATATAGTAGTATGCTACTTGGTTTGTCTCTGCTTTAATGTGTACATGTGTGTTTATTTATTATATCGCCTATACGAATTAGTATAGCCCTTAGGATCTTTGCTTGATTACCGGCGTTGTGATGGCGATCACACTCGTGGGGGCTGGGTAATCTACAAGCACATCCTTATACACGTCCCTAGTCGTGGGAGTATCGAGATAGGGCATCGATACTCCGGAGTAGACTAGTGTATGTGCTTCTCATCCCAGCACGGGAGACGGTCTGTCCCACAGCCGTCGGTACGTCGTACTTGAGATAGTATGCGGGTGCTCGTTGGGTTACGAGTACACTGGACAGGACTCGTCGGGAACTGATGGTTGGTATTATACCTATCGTCAGTTATCAGTTCCCAGGTGACATGAGTACAGCTTAGTCCGCTGACTTGACACTGTCACTTCGCGTCGAGTGTGTTCCCACTGTTCTTTGATTACTACCCTACCACGGCTTTACTGAGTCGTGCAAACAGGTAGCAGTTGGGAGCAGTCCCGAAGCACTTGGAGGCAGTGACGGTTAGACAGGATTCGTTTCTCCCGGTATTGGGGGTTGACATCGCGCTGTGTCTAGGAGAGCCATTACACAAGTAGTCCCTGGCCAGGGCAAGCGAGATATACTGGTAGGTTTCCAGTGTTATCTCAGGGTGTATTGGGCTTCACTCCGACACGACTTGTACCGCTATTAGGGGTCTGACGTTTACCGCCCCCCTAGGCCCGCCATGCGATGTATCAGACGAACAGACCGGACTGTACGGAGATTGTCACATACAGGCTCAGTAGGAGTTCGGATGGGTTTACCTCATCGGCCTTCTTATCGACATCTACCTGGGGACCGTTACGTACAGCTAGTGCCGCTTGCGGTCTGTGGTTAAACCCACTGCCAGCGTAGTGTCGAGTCTTTAGAGTCCCACACAGAGAGTTTCCCTGCACTGAGCGAAACGTGTAGAGGCCGTATGGTTTTACGGCAGGGCTGCGATCACTTACGTACACTTGTGTGCGTGCGGTGTTCGGGCAGGAAGTACTAGTGGGCTTTGGTTTAAGCCGGATCCTAGTATTGCACGGATGGTTTTGTTTTGTCTTCTGTGCATCCGCATTCTACGGAATACGGATGCAGGTGTGTATGCACAGTTTTCCGGAGCGGTGAAGGAGGAGGTGCCTCATTAGGGTTTTGGCAGTTGGTTCGGCCAAAACCGTTATATGGCAGGCTCATTAGGGTTTTGACAGTTGATTCGGTCAAAACCATTTTGAGGCGGACTCATTAGGGTTTTGACAGTTCGTTTGGTCAAAACCATTATGAGCCGCGGATATCATTTACTAATCCTTTTAGTGATAATTTTATAATGGCTAATTGCATTGACTATTTGACCCCGTTGACCTCTCTTGACTTTGTTGACCGGTTGACCGTGTTGACCAATGACTTTCAAGAGGGATCTACACTCTTCTTTTCATTTTCTTTTTCTTTTGGATTATGATAATGGTCATTTCAATGTAGCCATCAAACTTTATCTTGATGGGATTAGTAATGATGTTGTTTTTACATTATTGCAACCATGGTTACTTTTCTTTGTATCATAATTTCTTTCTCATTCTCTCTCTTGGTTTTCAAGTGAGAAGAAAAGAAATGAACCATGGTTGTTGCTCCTCCTTCTTCTTCCTCCTCTTGATTCATCTTTTGATCTCATGTGTTGAGAGATAAAGATCCCACAAAGACAAAACCATCCATTGATTATTTCTACACAACCTAGGGCTTCTAGATTAGCAATCTCTTTGCCCTAGTTACCTCGGCTCGAGGCGGAGCTCGGTGTACATCTCTCGGGTGGATCGTCTTCGACTCAAGGAGGCCGCGGAGGTGACCAAAGTCCGGATCAACCCTCGGAGCAAGCAAGGAGAAGAACAACAAGAAGAGAAGGAGTTCAAGTTGAGTGACCAAAGTCCGGATCAACCCTTGGAGCAAGCAAGGAGAAGAACAAGAAGAAGAGAAGGAGTTCAAGTTGAGGTATAACCCCTAACCGAGTAGATATATCTCTAGTTAGGATGCTAGTGTATTGTTTAGCAAAGATCCGGCTTTTACGGTCCATGTTGCCAAGTCCAGAAAAATTTTTGTTTTACCGTTTCCGCAACCCCGAAAGTACCGGGAGAGGTAACGTGGACTTAACAATGAGGCCGTCCGTCTTCTACCCAGCACATCGAATGGTGGCCGGAATACAAGTGGCCATCGGAATTGCCGGGCTGGCCTACCTGTACCATGGTCTTAGCGTGGCGGCGGATACAACTAAACCCGGGGTGCAAGCTGCCAACTTCCCGATGCACTACTTTACTTCGTGGATGGAAATGCACGTGCTCGGGGTATTTGGTATTCATAAAAGATCCTCGTTTTTCGAGAAGTGCAAATTCCCCAGAATTATGCAGCTGGTTGACGCTTCCATCGTGAATCCGTCTCAGCGGGAGGATAGGGGGTTGCTTCTTCGTCCGCGCACGGTCGGAGCTGGTATGTCTTTTACGGACAATGTCCTGACGATTGGCCAGGAAACTTCCAAGACGGTGCTGGCACTGCGCGACAATTTTAAGGACGGGGCCTCCGTGTTGAAAGCTCGGGAGATTCTACATCTATACTCCATCAGGCCGGGCTTCCTCGTATTCAGGCAAAATGATGCGGCGCTTTTTATGAGATACAACCCCCATCATTTTGTCCAGCAGGTAAGTTATAACCAGGGGGTCCCACTGGAGGCGTTTTGGAAGAACCTGCCGCCGCCAGAGAGGGAATACGGGGTGCGCTGCATCACTTTATGCGCTTAAATACGGGCTCCCACTTCTTTATTAGCGAGCCGAGTTGTATTTCGAGGGCCCTTAACGTATACGGGGCCTGGTATTAGCACGCGATGGGTGCTGTCATCTGAAAAGAGAGGCGGCTGTTGCTCGATCACAAGAGTGCGCCCCCTGCCAGCGATCGCAACGTCCCTTTAAGGCGACGGGTCGCCGTGCCCCCTCCGCTAAGAGAGGCTGTTGCAGTTGAGCCTCCACGTGTGGTAAGCCCCACGCGTGGATTTCCCCGTGATCCTGTGGAGACGGTGGACGTGCCATCAGTGCCCTGTGCTCCTGTTCACACCATAATATTGTATTATTATATTCCTTATCCTTATTCGTTTTATAAATAAACAGGTGCTTTTGACGCATGTCTGCTACATATTACAGGTTATAGGTTCTGGGATATAAAACAGTGAAAATAATGAAAAGACAATGCAAAAGTGAGACTACGAACGATAAATGGTGAAATATTGATCGCGCCTACATTTTGAGGAACAATGAAGAACAATGAACAACAGTTCACCAAGTATAAAGGCAGCGACATGAAGAACAATGAAAGTCCACTACAAGTATTCACTGAAAGATCTGGAGAAGACCCAGAAGCAAAATGGAGAAAAGAACAAAAGATACAGAAAGCCCAAAATGCCCAGAATCAACCCAAGAGATTTGAAGGTCCAAAGACATCTTTTGGCCGCGGAACCGCGGCCAAACCAGGCCTTGGGCCGCGGTTCCGCGGCAAGGTTAAGCAGACAGAGACAGAAAATTTTACCAAAGCTTGGAGTCTACTCTGACTAGGTCTTCCTATGGGTATTTTTGTAAATACAAACGTGCGAATCAATTGTAACCTAGGGTTTCTATCTCCTATAAATAGAACCCAAAATCATTGTATTAGGTTATGCCTCCCTTCATTAATAAATTTCAGCATTCTTTTGGAGAGCATCATTTTTGTAAGTTCTTTATTTTCAGCCCTAGGTTAATTTTCTATTCTTGCCCTAGATAAATTTAATTCCTTGCCCTAGTTAATATTTTATTCTCTGCTCTAGATAAATGTTCTTCAATTCCATAATGAGCGAGTAGTCTCTTCGCTTGTTAGGGTTAGATTTGGGGAAGGTTTGAGAGATGAAGATCTCTCACCCCTTTCTTACCCATCATATATAATTGATAGGACTCTATGCATACATGCATATGCCGCTCCCTACGGCACCCTATCCCACGAGATAGCGGTGATACCGTAGTATAAAGGCCCGGTTGTGATGGTTTTCCATGGAGGTTAGGGTAAGGATTTCTAAAGGAAGGACAAGAACCTAGAGGAAGAAACATCTTTCCAAATGGTTCTAATCCCTTTTATTAATAATTACCATAACACCTAATTAGATCTTCATATGGGTATAGAAAGCGGTGAGATTTATTGACTTTCCAAACTTAACCTAGACCTAACCCTAGCAAGATTTAGATATAGATTAATTTAGTTTTTAGATTTAATAATCAATCCGGCTCCCATCGGAATTAACTCGTAAGAGCGATTAGGAAATTCACAAAATCCCTGTGGACCGACCCGTACTCACCGGCTAGCTACCAAGCGACGCCGTTCTTGATTGCGGTTAATAGATAGTTTTTGAGACAAATCAAATGGCGCCGTTGCCGGGGATGGCGTGTTATTTCATTTTTGCAATTTCGGGTTAATCTTAATTAAAAAAATCATGAAAACTGAAAAATAAAAAAAAATAAAAATATATCATCTGTTATTTTTTGGAAAGGGTATTTTTTGTGAATCTTTGCAGGATCGACGGATCTGGAAAAATCCAGAGTGCGAAACAGAAAAAGGTAGATCAGAACAGAAAGGGATTGGAACAACAGAGCAACACAATTTTTTCAGAGACCTGAAGCTTCAAATCCGCCGCCCTTCCGCCGCTCAAGCGCGCTCCCGCCGAGTTTCCGCGGTCCATTTGCCACATCAGCGCGCGTGTTTTGCACTGTTTGCTCCCCTTTTCCCTCTTCTGCCAATCCCCATTTATCTTTTGTCAAATCTTCTGCAGGATTCCTTGTGCTTAAAAAAAATCTTCCCTTCCAAATAACAAATCTTGTGCTGGATTCTTTGCGCGCGTTTAAAATAAAAATTGATTGCAAGAAATCTTTTCTGTTTTGCATATCTTTTCTCAAATTGCAATAAAAAAATCGTTGATTGCAAGTGATTTACTGTTTTGCATATTTTTAATCGGATTTTAATGGGTTTTGACTAATTCAGATTGGGTGGGGATTTCATCACCCTTCCCAGGACCCCAGAAATCACAAAAGGCATTTGCATTGACCAATCTTTAATTAAAAAATACTAGACTCAGCCCTAAGGACTTCGAGCTCAATAGGACAGAGGACTAGTTATAGGCATCGGCCGTTTATCCTAACCTGACTTTGCGGTGTCTAGGCAAGTGTGTCTAAGGCAAGTGGTTGCTTAATTAGGACCACTACTTGTAGCGGGGAGCCTCCCACTTACCTGACATTTACCTGGCCGCAATTGGCGGTGAAGAGGCGGTTTGAGGTCCTATTTCTGGCCCTTTGGAACAGTTAGGAGCTGTCTAGCTGACCTAGGTGACCCTAGATCTAGGCCTGATTATGCATTTTTGGTTGATCGAAAGTGTGTCTTAGCTCTTTTCTCGAAAATCTTTTTGCAAACAGTTCTAAATAAAGAGAAAAAGGAAAAAGAAAATTTTTTATAAAAAGACTTGCAACTTTTATCGCTAAGAAATCCGTGCACCCCAATCTCCTTTATCTTCTCTTTCTTCTATCATGGGTACCCCACATCACAAATCTCTTGCCGAACTTTGGTATCCCGAACCTAACTTTGCCTCGTACGTCAATTGTTTCGGTCGATTTAAGGAAGACCCCTTCATGCCCAAAATTTCTTTGAAAGATCAAATAGAAGCGTCTAGGAGAAACAATTCGACGTTGCAACCCACTTTGTGTCAACCATGTCAACCTTCACCACCTTCGTACGTTGATACCACTTTTTCGAGTCCTGTTGTAACTCCTAAGCTGATGTCTATTGCTGAGCACATTGTACAATCTCGTAGCCGATCTTTCACCCCTCTCCACACATCTAGTTCTAGGGATCCACAAGTCTATTCACCTTTTTATCCACATATTGATCCTACTCCTATCCAACCATCCACTTCCTACCAGTCCTACCCGACTGTCCCACCTTCACTAGACACTGTTTCTACACAGCCATTTGGGAGTTTCACGTATCCAAACAATTTCGAATCTTTTACCGAAACCCCTTCACAACCCATGTCTAGTTTGGAACAGTCGTTGGAAGTGTATATTTCAGCAACAAACAAAATGGTTAGGAATGTGGATGCGTCCATAGCTGCCCTTATGCAACCTACTGAACCAGTAGCTAGTTTCCAACTTGCTACAAATTTTTCAATGTATGAGAAGGCGGTTGGACAGAGTGAGAATTTGAGAGGAGCGAGTGAGTTCTACACATTCCCAGGTCAGACCTACCCATACCCAATTGAATTCCACAACTCCGGTTTTCCATCGATTGTTCCAAATAGTTCACCAGTTGAAAATAAAAACGAGTTGTGTGACTTTATAGTGCTTGATTTGCCAGATTGTGAAGAATCCCTTTCGAGTGAAACCACACCTAATCCTTTTGACCTTTACACCTCCAATCTAGAACCTGAATTGATAAATATTCATGCTTTTGATGAGGTGTCAGAAAAAATTGATTTTCACTTGATTGAGGATATAGACGCGGGGAATATTTCGGATGATGAACATGTCGATTTGATTGAAATTTTATGTCCAAGTCATCATCCCGAGTCATTAAATGTTTATCCCGAATTTCATATGCGTCTTGATTTTGATAATAATGGCATGGATGAGTTAAATATTGAGGAGAATTATGACGATAGTATTGAGGAGAGTATTGAGGATAATATTGAGGTTGAACCATTTTTGTTTGATGTGTAGCATTTTCCAATTCATCCTCCTGAACCTTTAACTGTTATATCACCCTCCCTCCTTTCCATCATTCCGACCACGCAAAGGATCACGCTTGACGACTGTGAGCTTGAAATTTTTTTCTTTGAATCTAACACAGTCCTCACAGCCGATAACACTTACGAGTGTTTCACTTTTTCGGACGATGTTGAAGACTCACCGCCCGAGTTTGAGTCCTTTGAATTTTCAGATAAGTTAGTTGAACCATCAGACTCGGTTGCTTACAGTCGTTTCGAACCATGGATGGAATCTTTCAAGTTCGAGACAGTTTACTACAGTGAGAATAAGACTATCCCTAATTTACTCCCTTTCGTCTGTCCTATCGTTCCGACCGTGCAAGAGACCGTTACGCTCTCATCTCCACTACCGAGTTCGATGTACCCATGGTTTCTTGCGAATCTTGAGGAATTTGACCCCATTTCTCGACGGGTTGATAGATTAGCACAATTGCTTTTAACACATCGGTTATCACAAATTGCGCTAATTTATTCACTCGATTTACACCCTCAAGATCGTGCTACCCTTCTTTCTCTTTTCCGCCATTCTTCTCCTCCACCGAGACCATATTCTACCTTTCTTCCCACACGGTCTCGTGTGCTTCTCATTTCCTTTCTTTCCACTCCATTCTTTCACCAACTCGACCATTACCACGATAAGATTTTTGAATGGTTGGTGCTCACCTTTGGCTTATGTAAGGCAA
Source organism: Agapanthus africanus (assembly GCA_030015575.1). Classification (NCBI taxonomy): domain Eukaryota; kingdom Viridiplantae; phylum Streptophyta; class Magnoliopsida; order Asparagales; family Amaryllidaceae; genus Agapanthus; species Agapanthus africanus. The sequence continues at coordinate 111,820,155 of JASDDO010000008.1, read as the reverse complement.
GCTTAAGTTTGGGGGGAACCTTGTTGTATATATATTTTTGTTTTTATTTTAACAATAAAGATAAAAAAATAAAATAAAATAATTTTTTTTATAAATAAATAAACATGGGAGTGCCGACATTTTGACCCTCTTGGTGTAGCATGACAGTGAAGACACTGTCAAGTTTAAATTTGAGGGTGTGCTCGGTAAGTCTTCTTCCTTCGCATTCATATGTATATTCTTTGCATTTGCATACTTATTTTTAAATCCATAAAAATTGAAAAATTTCAAAAATCATAAAAATTATTGTATTCAATTTTGGCCATATTTGATTTGAGTTTGACAAATAGGTTAACTGGCTAGGAACAACTAGATCTTAGACTTAGTAAATTAAAAAATCCTAAAAATAACCTTCCTTAAAGTTTAGCGGTAGAAAGTATATGTCTTTATAGTTTATTTAGAAATAGGCAAATTTTGGGTTCACTTTTTGGGCTAAGTCGAAACAAAGGAAAAGTATTGATGTTCTTATTAGAGTATAAGTTTGAAAAATAGTTCCTAGCTTAAGTCTAGATTCTGAAAATGTATATCCTACAATTTGCACAAACACGCACCTTGAAACTTGGAATAGTAGAAGAGACCTTGAAATGCTCTTGTCTAAAGTCCTTAGTATGAAGAAAAATAAAAATTCAAGTGTGAATAAAGAGATAATAAAAAAAAATGAACACTGGTTTTTGTGATTACTTAAGGCTGAAAAATAGAAAAAATATTTAGCAAGGGTGCTTCATCACCTAGTGCCTTAGACCAACTGGTTTGGGAGTCACTGCTAAAAGCCTTAGGTGTTGCAAGACTAGGAATTACGCTTTAAAGTGCAAACGCATTTTGTAATCGGTCGTTGGTACCTCAAGAAGTATTAACGGTCGCACGAAGGATGTGTAAGCAAAAATTCAATTAAAAATTCACCTACTAATAAGTACTTTGGACAACAGACAAGGGTATGATTGCTTGATTTGAATTTCCAAGTGTAGGGGTGATTTATACACACACGTGGGGATATGTGATTGGAGTTTAGATGAGAGAAAGGAGTGAAGAATAGAACTTGTATCTTTAGCAGAGTTGATAGAAATTCCTAAGTGGAGATGGAACCCTAGAAGGAAAACTTAAGAGATGCCGAAAGCTAAGTAAGTCTATAGAACATATATAATCTTAAGTTAGATGATAGGGAAGTGTGAAGAATATGGGTGGATAATTTGCAAGTCGACGATAATAGAATTCCTTGTTAGAAAACATAATTGGAGAATAAAAGTTAATGGGCCAAATTGATAGGATTTTGTGGGTAGTATCCGCTGAAAACCCTCAGGAGACAACATTCCTCCTACTAGGGACACCTAGAGGTTTAACGGCTTGTTGCACGTGCTCAGTGCAATCGCGTTTCCCTGCGAAAGTGAGGTTAGGTTTTTTGTCGAGAATAAAAAAATAAGTTTGCTCGAGGATGAGCAAAAGATAAGTTTGGGGATATTTGTTCACACCATAATATTGTATTATTATATTCCCCATCCTTATTCGTTTTATAAATAAACAGGTGCTTTTGACGCATATCTGCTACATATTACAGGTTACAGGTTCTGGGATATAAAATAGTGAAAATAATGAAAAGACAATGCAAAAGTGAGACTACGAACGATAAATGGTGAAATCTTGATCGCGCCTACATTTTGAGGAACAATGAAGAACAATGAACAACAGTTCACCAAGTATAAAGGCAGCGACATGATGAACAATGAAAGTCCACTACAAGTATTCACTAAAAGATCTGGAGAAGACCCAGAAGAAAAATGGAGAAAAGAACAAAAGATACAGAAAGCCCAAAATGCCCAGAATCAACCCAAGAGATTTGAAGGCCCAAAGACATCTTTTGGCCGCGGAACCGTGGCCAAACCAGGCCTTGGGCCGCGGTTCCGCGGCAAGGTTAAGCAGACAGAGATATAAAATTTTACCAAAGCTTGGAGTCTACTCTGACTAGGTCTTCCTATGGGTATTTTTGTAAATACAAACGTACGAATCAATTGTAACCTAGGGTTTCTATCTCCTATAAATAGAACCCAAAATCATTGTATTAGGTTATGCCTCCCTTCATTAATAAATTTCAGCATTCTTTTGGAGAGCATCATTTTTGTAAGTTCTTTATTTTCAGCCCTAGGTTAATTTTCTATTCTTGCCCTAGATAAATTTAATTCCTTGCCCTAGTTAATCTTTTATTCTCTGCCCTAGATAAATGTTCTTCAATTCCATAATGAGCGAGTAGTCTTCTTGCTTGTCAGGGTTAGATTTGGGGAAGGTTTGAGAGATGAAGATCTCTCACCCCTTTCTTGCCCATCATATATAATTGATAGGACTCTATGCATACATGCACATACAACGAGGAGTAGTGGTGATACCGTAGTATAAAGGCCCGGTTGTGATGGTTTTCCATGGAGGTTAGGGTAAGGATTTCTAAAGGAAGGACAAGAACCTAGAGGAAGAAACATCTTTCCAAATGGTTCTAATCCCTTTTATTAATAATTACCATAACACCTAATTAGATCTTCATATGGGTATAGAAAGCGGTGAGATTTATTGACTTTCCAAACTTAACCAAGACCTAACCCTAGCAAGATTTAGATATAGATTAATTTAGTTTTTAGATTTAATAATCAATCCGGCTCCCATCGGAATTAACTCGTAAGAGCGATTAGGAAATTCACAAAATCCCTGTGGACCGACCCGTACTTACCGGCTAGCTACCAAGCGATGCCGTTCTTGATTGCGGTTAATAGATAGTTTTTGAGACAAATCAGCTCCCGTGGAGACGGTAACCGTAGCTTCACCCGAATCTGGCATGGGCTCGGATATCGGGACTTGCCGTCCCTAAATGCCCACGAAACACAAGCTGGTGCTGGCTGCGACCGGAGCTCGCTCACAGAAGAAGAAAAAGTCACTCTTTTCTCTTGACGTGGTACTTGGTCAGGAGCCTTATGCTCCTTATAGTGAGGGCTTGAGCGAGTATGGGACAAACGACGGCCTATTTATGCCACCAGATGACACTGATCTGGTGGCTGCCATTGTAGCTTCTGAGCGATTGGCGAGACGCGAAGAGGGGTTGGCTAACCTCGCGCGATCAGGTAATCATTAGTTGTATTTTTTTTCCATTGCATCATACTTCTATCATTGTTTTTGACTAACGCTTTTCCTTCTTCAATAGGCATTTCTACCGAAGAAGCTCTTGCTGCTTCTCTCAAGACTTTTGAGGAAGAGGAACGACTTCGAGCATCCTTAGGCCTTGGTACATTTCGGTTCTCCATGTTTCTGCTTCCGTTTCTTATGAGTAATCTGACCTTTTCTTTGTCTTATCGCAGGGACCACAATGCCTATCCTGCAAGCTGATGTGGAAATTCTCCCCGGGCCAGCTATCGAAGTCCCAACCTCTTCGGCACTGCCGAAAGAGGCACTACTCAAAAAACCAATGACGGAAGCCTTGACGGCTTTAGAGGTACCCCTGGATATGGATGATGGCGTCCCGTTAAAGGAGGCTTCTAAAAGGTCCGTTTTGACGGCTCGGGAGGAAAGGAAGCGCCGGAGGCGCGCAGCAAGGGAGCGTAGTGCTGCTTTAGCTGCGGGAGTAGGTTCAAGCGCCGTTACCCCTGCTTCTACCCCTTCAGAGGAGTCTCCGGTTGCCTTGTCTACTGCTCACAGACGGACGGAACGTGCGGCTCGGGAAGCCAACGGTAACTCAACTCCAGGTAATGTTCCTTGAGGCTCTGTTGTCAAAGTTTTAAGCTATCATTTCTCATATATCTTATCTTTGCAGAGCCGAGTCTTCCTGAAGAGGTGGCAGCGACCGCTGAACCTAAGGGAGCGGTAGAGGAGGTGGCTGCTTTTCCCGAACTCGTGGCGGCGGTAGGCGATGTGGCTGCAATTGCTGGGCCCGAGGTAATGGCTGACGAGATAGTCATGATCGCTATACCCGAGATAGCCACCACTGCCGAGCTCGAGATGGTGGCGAACGAAACGGGTACAGTAGCTGGGCCCGAGATGGCCGCTCTTTCTCAAGAGTCGGGCACCGCTCCGATTATCGCTCTCCCTGCCTACGGTTCTTTGTCGTCTCCCGGCGTCGCAAGCGTGACGACGGCTCCCATGGAGTCAGGGGACGAGGCGATTGGAGGTGAGACCACCCCGATGGAGGAGGGAGACGCCGTTGTTGTATCAAGTGACGCCCTCGTCACAGTTCCGGCTGGCGACTCATCAGGTAAATTTTAGGCTACTGCCCTTCTTTTTATTCTGCAACCTTTCCTGACAGGGTTTATCTTGTTTCTAATGCAGGTGCGGCTAGTGCTGATGTTGTGCCACCTAAGGCAACATCACCAGTTGCTGCTTTGATGGCGGCCGCCCCTTTACCTTCTCTCGTGTCCTCCCAAATGCTGGAAGGTACGGACTTGTAACCCATCGGTTTCATTGTAGGCAATATACTCCATGTACTGACATCGCATTACTATATCCTTGCAGGAGTTCTTTTTGATCACCTGTATCGGGTGTTGCATCCGCATTTCTCCTTCCAGTCGTATATTGCCTCATCTAGTGGCGCTGGTGAGTGCAGTCTTTAGCTAATGTCTTTTATTTCACGGGCGGATGAATCGTTTCTAATTCTTCTTCGTCTTGACTGCAGCATTACAGATTGAAGGAGGAAACGAAAGAACAGTTGCGCCACCGGTACTCCCAGCCTTGCCTTCTGCCGCAGTTGGTATAGTAAACCCTATTGTTCATGTAGCTTATCTATTTCTTGGACCTTTATTTGACCATGATTTATTTTGCAGCAGTGACACCGACTTCAACTCCATTCGAGTCCAGAATCATAATGCCAGCGGGCCCCTTTTCCAGACGTCTATCTTCAAAGGGCGCCGTGAATAGTCTGCGCATGTTGAGCGATCACCTCGAGGAACTTGACGCGAAGACTCCTGCCCTTGCTGCAGATTTTGCTGCTGAGGTTAATCCCATGCTGGCGACGCTCGTGAACTTTCATAGTGAGGGCATCGTTGAGTCTTGGGTTAATCACTACAGGAAAATCGAGGCTTGCCTGCATGAACTCGAGGTTGGATGTACTGCTCCCGAGGTCTTGGCTGTGAATTCTCAACGAGCTGCATGGGTCGAGCAGAGCACTCCCTACTTCCGCCATCTTGAACAAGAGGCAGCCTTAAAGAGTAAGGAGTGCAAAGAGACTTCAAGCGAATCTGCTCGGCTGCACGCTCAGGTTGATGCAAATGCTGCACAGTTGAAAGCTATCTTTCAAGGCCTTCTGCGATGCATCTCTAACGGGCTATCACTGAGGCAGAAGCTTGACATCGTCGAGCGGGATGCGCAGAGTCGTGGGGCAGCTCAGCGGGTCGTTGACGAGCAACTTTTATCTTACTTGCAGCAACGGGCTCAAGTTGAAGCGGAGTTGGCCATGGCAGCTGACCGCGAAAAGGGGCTGAGGGGAGTGCGCGAGCAACTGATTGGCTTATTGAAAACGCTTCCCTCCCAATAGTTGTTCTTGTACCAATTAACATTTTTAACTCTTGAATGAAATGTATCTCCCTTTTTTTTATGATGTAACTTGTGCTCAATTGAATTTATAAGTAAAAGATACATTTCTTTCGTGCTATCTTGCGTTATCTCTTGCTTTCTTCTCATTTCTTTGTTGTCGGCATGTTACTTTAGTAAGCGTAGCCTGCAGATGGTAGAGAACATTACGTCTTGAATTCTTTGAAAGGTAGTGATGGCTTAGGAAATATGTTCAGATCTGCTGCTTAAGGCTTTTCAGCTTTATGAGCCGTGAGGGTCTCATAAAGACTTTTCTTCCTACGAGTCGAGAGGATCTCGTAGGCGTATTTTCTCCTTAGGAATCGTGAGGATTCCTAAGTGTGTTTTCTCTTAAAAGTCGTAAGGATCTCACAAGAGCATTTACTCCCTTACGAGTCGTGAGGACCCGCAAGTGATGGATGAAATTGTCCTTATCCGCATTTCACGGAGTCAGGGGTTGCTCTGGATGCTTCCCACGGGTTCACTACCGTGTTCTGTGAAGACCAGACTCCGCTCTAGACATTTTCCAGGATACCGTAGTTTAATGACCTTGCGGTCGAGATTAAGGATCTCATAGTCCGTGGATTTAAGGACTCCACAGTCCGTTGTTAGTTTTAAGACATCACGGTCGAGGTTAAGGACATCATAGTCCAAGAGTTTAAGGACCTCACAGTCCAATGTTAGTTTTAAGACATCACGGTCGAGGTTAAGGACATCATAGTCCATGGGTTTAAGGACCCCACAGTCCGGTATTGGTTTTAAGACATCACGGTCGAGGTTAAGGACATCATAGTCCATGAGTTTAGGGACCACACAGTCCAATGTTAGTTTTAAGACATCACGGTCGAGGTTAAGGACATCATAGTCCATGGGTTTAAGGACCCCACAGTTTGATGTTAGTTTAAAGACATTACCGTCGAGGTTAAGGACATCATAGTCCATGAGTTTAAGGACCCCATAGTCCGGTATTAGTTTTAAGACATCGCGGTCGAGGTTAAGGAAATCATAGTCCATGAGTTTAAGGACCTCACAGTCCAATGTTAGTTTTAAGACATCACGGTCGAGGTTAAGGACATCATAGTCCATGGGTTTAAGGACCCCACAGTCCGATGTTAGTTTAAAGACATTACGGTCGAGGTTAAGGACATCATAATCCATGAGTTTAAGGACCTCACAGTCCAATGTTAGTTTTAAGACATCACGGTCGAGGTTAAGGACATCATAGTCCATGGGTTTAAGGACCCCACAGTCCGATGTTAGTTTAAAAACATTACGGTCGAGGTTAAGGACATCATAGTCCATGAGTTTAAGGACCCCACGGTCCGGTATTAGTTTTAAGACATCACGGTCGAGGTTAAGGACATCATAGTCTATGAGTTTAGGGATTTCACAGTCCAATGTTAGGTTTAAGACATCACGGTCGAGGTTAAGGACATCATAGTCCATGGGTTTAAGGACCCCACAGTCCGATGTTAGTTTAAAGACATTACGGTCGAGGTTAAGGACATCATAGTCCATGAGTTTAAGGACCTCACAGTCCAATGTTAGTTTTAAGACATCACGGTAGAGGTTAAGGACATCATAGTCCATGGGTTTAAGGACCCCACAATCCGATGTTAGTTTAAAGACATTACAGTCGAGGTTAAGGACATCATAGTCCATGAGTTTAAGGACCCCACAGTCCGGTATTAGTTTTAAGACATCACGGTCGAGGTTAAGGACATCATAGTCCATGAGTTTAGGGACCACACAGTCCAATGTTAGTTTTAAGACATCACGGTCGAGGTTAAGGACATCATAGTCCATGGGTTTAAGGACCCCACAGTCCGATGTTAGTTTAAAGACATTACGGTCGAGGTTAAGGACATCATAGTCCATGAGTTTAAGGACCCCACAGTCCGGTATTAGTTTTAAGACATCACGGTCGAGGTTAAGGACATCATAGTCTATGAGTTTAGGGACCTCACAGTCTAATGTTAGTTTTAAGACATCACGGTCGAGGTTAAGGACATCATAGTCCATGGGTTTAAGGACCCCACAGTCCGATGTTAGTTTAAAGAAATTACGGTCGAGGTTAAGGACATCATAGTCCATGAGTTTAAAGACCTCATAGTTCAATGTTAGTTTTAAGACATCACGGTCGAGGTTAAGGACATCATAGTCCATGGGTTTAAGAACCCCACAGTCCGATGTTAGTTTAAAGACATTATGGTCGAGGTTAAGGACATCATAGTCTATGAGTTTAAGGACCCCACAGTTCGGTATTAGTTTTAAGACATCACGGTCGAGGTTAAGGACATCATAGTCCATGAGTTTAGGGACTTCACAGTCCAATGTTAGTTTTAAGACATCACGGTTGAAGTTAAGGACATCATAGTCCTTGGGTTTAAGAACCCCACAGTCTGATGTTAGTTTAAAGACATTATGGTCGAGGTTAAGGACATCATAGTCCATGAGTTTAAGGACCTCACAATCCAATGTTAGTTTTAAGACATCACGGTCGAGGTTAAGGACATTATAGTTCGTGAGTTTAAGGACCTCACAGTCCAATTTTTGCTCTGGATTCTTCCCACGGGTTCACCGCTGTGTTCGGCGAGGACCAGGCTCCGCTCTGGATGCTTCACACGGGGTCATTGCCGCGCTCTGCGAGGACCAGGATCCGCTCTGGACGTTTTCCACGGGGTCAGGAGTGACATAATCCGCGTTCCACGTAGCCAGGAATTTTGCTCTGGATGCTTTCGACGGGTTCACTGCCGTGTTCGGCGAGGACCAGGCTCTGCTCTGGATGCTTCACACGGGGTCATTGCCGTGCTCTGCGAGGACCAGGATCCGCTCTGGACGTTTCCCATGGGGTCAGGATTGACATAAGCCGCGTTCCACGTAGCCAGGAATTTTGCTCTGGATGCTTCCCACGGGTTCACTGCCGTGTTCGGCGAGGACCAGGATCCGCTCTGGACGTTTCTCACGGGGTCAGGAGTGACATAATCCGCGTTTTACGTAGCCAGGAATTTTGCTCTGGATGCTTCCCACGGGTTCACTGCCGTGTTCGGCGAGGACCAGGATCCGCTCTGGACGTTTTCCACGGGGTCAAAAGTGACATAATCCGCGTTCCACGTAGCCAGGAATTTTGCTCTGGATGCTTCCCACGGTTTCACTACCGTGTTCGACGAGGACCAGGCTCCGCTCCGGATGCTTCACACGGGTTCATTGCCGTGCTCTGCGAGGACCAGGATCCGCTCTGGACGTTTTCCACGGGGTCAAAAGTGACATGATCCGCGTTCCACGTAGCCAGGAATTTTTTGACTTTATCCGCATTTCACGGAGTCGGGGTTTGACTCTCGGTCATTTGTGCGCCGCCGAGTCATGGAACTGGGGGTTGCCGCTGTTCCGCTTTGCTTGATGTTGTGTCGGATGTTGAGATGATCTCGAGGCTATCTGTTAACCGTTGAGATTTGGCTTCTTCTTCTGATGAAACCTGGGGAGGAAAGGCGTGATTCCCTTTTTTGTTTGCGCCTCTTGATTGTATACAGGGATTGATGTGATATCACCTGTAGGGCATAAATTTCATATATATATATATATTTTATTTCTTTCCGCGATGCTCTATGATTTCAGCTTTTATATCGTGAAGGTCGCGATTGCCCAATCATTTCGGCTATTTTTCACGGTGCCCAATCATTTTGCCTATTTATTTTATTTTTACTCGTTGTTTTTTATTGCGAGTTGCCCAATCATTTCGGCTATTTTGCATGCATACATTTTTACTTGCTGATTTTGTTTGCTAGTTGCCCCATCATTTCGGCTATTCCGTATGCATGTGTGGCTTACTGGCTTTTTGCTGCAGGTTTGGATTTAGACATTGATTTCGGCATCAGCACCGCTACAACTGGGATATGGCCAGGAGCGAATCATCATTTGCCTCTGTCGATGTCGAACAAAGGTGGCTTATCGATCAGGGTTAAGATCCCGTCAACTAAGGCTTTTGACTTCATGAGCGGTAAGGGTCTCATAAAGGTATTTCTCCCTGCGAGTCATGAGGATCTCGTAGGTGCGTTTTCTCCTTAGAAATCGTGAAGACTCCTAAGTGTGTGGTCTCTTATAAGTCGTAAGGATCTTACAAGAGTGCTTTCTCCTTATAAGTCGAGAGGACCTACAAGGGTTGTTCACTGGGTATACATATCCCTAGTCACGGATGGGACTTTGTTAGGGAAATATTTATTCGCTCCCTTGGATTGTATACAAGGGTCAGTGTTGAGCCGCTTGTAGGGCAGTATCGAAGGTTGTGAGGACTTCTTAAGAACAGGTTCAGATCCCTATAGCTTAAGACTTTCAAATCTTATGAGCCGTGAGGGTCCCATAAGAAGGTTCTCCTTACGAGTCGTGAGGATCTCACAAGTGTAATTTCTCCCTAAGGATCGTGGGGATCCCTAAGTGTGTTGCTCCCTTATGAGTCGTAAGGATCTCACGCAGGCGGTTTCTCCTTATAAAGTCGAGAGGACCTTGCAAGTGTCTTTTAACGAGATTGCGCCCTTTCGGGTTTTCACAAAACTCGCCGGTAGCCCTGCTGTTTTTACTTACGGAGCCCTTTCAGATTTTCATCCGTGTCCTTTTTGCTTGTGGACATACCGTTTTCCTTTTTTTTATTCTAGCGAGTTTGCGCCCTTTCGGGTTTTCACAAAACTCGCCGGTAGCCCTGCTGTTTTTACTCACGGAGCCTTTTCGGGTTTTCATCCGTGCCCATTTTGCTTATGGACATACCGTTTTCTTTTTTTCTCTTTTTTTTATTCTTTTTTTTATATATCAGCTTTGGGACGCTGCAATCCACCGTAGTTTATCGACATCTTGGTCAATAGCTAGTTTTAGGACATAGTAGTCTGTTGTTAGTTTATGGACGTTCCGGTCCGTCGTTAGTTTTAGGACGTTTCGGTCCGTTGTTAGTTTTAGGACATTTCGGTCTGTCGTTAGTTTAAGGACGTGTCGGTCCATTGTTACTTTTAGGACATTTCGGTCCGTTGTTAAGGAAGCTGGTTACTACTTACAGAGTTTAGGTTTAGGAAGATAGCGAGTGGACATAGTCGTCGTCATCTATCATTGACCTAGGCCGTGACTCGTCAAGCGTAGTATTTCTTTAGGAAGCGACCGTTTATTGGCCTAAAAGGTCTTTCACCATGCATGTCCATGAGTAGATAGGCCCCACCCTGGTAGACCTTGTCTATGATGTACGGGCCTTTATAGTTTGGCTCGAATTTCCCCCGCTTAGCGCGATTAGGAATCATAGGTCTTTTGACCACTAGCACGAGTTCACCTTGGCGGAACGTTCTCGGCCTAGTCAGTCTCTCGTATGAGTGCGTCATCTTTGCTTTATAAGCCTCCAGGTTTTGTTGCGCTATGAGCCGGGTTTCATCAAGGGCGTCGAGCTCCTCAAGCCGGAGATAAGCATTCTCTTCGTCCGTTAGCTCGTAATGAACTGCCACTCGTAGAGAGGGTAGCTCTATCTCGAGGGGGAGTACCGCCTCTGTACCGAATACTAATGCGTACGGCGTTGTGCTCGTGGCTGTTTTGAACGTCGTTCGGTATGCCCAGAGAGCTTCGTGCAGTCTCTCATGCCAGTCTTTCTTATTTCGGGACACCGTCTTCTTCACGATCTTTGTCAAGGTCTTGTTGAAAGCCTCAGCTAAACCGTTATTTCGGGGATTGTAGACTGAGGAGTATCTCCAGTCTATGTTGTGTTGCTGTGCGAAGCGGCTGATCTTGTGGCTTCTATAGGCTGACCCGTTATCGGAAATAATCCATCGCGGAGTTCCAAACCGATAAATGACGTGTGTCTTGAAGAAATGGAGGATATTCTCCATCTTCACCTCCCTCAGCGGTACTGCTTTTGCCCATTTGGAGAAGTAATCAGTTGTCGCCAAAATGAACCGATGTCCTCTGGACAATGCTGGTTCGATGGGGCCGATTATGTCAGTCCCCTACATTTCGAACGGCCAGCTAGCCACTGTCAGATGTAATGGATTCGGATGCTGGTGGATAAAGTCTCCATGGATCTGGCACGAGTTACACTGCTTCACGTACTCGATGCAGTCCTGGATCATCGTGGGCCAATAATAACCTATACGTTTGATCTTCAGCTTCATCTTCGGCCCGGCTTGGTGAGAACCGCAGAGTCCGTCGTGAGTTTCTTGGACGACTCTTCTTTCTTCTTCAGGTCCCAGGCACCTTAGCCATAGAGAATCAAATGATCTCTTATACAGAGTATCAATGACAAAAGAAAAAGACAGAGTTCGTTTTATAAGCTGATGTCTTGAGGACGCATCTTCGGGTGTTCGACGGGATTTGAAGTAGTCTTAAAGACTTCTGTCCAATCCTCAACCGCTTCTTGGTCTTTTACTTATTGAGCCGTTGGCTTGGCCGTTCCCTTTTCCTCGGACGTCTCTGGAAATATTTCTGCCGGTGCGAGGACTCGACGGCTTTGCACAACGATCCTCACGTCATCGAGGTTTTCGTCACCCAGTTCTTTAGCAAGCTTGGCTAATGCATCCGCCTTGCTATTTTCCGCACGTGGTATGCTTTCCAAGATGTAGGAAGGTATTTGGGTCAGCAGTTGCTGTACCCTCTCGCCGTACTTCACCAGTTCTGGTTTGCACGTTTGATAGTCGCCGTTTACTTGACTAACGACCAGTTGGGAATCTCCGTATATGAAGAGGTTTTCAATTCCTATGTCAATGGCGATCTCGAGACCTGCTATCAAAGCTTCGTATTCGGCTTCATTGTTTGTCCTCGGCTCTGTTAAGGAGAAGGCAAAGTGCATTATCCCTTCTTGTGGAGTTATGAAGATGAGGCCTACCCCTGATTTGATTATAGGGGTGCTTTGCTTGCGCTTCTTCATGGAAGATGCTCCATCGAAGTAAAGTTCCCATCGGGTATTACTTCCGTCTATCGTGTCAAACTCATGTTCGTCTGGCAATTCGCAGTTCAAGGGAGAATCGGCAGGTATCGGATGCTCAGCGAGGAAGTCGGCAATGGCCTGTCCCTTCACTACCTTAAGAGGCTGATAGGTTATCGAGAGTTCCATTAAGAGCAGGGCTCATTTAGCGAGTCGCCCCGTTAATATGGCCTTTGACATCAAATATTTGAGAGGGTCCACCTTCGATATGAGACGGACTTCATGCGCCAACGCATAGTGCCTGAGCTTCGTTATCGCGAAGATTAATGCCAGGCAATGTTTTTCGATGGGAGAATAATTGCTCTGCCCCCAATAGAACTCGACTCAAATATTAGAGCGCTCTCTCCTTCCCTTGGTCGTTCTCCTATGCCCATAATGCGCCTAAGGAACCTTCAAGGGCGGTTGTATAAAGAATGAGAGGTTTTCCCTTGACCAGAGCGGCCAGTACTGGCGTATTTTGCAGGTATTGCTTGATTTCGTCCAGCGCGCTTTGGCATTTGTGATTCCAGACGAACGGGGTTCCCTTCTTCATCAGGTGACTGTAAGGACGACACTTGCCTGAGAGATTGGCTATGAATCGCCGGATATACGTGAGCTTCCCTTGGAGAGACCGCAATTGCTTGAGAGTCCTCGGTGGGGGCATCTCCATAATTGCCTTGATCTTTGACAGATCTATCTCGATGCCTCAGTGTCGGATGATGAATCCTAGGAAATTGCCTGAGGAAACTCCGAACGCGCATTTGAGAGGGTTCATATTCAAGTTGTATTGCCAAAGGCATTGAAATACGGTCTTCAGATGCTCTAAATGCTCCTCGTATGATTTGCTCTTAACCACAAGGTCGTTGATATAGCGTTCGACGACTTCATGTATGAGGTCATCAAAGATCTTCGTCATGGCTCTCTGATAGGTGGCACCAGCGTTCTTTAGACCGAAAGGCATCACCTTGTAGCAGAATATACCCAAAGGGGTCCGGAAAGCGGTATGCTTCTGGTCTTCGGGATGCATCTTTATCTGATTATATCCTGATGAGCCGTCCATGAAGGAGAAGACTTCGTGAGTGGACGTATTGTCAATCATTAGCTCGGTGACCGGTACTGGGAAGTCATCTTTTGGGCAGGCTTTATTGAGATCCCGAAAATCCACACATATGCGTACTGTCCCGTTTTTCTTCATCACTGGGACAATGTTGGTGATCCAATCAGGATACTGAACCTCTTGGATGAAACCAGAGTCGATTAGTTTCTTGACCTCGGCGTTGATGCTCATCTTAAGCTCGACCCGTATTCTTCTCGGCGCTTGTTTGATTGGCTTGACGTCTGGGGATATGGGTAGTTTGTGAACCACAATCTCTGGGTCTAGTCCTGGCATCTCGGAATAATTCCATGCGAAACAATCTTTATGTTGCATGAGCACATCCTTTAGTGTAGCCACCCTTTCTTCAGACAGCAATTCGCTGACGAACGTCGGTCGCGGGTCACTTGCCGTCTCCAAATCAATTTTCTTGAGATCATCTGCAGTGGTATGTATTCCATCTTCCAGCTCTTTCGGCGCTGGTGGAAACTCTGAGATCACCTCGTCATCATTGTTTTCGAAGCACTAGGGGAGATTATCCATACCGCCGGGGTCTTCTCCTGATAACGTTATTACATGACAGGTACGAGCTCGCTTCCAAGAAGTATTTTGCATCTTCGTACTTTCGGACTTCCTTCACGGAGAATGGGTTTAGCTCTCCCGTCACAGTGTACTCGAGACCATCCTTGAAGTATTTCATACACTGATGTTGTGTTGAAGGGATGATGTTGTACTCGTGTAACCAGGGCCGGCCGAGTAAAGCGTTATAACAGGTCTTGGCGTCAATGACGTGAAATTTAATATCTGTGAAAAATAATCCGAAACGCAGCGTCAGTATCATAGACCCGAGAGTTCGTGATGACTGAGAGTCAGACCAGGAGATGGTGATCTTATCCCGAGCGAGGTGTTGAATACTCATGCAGATTTCTTTCAACACTCGCACGTTGAGGAGATTGACGGAGGACCCATTGTCGACCAGGATCTTGCCTATCTTGATATCTTGACAGTATCCGGAGACATAAAGAGGACGATTGTGCTCGCACGTCCCAAGGAGGAGATCTTCATCGTCGAAGGTGATATCGGCTGTGTGTACTTCTTCCAGCTCGTCTTTCATCCTTTCTTCGGCGAGGAAAGCTTGGAATTGCTCTGGCTCTTGTAGCGCCTTAATCAATGAGTCCCTTGCTTCTTTTGATAGTAAAAGAGCGTCGAGAATGCTGAGCTGCGAGGGTAACTTTCTCAAGTGTGCCAGAATGTTGTAGTACACCATACTTTTCTTTGGCGGGTCCTTGGCGGTCAGCTCCTTCATGACTTGGTCATCTAGGGCGATATCCTTAGAGACCTTTTCTTTTCCTTTATCTTTTCTATTTGCGGGTCTGAGATTCTTTTGGGGCAGCGTATGATTGCGCAGCTGGATATTTTCACAGACCTTCGGCTTTTCTTCTTTCCCCGAGGTAGACTCTTTAAAGAGAGGGCCAAGAGCCATTTCCTCGTCAGAGTCGCTCCCGAATGTGAGAACTTGGGATCCCCCGGCGTTAATCACATGACAATTGCCGGTGGTTCTTTTATGCTCTTCGGTCGTATTTCTTTTCTCCCGACGAGTTTTGCATTTCATTCGCTTAAAATGTTGTCTGTGAGCGACATATCCCTGCCACCATCTCTTAAAAGCGTTGCACTCTTCGGTGGGGTGTTCGGCCTTTTGATGATATAGGCAGTAGCTAGGATACATCTCTGCCTCACCGAGAATGTCTCATTCGGAGGGTGGTAGCATCATTCCCATTGAGATGGCTTTAGCAAACCTTTTCCTCGTCTGGAACTTGTTTTTATTCATGACGGAGGTCCTTTGATTCGGCAGGAGTGTCTCGACTCTTTCGTCTTGTCGCCAGCGTTTGGCCTTTTCAAATATGGCCTCTCACGCTCCTGATCAGCTTTACTTTCCAGATGAATTTCACTCAGGAAGGCGTCGATCGTTTCGTCTGACGGCCACAGAAGTTCCGGCTCAGGCCCTGCCCTAGGTGCAAGGATCTTCTTTATTGTCTGTGGACGAATGAGAGATCATATGGCAACTTGCTACGTAATCCTCAGACTCATCCGACGAGTCTTCTCCATCATCTCCGTCTTCAAGGACGTGGCCGAGGAACTCTTGGAGCGTGATTGGAGTCCGCGCCTTCTGGTTGTACTCTTCCAGCGCGTCGATCTGTCTCTGCAGGTCCGTGCTCTTGTCATCAGGCTTCACGGGCTTCTTGGATTTCTTTTCTTCTTCGAAGATTTCGACGGTTGGGTGTGCGAGCTTTGGCTATCACCACCAATCTTTGGAATTGGGCGCGGCTTCAGCATCCCTTCGATGATCTGGGATTCCAGCGGATTCTTCCACCTGATCGCCGGGCATGTCTGGAGATCATTCAACATCCTTTTGGTTTTCGTCGAAAGAGCCACCTCCCATGGGGCTTCTTCAACAAAAGAGCACGTTGCCCCCGGTGTATCCATCTTCTTAGGAGTGTGCGGCTGTGGTGGGTTTACTTTCCACTTCTCCGACAGCGCAAACTTACCATGTATGTACTGATCCTCGATCCATCCCTTAAAGACGAAGCAATCTTCGATCGGATAGCTTACCGTTTGGTGGTAAGGGCAATAATTGGAATTATTCACTTCGCTGGGTTGCGATGGTCGCCTTGGATTCGGCAAATTGATAAGCCTGTTGCGCATCGCTAGTTCGAACAGCTTCTTCGTTTTATCCCGCGGGAATGAGTAAGGGCGCTTCATTTTCTCATTATAATACCGCCGTCTCTCTTCCAGTTGATCTACTAGCTTTGGGGCACTGGGCTGTTGTTGGGTGTTCGCAACAAAGATCGCCTTCCCTTTACCTTTTTCGTTCCGTGGTTCCGGCTTTGGGGGAGACGGTCTGTGACCCATTTGATCCTTCTGGGCTAGCTTGTCAATTAAAGCCTGGAACGTGGTCGGTTTGAAGAACATCATGAACTGTGAAATAGTTGCATGAGAGTCTAGGGCGCCCATGAACATGCCCACCGCTGGTGCTTCTTCGATGCGCTGTTCGCATTTCGACCACAGATTCCGCCATCGGATTGCGTACTGAACCCACGTCTCACCCGGCTTCACCCTAGCATTGATCAATGTCGTTATTGAGGTACGTTCACTAGCACTTGCGAATCGCTGGGTGAACAACAACTCCATTTCTGTGAAAGTCTTGACGGAGTCGTTTGGAAGTTCGGAGTACCACTCAAACGCCGTCTCCGATAAGCTGCCGACGAATTGGCGGAGCAAAAGTTTATCATCGCCACCGGTGTTGCCACAGAGGGCCCTGAACTGAGCGACATGTTGATGGGGATTACCTGTCCCCTTGTACACATAGAATTTCGGGATCGTGTAGCCCGGAGGGTACTTTATCTGATCATACCAGCCTGGATATGGTCACCCAGTTCTAACAATTTGCCCAGCCGCTTCATTCGCCTGGTGAACTCGTATCTACTGAGCGATGTAATCATCCAGGGCGGACCTGGAAATAGTTTCCTCCTTGGCTGCTGAAAGAGCTGGAGGTGGATTCGATATTTCTCCTCTGTCATCTTCAATTATGACTGGAGGCTCTTCGGCTGGGGGATCCGGCTTGATCATCATGCCCACCATTTCTTGGAATAGAAGTGTCATTTGCTTTATATTGTCAGCTTGCTCCCTGGCCTCCTTGTCCTTCTTTTCGAGCATTGTTCGAAGGAATTCAGCATCAGTCTCGTGTTCGTGACGTTGTTCCGATGACGCCTCCGGGCTTTCTTTTCGCCCGGTAAGTGCGGCCATTGCAGTCAGCATCTCTTGAAGCTTCTGCTGCTGTTGTTCCTGAGCTCTCGTGATGGATCGGGTGAGTGGTCGGTGGCCCGTAGAAGCGCGGCTATCCTCTTTCCTGAATGCCATGTAGACGGTATGCACCACCATGCCCCCAGACTTAGGGCGTTTGGGTTCAGTGCCTTTGACATTTGTCGAAGGAATGGGGATTTTCTCCGACCTTCTCCTCTTATGAGCGGTCGAAGTTAAGGGGGCCGTTGCAGTGGGCACCCAAGTAGCCCTCGCCTTCTGTGGCTTAACAGGACGATTTTCTTCCTGTCGGACTTTCAGCTTCTTCTGCCGGCGGGGATAGTCTTGATCAACCACCGACTCTCGGACTTGTCGCCAGATTTTGTAAACTTTAGAAGATAGTCGTTGAGGGGACTGTTCCGGCTTCATTTCTGTGATAGTCTCCATCGGCGGCGGAGACCTTTTTAGTACGGCGGTAGGAGAGTTCCTGCGCACTTTTTTCAGCAATTCAAAGCTGTTCCCAGTTGGAACAGCAGCACTGACTTCCACCGTTGGAGCTGGTGGAGTTAGCCCAGAGGGGGAGCTGCCCCCAGCCTTCCTTACTCGACGCCAGTGGCGATGTCGAGCGTGTCGAGCTGTTGGGGTTGGTTCGGCGATGGGGATGGCTTTGTCTTTCCCCCTGTCTAGATGAGGCGCCGCTGATGCCAGCCTCTTGAAGACTGACGTCTTTTAAGTAGCGGTATCCAATCTGTCAAAGACAGACCTTCGAGCGAGAATGGGAGCCAGAATAGTCAGTCTTGTAAAGACCGACTCTTTGGCAGGAGAAGCCGTCTTAACGACTTCAGAAGCAGGGATGGCTATCTTCTTTAGGATAGCCACTTCAGGTATTATGGGCTACTTGGCAGGCCCTTCGGAGTTCAGGCTCAGTCTGGCGAAGACCGAGGAGTTGGAGCTGGACGACCCGCTGAGAGGGGCCGTAGTAGCAGCAAGCCGATCGAAGACCGACTTCTTGGGAGCTTCCGGTTCTGGCATAGGAGTGCTGAAGCTCGTTGGCGGGAGCATGGTCCCGAAAAACAATTCTGTAGTGGCTTGGGTGACCTGTTCCACCGGCATCGTGAACAGGGAAGCTGCCAGGGGCCCGTAAGCTATGCCCCCAGTTGAGGAAAAACGTGGGTTGCAGTTGCATGTGGAACACTTCGAGCAGGTGAACGCCATTGATCTTTGTTTTCTGCACCAAGCAAAATGCTAAATCTCAGTATCTCGAACCCAAGGGAAACCATTAGCAAACCGCGATTCGTTCGCGAACACGACACACGAAGTGTGGAGTGGAAAGAGTAAAAGGTCCCACCGGGCGTGCTAGAATCTGTTCCCCTCCGATAAACGCAGCGGAGACGCGACAAACGTCTAGCCTGAATTTCGGGGCAGATGCTAATTGGTGCTATCCGTCCACCTCTCCGAAGATGCCAAGTTGATTTATGGCACCATGCATCGAAGGTTTAAACGGATGCGGCCGATGTAACAGACTTCGTCAGATTCCCCCTCATTTGAGGGGTTTTTGATTGTGGGGACGCTCTTCCCTGTAGACGCAAGCCCCTGCAGTTAATTACGCTACCGCATCACGGTAACAACTTTCTCCTTCTCCAGATGGTCACTTCGCGTCGTGGGTGTTTGTTTTGTGTTTGGTTGCCCGTGAATTGTATACGGAGACTAATTTATGTTGTCGCCCGTAGGGCGTAGACTAGTCCAAATCCATATCTTTCTTAGATTTTGGTTTTGGGGGTTTAGGTTTAAGGATACGTTAGCCTTATTTGAGACTAAGATCAACTTAAACGTTTGTTAAGGATATATTAGTCTAATTTTAGACTAAGATCAACTTAATGGGACCGTTTAGATCCGACAAGAGCGCAATTGGGCTCTATTGTTTAGTTTAGGGACATTGCGGTCGATTAGTTTAAGGACATTACGGTCCATTGTTAGTTTAAGGACATCTCGGTCCATTGTTAGTTTAAAGACATCACGGTTGAGGTTAAGGACATCATAGTCCATGGGTTTAAGGATCCCACAGTCCGTTGTTAGTTTAAAGACATCACGGTCGAGGTTAAGGACATCATAGTCCGTGGATTTAAGGACTTCACAGTCCAATATTAGTTTTAAGACATCACGGTCGAGGTTAAGGACATCATAGTCTGTGGATTTAAGGACTCCACAGTCCGTTGTTAGTTTAAAGACATCACGATCGAGGTTAAGGACATCATAGTCCGTGGATTTAAGGACTTCACAGTCCAATATTAGTTTTAAGAGATCACGGTCGAGGTTAAGGACATCGTAGTCCATGGATTTAAGGACTCCACAGTCCGTTGTAATATGTGGTTGTCGAGACCTGTCACCTCTCTGACGATGTTGAAGGATTACAACGACAGATATCAGAGGAGTAAAGAGATGTACCCTCGAACCGATGTAAATTGGTTGAAAGAGCAGATGGGCTCAGTTCAATTTAAGTTGAGGACTTATGGCCAGAATTGGGCTAAGTCCAGCTAAAAATGTTTAACATTTTATTTTTGTTCTGGCCATTAGGCCTTTATTTAGGCTCTGCCCTTTTAATAATGCAAAGCATCGGGCTCTGACATTCTTTTGTCTTATGTTGAATGCATAGCATTCATCAGAACAGAGTGTGTTCTGACAGCGCGCCACGTGGCGCGTCAGGCACTTTGCGCCAGTCAAAAAGCGCATTGCGCTTCTGTTGGGTAGCGCACATGAAGAGGACACGTGTCGCGCTTAGCGCTAAGTGCTAGTTTGTTGGCGCATTGCGCTTTTAATTTATGAGAGCGCTGCGCTAGTTTGTGGGTGCACTGATCAGTCGAAAATACTGCATTTTTAACACGGCAATTTCCCTATCATTTGCACTCATTTAGAAGTGTTCGGCATTCATATTTCACATATTAGCAAATCAGTCTTTAAATATCAGATTACATGTGTTAGACTCTAAAACCGACATTTTTGAGGAAATTGTGTGTTTATCATGGCATCGCATCATCCCTGTATTGCGCAACAGTTGTGTCGAGATTTGTGTAGGAAATTGCAAGAGCAAAGCCAAAAGAGCTGATCAAAAATACGCCAACTCAATGATTTCAGATCTGGTAGCAATTCAAAAGGAAATATAAAAATCAACATATCAAAGAAAGGCCCATATTTCAGCCCAAAGCAGCACTAGAAATCCCAAGCCATGAAGCCCCCAAAGCGCCGCGGAACCGCGGCGGGAGCCGGCTTGCGCCGCGGAACCGCGGCGGTATTGCCACGTCAGCGCTAAATTTTCAGTGCACGATTTGTATCTCTGGGCCCACATTCCTTTATGATACTTCAAATTCCAGAAGGATCTCGAAGCTACTGCCAGATCAACAAAGATCATTAAGCAACCTAATCTTGATTAAGCTAATCAAGCTCCTAACTAACCTCATCTAGAAGCTTCTCCTCAACAAACTTTTGGAGGGAAATTCAAATTTGAAATCCTAGATCTAGGGTTTTGATGTCTATAAATAGGAGCCTAGATCTAAGGGTTGAGGTTGTTCTTTAGTTGTTCATTCTTTACCTCTATTCTCTTCATCTTCTTCCACAAGTCTAGTGACAAGACTTGTGCGAAACCCTAACCCTAATTCCACTCCAAATTCAAGATCCCGAGTACCAATCAAGCGAGAAGCCCTTCAACCTTTTATGAGCCGAGCCGATCTTCAATCGAGCAAGTGATCCAAGCCGATCCGCGACTCACGGAGACGAGCAAAGCCAAATCGACGATCGAGTTCTTCCTCTTATAGTTCTTGAGCGAATGTAATGAAATTGTTGATATAAATAAAAGGTGAAATTCTTTTATCTTGTTTTCTTTAAATTCTTGCATCATGATTCGATCTCAATTTGTAATTATAGTTCTTGTTGTGATGTTTGAGTAAAACTCCGCTCGTTAAGGAGTCGAAACGATCAATAAAATGATGATGTAACAAATCTTAAAACGATTCTTAAGTCCTACGGGTTTTGTAAACCCTAGCAAGTTCAAGAACCGATGACCTAGTTTCGTTGCGATACTTTCTTGATTGTGATCGCTCGAAATTAGGGATCTACGATTGTTTCTTGAATTTACTAGAGGCTAGCATGTGAATGATATCGACGAATGAACAAGGGATAAATAATGAAACCCTAGTTTCATGAGAAATCCCTAATTCTCGTCAATCATCATCGATCTAGTATCAATTCATCGAAGGATAAGAATACGTCATCTTGAGATTGCATCACATCTATAGATCCGATCGATTCCTACGAGCCTCATTTCGATTCTTGATATTTGGTTGGAAAAATCATCAAACTATCAATTCTTGATTCTATCTTTTTCTTGTTATTAGATCTATATTTTCTAATTCTTGAACTTCAAATATAAATCATGAATTGTTTTGTTTTCTTTTCTTTAAAGTTTCGACTCATCTAATTCAAAAGACGAACTATTACACTGTCCCTGTGGACGATCCGCACTCATTTACAATCTACAACTGACACCGTAGTTGATTGAGGTCAAATATAATTCTTTGATTGTGATTCTATACATTTTCTTAAACCGACACACAAAGAAACGATCAATCAAATGGCGCCGTTGCCGGGGACTATTTGATTTGATTTACACACATCAAGAATTTCATACAATCAAATGGCGCCGTTGCCGGGGATCGCGCGCTAATTCGTTTTATATTGAAATTTAAATTGAAAGATTTATTCCATTGTTATTTTGAGATCAAAATTCGCGCAAAAACCCTAAACGATTTGTTGTGGTTCATTGCAAGGAAATCTGGAGCTGTTGTGCAATTGAAGAAATTTTTTGGAATATACCAGAGAGCTAAGGGAGTCTACAGAAGCTCCCTGGTGAAATTTGGTGCAGTGTTCCCTTGAAACGACCGCGGAAGGGCGGCATTAGCCAGCAATTGCGGCGGGACCGCGACATCATTGAGGGATCTCTGTGAAATTTTTCTCTCAGGTACTTTCTTACCTTCTTCTCTCTCCTCTCTTTGCTCCAACTAACAAATTTCTGCAGGCTTCTTTGCAAATAATCGCAGCGCCGCAAAAGCAAAATTAAAATTGTGCGTGTTTTTTGTTTCTTGGTTGTTTGCATAATTAACACGGACATTAAGGGGCAAAGACCAAATCCAGATTAGGTGGGGAGTTCATTACCCTTCCTAAGCCCCGAAAACCGCAAAACTTGCATCCGCATTTACCCCAAATTAACTAAAATAGATCTAGAGATGACTCTAAGGACCGTCGCGCTCACTTAGGACAGAAGAAGGACGTGGGTAATTCATTGCTTATCCGCGTTTTCTTGTGGTGTCTAGGCAAGTGTGTCGAAGGCTAGTGGTTACTTAATTAGGCCCACTATTTACGTAGTGGAGAACCTCCCACTTACCTGGCACTTACCTGGCCACAGGAGAGACAAAGAGGCAGTGGAGGATTTTATCCTGCGTCTTGTCTTCTGGCAGTTAGGAGCGGTCTAGAGATCTGACCTAGGAGACCCCTAGAATTAGGGTTTTGTGTGCTGCATTTGTTGTGTCGCATCATATTTTCAAAAATCCGTCCCTTTTTCAAAGCAAACACCGCATTCATTCATTACCCCTAAATATAAGTCAACGCTGCCACTTGTACTAACCCTTTTTAGTACAAGATAGGCTGGACACGGGATTCTAGTGCCCGTTTAGTCCGCGCACCCTTTATCGACTCTGAAGTCGATATTTCTCCATTTACTTCTTCTTTACCCACCACCACACCCACATCGATGGATCCACCTCCATCAAACTTCTTTAACCCTAATCTGCCACCGTCCGTTGGTGCGCAGAATCCACCTCGCATCTCTCTCCAAGAGAGGTGCTATCCTACACGAGGCCCACTTTCCACTTGTCTTTCCATTCCACCAGCCAACGGGGAAAATTTTCAAATAAAACCCCAATACATCAACCTTCTACCAAAATTTCACGGTCTCGAGTCTGAGGACGCATACGTGTTTATCACGAAATTTGAAAATGTATGCGCAATGATGGGTACCTCACAGCTGTCTGTGGATGCTTTCCGTCTTCGTCTTCTCCCATTTACTTTGTGCGATTTAGCCGAGAAGTGGCTATATAACACTACCGCACATTCCATTTCAAATTGGGACGAATTCGTCAAAGCATTCCTTAAGAAATTCTACCCACATCAAAAGACAGCTCGAGTCCGTAGCGAAATCTATCAATTCACCCAGCTTCCAAATAAAACATTTTCAAAATGTCTTGAACGTTTCAAGGATCTGTTAGTCCAATGTCCACATCACGGCATCCCGAGATGGGAACTGTGCCGAATCATTTATGAGGGCATTAATCCTAACACGAGACAGACCCTTGAATCCATGTGTCAAGGCAACTTCATGACCAAAAATGATAGGGAAGCCTGGAATTTTCTAGAAGATTTCGCTGAAAGATCTTTACAGTGGGAGGGTGTGAGTCAATCATCTAGGGATGACAATGATATTTCCATAGGAATTAGAGATGAAATTTCAGCTTTACACAAGAAATTTGACGCTATGGAAAACAAATTTTTAGCTGCCGCCCTAAGTCAAATGTCACTCTCCAAAACTGTATGTGGATGCTGTTCTGATCCTTCTCACTTGACGGAAGAATGTCCGTTTCAAGGTCATGAGCATACCAATGCCGCATTTCAAAGACCTAGAAACGATCCTTATTCTTCCACATATAATCATGGTTGGATGAATCACCCTAACTTTGCTTGGAACCAATCACAATCTCAAAATACGGTTCCAACCCAAAACAATTTCCAAAGGGTCCTTCCACCACAACAGCAACCACCACTTCAATTGAGTCAGTACCCCTTTCAAGCACAAAATTTCCAAAATCCGGTCAACACACCCGCACCATCTAGTCCTTTGCAGTTGACCGGGACTGATGAATCCTCTTCATTCATAAACTTGCTTCTAACAAATCTCATGCAAGTACCGGCTGAAATAAAGTCTTCTGTCGATAAAATTGAGAAAAACTCTGCGTCCCAAAGCGAGAGTATTAAATCGATGGAAGAAGAAATTGCACGATTAAAAGCCGAAATGAGTGCAAGAGAGAAAGGGAAACTTCCAGCTCAACCTTTACCCAATCCTGGCTATTCACATCATGTGGATGCAATCACGTTGAGATCTGAAAGAGTGCTTGACACTCACGTTGGGGAAGAGTTTGATGATTCTGATAAATCAATCAATAACACCCCGACTGAGACCTTTCCTCACACACACACTTCTAGTTCTGATCCTTGTTCTTCTACCACACACCCTTCTCCCGAGCCTATTCTTCGTTTCCTAAAAGGCTCGCCACTTCAGCCCATTTCTTATACCCCTCCACAGACGATCCCCAACTTTATTTTGGGATCGAGTCCACACATACTTCCTTCTCCTATGATGGACCCAGCGCTTATTGCTAAAGCACCTTATCCTAATCGGTTAAGGGCTAACACACCGAGTCCGCATATGGAGAAGATTATGGACATTTTAAGCAAGTTAACATCAACATCCCTCTCCTAGATGCTATCCAACAAGTTCCGTCCTATGCGAAAACTCTTAAGAACTTGTGCACTAGGAAGAGGAAGACTCAAGTGCCCAAGAAGATATTCATGGCAAAAACAGTAGACACAGCTTTCCCCCAACAATTACCGAGGAAACGTAAGGATCCTGGATATCCTACGATTTCCATTTCTATCGGGGAAAAACACATTAACCGTGCTCTACTATGTTGGAGATAGTGCCCTCAGAGTCAATTATTGGATCACAGGCACGTGATTGCAATGATTGAGGGAGGACCTATCCCGGTAGGACAATCTTACTCGAGATGATAGTATGCTATCTGGTTTACCTTTATCATCGTGTACTGTTTTAGGTGACCTTACGAGTCGCTATTGCACGTTGATAGACCCCCTAGGATTCTTGCTTGACTACCAACAGTATGAGGGCGATCATATAAGTGGGAGCTGGGGTCTATAAGCACATCCTAAAATGGTCCCTAGTCGTAGGAGTTTCGAGACAGGGCATCGATACTCCATTAGTAGACTAGTGTATACAGTCGACACCCCGACGAGGGGCGGTGGCCGGTCTCACAAGCCACTGGTGTCAGTTGGTTCACCTAAGATGTATACAGGTGCTCATTGGGTTATGAGTACACCGGACAGGACTCGCCGGGAACCTGCTAGTTGGGATTATACCAGACGTCAGATAGCAGTTCCCTGGTGACATGTGTACAGGTTAGTTCATCGACCTGAGATCGTCATTTGTCTCGTGTGAGTTCCCACTGTACTTTGATTACTACCCTACCACGGCTCAAAGGAGTCGTGCAAACAGGTTTTAGTTGGGTACAGTCCCGAGCCACATGGAGGCAGTGAGCGGATCTTCAGGGGTTCGTCTCTCCCGGTTTGGGGGTGAGGTCGTGCTGTGTCTAGGAGAGCCAGAACATGAAAAGTCCTTGGCCAAGGCAGGAGATTTGCTGGTAGGTATTCCAGTAGTATCTCAGGGTGTTCTGGGCTACACTCCGACACGACTTGTACCGCTTTTGGGGGTCTGACTTTTACCAACCCCCTAGGCCCGCCATGCGATACTCATAGACGAACGGACCGGACTGTACGGATATTGTCACTGACAGGCTCAGTTGGGTGTCGGGGTGAGCTTCCTCATCGACGTCCCATTTGGTCAATAGCTGGTGGCCCGTCACGTATTGGCTTATACCTCTGACGTGCTAGTGGTTAAATCCACAGCCATAATATTGACGAGTCTTTAGAGTCCACCACACTTACAGTTACTCAAGCTTTCGGGCGAAACGCTGTAGAGGCCGTATGGAGATATGGCAGGGTTCGATCAGATACGTGCGGTATTGCACGGATCGTGATCGGACGGTTTGTACTAGCCGGCTTTGGCTTAAGCCGGATACTAGTATTAGATAGTGTAGTTTTGTCTCTTTGCATTTGTGTTCAGTGGGAATACAAATGCGGGCATGTATTTGCAGTAGCGGGGTTTTCCTGTAATTTATTACGGGATCGATTTTCTGAAGTTGCCAGTTTGCATTCCGTTCCGGCCGGTTTTCCTTTGTTCCTTCTCGGCCGGACTTTTATGGTGGAGGGGTTAATTGCAAGTTTGCAATTAACTTGTTTATGGAGGGCTTTCTTGTAAAATAGTTTCATCATGATTAGATTCTATTTTGGTCCTATCTTTGCATTTATTGTGATGTTGGTGAATGGATTGATATGAGAAATTGATTTGATCTACTCTCTTTTATTTATCATTTTTCCTTTCTCTCCATCATGCAAAAAGATTCCATTATCATTTTCCCCACTTGTTTTCTATTGGGGCCGGCCACTGTTCCTGCAGTGAGAGAGAGAGGTTTAATTTGTGCAAAGGAAAATTCTTTACATGCTAATTTGGTGGACCCCTCTTTGTAGTGTGTGTGTGTGTGTGCTGTTGTTTTAAAAAGATTAATTTCCTTTGCATGGTTTGATATATGAATGGAACTCCACTCACAAAATTTCGAGAGAGGCAAAAAGACTTTGGCCGAGCTCTTTTCTTTCCATTGCAAGCTCCAATTTATCAATGAAGCCTCCATGAAATTCTTGTGCAAAATTCCTCCAAAATGGCAACCTCTTAAACTCCAAAAAGACAACTATTCTACACTATTCTACAGCATCCCTTGGACGCGTCGGCTAGCCAACTTCGCGCCCGAGTTGCCTCGGTCAAGAGACGGGAGCCCGTAAAAGATTCCGGCTACGTGGTGCCCTTTCCGACGAGCGAGGAGGTGACGGAGATTCCGCAGGAGATCGGAGTGGAGACGAAGACCGAAGGACACGGATCGCTTGGTATACTTCTCTACCCGTACATTTATTTGCTAGCTAGCTAGGTTAATGGCCCGATCCGGGTAAAAGGTCCGCGGTGGTGCCGTTTTGCAAAGTTCGCAAAGTTTTTGTTTTCCGCGTTTCCGGCGTCGGATCGACGGCCGGGGCGCCCCCGCGGGCTTACATACTAGACCTTGGCGCTAGTGTTAACTTGCTTCCATACTCAGTTTATGAGCAACTAGGGATCGAAGAGTTGAAACCAGCCCATTGCACTCTCCAGATGGCTGACCGATCTATCACCAAACCTAGGGGTGAACTGGAGGATGTGTTAATAAAAATCGGGGAATTTATCTTCCCTGTAGACTTTATTGTAATTGATTCACAGCCTGTAGCGAACTCACGGAATCAAATTCCGGTGATTTTAGGTCGCCCCTTTTTGGCCACTTCCAATGCTATTATCAACTGTCGTAACGGTTCTATGACCCTATCTTTCAGGAATAGGTCAATAGAGCTGAACATTTACAAGTTGGGAAGTGTACCCTCCGAACCTACTGCTTAGGTCTGTTCTATCGACTTAATGGATGTCGACAGCAGCGAATTTGATGATCCTCCTGATATCGATCTTGACTCTTTTCATACGTTATTGTTTGACCCAACTATATATCATACACATACGGACTCTTTCACCGAGATGTCCGGGTCAACAATTAGCACTGATTATGAACTGTTCTTAGAGTCTGAAGATCACCCCGCACTTTGTGATGACATTATTCATCGGGGTATAAATGGAACTTTTGAGGAAATCTTCGCTGAAGAACTCGTATTTTTAAATGACACGGGTGTTGAGATGAATCATCTCCCAATCAATGAAATTGAACCTCCACCCCTTCTTCTGAACTGTAAAAAGAATGCGAGTAATCCATCACATACACTGCATCGTCTCTCCAAAATGAGACACACACACATTCTATTCCACCACTTAACCTTTCCCCACTTCTTCTTCCACCAACCAGAGCACTGCATTGATAAAATTTTTGAATGGTTGGTGTTAACATTCGGTCTTTGCAAAGCTTGGCATCGACCAATGATTTTTTTTGACCCCCTCATGTGATTTTCAAAGATTAACATTGCATAACTCAAGTTTGGGGGGGCATTTTTTCTGGCTCTTGAAAAAGAAAATTTTTACAAAATGATGAGCCAAAAATAAGTTTGGGAGAGGATCTTCACTTAAATATTTTACCCCCACTAATAAATTCCTCCCAAGCTTACAGGTTTTTCGAGATTTAGCAGATGGCAACAGTAAGGACACCGTTGAAAACAAGTTTGGGGGAGGTTTGTGCTTATTTTTTGCATCATACTCTGCATAAGCACAAAAAATTTCTTTAAAAACTTATAAAAATTTAAAAATTTCAAAACCTATAAAAATTTAAAATTTTCAAAATATAAAAATATTATAACATTTAAACATGTTTTGTACATAAATAAGATAATGAAAGTATAGATAGTGAAAAATTGCATCCATGAGATTAGAAAAAATTTAAGAAAACCAAGAAAATTAGAAGTTTTCTTATACGAACTAGTAATAAGTAGTTATGAGCCGTTGTCCCAAGGGTTAGTAAGATGAAAGACGTCACTAATCTGAGGATAAAAATAAGTCTGAAAAATAGTTTCTATTCTGAAGCCAAACATTTTGAACGTTGATACCCTGCTATTCGCACTTACACACGTCTTAAAGCCTGGGATAGCAGAGGATACCTTGAAATGCTCTTGTCTTAAAGCCAAAAGTATGAAGGAAATAAAAAAAATATATGAAGAAAATATAAAGTGGTGAGAAAAATGGACACTGGTTTTGTTATCGCCGAGGGCAATAAAAAAATTATAGCGAGGGTGCTTCTTCACCTAGTGCCCTAAGGCCAACTGGTCTGGGAGTCACTGCTATGCCTGAGGTGGTGCAAGACGAGAAAAATACACCAAGTAAGCAAGCACAGGAGTAATCGGTCGGTTAGTACCTCAAGAAGTATTAACGGCCGCATGAAAGTGTGTGAGCAATCTCATCTAAATATTCATTAATTAAAAAGTACTGAGGCTGATGGGCAAGAGTATGATAGCTTGAATTGAATTCTCCGGGTGTAGGGATGTTCTTTACACACACGCAGGGTTATATGATCGATGTTTGGAAGAAAGATAGGAATGAAAAATAAGACGATGTTTTATTGAGGAAAGACGTGATTTCTAACATCTTTTCATGACCATTAAGATAGGGCTCATGACAACCGAAAAGCTAGCTTAGTTGGAAACCCTAATTTTCAAGCCTTTTCTTTTACAATTCTTTTCTTTAAATATAATATTCATGATCTTCCTTTTATTATTGGATTTTGTGGGTGCAATCCGCTAAAAACCCCCAGGAGACAACACTCCTCCTAGTAGGGACACCTAGAGGTTTAAAGGCTTGTTGCACATGCTCAGTGTAATCGTGTTGCCTACGAAAGTGTGCTAGTTAGTTTTTCTCTTTCTTTATTTTCTCCTTCTCTTTTCAATAAAATAGTTCGCTCGAGACGATCGAAAATAAGTTTGGGGGAATTTGATCAGTCGAAACTACTGCATTTTTAACACGGCAATTTCCCTATCATTTGCACTCATTTAGAAGTGTTCGGCATTCATATTTCACATATTAGCAAATCAGTCGTTAAATATCAGATTGCATGTGTTAGACTCTAAAACCGACATTTCTGAGGAAATTGTGTGTTTATCATGGCATCGCATCATCCCTGTATTGCGCAACACTTGTGTCGAGATTTGTGCAGGAAATTGCAGGAGCAAAGCCAAAAGAGCTGATCAAAAATACGCCAACTCAATGATTTCAGATCTGGTAGCAATTCAAAAGAAAATATAAAAATCAACATATCAAAGAAAGGCCCATATTTCAGCCCAAAGCAGCACTAGAAATCCCAAGCCATGAAGCCCCCAAAGCGCCGCGGAACCGCGGCGGGAGCCGGCTTGCGCCGCGGTTCCGCGGCGGTATTGCCACGTCAACGCTAAATTTTCAGTGCACAATTTGTATCTCTGGGCCCACATTCCTTTATGATACTTCAAATTCCAGAAGGATCTCGAAGCTACTGCCAGATCAGCAAAGATCATTAAGCAACCTAATCTTGATTAAGCTAATCAAGCTCCTAACTAACCTCATCTAGAAGCTTCTCCTCAACAAACTTTTGGAGGGAAATTCAAATTTGAAATCCTAGATCTAGGGTTTTGATGTCTATAAATAGGAGCCTAGATCTAAAGGTTGAGGTTGTTCTTTAGTTGTTCATTCTTTACCTCTACTCTCTTCATCTTCTTCCACAAGTCTAGTGACAAGACTTGTGCGAAACCCTAACCCTAATTTCACTCCAAATTCAAGATCTCGAGTACCAATCAAGCGAGAAGCCCTTCAACCTTTTATGAGCCGAGCCGATCTTCAATCGAGCAAGTGATCCAAGCCGATCCGCGACTCACGGAGACGAGCAAAGCCAAATCGACGATCGAGTTCTTCCTCTTGTAGTTCTTGAGCGAATGTAATGAAATTGTTGATATAAATAAAAGGTGAAATTCTTTTATCTTGTTTTCTTTAAATTCTTGCATCATGATTCGATCTCAATTTGTAATTGTAGTTCTTGTTGTGATGTTTGAATAAAACTCCGCTCGTTAAGGAGTCGAGACGATCAATAGAATGATGATGTAACAAATCTTAAAACGATTCTTAAGTTCTACGGGTTTTGTAAACCCTAGCAAGTTCAAGAACCGATGACCTAGTTTCGTTGCGATGCTTTATTGATTGTGATCGCTCGAAATTAGGGATCTACGATTGTTTCTTGAATTTACTAGAGGCTTGCATGTGAATGATATCGACGAATGAACAAGGGATAAATGATGAAACCCTAGTTTCACGAGAAATCCCTAATTCTCGTCGATCATCATCGATCTAGTATCAATTCATCGAAGGATAAGAATACGTCATCTTGAGATTGCATCACATCTATAGATCCGATCGATTCCTACGAGCCTCATTTCGATTTTTGATATTTGGTTGAAAAAATCATCAAACTATCAATTCTTGATTCTATCTTT
This sequence comes from Agapanthus africanus, assembly GCA_030015575.1. NCBI lineage: Eukaryota > Viridiplantae > Streptophyta > Magnoliopsida > Asparagales > Amaryllidaceae > Agapanthus > Agapanthus africanus. The sequence continues at coordinate 111,788,794 of JASDDO010000008.1, read as the reverse complement.
TTCTTGTTATTAGATCTATATTTTCTAATTCTTGAACTTCAAATATAAATCATGAATTGTTTTGTTTTCTTTTCTTTAAAGTTTCGACTCATCTAATTCAAAAGACGAACTATTACACTGTCCCTATGGACGATCCGCACTCATTTACAATCTACAACTGACACCGTAGTTGATTGCGGTCAAATATAATTCTTTGATTGTGATTCTATACATTTTCTTAAACCGACACACAAAGAAATGATCAATCAAATGGCGCAGTTTCCGGGGACTATTTGATTTGATTTACACACATCAAGAATTTCATACAATCATGCACCAGTGAGCGACACGTGGCGCGCTTGGCGCTGAGCACCAGCCCAAGAGCGCAGTGCGCTGTTTCAGAAGCGCAAACCACAAATTGTGTCTCTGATTGACACGTGGCAAGTTTGGGCGGTGAGCTCCGATCCAATGAGCGCAAGGGCGCAATTTATGAGTGCAAGGCACTTTTCAGTAGCGCAAAGCGTATCTGATCAAATTTTAAGATCAAAGAACAAGTTTATGTTCTTCAAAGGAGGCTTTGCCTCAAGATCAAAGAACAAAAGTTCTTGTTTTTATAAAAGACTCTGCCTTTATAGATCAAAAGATCTGTGAGTGTAGTATTTTACTTCTTTTTTATTTTTTTATGGTTAGATTTTTTTGATCTTTTCTTTTAAATCAAAAGACCTTGGTCTTTTTATAGATCTAAGATCTTTTTAGAAGATGGTTCTTCTTTTTATGAGATGGATTCATCTCTGTTATTCAAGAACATAGTTCTTTACCTTTAAGATGAAGAAAAATCTCATTTTTCCTAAGAGCTTGCTCTTTTTTTTTGCAGAGGGTTTTTTCTCTCTCTTTCTGTATATCTGAGATTTGAAGTCTGGGGGCGTTTATATAGGGCCAATTGATTTTTTAAATCAGTTTTGAGAGATCTTTCTCTGATTGATTTGGGAATATTTCCCACCGTTGGATATTTGATCCTAAGGCTTCTGTTTTACAGAAGATAATCTTCTTATTTTAATAAGATTGGAAAGATCTTTCCATAACAGAATTTTAGTTCTGATTAATTAATAATTTATTATTAGCAGATCTTTAGATCTGACGGCGGGGGAATTTTAATTCCAGTGCTGGCGCACTTTGCGCTAGAGCACCTACGTTCGACACATGGCGCACAGCGCAGAGCGCAGCGCAACCGCGCTAGCGCACGTGTGTTTGACACGTGGCGCGCAGCGCAGAGCGCAGCACAACGGCGCTAGCGCACCTGTGTCTGACACGTAGCGCGCACCTGTGTCTGACACGTGGCGGTTACTCCTATTTCATCACTTTTACTAATGATTTCTCAAGATATGGACATGTATTCTTAATGAAATATAAATCCAAGACCTTCGAGAAATTCAAGGAGTATAAAAATGAAGTGGAGAAACAAACAGGTAAAAGTATCAATATACTTCGATCTGATCGGGGTGGAGAATACTTAAGTACCACTTTCCTTGAATGTTTAAAAGAGAATGGAATTCTCTCTCAGATTACTCCTCCGTATACACCTCAGCATAATGGTGTATTAGAGAGAAGGAACCACACGCTAATCGATATGGTGCGTTCCATGATGAGTAGTGCTGAGTTGTCACTTTCCTTGTAACACCCAAGTTCATTTATACCAGTTCTAGTTCAAATATTTCTTTATTTATTGTATTTTCCTGATTTACTGTGTTTTGGGTGCGAATAGTGTTTTGACAACTGTATTTACATCCTACCTGACCTGCATGTTTGAAAACTGTCTTGATTCATATTTATGATCTACCCTGACTTGTCGCGTGGACTCATGCACTTTTATTTATACATCCTACATACCGCCATTTATCTGGCATCTGAATTTTAAGTATAACATTTAAAGTCACATAAAATATTTAAAAAATATATTGCATGGCTTACATGATACCCCTGACCCTGTGGTAGCATTCGCGCATCTTGTTCTCGTCCCGTTCAGTGAAACAGACTTGTTTGGATGGCTACGCGCACGTACGTGCATCCGTTCTTGGGGGTATGCATTTTTGTTACCCGGGTATCCAATTTTAATTTTGGTCGACATGTATATTTTTCATATTTTGAAGCTAAATTTTTACACCCGACCCGGGCATGTTTTGGACTAAGTTTGTATTTACCAGAATGTCAAATATTTTATTAATATAATATTTAGTATACTGCTACAGTTTAAATTTAATTAACTAAAATATATTTTTAAAATTTAAATCCTAACTAAAAACAAATTTCTCTCTCCTCTCGCACTCTCTCTCTCTCCTCTCGATCTCTCTCCTCTCGCTGGCTCTCTCTCTCTTTCTCTCTTTATTTCTCCTCTCGCGTTCTCTCTCTCTCTCATCAGCATCTTCTTCTTCTTTTCTTTTTCACTTTTCCTCACCGCCTCGTACACGCCCGTGCCCGAGCCTCTACCCTCGTTGACCACCCCCTCATCCTCGCGGCCACCATTGTCGACACCTTCCTCCTCTCCACTTCCCTAATCAACCCCGACCTCCTTGCACACCACAACCACCCCGTGTAATCCCCGTCGACACTGCGACCCATCGCCGGCACCCTCACGCGGTGACCCCTCGTCATTTTCATCCATTCCTCTCTCTCTCTCTCTTCTTGACATCAACCTCATCTCTATCACCTCTCTCTCCTCCCATCCCCGATGAACCCACAACCCCACATCCTATCACCGAACACCCGCACACCAGAACCCAAACCTCGCCGGAAAACCCAAGAGACCTCGTCATCACCCCCTCGCACCCTTCTCTGACCCTAGAGCCAAACACCAGAGCACCAAACCCCAGTTCGTCTCCTTCTTCTTCTTCTTCTTTTCTCTTTCTTGATTCGTGTGTTTTCCGGTGATCGCCGGAGCCATGCCACTGCCGACGATCCGAGTAATCCAGTGGATGCCCCCTACCTGTGTGGTCACCCTCTTGCCTTGCCTGGACCCGTCCCACTTGCCGTGTGTGCGTTGTGACGATTTACCGACGTCGGACATGCCGTGCATATCCGTCGTGTGATCCGATCGAGGCAAGTTAATCTTGCTACATGCTATACTACTATATTCTATATTCATTTGAATAATAACATCACATAATGATTAGTTATGCATCCCACATTATCATTTTTGCATGCTTCACCGTTTTCGGATATCCGTGTGCATCCGTGCAAGTTATTTCATATCTAGTGCCTGTAAATTTATCTTGATATATGCTAGACTACAATATACTGCACGCAATTGAATATTTACATTTCATATTGTTTAGTTGTACATCCCGCAATTACCAGTTTATCATTTAACTATTATGCGACGTCCGTACACATCAATATCATTATTTACATATCTAGTCGCATGCTAATTCATCTTGCTACATGCTAGGTATAGTATTATGCATCCCTAGGAGTAAAATGTTACCCGTTTATCACATTATACATCCATACTAAAAGTTTTACCGTTTTCGGATACACGTTTACATCCATATCATTTAATATACATATAGCTGCATCTATAGATCCCATTATTACATATTATTGTTATATTAACACCCCATGATAGATAATGTGCATCTCATTTAGTATTGGAACTATAAATGTAACCCTAGTCGATAATTATGCATCCATACCATTGATTCTTTATCTATTTGCATACCATGTCATATTATTTCATTTTACTGTTACATTAGTATCCCATACTTGATCTTGTGCATCCTATATAGTCATGATGTAATCCCTGATAAATATTTATGCATCCATGCTTTATTTGTGCACCCGTACCTGTTACAGTTTTATTATGAGCATCCGCTTGATACCTGTGCATTACTTGACATGACTTGATACATGTACATTACTTGACATGACCTGATACACCACTACTTGACATGACCTGATACATGTACACTGCTTGACATGACCTGATATATCACTACTTGATGTGTTACTTGTTCCTGTTTCTAATGCCGACAATCCTGACATGTTGTCCCGATGGACATATCCTGTTGTCTGTATAGACAAACCTTTTCCTGCTTGATTCTATGTTGGCATTAGCTTCAGATTTATCAATACCTGACTTGAACACATATTTTGGGGGTATGGGGAAATAAGGAATGTAACCGAACGTAACTCAAAGGTCTATCATATTGTTTGCCGTTTTTCCGGGCATTACGGAATACCTATTGTTTGTCGTTTTTCCCAGAGTTACGGAATACCTATTGTTTGACGGTTTTCCGGGCATTACGAAATAATCACCGATGGGTTACGATAAGGATTACATTAATTGATTTCGAAGACTTTAGAATAGATAACACAGTAGCATAGTTTAGATTGATCATTGCACGTCACTTATACTGATATACTTCACTGTTATATTCCTGTTGACTTGTTACTGTTCATACTCATGCCTGCATGTCCTACTACCCCTTGATTATATTATTATTGATATTACGACGCACTGACGTCTGGGTTTTGCATGGTCCAGATCCGCTACCCTTGTCGTAGGCCGAGCAAGATTGCTTCAGTCGACAGGCCGAGCAGTGAGGACCTGTTAGTATTCTAGTGTAGTCTCCTTTCAGCATTTTCATTCCTGATGTGAGCCCGTATTTAGGACGTACATTCCAGATTTTTATTGTTTATTGGATCTATTGCTTCCGCATATTATTTGTTGACTCGTTTATTCTGGCTTATGGACATGTACTAGATAGTTTATTTTATTTCTACTGTTCTTGATATCTTCTAGACAGCCGTAATGTGACTGTGGATGGATGTTTCCTAACCACAGGTAGCATGGTTGGCTTTGTCACGTGCCGATCTTAGTGCATTCTAGGAAGCGGTGTGTGACAGGGTTTGTTTGGTATCAGAGCCATAGGATTTAGGTTAATCGGGTTTGATTCTTTTTGTTATTGGGTATTGGACCCAATACACGAATCAGAATACTCGTAATTAGGAACATGTCATGCCACCTTGTTATCATGATTCTTGAATCATATCTTTCTCTTGACCCTTGTCTTGACGATATGCAAACAACTTTGCATCTCGGCTTGAAATCCTTTTGTTCCTTATTGTTTCTCCCGTCCTATTCCTTTGATTCTGATACTTGGATTTGGGCGACTTGAACGGAGTTATGTGATTGTAACTATGAACTGCAGCATGGTTACAATACGGTACTCTATTTAAGTAACTTGGAGTCCTGGTCTTGATTCATTTTCTTGTTCCATGGTCGTTTTATTACCTTGGTTCTCCCAGTTTCCTTGCGTACCAGTTCATGTTTTGCAGATTTCTTGGTGATCGATACCGGCAGTTATGATATTGTCTTGGGAATGGATTTTCTCGGCACTTTTCACGCTCACATTAATTGTAGGGCAAAGAAAGTGATTTTCCAGATTCCCGGACATCCGGAGTTTGTTTTTGCGGGAGGAAGCAGTTCTGTTGGGCCAGTCAAGTTTAGGGCTAGGCCGACAAACAGTGTTCTTTCGTCGATGGAAGTTGATAAGGAGGAAGCGCCGGCTGTAATTCGAGAGTTCATGGACGTATTCGAGGACATCTCGGATTTACCGCCAAAACGAGATGTGGAGTTCGCGATTGATCTTGTTCCTTGTGCAGCGCCAATCTCAAAGGCGTACTATCCAGTGGCACCAGTGGAGTTGGAAGAAATAAAGAAGCAGGTTACCTAATTGCTAGAGAAGGGTTGGATTCACAGCAGCAATTCACCCTGGGGAGCTCCAGTTCTTCTAGTCAAGAAGAAAGATGGCACAAGGAGGATGTGCATCGATTATCGAGAATTAAACCGGGTGACTATTAAGAACAAGTACCCGATCCCTCGCATTGGCGAATTATTCGAGCAATATAGTGGCACGAGGGTATTCTTGAAGCTGGATTTACGATCCGGATATCATTAAGTTTGAGTTAAATCAGAGGATATTTGCAAGACTGCGTTCCGAACTCGGTATGGACATTACGAGTATTTAGTGATGCATTCGGAGTCACGAATGCACCGGCGATATTTATGGACTTGATGAACCGAATCTTTTCACCGTTCTTGGACCAGTTTATAGTGGTGTTCATCGATGATATTCTGGTCTACTCGAAGAGCATTGAAGAGCATGTGAAATACTTGAAGATCGCACTGTAGACGTTGAGACAAGAAAAATTATATGCAAAGATGAGCAAGTGCGAGTTTTAGCTTGAAGAAGTGAAGTTTTTGGGGCATGTCGTCTCCGGAGATGAAATCGTCGTTGATCCCGAGAAGATTGCAGTAGTTCAAGATTGGCCGATTCCGAAGAATGTAGCAGAGATCAGAAGTTTCCTTGGACTTGCCGGATATTATAGAAGATTCGTGGAGAATTTTGCCCGTTTGGCTGAGCTTTTGACCAAGCTTACGTGCAAGGAAGTACCGTTTATATGGACGGATAAGTGTGCGTCAGCTTTTGAGGCGTTGAAGCAGAGATTGATAACCGCTCCTATTTTGACCGTACCAGACAGTTCCGGAGAATTGGTGATTCACAGCGACGCATCTGGGAAAGGTTTGGGATGTGTTTTGATGTAGCATGGGAAGGTTATAGCTTACGCGTCGAGACAGTTGAAGATCCATGAGAAGAATTACCCAACTCATGATTTGGAGCTTGCAGCAGTGATTTTCGCTTTGAAGATTTGGAGACACTACTTATTGGGCAAAAGAGTCGAAGTATTCACCGATCACAAAAGCCTAAATTATGTGTTCAAGCAGAAAGAGCTTAACATGAGGCAGCGTAGATGGTTGGAGCTGATGGCTGACTATGATCTTGATCTTAAGTACCATCCGGGGAAAGTTAATGTTGTGCCGGATGCGCTTAGTCAGTTGCCAGCAATTCAGATGTTGACAGCAAAGAAGGAGATTATCGATGATTTTCGGAGATTCGAGTTGGAGATTGCACTACCGCATTCTTCGGGACAGTTGATGCAGCTGCAAGTACGGTGTAACGTCTTCAAAATAATAAAATATGATTTTTAGGAAATTTTATAATTTAATATTATTTTAATGAATATTTTAATATTCTGGTATAATTAAATACAAATAAATGGGGAAAAATTATGGAAAATTCTAAAATAAGGTATTTTAAGGAATTGCCTCGTTTTCTGTGCATGGCCCCATTTCCTCTAGTATTGACCCTGGGTACTTCTAGTTTTGACTGATTCCATCTAGGGTGAAATCTGGGTTGATTTTCCTATGTTGGTGTATGTTATACGACTTGATTTAGCATGGATTTTGGTATTTGGTGATTCATTCCTGTCGGATGGCGTTTGGACGTCAACGACAAGTGGATATTGATTGTGTTTACATGCGAGTCGATAGGTTTTTACCTATGCGGGTAGCGTGTGCTATTTTGGTTTCCGATGTGATTTTCATGTGCTTTAGCGTTGTGATATACTTGTAGGTACCCTACGAGATGTTGAGGCAAAGAAGATGAAGATGGCGACATCGGCACCGACACATGAGAAGCAAGGTGAGTAGATTTATATCTACGGGGAGAAGTCGGGTGGATGGCGTATAGCACCCCCGCAGTCCGTGGTGATGTATACGAATACGTATACACACGAATATTTTTTATGTGTTGTTTAGGGTTATTGATGGTAATAATGATATTTTGATGATAAGAATATATTGGTTTAGTATAGTGCGAACCCTAGAGTAGTGGTTGCACTCACACATACATTCACACACATACTTGCATTCATTCTTTCATTTATTAGAGTGCATATGATGGTGCGTATATCTACACATGGGTATGGGACTATGTGTTTATATACGGGATTTGAGGATGATACGTGGTTTGAGATGATACTTGATGTGAGGCCGTGAGATCGGCGATGTGACATAGCTTGTCTTCGAGGTGCGATATGATAGTTTTAGCGGGCCTTTGGACATGTGCTTTACCCGCATTCATATTTTTATAGATGGTATCGATTTGTACTAGACTTAGAGTAGTACCCCAGATTATGCAATCTGATGATAGTGATACCTGATATGTGATGAGGTACTGTGATATTGACCCCTACCCAGCTATTGGGATGCCGTACGACGATCTACCGTACGAGCCGATATTGATGATAGATCCGCACTCATGACTCGAGAATATCTTACGATATGTTATTGAGGCGGGATCACCGACTATCATATCTATATATATTGACTCAGATTAGGTGGTTTCTTACCCCTCCTGTCTAGATTACTTAGTAGACATTAGACTGGACCGAGTCATACCTATTTCAAACTGACGAATCGAGGATATTTTAAAGATAGGCAGAAGGGTCATACGGATATTTTCAAATGATGTATCTTTTCTTAAAACACCGTAGCCCTTGTTTTTCCAAAAGCCCTGATTCGTCTTATTTCAAATGGCACCCCTGCATGACTTGTACAGATTGGTGTAGATTCTTTACTTCTGCGTTGATTATTCGATTCCGCATATTCATGCTATTTGCATTGCATCGCTTGTACTGTGGTTATATTTCAGTCATGCTGCTAGGACACCAGCACCATTATCGATGATGCATATGTTCCACGTACACTTGTTGCCGGCTCACACACTCATCATTGATAATTGCCATGTCACTACACTGTAGTACTATTGCATTCAGTATATGATCCTTGCATGACATGATGATATGCATACCTTCCTTTACATGTCGCATACTTCATGCTTTTGATTATACGCATTGAGATATGTTGTTTCTATGATATTTCTGGATTTGGGAACCGAGAGTGTTTCAAAAGAGAATATGTCATTGCTTTAAAAACCCGGTTACCCTTGATATGATATTTCAGTGCGTCCACCATGTGTTTTCTCGGTGCTGAGAGCGACATGTGAAACCCGAATCGAGGAGTGGATGAGCCGATTGCGGGTACATGGTGGACCCGGTATGGTTCCCCTCGGCAAGATGATCGATGAGCTTTGCCGATTGAGCCTGGAGGCGGGCGAGTACCTACCGGTGATTGGTTGGACCTGGCGGTTATCCGGAGGATACTGACCAGAGTCGATGGATAGATTTGGGCGCCCTGCCGGGGCCGAGGGCCAATACCGCAGACAGAGCCCGCGGGCCGATCCGGACTGACGGAGCCCGATATATGAGGATTTACGTGCCGATGCTGGGCACAGTTTTCATGATGTTTTCGAGTGTCGATGCTGGGCACTCCGGTTCCATGATTTTGACGTGTCGCGAGGGACACGGGTGGGTTATATCCTCATATTTCCATGCACAGGTTTCATGATATTTACTTGCATGATGGTTATTGTCATTGGGTGACGAGTGGACGGGATCCACGTGTGTGCAGATTTGATTACATTGATCATACCTCATATTCATGACATGCTATTACCTGAGGCACTAGCACGAGCACTTGGCACTACACTCATGTATAGAGATTACATTGCCAGTTTAGCATGCTTCAGCTTTATTCATATTGAGGTTTATTTATATCTGATCGTATTGACCTAGGATGGGTCATGCATTCGATCTCTGCTTGTAGATATTTTCTATTCACGAGTTGGCAACTCACCCCCATTGTGCCCCAGTCCTTGCAGGTTTTTGCCGTACAGATTCCATAGCGGCATTTCTGGCACACTGCTTCCTTATGGGTGACTTGCTTAGATAGGTGGGTTCTTTTGTATCAGAACCGCCATTGTTCATGTATCATTTATTGTATCTAGAATTTCCATCAACCAAAACTTGTTTATTGTTTCAGACTTAGAAAACAGTGTTGTTTTATTTCGACCTTAGAGTCGCGCTAGTAGTATTACGGTTTTCTGGCTGTTTTGAGTTTCTTTTTTTTTGGGTTTTGATCCTCGCCCTTTGGCGTTGTATATTATTATTGCTTGCGTGGTTGTGACCGTCGATGGACGAAGAGCTAGCTCCCGCTTGGGGATGCCTTTTATCATTTCATATATATTATTCTTGTTGTACCCCGTTCGGGGCCAGTTTTTACAAAGGAAACTCTGCCGAAATTTTCAGGAAAGGTTACACATTTTTAAAAAATGCATATTCGGCTTAGTTATTTAAAAACTTTGATTTCCAAACATGATTTCCTTACTTTTCAAAAACAGTTTTCCTTATTTACTCTTTAAATGGTTTTAGATTGCTGGGCTTTTGGCTTACTTGGATCAGATGGGGTCCTATAGACTTCATATGGTTCAAGGGCCAGTCACGTGCTCTTTCGGGTCGTGACAAAGTTGGTATTAGAGCGCTAGGTTGACCTTGGTTCGAGTCTAAGTTTGACTATGTTGAGCCTAGGGCGTTATCTATATAAGGAACTTAGGCTTGACCTTACGGAACTTAGACTTGGTCGAGGGGGTATTAGACCCGAACTTTCGTCGTGTAGGATGACCCTTGGTTGATGGAATAGGTGACTAAAGTAGAGTGACGTACCGTGGGTATGTTCCGCGGCATACTTACGACACGCCACTCCGCTTAAGAAACCTTAGGTTGTACATTTCCTTGCATTGTGTCATATTCCTTCTTATGATCTATCTTCATCGATACTGGTTATGGTTTTGCTGCCACGATTGCACGGGCAGAGTGAGCTACGGCTCGAGTTGTCAGCATGAGCTCGTCGCGGACGAGGACTGACCGGGGCATGATTCCAGAGACATACGGTTGCATTGAGGCTTCGTATTTTGTGTTTCCGCACTATGGGCGTTTGACAGATCGCTGCTGTGAGATTTCTAGGATGTACCGGACGGTACCAGAGGATTGAGCCACTGATAGAGGCCAGCCAGGATGTGATGACCGTTGATGTATCGCTTATTCATGATGGTTGAGGCGCTGCTTAGCGTACCGACAAATGAGCCAGTTGCTGCTGCGAGTGATGAGATATCGCCCAGATGATTGGAGCTACTGCAGCATGAGCATATTCTTAGAGATGTGATAGTGAGTCGCTAGTCACCGAGGATTAATGACTAGGACATGTGGTTCGTTCGCTTACCCCGATGCGAGGTCATCAGATAGATTGATTCCAGCTAGAGGCGACTTCACGCAGATTTGTTGAGAGTCGATTGAGACGATCGAAGGTCAGGAACCCATTTTCCAAGTTTAAAGTATACGGAAAGACATGCAGGTGATTCTATGGACCCTCTAGAAGAATGAAACCCTAACTCGACTTAATGACCGTGTGAAAGCCTTTGAACCTTAGGGTTTGCGGCAGTTCCTCGGCGCCATTAGTGAGGCTTGGGTTTGCCCTTCTACGGCTGGACCACCGACGCTGTGGCATGTACTCGATACTATTAAACTGTACCCGAGATGTTGAGCTCTTGGGGGATTGTGAGGTTCTGACGAGTCGATCGGATGATTCGACATCATTCGGATATCATGTGATGGGACACTGTTGGGAGACTCCAGATACGAACATAGCCGTCGGAGCGCAGTCTGTGTAGCCATGATGAGATGAGTCCGAATCAGTCGATAGTGGAGCAAGGTGGAGTAAAGAGTTTGCACGAGATTTCGACGAGATGACGTTCCACTCCGCTGACATCAGAGATGCGATATGCACGTTGAGGACGTGTTCAGCTAGATATCTTCTACTGAGTGATGAAGATACTGAGTTCGTGATTTCGAGTCCGTGTTAGAGACTTCGGGTGGACCGTAGCCGAGGACATTGCAGTGTGCAGATAAAGACGCGACGTCGAATGGTCGATGATACAGACAAGCGGGACAAGAAGTTCGTGCGAGAGGCAGACGAGCTGTTACTACACCGCGTTAAGATTAAAGGCCGAACATGCATACAGAGGCGCAGAGATGCGACCAGCTTCCGAGGAGATGTACTAAGGACGCAGAGGTCCAGAGAGCGAGAAAAGATTACGCCAGAGTACCAGCCTCCTTACAGTTTGGCTTAGGCAAGATCAGAAGAGACCTTGAGTAGGATTCCTTCCAGTACACTGCTGCAATAAGAGTTGCACCCAGGATCGGATGTGTGATATGCATTCAGAGGACCCGAGGTCGGCGCCAGAGATGTGCTGCTTTACGAGCGGTCGTGAGGATTGACCGAGAGATGACCAGGGAAGTGCAAGAACGAAATCGTTCCTGTCAGCACACCTGACCGGGCCGATGAGCCGATGGATTGCGAGTTGGTAATCTACAGGAAAGATCAGGAACCAGAGGCAGAGGACGCCAGCCGCGAGCAAGAGGCAAGTAGATATCTTGCGCCGCTAGCATCGGATGTACCGGTACCTTCTCGACCCTGAAGGAGGGTATACCGACGACGGTAATTATGATTTGTGATTTTCTGATTTGATTATCACGTATCCGTTGCTTTGGATTTCGGTATTTTGGGCGATCTATTCGCATGATTTAGTTTTGATGACTGAGTTTCATGATATTTGATTTTGTGCACCATGGTTGCACCTACTGGGTATTTATACCTTGTACATAGTTATTACTCTTGAGCTGTTGATTGCGATTTCATGCCTATTTTATGCTGGTGATTTGATTTATGCTTCCAGCAGAGTTTCATGTAATTTTAGTGTTTTGATTTTGCACTCGGTATAGCTTATATGTGCTCGTAGTGCATCGATATGTGTTTTGTGCACGCAGCTGTACAGGTTTATGATTTTCTTATATCTGGGTACACTTGGTGTTGCTGCTTACGTATTTGAGTTATTGCTTGGTATTTGTGCATGGGATGCACCAGTTTTATGTTTCTTGCGTTTATCGCATCAGATTTATATTTCGTGCCTTTGTTGCACCGGATTTATATTTTGTGCATTTCGGTTGCACCTGACTTCGATTTGATGCCTTTCGGTATGTCGATTTTGATTGTGATATTGAGGTGGATTCTTGCACTCCGTGCTTTTGAATTGACTTACGCATATTCTGCGTTGCTATTGGATTTTGTGATTCCGTGCATGTTGAGTGCGCAGGGTTTAGATTTTCATTCGTGCATGATGGATGCACCGATTTGGATTTTCACGCATGTTGGGCGCATGTTTTGAGATACGATTTTGGGGCACACCAGATGCACTAAATCGAGATTCTTCGTGCATGTCAGATGCACTGGATTTTTGACTGCCAGGCACACACGTTGCCTATGACAGATGCTTCGTGCACACCCGTTGCACCTAGATGTTGTTTTGTGCACATGTTTAGCACATATATGGATTTTGATTTCCGTGCGCACCAGACGCACAGGGTAGTGTTATGTGATTTTTGGGATTTATTCCTTTTGGAGCAGTACATTTTTATGATGTGGGATATTTGCTTTCATACTGAGCAGGACTAGTCAGTGGACAGTGCCTGGATATATTTTGCATGCATCGATAGTTATCGAAGGGATTTCCGAAAAGCGAGCTATAGTCTCAGTATATACCTACGTGTCCGATATGACACAAAACGTTTTAAAAACAAGGAAACCCTTCTGATTATTTTCAAAATGGTGGAACGTGCTTATTAAACAAAGGATATATATACACATATATAGTTATTTTCTTATGAGAAACGTCCGCCACTGTGCAGTGTTACGCGCATCGCACAGCGACTTAAAAAGATTTGGCATACATTTGCATCAGCTATTTACATGTATAGATTGGATGTCTACATGTATAGTCTGATCCATATCATATTGGTTTTGTATTGGATTTGACATTTGTGTCTTTACCATGACTCCGATGATCGCGGGATGCTTGATGGAGTGTTGCTTTTGAGTTATCTACTCAGTACTCATGCGCATGCATTGCGCTATGATGTTTTATGTATAGATGATTTCGGAGCCTCGATGACTTAGAATTTGTATTGAAATATTTTAGCATTTGGGGGTTTAAATTTAAATTCGGGGACCGAATTTTTTTTAAGGAGGATAGATTGTAACATCTTCAAAATACTAAAATATGATTTTTGGGAAATTTTATAATTTAATATTATTTTAATGAATATTTTAATATTCTGGTATAATTAAATACAAATAAATGGGGAAAAATTATGGAAAATTCTAAAATAAGGTATTTTAAGGAATTGCCTCGTTTTCTGTGCATGGCCCCATTTCCTCTAGTATTGACCCTGGGTACTTCTAGTTTTGACTGATTCCATCTAGGGTGAAATCTGGGTTGATTTTCCTATGTTGGTGTATGTTTTACGACTTGATTTAGCATGGATTTTGGTATTTGGTGATTCATTCCTGTCGGATGGCGTTTGGACGTCAACGACAAGTGGATATTGATTGTGTTTACATGCGAGTCGATAGGTTTTTACCTATGCGGGTAGCGTGTGCTATTTTGGTTTCCGATGTGATTTTCATGTGCTTTAGCGTTGTGATATACTTGTAGGTACCCTACGAGATGTTGAGGCAAAGAAGATGAAGATGGCGACATCGGCACCGACACATGAGAAGAAAGGTGAGTAGATTTATATCTACGGGGAGAAGTCGGGTGGATGGCGTATAGCACCCCCGCAGTCCGTGGTGATGTATACGAATACGTATACACACGAATATTTTTTATGTGTTGTTTAGGGTTATTGATGGTAATAATGATATTTTGATGATAAGAATATATTGGTTTAGTATAGTGCGAACCCTAGAGTAGTGGTTGCACTCACACATACATTCACACACATACTTGCATTCATTCTTTCATTTATTAGAGTGCATATGATGGTGCGTATATCTACACATGGGTATGGGACTATGTGTTTATATACGGGATTTGAGGATGATACGTGGTTTGAGATGATACTTGATGTGAGGCCGTGAGATCGGCGATGTGACATAGCTTGTCTTCGAGGTGCGATATGATAGTTTTAGCGGGCCTTTGGACATGTGCTTTACCCGCATTCATATTTTTATAGATGGTATCGATTTGTACTAGACTTAGAGTAGTACCCCAGATTATGCAATCTGATGATAGTGATACCTGATATGTGATGAGGTACTGTGATATTGACCCCTACCCAGCTATTGGGATGCCGTACGACGATCTACCGTACGAGCCGATATTGATGATAGATCCGCACTCATGACTCGAGGATATCTTACGATATGTTATTGAGGCGGGATCACCGACTATCATATCTATATATATTGACTCAGATTAGGTGGTTTCTTACCCCTCCTGTCTAGATTACTTAGTAGACATTAGACTGGACCGAGTCATACCTATTTCAAACTGACGAATCGAGGATATTTTAAAGATAGGCAGAAGGGTCATACGGATATTTTCAAATGATGTATCTTTTCTTAAAACACCGTAGCCCTTGTTTTTCCAAAAGCCCTGATTCGTCTTATTTCAAATGGCACCCCTGCATGACTTGTACAGATTGGTGTAGATTCTTTACTTCTGCGTTGATTATTCGATTCCGCATATTCATGCTATTTGCATTGCATCGCTTGTACTGTGGTTATATTTCAGTCATGCTGCTAGGACACCAGCACCATTATCGATGATGCATATGTTCCACGTACACTTGTTGCCGGCTCACACACTCATCATTGATAATTGCCATGTCACTACACTGTAGTACTATTGCATTCAGTATATGATCCTTGCATGACATGATGATATGCATACCTTCCTTTACATGTCGCATACTTCATGCTTTTGATTATACGCATTGAGATATGTTGTTTCTATGATATTTCTGGATTTGGGAACCGAGAGTGTTTCAAAAGAGAATATGTCATTGCTTTAAAAACCCGGTTACCCTTGATATGATATTTCAGTGCGTCCACCATGTGTTTTCTCGGTGCTGAGAGCGACATGTGAAACCCGAATCGAGGAGTGGATGAGCCGATTGCGGGTACATGGTGGACCCGGTATGGTTCCCCTCGGCAAGATGATCGATGAGCTTTGCCGATTGAGCCTGGAGGCGGGCGAGTACCTACCGGTGATTGGTTGGACCTGGCGGTTATCCGGAGGATACTGACCAGAGTCGATGGATAGATTTGGGCGCCCTGCCGGGGCCGAGGGCCAATACCGCAGACAGAGCCCGCGGGCCGATCCGGACTGACGGAGCCCGATATATGAGGATTTACGTGCCGATGCTGGGCACAGTTTTCATGATGTTTTCGAGTGTCGATGCTGGGCACTCCGGTTCCATGATTTTGACGTGTCGCGAGGGACACGGGTGGGTTATATCCTCATATTTCCATGCACAGGTTTCATGATATTTACTTGCATGATGGTTATTGTCATTGGGTGACGAGTGGACGGGATCCACGTGTGTGCAGATTTGATTACATTGATCATACCTCATATTCATGACATGCTATTACCTGAGGCACTAGCACGAGCACTTGGCACTACACTCATGTATAGAGATTACATTGCCAGTTTAGCATGCTTCAGCTTTATTCATATTGAGGTTTATTTATATCTGATCGTATTGACCTAGGATGGGTCATGCATTCGATCTCTGCTTGTAGATATTTTCTATTCACGAGTTGGCAACTCACCCCCGTTGTGCCCCAGTCCTTGCAGGTTTTTGCTGTACAGATTCCATAGCGGCATTTCTGGCACACTGCTTCCTTATGGGTGACTTGCTTAGATAGGTGGGTTCTTTTGTATCAGAACCGCCATTGTTCATGTATCATTTATTGTATCTAGAATTTCCATCAACCAAAACTTGTTTATTGTTTCAGACTTAGAAAACAGTGTTGTTTTATTTCGACCTTAGAGTCGCGCTAGTAGTATTACGGTTTTCTGGCTGTTTTGAGTTTCTTTTTTTTTGGGTTTTGATCCTCGCCCTTTGGCGTTGTATATTATTATTGCTTGCGTGGTTGTGACCGTCGATGGACGAAGAGCTAGCTCCCGCTTGGGGATGCCTTTTGTCATTTCATATATATTATTCTTGTTGTACCCCGTTCGGGGCCAGTTTTTACAAAGGAAACTCTGCCGAAATTTTCAGGAAAGGTTACACATTTTTAAAAAATGCATATTCGGCTTAGTTATTTAAAAACTTTGATTTCCAAACATGATTTCCTTGTTAGTAGTATATATGCCCTAGAGGCCAGTATTATACAGATGATGTATATTATATTGGATGCTTGGACATATATAGAGATGACTTTCTTGCTCGATATGATAGTATGCTATCTGGTTACTCTTTATCTTAACATGTACACTTGTCTCTTTAAACTGTCTTATAGTTACATGTTGGTAAAGCCCTTAGGATGTGTACTTGACTACCTGGACTATGATGCAGATCATACTAGTGGGGACATGGTAGTCCATAAGTACATCCTTCAAGGTCCCTAGTCGTGGGTGTATCGAGACGGGGCATCGATATACCAGAGTAGACTAGCGTATACGCTTCTCGACCCATGTGATGGGCGATGGATGATCCTATATCCATTGGTGTTTGACATCAGAGATGGTATACGGGTGCTCAGTGGAGACTGAGTACACTGGACGGACTCGCCGAGAACTCCCAGATGGTATTATACCTCACGTCAGATGGCAGTTCTCAGGTGACACTTGTACAGGATAGTCTGTAGACCCGAGATCGTCATAGAGTCTTGTGTGATTCCCACTGTGCTTTGATCTCCACCTTACCACGTCCATGAGGGCGTGCAAAACGGTGGTCTTTGGGCACAGTCCCGAGTCACATGGAGGCAATGAGCGATAGGAGGGGTTTCGTCTCTCCCGGTATTAGGGGTTGATGTTGCGCAGTGCTCGATTGGCCGTAGTAGGGAAGTCCCTGGCCAGGGCTGATCAGAGATTTGCTGGTAAGTGTTACCAGTAGTTTCTCGACCCGTTATGAGCCTCACATCGGCGCGACTTATCGGGTTTTTGGGGTCTGACGTTTACCACCCCTAGACTTGATATGCGACATATCAGACGAAGAGACCGGACTGTATGGTAAGTGTTACTGGTCGGATTCGCAGGAGTGTGAGCGGGCTAGCTCGTCGATCTTCTGATCGCTCAATACCCGGGTGGCCGTTACGTTTAGCAGACCGCTTGCGGCTTGTGGGTGCTTGATATGATCATCATCTGCTACCGGCGTATTGACGAGTCTTTAGAGTCCTACACAGAGGTTTCCTGGTTCAAGCGAAACGAAATAGGAGCGCATATGAGATGTGTGCAGGACCGAGAATAATGCGTGTATGTGATACCGCATTTCATTCTCGCGATATATGTTTTCGATTGGTTATATTCGATATGACCTAGTTATCGAATCATTGATTCGATAAATCGATACATTGAAAACTAGTCGGTTATGTGCGATATGACCGGATCATTGAATCAAATGTTGATTTAATGATTTAATGTATAATTATATATTTGATATATCAGTTTGCATTAACTAGTATTGGTTCACTTTAAACAGATTTTTCTCACTTGGTGTGCACATTGTATATGTGATATGCTTTGTGTACACTTGTTTGTATCATGATTGATGATGCATAATAACTTGGCTTTGTGTGAAGAATTGGACCATGGTTATGATAAGGGTTAGGGTTTTTGATTATTCACTTAATTATTTATCCATTATTTATTCATTTAATTAGGTGAAAGAAAACAAAAAGGGTTTCTTTTCTTCATGAAGCTTATTGAAGCTTCATGAAACTTTGACCAAAGTCATCCCTTTTGTCTTCATCCTTAACCCTAACCACTAATCTAACCTTGGTCAATTCTCTACACATAACCATGGTTTACTTTATGATAAGTATTGATTTTCCTTTTTATTTCAATTACTTATCATAACATTATCATCATCTTCTTCATCTTCTTCTTCTTCTTCAAGCTTGCTACTCCAATGGCAACTTGAGTTCTAGTGAGAAAATTCCAAATCTAAAGTGAACCCATCTCCTATTTCTTCACCCTCTACCTCTTGCCAAGTTGTTTTGGGTGTTCTCTTCACAAGTTTCACAACTTTGTGAAGTCGGAGCTTGAACTAGTGCAACCTCGACGTAGATCGTCTTTGACACAAAGCCGACGACCTATTCCGCACATTATTCCGATGAAGCCGACGAATGAGTCGAGGATTCATGATGGACAGCGAGGGCATGACCACGTGGAGCTAAGGAGGTGGAAATCCGGATCTACAAAGGTTGTAGCTTCTTACTTCTAGTTAAATAGTTAACTAGTTTTCCGTTTCGCCTAAACATCTAGTCTAAAGATCCGTAGTCTAGGGTTTCTCGGCACAATTTTTTTTAAATTGGCATGTCCGATGCCTTGTGAGACCTTACTAGAGTGCCTAGGAACCTTTCACTGGTATCAGAGCCTAGCTAGAGCCTTAGGAGAAGTCCCGACGGAGTTTGAAGTCCGAACGAACCCGAAACTATAATTCCAAGGTGCTCTCTGGAAAATTTCTGAAATTTTGGATTTTTGTCAATTAAAAATGTCCAGAAAATCATGCAGGGTCTTATATGAAATACTGTGAAATTCGAGGGCCTGATTCAACTTTTCCACCGCGGAACCGCGGCACGAGCTATGCATGAGCGGCGGTTCCGCGGCCGTACTGTCACATTGTCTGGTTATTTTTCCACAGTAATTCATGAATTCAGAGATTATGTTTTCTGGGTATTTTTATCGTGACTCTACAGAAGAGTATTTTGGGGTTGCTTTGGGGATTCAATTATTCGTTCGGATTATCAAATTTCGTCTTTGTGTATTTCCGGATAATTTATAGAATATGTTAAGTAGTTCGACCGGATATAAATACCCAACTTTTCCCCTGTCGGGAAATTTCCAAGTGTTGGATTTTTCCGTAGTTTAACGACGTTCTAAGTAGTGCAAGTAACACGATGGACCCTCTAGAAGACAACAAACCTTAACTCGATTATATGACCGTCTTGAACTGCCCTTTGAACCTTCGGGTTTGGGGCAGTACGGCGTGCCACATGTGAGGCGTTGGCTTGACCCTTCTACGGCTGGACCGTCGGTACTGAGGCACGAACTGAATGTTGTTAGATTTATTTCATGTGATGGACTGTATCGGGAAAACTTGGGTATTCGACTGTTCGATCGGAAAGTTTAACATTTTCTGTTTATCTGGAATGTGATACAATAATTGGAATTCACAAACAGTTATGAGATAACTGAATGAATGTTATAAATCTAGCACTTTAGTCCTATACGATATTGAAAAGAGTTTTCGATAATGAGACTAAAATGCGGGGTTTGTAACTGTTAGGCATGTGATGTCTAAAGTGGTTGCGGATTCCAACTGTTGTAGTTTTACACTTTCTTTTCTGTGACCGTAAGTGTAGTATGTACATATCGCCGGTTTCGTTGCTATACGTCAACGACAATTGGGGCATGCATACTTACTTACGTTGATGACATGTGATGTTATGTGTTGCTGGATATGTTATATTGGATCGTCGTATTCGAATAGCCGGGGGTTTTTATGTGAGATGAGTGTTTTTCATTTTCATTCATGTAAAAACTTGTATGTAATATTCTTTTATTTGGGGCACTTCCAGGTAGCGGAAGTTGTCACCTTTTGTATATTATTTACTTTTCCGCATTAGGATAGACCCAAGGAGGGGAGCACAAGTAACCGGGTTCTGGGGTCCAGTGGGAGACCAACTCGAGGAGTCGAGTCCGGGTCTCCTAACCCTAGAATTGGCAGGGTTGCTTGCCGCTCTCGTAGGGGTCTAGGGGTGTGGGATTGGCTATTCATCACGACCGTGGAATCCGTGTTTTATACTGGCTCGTATTGAAAACACGGACGTCCTAGTATATCCAATATTTCATATGTTTATTCTGCTGCGATATCTGTGATGCGATTCTGTGATGGATTTAGTATATGATATATATGATATATTATATAGACGTTACTTATGTTTTACACCCGCGCTAGCCCTGCCCTGCTCTGTCGTTAGTTACCTAACCTAACGGTGCACGAGAGGACATCGAGGCGAATGCGGATGGCATAAGTGTACGTCATATCTATCTGTGATGTTTAGGTATTTAAATGATGGGACTTCATTAATGTGATTAATGAAAGATAAGAAACCTAAGATGTTGTGGAATCGAATTTTAAAAATAAAACAGGTAGCTACGGTTCTTGCTTTGCACAGCGGTATATGCGATATACCCCGCACCTTATTCGATGAGGAAAGGACCGAGATCCCTTCACCGGGAGTGACTCCTTTAGCAATAACTGGCAGATGCTACACATTCGGTTTGGTTTTGATTGCTTTTAAGAGTTTTTTGCTTTGCACAGTGATATATATGATATATCCCGCACCTCATTCGACGAGGAAAGGACCGAGATCCCTTCACCGGGAGTGACTCCTTTAGCAAAACTGGAAAAGCCTCAAAATCACTCCATTTCAAAACTTCATTTGATTCTACAACGATATCAAGTTCATTACGCTCATGGTTTTATGAAAACCTGCGTAGCCCTCCGTCATTTCAGATAAATCCTACTTAGTATTCGTGCTACGTTTGTTGACCTCCGTCAAGGCGTAGTGTGCGGTAGCTAACTAGTATTTGTCTGCTTATGCATATGATGCAGATTGGATTAGGGTAGTCGTACGACCTTGTTGACCTCCGTCAAGGGTCGTGCGGGTGGGTTTGATTCAATCAAGAAATGACGGGTTGAACTTGACTTGCACCCTGTGGTTTGTTGACCTCCGTCAAGGTCATAGGATGCTTGGGGCAAAATATTATCGGGAATTTCAAGTGTTGAAATTTGCAATGAGATTGCATACCTTCGATGAGATAGTTGGATCCCGATACCCACTGCGAGTAAGAGTTACTCCTGGGAGAGTTTTACATATTGCAATTAGCTGATCAAGTAGGTGTCTAGAAAGGTGTCAACGGGGTTACGCCTCTGGAAAAACGAGGTTTACATTAATTAGGTTCGTGCGAAAGCACGGGGGACCTCCCTCAAAGTACCGACACTGGCCTGGCTGAAAGATTGGCGAACCTGTAGTGTGTAATTAATCCCGGCTAGTCTTTTCTTTTAGGGTTTGAAGGAAGATTTGATAAAAAGCAGTGGGAGCCATCCTGATTAGATAAGATAATAACCAATCTGATCTTGCACGAGCATACGCTAAAGTGTTTTCTTCTCTCTCTCTCCAGGTAGCGACCATTTCATGCCCTAATAAAGATAATAATATGGATGTATTGACCGAACCCGCATGTTATACTGTGCTGGGGAACGTTGGTTCCGTTCTTTCCTATAAGAGTTATAGGAATGAACAGGATATAGGGGAATACCAGGATTCCCATGCCACCCGAATGAAGAAAGTACATGTTGATGCATTTTCTTCGGGTGTGTTCGTTACTGAGAACTGTTTCTCTATTTGCTCTACGTCCTGGGTATTAGATACTGGGTCGGGATCCCATATATGTAATCAGTTACATGGGCTAAGGAAAGGTAGAGAACTTGGAGAAGGTGATAAAGACATTAGAGTTGGAAATGGTGCAATTGTTGCAGCTAAGACTGTCGGGGAATATCACCTTGTATTACCAACTGGTAATACATTGGTTCTGAACGAATGCTATTACATGCCGAACCTGATATGCAACATTATATCGGTTTCTTTATTAAGTAAAGAGGGATATAATTTTGTATTACAGGACAATGTTATGAACATTTTCTGTAACCAAAAGTTGGTTGGATCAGGCACGTTGTGCAATGGCATTTATGTTCTAAATCAATCGACGGTTCTGAGCATAACAAACACACACAAGAGGAAGAGTTCTGAACTCAACGAATCCTTTTTGTGGCATTGTAGACTGGGTCACATCATTGTGACACGACTAGCTAAGTTGCATAAAGATGGATATTTAAATCCGTTTGAATTTTCATCTTATGACACTTGCCAGTCATGTCTCAAAGGCAAGATGACCAAAACTCCGTTTACGGGACACGGAGAAAGAGTTACCGAACTCTTGGGACTGATACATAGTGATGTATGCGGTCCCATGTCTACACATGCCAGGGATGGTTCTTCATACTTCATTACATTCACTGACGATCTCTCTAGGTTCGGGTATGTGTTCCTGATGAAACACAAATCAGAAGCTTTTGAGAAATTTAGGGAATATAAACAAGAAGTTGAGAACCAAACCGGAAAAAGTATTAAAATCCTACGATCTGATCGAGGAGGAGAATACTTAAGCATTGAATTCCTGGACTTCCTAAAAGAGAATGGGATTCTCTCTCAGCTAACTCCTCTATATACACCACAGCACAACGGTGTATCGGAGCGGAGAAACCGCACCCTATTAGATATGGTGCGCTCTATGATGAGTGTAGCTGAGTTACCTGTTTCTTTCTGGGGATATGCACTGGAAACGGCAGCATACCTACTGAACAGGGTTCCCACCAAATCTGTGCCTACCACACCATATGAGATATGGGAAGGGAAGAGACCATATCTTAATTTTATAAAGATATGGGGTTGCCCGGCCTATGTCAAAAGACAAAAACCGGACAAACTCGAGGCAAGATCTGTTTTGTGTAAGTTTATTGGATATCCCAAACATTCGCGAGGGTATATCTTCTACCACAGTGAGGAACAAAGAGTATTTGTTGCTCAACATGCCACCTTTTTAGAAAAGGAATTTCTTGCAAAAGAAATTAGTGGCTCTGAGGTAGAACTGGAAGAGGTTCCAGCTGAACAAGACACAACAGAAGATTTAGTGGAGCCAGAGCATTCAGTAGCTTCTGACGAACCTCAGCCTCTCCGCCGATCTAGTAGGGTTCCTCGCCAACTTGAGAGATACTACGGTTTTCTCATGGATGGTGGAAGCGAGGATTGCATCATGGAGGATGATGACCCAACTAGCTTCGAGCAGGCCATCACGAGTGGGGACTCAGTGAAATGGCTGGATGCTATGCGGTCCGAGATGGAATCCATGTACACCAACAAAGTATGGACTTTGGACGTTGCTCCTGAAGGGGTAAAACCCATTGGGAGCAAGTGGATCTTCAAGAAGAAACTTGGTGTAGATGGGAAAGTGGAGACTTTCAAAGCTAGACTTGTAGCAAAGGGTTTTCGTCAAAGACCAGGTGTGGACTATGACGAGACCTTTTCTCCAGTGGCTATGCTTAAATCCATCCGGATCATGCTTGCCATCGCTGCTTATCATGATTACGAAATCTGGCAAATGGATGTTAAGACCGCCTTTCTAAATGGTGATTTAGAAGAGTGCGTGTACATGACTCAGTCAGAGGGCTTCGTAGACAGTGGGAGCAGCGGGAATGTGTGCAAGCTGCTTAAATCCATTTATGGATTAAAGCAAGCATCGCGGAGTTGGAACATCTGCTTTGACGTCGTTATCAAAGAGTTTGATTTCGTCAAAAATCCAGATGAACCTTGTATCTACAGGAAGGTGGCAGAGAGTAAGGTTGTCTTCCTCGTATTGTACGTGGACGACATACTCTTGATAGGAAATGATATTCCTATGCTGCAATCGGTTAAGCTCTTCTTATCACAAAGATTCTCAATGAAAGATCTTGGTGATGCCTCCTGCATATTGGGAATCAGGATCTATAGAGATAGATCCAAACGGATTTTAGGATTGTCCCAATCCAGGTACATTGACACCATACTAAAGAGGTTTAGTATGGAAGAGTCCAAGCGTGGGAACTTACCCACGATCTCTGGAGTCACTCTCTCCAAAGAGATGTCTCCCAAGACTGATTTGGAGAAAGCTCGCATGCAAGGGATACCCTATGCTTCGGCAGTAGGCTCTATCATGTATGCGATGCTATGTACCAGACCCGATGTTGCATACTCACTAAGTATAGTGAGCAGGTATCAAGCTGATCCTGGAGAGAGTCACTGGACAGCTGTGAAGAGCATTCTCAAGTACTTGCGAAGGACTAGAGATATGTTCTTGGTGTATGGTAACGGAGAACTCCAAGTGGAATCCTTTACCGATTCGAGCTTCCAGAGTGATAAGGACGACTTTAAGTCGTAGTCGGGCTTTTTCTTTACCCTTTACGGAGGGGCGGTTAGCTGGAAGAGTTCCAAGCAGGAAACCGTGGCAGACTCGACAATGGAGGCTGAATACATCGCTGCCAGCGATGCTGCCAAAGAGGCTGTCTGGATCAAGAAGTTCATTACTGAACTTGGAGTGGTTCCATCCATTGAGCGTCCAATACCTTTGTATTGCGATAACAATGGAGCGGTGGCTTTGGCCAAGGAACCCATGTCCCATCAGCGGTCCAGGCATATTCTGAGGCTGTATCACCTGATCCGGGAGATAGTTGATCGCCGGGAGATCGAGGTCAGGAGAGTTGACACGAAGAACAACACGGCGGATCCACTCACGAAGGCCATTCCCCAGACACAGTTTGAGAGACTCTTCGGGATGCTCGGTATGCGATACTACAGCAGCTGGCCCTAGTGCAAGTGGGAGATTGTTAGTAGTATATATGCCCTAGAGGCCAGTATTGTACAGATGATGTATATTATATTGGATGCTTGGACATATATAGAGATGACTTTCTTGCTCGATATGATAGTATGCTATCTGGTTACTCTTTATCTTAACATGTACACTTTTCTCTTTAAACTGTCTTATAGTTACATGTTGGTAAAGCCCTTAGGATGTGTACTTGACTACCTGGACTATGATGCAGATCATACTAGTGGGGACATGGTAGTCCATAAGTACATCCTTCAAGGTCCCTAGTCGTGGGTGTATCGAGACGGGGCATCGATATACCAGAGTAGACTAGCGTATACGCTTCTCGACCCATGTGATGGGCGATGGATGATCCCATATCCATTGGTGTTTGACATCAGAGATGGTATACGGGTGCTCAGTGGAGACTGAGTACACTGGACGGACTCGCCGAGAACTCCCAGATGGTATTATACCTCACGTCAGATGGCAGTTCTCAGGTGACACTTGTACAGGATAGTCTGTAGACCCGAGATCGTCATAGAGTCTTGTGTGATTCCTACTGTGCTTTGATCTCCACCTTACCACATCCATGAGGGTGTGCAAAACGGTGGTCTTTGGGCACAGTCCCGAGTCACATGGAGGCAATGAGCGATAGGAGGGGTTTCGTCTCTCCCGGTATTGGGGGTTGATGTTGCGCAGTGCTCGATTGGCCGTAGCAGGGAAGTCCCTGGCCAGGGCTGATCAGAGATTTGCCGGTAAGTGTTACCAGTAGTTTCTCGACCCGTTATGAGCCTCACATCGGCGCGACTTATCGGGTTTTTGGGGTCTGACGTTTACCACCCCTAGACTTGATATGCGACATATCAGACGAAGAGACCGGACTGTATGGTAAGTGTTACTGGTCAGATTCGCCGGAGTGTGAGCGGGCTAGCTCGTCGATCTTCTGATCGCTCAATACCCGGGTGGCCGTTACGTTTAGAAGACCGCTTGCGGCTTGTGGGTGCTTGATATGATCATCATCTGCTACCGGCGTATTGACGAGTCTTTAGAGTCCTACACAGAGGTTTCCTGGTTCAAGCGAAACGAAATAGGAGCGCATATGAGATGTGTGCAGGACCGAGAATAATGCGTGTATGTGATACCGCATTTCATTCTCGCGATATATGTTTTCGATTGGTTATATTCGATATGACCTAGTTATCGAATCATTGATTTGATAAATCGATACATTGAAAACTAGTCGGTTATGTGCGACATGACCGGATCATTGAATCAAATATTGATTTAATGATTTAATGTATAATTATATATTTGATATATTACTTTGCATTAACTAGTATTGGTTCACTTTAAACGGATTTTTCTCACTTGGTGTGCACATTGTATATGTGATATGCTTTGTGTACACTTGTTTGTATCATGATTGATGATGCATAATAACTTGGCTTTGTGTGAAGAATTGGACCATGGTTATGATAAGGGTTAGGGTTTTTTATTATTCACTTAATTATTTATCCATTATTTATTCATTTAATTAGGTGAAAGAAAACAAAAAGGGTTTCTTTTCTTCATGAAGCTTATTGAAGCTTCATGAAACTTTGACCAAAGTCATCCCTTTTGTCTTCATCCTTAACCCTAACCACTAATCTAACCTTGGTCAATTCTCTACACATAACCATGGTTTACTTTATGATAAGTATTGATTTTCCTTTTTATTTCAATTATTTATCATAACATTATCATCATCTTCTTCATCTTCTTCTTCTTCTTCAAGCTTGCTACTCCAATGGCAACTTGAGTTCTAGTGAGAAAATTCCAAATCTAAAGTGAACCCATCTCCAATTTCTTCACCCTCTACCTCTTGCCAAGTTGTTTTGGGTGTTCTCTTCACAAGTTTCACAACTTTGTGAAGTCGGAGCTTGAACTAGTGCAACCTCGACGTAGATCGTCTTTGACACAAAGCCGACGACCTATTCCGCACATTATTCCGATGAAGCCGACGAATGAGTCGAGGATTCATGATGGAAAGCGAGGGCATGACCACGTGGAGCTAAGGAGGTGGAAATCCGGATCTACAAAGGTTGTAGCTTCTTACTTCTAGTTAAATAGTTAACTAGTTTTCCGTTTCGCCTAAACATCTAGTCTAAAGATCCGTAGTCTAGGGTTTCTCGGCACAATTTTTTTTAAATTGGCATGTCCGATGCCTTGTGAGACCTTACTAGAGTGCCTAGGAACCTTTCACTCCTTACTTTTCAAAAACAGTTTTCCTTATTTACTCTTTAAATGGTTTTAGATTGCTGGGCTTTTGGCTTACTTGGATCAGATGGGGTCCTATAGACTTCATATGGTTCAAGGGCCAGTCACGTGCTCTTTCGGGTCGTGACATACGGTCGTCATTGATCGATAATATTAAAGCAGCACAGTCACAGGACCCAAGATTGCAAAGGTTTCGAGAACAGGTAGAAGCGGGACTACAAACGGACTTGTTGATTCATGAAAATGGTTCGTTGCGATATGGAAGACGTTTGTGTGTGCCAAAAGGAGATATTCGCGAAGAAGTTATGAAGGAGGTGCATAGTTCCGCATATTCCGTACATCCAGGAGGCACGAAGATGTACCGCGTTCTAAGACAACATTTCTGGTGGGAAGGAAAGGGAGATTGCCCGCTTTGTAGCGAAGTGCTTGGTGTGTCAGCAAGTTAAGTCTGAACATCAAAGAGTAGCTGGTTTATTGCAACCGCTTCCGATTCCTCAATAGAAGTGGGAACATATAACCATGGATTTCGTGACAACTTTACCGCGGAGTCCAAAGGGCAACAATGCAGTTTGGGTGATTTTTGATCGATTGACCAAGGCGGCTCATTTCATACCATTTCGAGTTGGTTAATCAACGGAAGCGTTGGCAGAACGGTACATGCAGGAGATTGTAAGATTGCATGGAGTACCTATGAGCATCGTGTCCGGCCGTGACACCCGATTCTTATCACACTTATGGAGGAGTTTACAGAAAAGTTTAGGGACGCGATTGAAGTTTAGCACCACTTATCATCCTCAGACAGATGTCCAGTCGGAGAGAACGATCCAAACTCTTGTAGACATGTTGAGAGCTTGCATGTTAGACTTCAAGGGTTCGTAGGAGGATCATCTACACTTGGTGGAGTTTTCTTACAATAACAATTTTCAGACGACTATTCAGATGGCTCCATTCGAAGTATTGTATGGTCACAAGTGTCGCTCGCCCGTTTGTTGGGATGTTGTTGGAGAACGAAAATTGTTGGGACCGGATTTGATCGTGCAAATAGTAGAGAAAGTTAATACTATCCGGAATCATATGAAGGCAGCACAGGATCGGCAGAAGAGTTGGGCAGATACATCGAGAAGATCTCTAGAGTTCGCTGTTGGTAATCTTGTATTCGTGAAGATATCACCGACTAGAGAAGTGATTCGTTTTGGGAGTCGAGGTAAGCTTAGTCCTCGATTTGTAGGGCTTTTCGAGATTGTTGAGCGTGTTGGAGAAGTGGCTTATCGATTGGCGTTATCACAATCTTTGGCGAATGTTCATGACATGTTTCGTGTATCTCAACTCCGTAAGTATGTTCGAGATGAAACACACGTGCTAGATCATTCGGAGCTGACTGTAAGAGAGGATTTGACCTTTGAGGAACGACCAATGTCGATTGTTGATCGAAGAGAAAAGGTCCTTAAGAACAAGGTTATCCCTCTCGTACTTGTTTCTTGGGGAAATCGCTCGCATGGAGAATCGACTTGGGAACGAGAAGACGGGATTCGACAGAAGTTTCCACACCTCTTCTTGTAGATTCATGTTTGTTTATCTTTTCTTGTTTTGGGAATTTCGAGGACGAAATTCTTTTTATAGTTGGGTATAATGTAACACCCTAGTTCATTTATACCAGTTCTAGTTCAAATATTTCTTTATTTATGGTATTTTCCTGATTTACTGTGTTTTGGGTGCGAATAGTGTTTTGACATCTGTATTTGCATCCTACCTGACCTGCATGCTTGAAAACTGTCTTGATTCATGTTTATGAACTACCCTGACTTGTTGTGTGGACTCGTGCACTTTCATTTATACATCCTACATACTGACATTTATCTGGCATCTGCATTTTAAGTATAACATTTAAAGTCACATAAAATATTTTAAAAATACATTGCATGGCCTGCATGATACCCCTGACCCTGTGGTAGCATCCGCGCATCTTGTTCTCGTCCCGTTCAGTGAAACGGACTTGTTTGGATGGCTACGCGCACGTATGTGCATCCGTTCTTGGGGGTATGCATTTTCGTTACATGGGTATCCAATTTTAATTTTGGTCGACATGTATATTTTTCATACTTTGAAACTAAATTTTTACACCCAACCCGGGCGTATTTTGGACTAAGTTTGTATTTACCAGAATATCAAATATTTTATTAATATAATATTTAGTATACTGTTACAGTTTAAATTTAATTAACTAAAATATATTTTTAAAATTTAAATCCTAACTAAAAACAAATTTCTCTCTCCTCTCGCACTCTCTCTCTCTCCTCTCGATCTCTCTCTCTCTCTGTCTGTCTCTCTCCCCTCGCTGACTCTCTCTCTCTCTCTTTATCTCTCCTCTCGCGTTCTCTCTCTCATCAGCATCTTCTTCTTCTTTTCTTTTTCATTTTTCCTCACCGCCTCGTACACGCCCGCGCCCGAGCTTCTACCCTCGTCGACCACCTCCTCATCCCCACGGCCACCATCGTCGACACCTTCCTCCTTTCCACTTCCTCGACCAACCCCGACCTCCTTGCACACCAAAACCACCCCGTGTGATCCCCGTCGACACTGCGCCCCATCGCCGGCACCCTCATGCCGGTGACCCTTCATCGTTTTCATCCCTTCCTCTCTCTCTCTCTCTTCTTGACCTCAACCTCATCTCTATCACCTCTCTCTCCCTCCCATCCCTGACGAACCCGCAACCCCACAACCCATCACCGAACACCCGCACCCTCGAACCCAAACCTCGCCGGAAAACCCAAGCGACCTTGTCATCACCCCCTCGCACCCTTCTCTGACCCCAGAGCCAAACACCAGAGCACCAAACCCCAGTTCTTCTCCTTCTCCTTCTTCTTCTTTTCTCTTTCTTGATTCGTGTGTTTTCCGGTGATCGCCGGAGCCGTGCCGCTGCCGACGATCCGAGTAATCCAGTGGACGCCCCCTACCTGTGTGGTCACCCTCTTGCCTTTCCTGGACCCGTCCCGTATGTTGTGTGTGCGTTGCGACGATTTACCGACGTCGGACGTGCCGTGCGTATCCGTCGTGTGATCCGATCGAGGCAAGTTAATCTTGCTACATGCTATACTACTATATTCTATATTCATTTGAATAATAACATCACATAATGATTAGTTATGCATCCCACATTATCATTTTTGCATGTTTCACTGTTTTCGGATATCCGTGTGCATCCGTGCAAGTTATTTCATATCTAGTGCCTACAAATTTATCTTGATACATGCTAGACTACAATATACTGCACCTAATTGAATATTTACATTTCATATTGTTTAGTTATACATCCCGCATTTACCAGTTTATCATTTTACTGTTATACGACGTCCGTACACATCAATATCATTATTTACATATCTAGTCGCATGCTAATTCATCTAGCTACATGCTAGGTATAGTATTATGCATCCTTAGGAGTAAAATGTTACCCGTTTATCACATTATACATCCATACTAAAATTTTTACCATTTTCGGATACCCGTTTACATCCATATCATTTAATATACTTATAGATGTATCTACAGATCCCATTATTACATATTATTGTTATATTAACACCCCATGATAGATAATGTGCATCTCATTTAGTATTGAAACTATAAATGTAACCCTAGTCGATAATTGTGCATCCATACCATTGATTCTATATCTATTTGCATACCGTGTCACATTATTTCATTTTACTGTTATATTAGTATAACATACTTGATCTTGTGCATCCTACATAGTCATGATGTAATTCTGATAAATATTTGTGCATCCATGCTTTATTTGTGCACCCGTACCTGTTACAGTTTTATTATGAGCATCCGCTTGATACATATGCATTACTTGACATGACTTGATACATGTACACTACTTGACATGACCTGATACACCACTACTTGACATGACCTGATACATGTACACTACTTGACATGACTTGATATATCACTACTTGATATATCACTACTTGACGTGTTACCTGTTCCTGTTTCTAATGCCGACAATCCTGACATGTTGTCCCGATGGACATATCCTGTTGTCTGTATAGACAAACTTGTTCCTGCTTGATCCTGTGTTGGCATTAGCTTCAGATTTATCAATACCTGACTTGAACACATAACTTGGGGGTATGGGGAAATCAAGAATGTAACCGAACGTAACTCAAAGGGCTATCATATTGTTTGTCGTTTTTCCGGGCGTTACGGTATACCTATTATTTGTCGTTTTTCCGGGCGTTACGGAATACCAATTGTTTGCCGTTTTTCCGGGCGTTACAGAATAATCACCGATGGGTTAAGATGAGGATTACATTAATTGATTTTGAAGACTTTAGAATAGATAACCCAGTAGCACAATTTAGATTGATCACTGCACGTCACTTATACTGATATACTTCACTGCTATATTCCTGTTGACTTATTACTGTTCATACTCGTGCCTGCATGTCCTACTACCCCTTGATTATATTATTGTTGATATTACGACGCACTGACGTCTGGGTTTTGCATGGCCCAGATCCGCTACCCTTGTCGTAGGCCGAGCAAGAGTACTTCAGTCGACAGGCCGAGCAGTGGGGACCTGTTAGTATTCTAGTGTAGTCTCCTTTCAGCATTTTCATTCCTGATGTGAGCCCGTATTTGGGACGTACATTCCAGATTGTTATTGTTTATTGGATCTATTGCTTCCGCATATTATTTCTTGACTCGTTTATTCTGGCTTATGGACATGTACTAGATAGTTTATTTATTTCTACTGTTCTTGATATCTTCTAGACAGCCGTAATGTGGTTATGGAGGCATGTTTCCTAGCCACAGGTAGCATGGTTGGCTCTGTCATGTGCCGATCTTACTGCACTCTGGGAAGCGAGGCATGACATTCCTTTTAGGGTTTTGCGCTAGAATCAGCTGCATACCTATTGAATAGGGTTCCAAATAAGTCTGTGCCTACCACTCCATATGAGATGTGGAGTGGGAAAAGACCATGTCTTAAGTATCTTAAGATATGGGGGTGTCCAGCCTTTGTCAAAAAGCAGAATACGAACAAGCTCGAGGCACGATCAGTTTTATACAAGTTTGTGGGATACCCAAAGAATTCATGGGGATATCTAGTCTACCACACTGAAAAACAAAGGTGTTTGTCGCTTGCCACATAGTCTTCTTAGAGAACAAATTTCTTGCAAAAGAAATTAGTAGGAGCACGGTAAAACTGGAAGAAATTCCAGAACCACAAACTACTGCTGAAGACTTGGTAGAACCTGAGATTTCAATAAAGCCCGACGAACCGACGCCACTCCGCAGAACTAGTAGGCGTTCTCATCCGTCTGAGAGATACTATGGGTTTCTCATAGATGGGGATCGAGAGAATTGCATCATCGACAATGATGAGCCTACTAGTTTTCAACAGGCTATCACGAGTAAAGACTCGGTGATGTGGCTGGATACTATGAGATCCGAAATGGAATCCATATACACCACAAAATATGAACTTTGGAAGTTTCTCCTCCTGGGGTAAAACCCGTTGGATGCAAATGGATTTTCAAAACGAAGATTGGTGTAGATGGAAAAGTAGAAACCTATAAAGCTAGACTTGTTGCAAAAGGTTTTCGTCAAAGACCAGGATTGGATTATGATGAAACCTTTTCTCTAGTGGCTATGCTTTAATCCATTCGGATCCTGCTTTCCATTGCCGCCTTCCATAACTATGATATATGGAAAATGGACATGAAAAACGCTTTTCTAAATGGAAATTTAGAAGAGTACGTTTACATGGATCAGATGGAGGGTTTTTTAGACGGTGGGAGCAGCGGAAATGTGTGCAAGTTGGATTTAAGTGGGAATCGCGGAGTTGGAATATCTGCTTTGATGAGACAGTCAAATAATTTGACTTTATCAAAAATATAGATGAACCATATATTTATAGAATGATTGTAGGAAGAGCAGTCGTCTTTCTCGTATTATACGTGGATGACATACTCTTAATAGGGAATGACATCCTTATGCTACAATCAGTCAAGCTCTTCTTGTCGCAGAAATTCTTCATGAAAGACTTGAGTGATGCTTCTTACATTCCGGGGATTAAGATCTATTGTGATAGTTCTAAAAGAATGTTGGGACTTTCACAGTCCAGGAACATTGACACCATACTAAAAAGGTTTAGTATGGAAAATTCCATGCATGGTAATTTACCCGTTTGTCACGGGATCGCCCTCTCCAAAGAGATGTCTCTAAAGACTGATGAAGAGAGGGCTCGCATGAGCATTATACCCTACGTTTCGGCGGTAGGATTTATAAGCTATGCAATGTTATATACCAGACCAACGTAGCTTATGCACTCGGTGTGGTAAGCAGGTATCAGTCAAACCCAGGTGAGAAGTATTGGATAGCAGTAAAGAACATTCTCAAGTACCTGGGAAGGACCAAGGAAATGTTCTTAGTGTATGGTAATGGGGACCTCCAAATCGAGGATTTTATCGACTCTGGCTTCCAAAATGACAAGGATAACTCTAAATCCACCTCGGATTATGTGTTTACCCTCAATGGAGGAGCGGTGTGTTGGAAGAGTTCCAAATAGGACACCGTCGCAGACTCAACGATGGAAGCTGAGTGTATAGCTTGTAACGACCCTAATATTACTATGCATTCGTGTTTTCTTTCTTTAGTAAAATATTGTATTTATTTATTCTCAGTATTTTCCGTATATTTTGTTTTCATTAAATATATTATTTTATTATTCCATCTATTTTTCCCAAACCCATTTCTTTAAACTAAATCTTAACCTATTTCAAATTAAACGCAAGATCTAACCCAGCCCATAACCCAAATCCAATCTCATTTTCATTTTCTTTTATAAAACTATGAGCCCAAAAGCCCACTTTCTTTTCTAGCAACAGCATATATTTAATTCTTATTAAATATGTGCATGAACAACCTTGTAGCACATTAGTTAAGTCCTTGCATTGTTATTCTATAGGTCACATGTTCAAATCCTTATTCTTGCAAATATTTTTTATCAATTTTTATTCTTCTCATAACCTACAAATGAGATCTTTCATTTCATCTTCCTTTTTAACTCCCAAAATAATTAGAATGGTTATGAACTACAATTAATTAGAAATATAGTGACCATAAACCTTTTTTTTATGCCACTCCTCTTTCTTTTCTTCATCACACATTTCTATCATTTCTCATTTCTCTCTTCATCTAGATTTCTCGAAAAAGAATATGAAAAAGTTCTCAAGAATGTTTTGCTAGTAACGTGAGGCTATCGGCGGATAGATAAGCTCAGTGACGATACTGGCTTGTGCATGTAAGTCCTTTTCGTTTCTTCTCCTCCTCTTGTTGAATCATCCTCATCTTGTTATGTCTCCACTGATTTCCATACTTACTCACTTCATTTGTAAACTCCATGTTTAGAAAACACACATAAAATAAATAGATAACCTAATAGTTAATTATTTTGTAAACTTATTTACCTTCATGAATACGATACATTTTTAACTAGTAGTGATTATCTTATTTCATGTTTTAGTAGTTATGAAAATATGTGATTCGTATCATCCTATATTGCATATCATCACATAACGCGATCGTTTATTCAAAATAAAAGAAAAGTGTTTAATAATTTTTGTGTAGATACTTTATTAATCTTTTATATCGATTTTAGTATATATATCATGACTGATTTGTATGCTTGTCCATATGCCTTTCATAATTTATTGCTCGCTATTTTTATTTTATTTTATTTTATTTATATTTACTTTTTAAAAGAAAACGATATTTCAAATAAATACCATGACCTTATCAATCTCAAATACCGTCTTGAAGAAATATCTCTACCTTAAAAATAATTTTTAGAAAATCAATTTTGATTTCTGGACATTCTAGAAAAACTAGACTATATGCTAGATATAATTTCAGGTTTACAGTAAAAATTTCATATCAAACCGAATAACGGTTTAGGAGTTACGTGGTTTTTTGTTCACTGTTTTTAAAACCAGAAAACTGCCAATAAGGGTCTTTTTCGAGAGACCATAACACTGTAATCGTTGATCCAAATTAAGTATTTTTTAGATGTTTTGAATATCTACATCGAAATATATAGATTTTCTTAGTTTCAAATTTTTACTGAAAATCGACGTAAAATATAGAAAACTGCGTTACAATATTAAACGACGAATCTGGACAGAATCTGTCATGATTTGCACACTGTTTTTAAATAGGACATAACTCGAACTCCCGATATCCGTTCGTGAGAAAATTTAGATGTGTAGATGCAAAATTGATAGAGCTATAATTTCCTGTATATTAGATTACTTAGAAACACATGAAACAACCCGATATAGGCTTCGCAATATAACATATAGTTGCAGTCCAGAGATCTGAATTTCTGTTTTAAACACTGATATTAAAATGATCATAACTGGAGCTTCAAAAATCCAAATCGTGTGAATCTTAGTGTTTTGGATAAGTACATCTAAATAACTACAATTTTCTACTAATTTTTGTAACCTGAAACCTGATGAAAATTAACTCAAACTGCGTTTTAAAAATATATGACGGTGTTGAACAAATTCTAATCTGTTTTGCTCGACGATACGAAACTGGGTATATCTCCCAAACCGGTAGTCGTATTTATACGATACTGGAATTTAAGCATGCACAACACTTAAATCTATATTTCTATTTCTATTCCGAAATTTATTGACTTGATTGATTAGTCATACACAACACTTTACAATATTATTTTTTGACGTTACTTGTATACTTATCTCATATCATGTTCTGTGATTACTTATTTATTTTTATCTATATGACTTGTGATTAAACTATTACAGATTATAATTTACATGATCTTGACACGACCCAATCATGAATACCTGAACCCAGAATGTACACTTGAACCAACTTGACTCGAACTATGAATACAATTGGCATGACTTGCACTTGACATGACTACATGAACTCAATCTTGAAAACTTGATATCATACATCACCTTTTGTATTCATGTATTCGATCAAGACTCGTAACATTAATTATAGACTAATATACACAGGGTGTTGAGGGTAGTTTGAGTATGAATCCAATGGAATCTCATGAAATCGTGTTGCTGTGGTACCGGGCTGAAATGGTACAAATCATGTTACTGTGGTACCGGGCTGAAACGATACAAATCACGAATTCACAAATGAGGGCTCGTGTTTCCAAGCCCCTGGATGATAGCCTGTTGGGTTTGGAATACTTCAATAACAATTGAAGTCCCGCTATTTTGGGCTCGTGATTCCTTACCCCTGGATGATAGTCTTGGGTTCAAGAATACTTTTGAGATTGGTTGACATTCACACTTGAACTCACGTTAGTTACTTTTACTCTTTTAGAGACCTTTTAGGACACTTACATTCACTTCATGTTCACTATACATACACTCCACGGCCATGTTATACTTGTTTTCCATGTTGATATAGTTGACATACATATTACCGTACACGCTACTATACTTGTTTACATGTTCATGATTTATATCCATGCTATACCATATATCTCATTACACATTCCATTTCATTTATATATATCACACCATCCTTTTAGGGACTTACTGAATGTTAGTTCGCTGACGGGCATTCTACCCATCTTTCTTTCTTTCTTGAAATGTTCGTCAAGTGACATTGAGGTAGAGAAGATAGAAGTGTTCGAAAAGCAGTACAACCGGTTCGCATCACAACTGAACGTCTAGTTCCATTCCGTTTTTTATTTCATTTCAGCTTATTTATGTATGCCTCCTAATTAAGGATTTTCTTGTTATCGTATCTTGTATTCGGATATTTTGTCAACTGTGAATCTTGAATGTAATAAATCAGAGTTGGATTTCTGTAACGTTTTGGAAATCGTTTAGGCGATTTTCCGTTTTTAGGGTGATATAGTCGGTGTTTTCCGTAAAAACCTAGAAGCGATCTTTTTGCAGTATAGAATTCACTGCACCTAGTTTAGCTAGGAAATTGCGAGTTTGCGGGTTTTTGTAAGTTGCTAGTAATTTTAGTGCATTTTAATATTTTTCCCTAATTAAAATATTATTTTAAGCTTTATTTATGCACTAAATTAGTGGTAATAACAATTTAGGTTGGGTTTATTATGCTAATGTGAATCTATGCTAAGTTAATCACTAGATTAAGCACTAATCCATCCTTGAAAATATCTTAGAAAAATATCTAGATATTTGTTGATTTTGTGAATTAAAATGAATTATTAATGAAAAGATTAAGAGGCGGCATAAAGGTTTTTGTTTTATTAAGCTTTTATAATTGTTTTTAGCTTGAAACTTCCACACAATTC
Organism: Agapanthus africanus; assembly: GCA_030015575.1. Taxonomy (NCBI): domain Eukaryota; kingdom Viridiplantae; phylum Streptophyta; class Magnoliopsida; order Asparagales; family Amaryllidaceae; genus Agapanthus; species Agapanthus africanus. The sequence goes on along the minus strand of JASDDO010000008.1, from coordinate 111,750,889 downwards.
CATTTTTCCCAAGACTTGGCCGACCTCACCCCTTGCTGCACCACTTTGTTTTTCACCCCATTTCAACTCATTCAAGCTCAAATAAATCCTCAAAAATTATCAAATAATCACACAAACTCAAAATCAAATCAAAACCCATCATTCTTCATGACAAATCAAGCTTGGATCTTCTTTAAAGACATCATTTTGGAGGCTAAAATGATGAATTTTGTTGCTATTTTGTGTTCTTGAGGAGGTATAAAATCCCAACCCTAAACACTTTTTGTTGTTTAAATCATTTAACTAGCTTATTTAGATGTTAATTTAAATCTTGTATTTGCATGTTTAGAATTTCTAGAAAAGGATTTGTGGATAATCAAGTTAGGGTTTTTACATGTGAAATGGTTAAATGTGAAGTTTAGACAAATGAAAACTTAAGCTAGTTGCTAGATTTGTTAAATGATATTCTCCTAATTGTATAATTAAGATAATTAGCAAACTAAGCTTTTACTAAATCCTAATTAGGTAAGATTAAAATTCTAGTAAAGGTATGAGTGGTTTAATCATGCTATTGGTGATGGTTGTGATTGCTAGTTTTGGTAAAACTTGTAGTTTTGAGCTAAAATGATTAAATGTTGCTTACTAGATTTCCGGATAATTTTGGCGTGGGTTTCTTTTGACGTTGCGACGTTATTTATATTAGATTCCACGTTGTTTATTGTGTTGTGAATGCGCGATCGGTACGATCAGGGTCTAGGCTTGATGGTTGTGTCGTTTAGCGTTCCTAGCTAGGGTTGTGCCGATATCGTTCGTGTCTTTGTGTAGCTTTTGCTCTTGAATTTGTTTCATAGTGTCGCTACGCGCGTTAGCCACTAGACGAACACTTGAGAGTATATTTAGAGTTGGTGCGTCGGTCAAACGTAGTTGGTACGTGTTATTGGTTGATTGCTAATATATACTTGTTATATTGTTTTATGATCCTAGGCTCGCAGGCGAGGACTTCGGACGCTGCGAAGAAGGGAAAGCAGGTGATTGGTTTTACTTAGCCAGGAGCGTTGGTAAGTAGATTTAACACCTACAGGGGAATCGCCCGCATGGCGTTATGCGTCTGGGCTAGATTTATGACATGACTATTAGTTAGAAGTATACGGATATTGATTGTGCATGTGTACCTTTGTTGCATATCTCATTTCCTATTGAGCATGGACTTAGTATTAATGAGACACAACACCATTATTGACGGTTCATGTTTCACGAGCACTAATTGTATGCTACACACACACCGTCGATAATTTCCATGACACGCACAACACCTATACATATGTGATATTGTATTGTTTAGGGACATTGAGACATGATCCTTATTTTCCTTGTGCATATGACATAAAGCATACCTGTATACCTACATGCTTACACATATGCCTTGACATACTTACATGCTAGTTACCCATATACCTATATGGTATTGTACCATTGGTGATAGGTATATACACATATGAGACATAGCTACATGTACATCTTGCATACATACTTATACATATACCTGGAGGGTATTACATCATTATTGATAGGTAGATACATATATCTTGCTATGCCGACATGGTTACGCATACCTGGCTGTAACTACATGTTCACCTTTATTTGATGTTGTATGGACTTGGAGAAATTAGGAACCGCATGATATATATATATATATATATTAACTTATTGCAGTTGAATAGCGGATTTTCCTTTATATGCTCACATTTCTGTTTCTTGTTGCATATATTATATTTCATGGATTTCGCATTGAGATATGGATTTCACATGATGGTTTCTGGATTTGAGGACCGTGGTAGTTTCATGAAATTATGCATTATTTGAAAAACCCGGTTTCTCTTGATATGATATTTCAGCGTCCACCATAAGATTTCTCGGTTCTGATATATACCCCATGCGAGGAGTGGAGTGGGACGTGTGCCGGTACATGGTGGGGCCCGGAGGTATACCAGGGCAAGAAGATCGCAGATGATAGCGATGAGATAGTGGGGGAATCATACCTACCGGTGACAGTATTTGACTCGTCGGTGATCGCGTAGATATCGACCGGAGTCATGTATATATGGATACGGGGAATTCGAGTATCGAAGCTGGGTACTCGGCTTTCCGATGAACGTATGATATGTACATATCAGGGCCAGTCATGGTGACGACGCCTGATAGATGAGTATTTATGTATCGATGTTAGACACTAGTTTTCATGATATTTTACCTCTAGGTATATATATCAGTGGTATGGGACGCTGTTATACATGTATGTATATATATATATATCAGTGGTATGGGACGCTGTTATATATATATATTTATAATATATATCATCTTAATGATCTGTGCATGTATTCTTATTCATTACTTGATGTTGAGGGTCGATTTGTGGGCCGATATGAGGGCCGATCTGTGGGCCGATATGAGGGCCGATTTGAGGATATTTTGGGATTTGGATTGTCTTGATGGACATTGGTCCTTCCACGATGAGGATTCCGTGAGGATGACATGTTTTATCCCATATTCCGCATTTATTTATATGCATTGCTTCATATATTTGTTGTACCTGATAAAGTACCTTTCATGACTGTTGCATATATATATTGTCATATTATTGCTTCATGTATTAGTTGTACCTGATAGAGTACCTTTCATGACTGTTGCATACATATGGCCATTTATTGCTATTAGCTTGCATGTGATAGATTCGCGCAATACGTGCATGCTTGCGATTACCTACATATGTTATTTACTATTCACGAGCTGGCAACTCACCCCCGTTGTGTCACAGTGTTTTGCAGGTAGTCCCTCAGGTCAGTCGAGGCAGGGCTTCTTCCTATCGTATCATCATTTGCGGCGGATACCGCTCGGCTGATAGTGTGCAGTTTTTCTATAGGTGGGTTTCGCGGTTATCCGTTTATGTACATTGTATCTTGTTGTATCTAGTACTCTCCATCTACCACTTTCATGAATTGACTTAGAGACGAGATGTGAGCATGATATTGTATATTTTTGGTGACTCAGGATGTCTTTTATGCAGTTTTATTTATATCGTCTTTTATTTCTTCGCTATGGCGTCGTATATCTGTTGTGGTGGTTGTTTCTGCCTTTGGGCGTGGATTTTTCTCCCATTGAGGATGCTTTACTTATATTTTTGTTGTACCCAATTTTGGGGTTAGTTTTTACAAAGGAGGTGCTGCAGAAATTTTTAAAGGAAATGAAGTTGGAGTTTACAGAATTTGGTTTGAGATTTCAAAAGTTTTGAAAATGCTATTATCACTTACTACTTTTGATAGTTTAGATTGCTGGGTTTTCGGCTTACTTAAATTGCGTTACGTCTGTAGACGTTGCGTAGTTTAAGGGCCGTCACGTGCCAATTTCGGGTCGTGACAAAGTTGGTATCAGAGCTCTAGGTTTTACCTTTCGGAGTGTAGGATGACCTTGGTATGATAGAGTGGGTAGCTTAAGCAGAGTGGTGTAGTGTATGTATGTCCGCGGCATACTTACGACACGGTACTCCGCCTAAAATGACCTAAGTACTAACTGCTTGAAATTCCTTCCTTGATGATACATATCCTTGTAATTCGATTTCCGTGTTCTTATCGAATCCTATTTCCATTTATAGCCTTATGCCACTGATGACTATGAGGGCTCAAAGAGGTGCAACTAGAGCCGAGGTCAGAGTTGACTCGTGTGGGATGAGGATTGACCAGGATGGTACGCTCGCTGTACAGGAGCAGATTGATCCGCCTTCAATAGATCGTATCACTAGGCTTGTGGTAGATATGCAGGACTTGCGCCAGACGATGAGGTCGTTGGTTGAGGCCAGTCGAGCGCAACGACAGGAGGTTGTCATCCCTGTTACCCAGTTATTTCTTACGGTCATCACACATCATTGTGTTACTTATACAGCACCAGCGGATGCAGCCCGTTTAGCATAGGAGCATCTTCCCGAGACTTTGGGAGTTCGAGGGCAGAGGAGGATTCATGCAGGTGTACCATCCCAGAGACAGAGGTTCAGTCGCCGTGACAGGTTTCGTGCACGTCGTGGTAGTAGCAGAGACTTGGGACGAGGACAGTTGTTTGGCTCATATCCCTAGGAGGGTCAGCAGTCATCGAAGGGATGTTTTCGATGCGGGAGCCTTCATCACCTCATCAGAAATTGTTCCTTGGCACCGCGTCAGACTTGTGTTTAGAGAGGTCGTGGTCGCGGAGGGTTCGTTCACAGGAGACAGGTTGGTACAGGAGGAGTTCAGCCAATTGTGGGTAGAGGGCAGGCACGAGCGTTTTCTTCTACTCATCGGGACGCGCGGGCGTCCAATGCGGAGTTTTCAGGTATTCTTAATTCGTATGTCTTTTGATGCACTTGTTTGTTTAATTCGGGATCTATGCACTCGTTATTCTACACACTTCGTACCGTGGTTGGGCCAAGAGCCGTGTTAGCTAGATTAGCCGTTTGTTGTGTAATTTTTTGTCAGCGGTTCTTTTGTTGCGCGACACGTGTTTCGGTCGTGTGTCAATTGGATAGGAGATAAAGATCCGTCCGTCGATTTGGTCCTTCTAGAGATGCGGGACTTGACGTTCTCCTGGGCACGGACTGGATAGCTACGTGCTAGGCGTCTGTGGACTGCCGCGAGAAAACAGTCAGGTTTTGGTTTCCCAGCGAGTCAGTTCCTGTTGTGCACGGGGACAGTGGTGCCGCCTCTCACAGCTTGAATTCAGCCTTTTTCGCTAGTCGGCTTTTGAGGAGAGAATGTCGAGGATTCTTGGCTTCTATTCGTGATACCAGAGCCACAGTGGGTTCATTGGACCGGGTTCCTATGTGTGAGAGTTTTCCGACGTTGTTCCAGATAAGCCGGCGGAGCTTAGGGAGCTTAAGGATCTGCTGCAGAATTACTAGATATGGGGACTTGTACGTCCAAGTGTTTCGCTTTGGGGAGCTCTTATTCTGTTCGACAAGGAGAAGGAATTCTTGAGGTTGTGCATTGATTTATCGTCAATTGAACCAAGTTACGGTGCGGATTGAGTATCCTTTAACTCGCATTGACGATTGCACCAGTTCTTTCTTTACTTTCTGGATCGGGCGACCTTGTTGTTTACTGTGATATTTCACGAGTGGGGATCGATTTTGCATGGATGTGGCATTATAGAGTTATTGTTTATGCTTCCTGACAGTTGGGGAAAGTACGAGCAGGATTTATCCCACTCATGATCTGGAGATGGCCGCGGTGGTCGTGCGTTGGATATTTGGAGACACTGCTTGTTCGGAGTGTCGTGTCAGATTTTCACGGACCACCAGAGCTTAATGTACATCTTCCTGCAGCGGGTTTTGATTGTTGAGACAGCGCCGTTGGATGGAGCTTGTAAAGGATTGTGATTGTGAGATCCTTTATTACCCGTGGCAAGGCGATTGTGGTAGCTGATGCTTGAGTTGTAGGCCCGCGGTTAGCTTGTCCCAGTTGTGCGCAGTTCTGAGAAGTCTTCTGCAGATTTACAGTTCTTGTGCGATCGTTGAGTACAGCTTAAGTTCTCCTCTACTGAGGGGACAGCTTGCTCATGTCCGCTCCCGTCCACTTTTACTTAATCGTTTTCGTGTGGCACAGCCCGCCGATGCTTGTTGTCTGAGATTCTTGAGCATGTTCGGTTGGGTAAAGATTCAGAGTTCTTGATTTATGACCAGTGTGTGCTGTGTTAGGGACTCGTTGGCGTGTACCGATACTGATGGGTAGAGACGCGAAGTCCTAGAGCAGAAACATCAGTCAGCTTTCTGTGTTCATCCAAGTGCTACCGAGATGTAACGTAACTTGAGAGTTGGTTACTGGTGGGCAGGGATGAAGAGTGAAGTTTCGGATTTCGTTTTGAGGTGCACGGCTTGTCTACGAGCTAAGAAATTTAGCAAAAAGAAGTAACTTGATGGAATTTATACCTCAATTTGAGATCTAGCAAGAATAAATTTTTCTCCAAATGATGACCTCAAGCATCAAGATCCAAGCTAGGGAGGTGAAGGAAAAGAAAGGTGAAGGATGGTTTGAATTTGTAAGCTTGAAATTGAAATTTTTGTTGCTTTAAACATGAAGAATTTTGAAGAAATGAAAAGAAAAGAGTTGAAGAGGATGAGGTGCAGGTTCGGCTAGATTAGGAGGTGAGGGGGAGGGTGTGGGCAAGTGGGGAAAGTCATGGTCAAGTTTCCAAAGTCAAATGTATCATACTTTAATCATTATATTTAAATTAATTCCATAAACCATGAAATTCAACTCAAGAAACAACTCAAGAAAGAGAGGCCAGAAATTTCTGGACTTGGCCAAGGTTTGGGCTGTCCTAGGGCTGAGGGAAAAGATAGAGGGGTTTTACAAAAGAAATTTTATGCAAAAAGGCCCCCTACAACTCAAAAATTGCAAGTTTTAGCTCAAAATTCAATAAATTCGTTTCAATTCATAAAAATTGGTTAAAAATCAAAATAAATTACTAAAAATTTATGTTATCACTAGATTTTAATTATCATAAATTTAGAGATTAAAATTAGCCCGGAAAAATTTGTATTTATCGCTAATTTAATGTATTTTCTTACCGGCTTAAAATAATATTAAAAAATTGAAAAATTAGGGAAAATTTTTAAACGACCAGAATTTCATAATTAACTCATTAGCTACTAAAAACAAGCAATTACCTATCCATTTTAAGTATAATTAGCCCTAAACTGCAAAGTAACAAGAAAGACGGTTTTCGGAAAAATACCGAATTTTCACCGAATTTCAGGAAAACACCAAAACGACTTTTCAAGATGCTACAATCTTTCCCCTTAAAGAAATTCGGTCCCCGAATTTAAAAATATAGCTACGCGTACCTTCGAAGAGATGGGGATATTTCTTCCTCATCTCGCCCTCGGTCTCCCAGGTAACCTCCTCGCTGCTCGGGCTACGCCAAAGGACCTTGACGGTTGGTATAATCTTCGACCTCAACTTCTTCACCTGCCGATCCAGGATGGCCACCGGCTGCTCTGCAAAAGAAAGGTCGCGCTCTAGCTGGACTGTCGGGTGCTGAATCGCATGCGAAGGGTCGCGAAGGTACTTGCGGAGCATCGAAACATGGAAGACGGGGTGAACATCGGGAAAGCTGGGTGGAAGAGCCAAACGATATGCAACAGCGCCAACACGCTCGAGGATCTCGAAGGGACCTACGAATCTAGGGCTAAGCTTCCCCTTTCGCCCAAAACGCATCACGCCCTTCATCGGAGAGACCCTCAGAAAAACATGGTCGCCAACCGCGAACTCTAATCTGCGACGGCGCCTGTCTGCATACGATTTCTGCCTGCTCTGAGCCGCTCTCATCCGGTCTCGGATCAACTGGATCTTCGATGTCGTCTCCTCAACAAGCTGCGGCCCCAAAATGCTGCTCTCGCTGAGCTCTGTCCAACAAACGGGCGATCTGCATCTCCTCCCATACAATGCCTCGAAAGGTGCCATCTGAATAGTATCCTGGAAGCTGTTGTTGTAGGAGAACTCCACTAGAGGTAAATGACGATCCCAGCTACCACCAAAGTCTAAAATGCACGCTCTGAGCATGTCCTCGAGAGTCTGAATGGTCCGCTCTGACTGTCCGTCGGTCTGCGGATGAAACGCTGTGCTGAAGCTCAAACGAGTGCCCAAAGCCTCCTGAAGTCTCTGCCAAAGTCGGCTGGTGAACTGAGTGCCTCGATCTGACACGATACAAGTTGGTACGCCATGTAGTCGCACGATCTCGTCAATATAGAGCTGAGCATACTGAGCGAAGCTGAAAGTCGTCTTCACTGGAAGGAAGTGAGCCGCTTTCGTCAATCTATCCACGATCATCCAGATGGAGTCGTACCCTCGACTGGTCCTAGGTAGACCCACAACGAAGTCCATCGAAATCTGTTCCCATTTCCACTCTGGAATGGGTAATGGCTGTAGCTCTCCTGCGGGCCTCTGGTGCTCGGCCTTGACTTACTGACAAGTCAGGCATCTCGAAACGAACTCCGCAATGTCCCTCTTCATCCCGTCCCACCAGTAGGTCTCTCTCATATCATGGTACATCTTGGTGGAACCGGGGTGGACACTATACACTGATCGGTGTGCCTCCTCAAGAATGTCGCGCCGCAATCCATCAGCATCTGGTACGCACAGTCTAGATCCATATCGTAAAATCCCCTGATCGTCAACCAAGAACTCGGAAAATCTGCCCTGTCCCATCTGTGCCATGATCTCTGAGCAACGGTCGTCACTGCGCTGTGCCTCATATATATGGTCAAGCAACTGTGGGCGTGCACAAACATGCGCGAGCTGCCCCCCTGTCTGAGTGAACTCGAACTCAACTCGGCTGTCGCATAACAACTGCCAATCTGCTGACGACTGCCTCTGCACTGCGCGCAAAAAGGATAGACTACCCCCGGGCCTCCTACTCAATGCATCTGCCACCACATTCGCCTTGCCGGGGTGATATAAGATCTCGCAGTCGTAGTCTTTCACCAACTCCATCCAACGACGCTGTCTGAGGTTCAGGTCTCGCTGCTGAAATATGTACTTTAAGCTCTTGTGATCGGTGAATATCTGACACGACTCGCCGTACAGGTAATGTCGCCAAATCTTCAGTGCAAAGACCACTGCAGCCATCTCCAAATCATGAGTGGGGTAGTTCTGTTCATGCTTCTTCAACTGCCGAGAAGCATAAGCGATCACCCGGCCATGCTGCATCAATACGCATCCTAATCCCACTCGCAAAGCATCACAGTAGACAACAAATCCGCCTGATCCCGAAGGTAAAGATAATACCGGTGCCGTAGTCAAACAAGTCCGTAGCTGCTGAAAACTGCGCTCGCACTCCTCTGTCCAAACGAAAGGAACTCCCTTCCGGGTCAAACCGGTCAACGGTGCAGCTATACGGGAGAAGTCCTGAACAAAACGCCTGTAGTAGCCCGCCAAGCCTAGAAAACTACGGATCTCAGTAACCGATGTAGGTCGGGGCCACTGCTGAACAGCCTCAATCTTCTTCGGGTCCACACAAATGCCGTCTCTCGTAACCACGTGACCCAAGAATCCGACGCTGTCCAGCCAGAAAGCACACTTGGAGAACTTCGAGAATAGCTGATGCTCCCTCAGAGTCTGTAACGTAATCCGCAAGTGCTGCTCGTGCTCCTCTCTGCTCCGGGAGTACATCAAGATATCGTCGATAAACACGATGATGAACAAGTCAAGATACGGCCTGAATGTACGGTTCATCAAATCCATAAATGCAGCTGGGGCGTTGGTGAGTCCGAACGACATCACCAAAAACTCGTAGTGGCCATAGCGTGTACGGAAAGCTGTCCTCAGTATATCCTCCTGTCGAACTCGCAGCTGATGGTATCCTGATCGCAAGTCGATCCTCGAAAAATACCCCGCACCCTGAAGCTGGTCGAACAAATCATCAATGCGCGGCAACGGATATCTGTTCCGAACGGTAACTTTGTTCAGCTGGCGGTAGTCGATACATAAGCGCAAACTTCCATCCTTCTTCTTGACAAACAGGACCGGAGCACCCCACGGAGAAACACTCGGTCGAATAAGCCCCTTATCCAACAAATCCTGCAACTGATCCTTCAGCTCTCGAAGCTCTGCCGGGGCCATCCGATAAGGTGGTATAGAAATAGGCCCCGAACCGGGAATCAAATCAATGCAGAACTCGACATCGCGCTCAGGCGGTAGCCCAGGTAGCTCATCAGGGAAAACATCGGGGAACTCACAAACTACCGGGACCCGGTCTAACGGAACCTCTGCAGCTCGAGTATCACAAATACACGCTAAGAATCCCTGACATCCCTTCCGCAAGAGCTGAGCAGCACGAAGAGACGAAATTAAGCTGGGAAGGGTGACACTGCGGTCTCCCTGAATAACAAGGATTGGCTCTCCCGGAAAGCTAAATCTGACTGCCTTCTCACGGTAGTCCACCGAAGCATAACAAGTGGCTAGCCAATCCATGCCCAGAAGCACATCAAAGTCCAACATATCGAGGAGTATCAAATCAACTGATGAATCCCTCTCCCCGATACGAACGGAACACAAACGAAATACAAACCGAGCGACAAACGACTCGCCTACCGGAGTAACAACAACAAGCGGATAATCTAACGACGACGACTCACGGCCCAACATCGGTGTAAAGTGTGTAATACGTACGAATGTGTGGAACCTGGGTCGAATAATACCCGTGCGTCGAAAGAACAAACTGGCAAGGTACCTGTCACAACGGCATTGGATGCCTGCGCATCCTGCGGTGTCAAAGAAAAAACTCGGGCCTGTCCTCCACCGATAGCGGGCTGACCTCGACCTCGGCCTCTGCCTCCTCGTCCTCTCTGAACAGGACCGCCGCGTCCACGGCCTCTCGGTGCACCTAACTGGCGTGGAGCATCGCCTGGGGTAGGAAGTAGGGCTCTCTGAGGAGGGGGTGGTGATGGTGGTAGGGTCACGTGCGGAACTGTCGCTGCTCCCTGTCGTCTCACCGGGCAGTCTCTGACAAGATGGTGCAAACTCCCGCACCCAAAACATCCTGGCGACGGCTGCTGCCCCTGGGAATAAGTACCATATAACTGTCCCCGCCCAAATCCTCTGCCAGGCCTATCTCTCGGAAAGAATCTAGCGCGCTGCCTCTGAGGTGGTACATCGGTGCGCATCCTCTTCGGCCCAGAAACGACCGAAGTCTGTGATATGCGTGCCTCCATCCGTAATGCCGTATCCCTAGCCGCTGAATAAGTGTCGTAGTGCTGGGCGCCAATGGCAAGATATAGCTGGGCATCGAGTCCCTGTACGAACCTCTTCACCATCTTCTCCTCGGTATCCACCAAATACTGAGCATATCGGGATAACTGTGTAAACTGGATGTCATACTCAGACACCGTCATCCCAGGTGTCTTGACTAAGGCCTCGAAGCTGCGAGCTCTGGCGTCACGAACGCTCTCTGGAAGGAAACGGGCTAGAAAGACCGCTGTAAACTCGACCCAAGTCGTAGACGGTAGACCTGCAGCTCGACCTCTCAAGACTGACTCCCACCATGTCTGCGCGAGACCCTCTAGTCGGAAACTCGCAAGCTCTACCCATCGATCATCTGAACATCTCAGCGAACGGCAGATCCTGGCTAAACTGTCAAGGAACGTCATTGGGTCCTCCGCTGCCTCGGTGCCGGTGAATACTGGAGGTCTCAGCCTCATGAAATCCTGTAGTGAAACCGGAATGGCCACGGTGGTAGTAGTAGGAGCAGGTATCATGGTCGTCTGTGATGTAGTAGGTACGTCATCCGGCCTCGGTGTATGACTGGCTGCAACTAGGGATCCTACCATCTGACGTAGCTCCTGCATGCCTCCCATCATCTGTCGCAACTCCTCCATACCAGTCTCGAGCCTAACCATACGGCCTGGGGAAGGTGGATCGGTCTGTCCCTGCGGCGTAGGCATACCACCCTGCTCAGTCCTAGTCTCGGACGAGCCAGCTCGAATCTCGTCTCTGGCGGCAGCCCTCTGTGCCCTCGTAGCCTTCGGCGGCATAGTGGCTGTCACAGGAAAACGGATAGTAAGGACAGTGCAATAGGATCATAGGATACACGGAATTGAAGAAGGAATTTTTCAAGCAAGTATATCCTAAAGTCACTTAGGCGGAGTACCGTATAGTAAGTATGCCGCGGACATACGCACGCTACGTTACCCTGCTTAAGTCACTTACTCCATCTACCAAGGGTCATCCTACACTCACAAAGGTAAAACCTATCGCTCTGATACCAACTTTGTCACGACCCGCAGGGTACGGAACGTGACTGGCACTTAAGTTTACGAAACGTCTAAAGGCGTCCGTAAAATAAGTAAGCCAAAGCCCAGAAAACAAAACCAATGAAGCAAAAGAGTGAAGAAAACCCAATCAGTTGAAAGCGAGTTATCAAATAAGTCATGTAAAACACTTTTTTAAAAACAATACAAATTTTTCCCGAAAATTTCGGCAGAGTCTCCTTTGTAAATACTGACCCCCAAAAATGGGTACAACAAAATATACATACATGAATCCACAAAATAGGGCATCCCCAAGCGGGAGCTAGCTCTTCGCCATACGGCGGTCACAAATCCCACGCAATGTAAATGACAACAAGCATAATAAAGCATAAGGAAGCATGAAAAAGTAGCATGTCGGCACAAGTGAGCTCGACCCCAAATACAGTATAAAATCCACAACCTCACAGTCTCATCTCTAGGTCAATATACAATAATCTGGTAGAACAGTAGATGGAGTACACTAGATACAAAGAATATACAAGGTGGTACAAAAATAATAACATAACCCACCTATGAGCAAATCTCGAGCTCAGGCAAAAGAGGCAAAAGAACAAGTGCGCCCGCCGCTACTGAACTGACGGAGCGGACCTGCAAAAGACTGTGGCACAACGGGGGTGAGTTGCCAACTCGTGAGTAATAAATAACACCTACAAAGGCTATCGTATCCATGCACACAAGCATCCTAGCATCTATAATATAGGTATGGCTGGATGCACTAGCAGGTGTGTATACAACATCAGTGTACGAATATGTATGCAACATGAATATCTGAGGTCTCAATAGGTATATATAAGAAATATTTTATCTCTTTTTGTTTTTGAAACTCCTTTAGAATGCCAGCATAATGTCAATGAATCGACGAAAATCGGTGTCCAGCAACGACACCCAAAAGCTGTCTCAAATCTCATAAATCCATGTCATAGTGTCTCTGGCCTCAGCCATCCGGCTGACCCATCTCAATATCAATATCTCATCCTCTCGCGGCCCCGGTCGGTATCCTCTGGATATCCGCCGTGCCCAATGAAGTCACCGGTAGGTAATCCGTCCCCTGCCAGGCTCAACGTCAACACCACATTCCTCTTGCCCCGGGGTACCTTACCGGGCCCACCATGTACCCGTGCCGGTTCCTCCACTCCTCGACACGGATTTCCAAATCCACAGCAAACTCATGGTGGACGACACTTACATCACTAGAAAACCGCAATTTACATATTTTAAAAATATAATAAGTTTAGAAATTTTGCGGCTTTCCCCCGAAATCCAGCAATATCATAAAATCTCAAGAAATCCTCATAAGTGCATATATCTATGATAATAAATGCATATGATATCAATAATCAAGTTGCGATGTGTGATTAATGTATTAAGCATGAACAATTAATATGATGAAGTACATGCACATGAATAGCAGTACTACGGTTTCATTTTTAAGGAATTAAAGGCAATAGTACCAGTTTAAGTATCAATTAGTAAAAGGTTTCAATTTAAAAGTTATCTAGTGTGGTGGAATGGCAATTACCAGGGTGTGTGTGTAAGCATGAATAGTGCTCGTGCTGCATATAAAACCTGGTAATGGTGCATGTGTCCTACAATTGAGTTTGCATATATGGGTATAACATATTGATCTAATTGCAGCAATTATCATGCCAGTATTATTATTCTAATGTCACAAGTGATTATCCAATTTACTATTTTCCAGTTTACTAAATCTATCGGGCGACTTGCGCCATCCAAACGATCGTCCCCCGTAGATTTTAAATCTACTCACCGGGATCCCTGGCTAGCTGTGTCCAATCACCGCCTTTCCCTTTCGCGCCGCGTCTGATGTTTCCGCGACCGAACCTGGAATTTACATCAATACCAAATATAAGGTTACACATTCAAGAACGACGCAAAACCCCAACGAAACTACTAAAGTTCGCTAGCTAGGTACAACGTGCACAAAGTGCGCGGACACACGCGAAAATCGCAAAAACTGCCGAAAAACGCCGATTTGGGTCGCCCGGCAAAACTAAAACCCGACTACCCAAAAAAACCGCACTCACGCATCCTAAAAGTCGTAGGACAAGCCATTACAATCATCAAGATATCAAAAATAGTCCATCACATAAGTTTTATAAAAATCTAGTAAGCACAAACTAGCAATTTGGTGCAAAAATCGCCGATTGGCTACAAAAGACTACTATCAAGCTTGAACACCCAACCACACTACTAGCAATCTACAAACACTAATTACAACACCATAACAATGATTCCAATCCTATTTTCCATAAACAACCATTTCTTGAATTTATAACCTAGCAAATTCCAAATCAATTTCCACACTTGAAAACTTAAATTAACACAACAAAAGCCCACATAAGAAAATTAATCTCTTAGATTAGGTTAGCAAAATAACTAGATAACAATTTAGGTTTAAATCAACTAAATAATGTTTTCTAAACCCTAATCAACTCATTTATCAAGCTTCAAATACCATTTTCCATACATAAACCCCTTTCTAGATTTTCCTAAAACAACAATTACAACTAAAATCGAACTTTTAAAAGTAACAAAATTAACACAATTTAAAGACCACATCAACAAGGTAACTTCTTTGATTTGTGTAGGAACTAGCAAGCAAAATAAATTTAATTAACCACATAATGGTATGCTAACAAACTTTAGTTTAAAACAAACTACTCTTTATAAACTAGATTAGAATTTAGCTAACTTTTTTTTAACACTAAAACTATATAATCAAAGAAATTTAGCAAAAAGAAGTAACTTGATGGAATTTATACCTCAATTTGAGATCTAGCAAGAATAAATTTTGCTCCAAATGATGGCCTCAAGCATCAAGATCCAAGCTAGGGAGGTGAAGGAAAAGAAAGGTGAAGGATGGTTTGAATTTGTAAGCTTGAAATTGAAATTTTTGTTGCTTTAAACATGAAGAATTTTGAAGAAATGAAAAGAAAAGAGTTGAAGAGGATGAGGTGCAGGTTCGGCTAGATTAGGAGGTGAGGGGGAGGGTGTGGGCAAGTGGGGAAAGTCATGGTCAAGTTTCCAAAGTCAAATGTATCATACTTTAATCATTATATTTAAATTAATTCCATAAACCATGAAATTCAACTCAAGAAACAACTCAAGAAAGAGAGGCCAGAAATTTCTGGACTTGGCCAAGGTTTGGGCTGTCCTAGGGCTGAGGGAAAAGATAGAGGGGTTTTACAAAAGAAATTTTATTTCAAAAGGCCCCCTACAACTCAAAAATTGCAAGTTTTAGCTCAAAATTCAATAAATTCGTTTCAATTCATAAAAATTGGTTAAAAATCAAAATAAATTACTAAAAATTTATGTTATCACTAGATTTTAATTATCATAAATATATGCACTTATGAGGATTTCTTGAGATTTTATGATATTGCTGGATTTCGGGGGAAAGCCGCAAAATTTCTAAACTTATTATATTTTTAAAATATGTAAATTGCGGTTTTCTAGTGATGTAAGTGTCGTCCACCATGAGTTTGCTGTGGATTTGGAAATCCGTGTCGAGGAGTGGAGGAACCGGCACGGGTACATGGTGGGCCCGGTAAGGTACCCCGGGGCAAGAGGAATGTGGTGTTGACGTTGAGCCTGGCAGGGGACGGATTACCTACCGGTGACTTCATTGGGCACGGCGGATATCCAGAGGATACCGACCGGGGCCGCGAGAGGATGAGATATTGATATTGAGATGGGTCAGCCGGATGGCTGAGGCCAGAGACACTATGACATGGATTTATGAGATTTGAGACAGCTTTTGGGTGTCGTTGCTGGACACCGATTTTCGTCGATTCATTGACATTATGCTGGCATTCTAAAGGAGTTTCAAAAACAAAAAGAGATAAAATATTTCTTATATATACCTATTGAGACCTCAGATATTCATGTTGCATACATATTCGTACACTGATGTTGTATACACACCTGCTAGTGCATCCAGCCATACCTATATTATAGATGCTAGGATGCTTGTGTGCATGGATACGATAGCCTTTGTAGGTGTTATTTATTACTCACGAGTTGGCAACTCACCCCCGTTGTGCCACAGTCTTTTGCAGGTCCGCTCCGTCAGTTCAGTAGCGGCGGGCGCACTTGTTCTTTTGCCTCTTTTGCCTGAGCTCGAGATTTGCTCATAGGTGGGTTATGTTATTATTTTTGTACCACCTTGTATATTCTTTGTATCTAGTGTACTCCATCTACTGTTCTACCAGATTATTGTATATTGACCTAGAGATGAGACTGTGAGGTTGTGGATTTTATACTGTATTTGGGGTCGAGCTCACTTGTGCCGACATGCTACTTTTTCATGCTTCCTTATGCTTTATTATGCTTGTTGTCATTTACATTGCGTGGGATTTGTGACCTCCGTATGGCGAAGAGCTAGCTCCCGCTTGGGGATGCCCTATTTTGTGGATTCATGTATATATATTTTGTTGTACCCATTTTTGGGGGTCAGTATTTACAAAGGAGACTCTGCCGAAATTTTCGGGAAAAATTTGTATTGTTTTTAAAAAAGTGTTTTACATGACTTATTTGATAACTCGCTTTCAATTGATTGGGTTTTCTTCACTCTTTTGCTTCATTGGTTTTGTTTTCTGGGCTTTGGCTTA
Source organism: Agapanthus africanus (assembly GCA_030015575.1). Taxonomy (NCBI): domain Eukaryota; kingdom Viridiplantae; phylum Streptophyta; class Magnoliopsida; order Asparagales; family Amaryllidaceae; genus Agapanthus; species Agapanthus africanus. The sequence goes on along the minus strand of JASDDO010000008.1, from coordinate 111,734,446 downwards.
CTTATTTTACGGACGCCTTTAGACGTTTCGTAAACTTAAGTGCCAGTCACGTTCCGTACCCTGCGGGTCGTGACAGGTAGAGACGCGAAGTCCTAGAGCAGAAACATCAGTCAGCTTTCTGTGTTCATCCAAGTGCTACCGAGATGTAACGTAACTTGAGAGTTGGTTACTGGTGGGCAGGGATGAAGAGTGAAGTTTCGGATTTCGTTTTGAGGTGCACGGCTTGTCTACGAGCTAAGGTTGAGCATTTGAGACCGGAAGGAGAGTTGCAACCTTTTTACCGTTCCAGAGTGGGAATGGGAGCAGATCTCCATGAATCTCGTTGTGGTGTCTACCTAGGGCTAGTCGAGGGTATAACTCCATTCGGGTGATTGTTGTCCGGTTATGCTCAGTTTGCTCAGTTGTTCTTCGGTAAGTTTGTGCGTTTTCACGTAGTTCCTTCATGCGTTGTATCCAATAGAGGCACCCGGTTCGCTAGCCGTCTTTGGCAGAAGCTTCAGGGAGCCTTGGGTACTGGTTAAGCTTTAGCTCCGCTTTCCGTCTGTAGGCCGATGGTCAGTTAGAGCGGACTATACAGACTCTGGAGGATATGCTTGTGCGTACGTAATTTTAGTTTGTTGGCTGTTGGGATCGTCACTTGCCATTGATGGAGTTCTCCTACGATAACGGTTATCAGGAGACGTTTCAGATGGCAACTTTCAAGCCTTGTGTGGTAAGTTGTGTCGATCGCCAGTCTGTTTTACTGACTCCGTGAGAGTAGGATTTTTGGACCCCAGCTAGTCGAGAGGCTTTGGAGAAGATCCAGTTGATTCAGGTCAGGATGAGAGTAGCCCAGTGCAGACAGAAGTCTTATGCCGACCGTAGTTGTCGCAGACTTGAGTTCGCAGTGGGAGATCATGTATTCCTACAGATTTTTCCGATGTTTGGCGTGTTGAGTTTTGGGGAGCTTAGTCTCAGATTGTAGGTCCTTTTGAGATCCTTGAAGCGAGTTAGTACCGTTGCCTATAATTTGGCACTTCCGCCTAGATTATTGAGTATTCACCCCGTGTTCCTTGTGTCGATACTTCACAAATACCTTCATGACCTTTCTCATATGATTCATCATCAGACCATTTAGCCTGGACACGATCTTTTTGTTCACCGGCAGCCGATAGGGTTAGTGGATCGGCAGGTGGAGAAACATCGGTCAAGGGTCTTACCATCTGTGAAGGTTCTTTAGTGTAGCCACCTAGTGAGGTGATCACTTGAGAGGCTGCGGGCGAGATGTGAAAGTTTGGCACTCATCTCTTTGAAGCTTCGCATAGTAAGAATTTTAAAATCGGGGACCGAATTTTTTTAAGAGGAGAAGATTGTAACTTTTTGGAAATCGTTTAGGCGATTTTCTGTTTTTAGGGTAATATAGTCGGTGTTTTCCGTAAAAACCTAGAAGTGATCTTTTTGCAGTATATAATTCACTGCACCTAGTTTAGCTAGGAAATTGATAGTTTGCGGGGTTTTGTAAGTTGCTTGTATTTAGTGCATTTTAATATTTTCCCCCAAATAAAATATTATTTTAAGCTTTATTTATGCACTAAATTAGTGGTAATTACAATTTGGGTTGGGTTTATTATGTTAATGTGAATCTATGCTAAGTTAATCACTAGATTAAGCACTAATCCATCCTTGAAAATATCCTAGGAAAATATCTAGATATTTGTTGATTTTGTGAATTAAAATGAATTATTAATGAAAAGATTAAGAGGCGGCATAAAGGTTTTTGTTTTATTAAGCTTTTATAATTGTTTTTAGCTTGAAACTTCCACACAATTCCATTTTTCCCAAGACTTGGCCGACCTCACCCCTTGCTGCCCCACTTTGTTCTTCACCCCATTTCAACTCATTCAAGCTCAAATAAATCCTCAAAAATTATCAAATAATCATACAAACTCAAAATCAAATCAAACCCCATCATTCTTCATGACAAATCAAGCTTGGATCTTCTTTAAAGACATCATTTTGGAGGCTAAAATGATGAATTTTGTTGCCATTTTGTGTTCTTGAGGAGGTATAAAATCCTAACCCTAAACTCTTTTTGTTGTTTAAATCATTTAACTAGCTTATTTAGATGTTAATGTAAATCTTGTATTTGCATGTTTAGAATTTCTAGAAAAGGATTTGTGGATAATCTAGGGTTTATACTAGTGAAATGGTTAAGTGTGAAGTTTAAACAAATGAAAACTTAAGTTAGTTGCTAGATTTGTTAAATGATATTTTCCTAATTGTATAATTAAGCTAATTAGCAAACTAAGTTTTTACTAAATCCTAATTAGGTAAGATTAAAATTCTAGTAAAGGTATGAGTGGTTTAATCATGCTATTGGTGAAGGTTGTGATTGCTAGTTTTGGTAAAACTTGTAGTTTTGAGCTAAAATGATTAAATGTTGCTTACTAGATTTCCGAATAATTTTGGCGTGGGTTTCTTTTGACGTTGCGACGTTATTTATATTAGATTCCACGTTATTTGTTGTGTTATGAATGCGCGATCGGTATGATCAGGGTCTAGGCTTGATGGTTGTGTCGTTTAGCGTTCCTAGCTAGGGTTGTGCCGATATCGTTCGTGTATTTGTGTAGCTTTTGCTCTTGAATTGGTTTCGTAGTGTCGCTACGCGCGTTAGCCACTAGACGAACACTTGAGAGTATATTTGGAGTTAGTGCGTCGGGCAAACGTAGTTGGTACGTGTTATTGGTCGATTGCTAATATATACTTGTTATATTGTTTTATGATCTTAGGCTCGCAGGCGAGGACTTCGGACGCTGCGAAGAAGGGAAAGCAGGTGATTGGTTTTACTTAGCCAGGAGCGTTGGTAAGTAGATTTAACATCTACAGGGGAATCGCCCGCATGGCGTTATGCGTCTGGGCTAGATTTATGACATGACTATTAGTTAAAAGTATACGGATATTGATTGTGCATGTGTACCTTTGTTGCATATCTCATTTCCTATTGCGCATGGACTTAGTATTAATGAGACACAACACCATTATTGACGGTTCATGTTTCACGAGCACTAATTGTATGCTACACACACACCGTCGATAATTTCTATGACACGCACAACACCTATACATATGTGATATTGTATTGTTTAGGGACATTGAGACATGATCCTTATTTTCCTTGTGCATATGACATAAAGCATACCTGTATACCTACATGCTTACACATATGCCTTGACATACTTACATGCTAGTTACCCATATACCTATATGGTATTGTACCATTAGTGATAGGTATATACATATATGAGACATAGCTACATGTACATCTTGCATACATACTTATACATATACCTGGAGGGTATTACATCATTATTGATAGGTAGATACATATATATTGCTATGCCGACATGGTTACGCATACCTGGCTATAACTATATGTTCACCTTTATTTGATGTTGTATGGACTTGGAGAAATTAGGAACCGCATGATATATATATTAACTTGTTGCAGTTAAATAGCGGCTTTTCCTTTATATGCTCACATTTCTGTTTCATGTTGCATATATTATATTTCATGGATTTCACATTGAGATATGGATTTCACATGATATTTTCTGGATTTGAGGACCGTGGTAGTTTCTTGAAATTATGCATTATTTGAAAAACCCGGTTTCTCTTGATATGATATTTCAACGTCCACCATGAGATTTCTCGGTTCTGATATATACCCCATGCGAGGAGTGGAGTGGGACGTGTGCGGGTACATGGTGGGGCCCGGAGGTATCCCTGGACAAGAAGATCGCAGATGATGGCGATGAGTTAGTGGGGGAATCATACCTACCGGTGACAGTATTGGACTCGTCGGTGATCGCGTAGATATCGATCGGAGTCATGTACATATGGATACGGGGAATTCGAGTATCGAAGCTGGGTACTCGGCTTTCCGATGAACGTATGATATGTACATATCAGGGCCAGTCGTGGTGATGACGCCTGATAGATGAGTATTTATGTGTCGATGTTAGACACTAATTTTCATGATATTTTACCTCTAGGTATATATATCAGTGGTATGGGACGATGTTATACATGCATGTATATATATATATCAGTGGTATGGGACACTGTTATATATAAATATATTTATAATATATATCATCATAATGATCTGTGCATGTATTCTTATTCATTACTTGATGTTGAGGGCCAATCTGTGGGCCGACCTGAGGGCCGATTTGAGGATATTTTGGGATTTGGATTGTCTTGATGGACATTGGTCCTTCCACGATGAGGATTCCGTGAGGATGACATGTTTTATCCCATATTCCGCATTTATTTATATGTATTGCTTCATATATTAGTTGTACCTGATAAAGTACCTTTCATGACTGTTGCATATATATATTGTCATATTATTGCTTCATATATTAGTTGTACCTGATAGAGTGCCTTTCATGACTGTTGCATACATATGGCCATTTATTGCTATTAGCTTGCATGTGATAGATTCGCGCAGTACGTGCATACTTGCGATTAGCTGCATATGTTATTTACTATTCACGAGCTGGCAACTCACCCCGTTGTGTCACAGTGTTTTGCAGGTAGTCCCTCAGGTCAGTCGAGGCAGGGCTTCTTCCTATCGTATCATCTTTTGCGGCGGATACCGCTCGGCTGATAGTGCGCAGTTTTGCTATAGGTGGGTTTCGCGGTTATCCGTTTATGTACATTGTATCTTGTTGTATCTAGTACTCTCCATCTACCACTTTCATGAATTGACTTAGAGACGAGATGTGAGCATGATATTGTATATTTTTAGTGACTCAGGATGTCTTTTATGCAGTTTTATTTATATCGTCTTTTATTTCTTTGCTATGGCATCGTATATCTGTTGTGCTGGTTGTTTACGCCTTTGGGCATGGATTTTGCTCCCGTTGAGAATGTTTTACTTATATTTTTGTTGTGCCCAATTTTGGGGTTAGTTTTTACAAAGGAGGTGCTGCAGAAATTTTTAAAGGAAATAAAGTTGGAGTTTAAAGAATTTGGTTTGAGATTTTAAAAGTTTTGAAAATGCTATTATCACTTACTACTTTTGATAGTTTAGATTACTGGGTTTTCGGCTTACTTAAATTGCGTTACGTCTGTAGACGTTGCGTAGTTTAAGGGCCGTCACGTGCCAATTTCGGGTTGTGACAAAGTTGGTATCAGAGCACTAGGTTTTACCTTTCGGAGTGTAGGATGACCTTGGTATGATAGAGTAGGTAGCTTAAGCAGAGTGATGTAGCGTATGTAAGTCCGCGGCATACTTACGACACGGTACTCCGCCTAAAATGACTTAAGTACTAATTGCTTGAAATTCCTTCCTTGATGATACATATCCTGATGAATCGATTTCCGTGTTCTTATCGAATCCTATTTCCATTTATAACCTTATGCCGCTGATGACTATGAGGGCTCAGAGAGGTGCAGTGAGAGCCGAGGTCAGAGTTGACTCGTATGGGATGAGGATTGACCAGGATGGTATGCTCGCTGTACAGGAGCAGATTGATCCGCCTTCGATAGATCGTATCGCTAGGCTTGTGGTAGATATGCAGGACTTGCGCCAGACGATGAGGTCGTTGGTTGAGGCCAGTCGAGTGCAGCGACAGGAGGTTGTCATCCCTGTTACCCAGTTATTTCTTACGGTCAGCACACAGCATTGTGTTACTTATACAGCACCAGTGGATGCAGCCCGTTTAGCATAGGAGCACCTTCCCGAGACTCTGGGAGTTCGAGGGCAGAGGAGGATTCATGCAGGTGTACCAGCCCAGAGACAGAGGTTCAGTCGCCGTGACAAGTTTCGTGCACGTCGTGGTAGTAGCAGAGACTTGGGATGAGGACAGTTGTTTGGCTCATATCCCCAGGAGGGTCTGCAGTCATCGAAGGGATGTTTTCGATGCGGGATCCTTCATCACCTTGTTAGAAATTGTTCCTTAGCACAGTGTCAGACTTGTGTTCAGAGAGGTCGTGGTCGCGGAGGGTTCGTTCAGAGGGGACAGGTTGGTACAGGAGGAGTTCAGCCAATTGCAGGTAGAGGGCAGGCACGAGCATTTGCTTCTACTCATCAGGACGCGCGGGCGTCCAATGCGGAGTTTTCAAGTATTCTTAATTCGTATGTCTTTTGATGCACTTGTTTGTTTAATTCGGGATCTATGCACTCGTTGTTCTACACACTTCGTACCGTGGTTGGGCCGAGAGTCGTGTTAGCTTGATTAGCCGTTTGTTGTGTAATTTTCTGCCAGCGGTTCTTTTGTTGCGCGACATGTGTTTCGGTTGTGTGCCAATTGGATAGGAGATAAAGATTCGTCCGTCGATTTAGTCCTTCTAGAGATACGGGACTTGACGTTCTCTTGGGCACAGACTGGATAGCTACGTGCTAGGCGTCCGTGGACTGCCGCGAGAAAACAGTCAGGTTTTGTTTTCCCGGCGAGTCAGTTCTTGTTGTGCACGGGAACAATGGTGTCGCCTCTCACAGCTTGAATTCAGCCTTTTTTGCTAGTCGGCTTTTGAGGAGTGAATGTCGAGGATTCTTAGCTTCTATTCGTGATACCAGAGCCACAGTGGGTTCGTTGGACCGGGTTCCTATGTGTGAGAGTTTTCCGACGATGTTCCAGATAAGCCGGCGGAGCTTAGGGAGCTTAAGGATCTGCTGCAGAATTGCTAGATAGGGGGACTTGTGTTGGAGATAGTGCCCTCAGAGTCAATTATTGGATCACAGGCGCGTGATTGCAATGATTGAGGGAGGACCTATCCCGGTAGGATAGTCTTACTCGAGATGATAGTATGCTATCTGGTTTACCTTTATCATCGTGTACTGCTTTAGGTGACCTGACATGTCGCTATTGCACGTTGATAGAGCCCCTAGGATTCTTGCTTGACTGCCAGCAGTATGAGGGCGATCATATAAGTGAGAGCTGGAGTCTATAAGCGCATCCTTAAAAGGTCCCTAGTCGTAGGAGTTTCGAGACAGGGCATCGATTCTCCAGAGTAGACTAGTGTATACAGTCGAGACCCCGACGAGGGACGATGGCCGGTCTCACAAGCCACTGGTGTAAGTTGGTTCACCTAAGATGTATACAGGTGCTCATTGGGTTATGAGTACACCGGACAGGAGTCGCCGGGAACATGCTAGTTGGTCTTATACCTGACGTCAGATAGCAGTTCCCAGGTGACATGTGTACAGGTTAGTTCATCGACCTAGGGATCGTCATTTGTCTCGTGTGAGTTCTCACTGTGCTTTGATTACTACCCTACCACGGCTCAAAGGAGTCGTGCAAACAGGTTTTAGTTGGGTACAGTCCCGAGCCACATGGAGACAGTGAGCGGATCTTCGGGGGTTCGTCTCTCCCGGTATTGGGGGTGAGGTCGCGCTGTCTAGGAGAGCCATTACACGAAGTCCTTGGCCAAGGCAGGAGATTTACTGGTAGGTATTCCAGTAGTATCTCAGGGTGTTCTGGGCTACACTCCGACACGACTTGTACCGCTTTTGGGGGTCTGACTTTTACCAACCCCCTAGGCCCGACATGCGATGCTCATAGAAGAACGGACCGGACTGTACGGATATTGTCACTGACAGGCTCAGTAGGGTGTCAGGATGAGTTCGCTCATCGACGTCCCTTTTGGTCAATAGCTGGTGGCCCGTTACGTATTGGCTTATACCTCTGACGTGCTAGTGATTAAATCCACAGCCATAGTATTGACGAGTCTTTAGAGTCCACCACACTTTCAGTTACTCAAGCTTTCGGGCGAAACGCTGTAGAGGCCGTATGGAGATATGGCAGGGTTCGATCAGATACGTGCGGTATTGCACAGATCGTGATCGGACAGTTTTTACTAGCCGGCTTTGGCTTAAGCCGGATCTTGGTATTTGATAGTGTAGTTTTGTCTCATTGCATTTGTATCCGGACGGAATACAGATGCGGGTGTGTATGCACAGTATCGGGGTTTTCCTGTAATTTATTACGGAACCAGTTTTCTGGAGTTGCCAGTTTGCATTCCGTTCCGGCCGGTTTTCCTTTGTTCTTTCCCGGCCGGACTTTTCCGATGGAGGGGGTTATTTGCAATTGTGCAAATAACATTTGTGGAGGGGTTTTCTTGCAAATGACATTATGATTGATTAAGTATCTTTCATCCATCACTTGCATTAATTGGGATTTGATTGGAAATGGGCCGGCCACTGTTGGGGTATGGAGTGATTAATTTATTAAAAAGGGGAATGTGCTTTTAATATTTGTGCAGGGGGCCGGCCATATGATGTGGAGAAAGAGAGAGGTTTAATTTGTTTTTGTGTGGATAATTTCCATTCATGATATTTCGTGGCCCCCACATTCTTTATGCTGAGGGTTTCATTTCTTTTGAAATGAATGAGCTTAATATGAGGCTCATATTATTTTACATAGGAAGAGGGAGATACTCATGATATTCCAGTGAGCAAAAGACTTGGCCGAGCTCATTTGTTGGGGATGCTCCATTCTTCATCAAGTTTTCATCCATGATTATTCTTGAAAAAATTCCTCCATACATGGCAACCTCTTAAACCCCAAAGAGACAAGTTTCTACATTATTCTACAGCAAATCTTGGGCGCGTCGGCTAGCCAACTTCGCGCCCGAGTTGCCTCGGTATTGAGGCGGGAGCCCGTAAAAGATGCAGGCGACGTGGTGCCCTTCCGGCGAGGAGATGGAGACCGGACATTCCGCGAGAGATCGGGACGACGACGAGAAGACCGGAGGACTCGGATCACTCGGTATATCTCTAACCCGTCTTGTTGTTTGCTAGATCTAGTTTAATGGCCCGATCCGGGGTTTAGTGCGCGGTGGTGCCGGATTGCTAAGTTCGCAAAATTAAAGTTTATCACCGTTTCCGCATTTGGCCGTCGGATTGACGACCGGGACGCCGCCGTACACTTACAGTGGTATCAGAGCCTCGCCATTAACTTCGTCTAGCTTCGTTTGATGTGTTTTGTATTTCCGATCGACAAAAATTCCAAAATCTACCTTTTTGTTAACATCAGTTTTCTGTTGAAATTTTTTTAAGCCCAAAAATTTTTCAGGTTGCAAAAATGTGATGTACTTGAAAACCTAAGACAACTGCAGAAATCCGAGTCATTGATCTTTCATCAAGAGCGCGGAACCGCGGCCAATACCCACTTTGGGCCGCGGTTCCGCCGCAACATGAAAGGATCAATGGGCCAGGTTTTTCCAGTGGGCTTCTGGGTTAATTTTAGGGGTTTTGGAATATTAAATTTGGGCCCAGATTTTCTGTGAGTGATACAGTATTGCTTTGGGGCCCACTTGTTAATTTTTAATCGATCGGATATTTTAAACACATTATTTCACAGTATTTACATTATATCTGCGACCGTGAATGTCACTCGATCGGTAAATCCGGTCTAACTGCTATAGCCCGGTTAGACGGATTTGCGAACGTGACTTTCACGTTGATGTTTTGTGATTTTGCTGTGATGTTGCGGATCGGTCGTGGGGGATAGCCTGGATGCAATGCTAGTACTGTTTTGTTGTATTATGTACATTTGATATTGCGGGGCGAGCGTCCGACATGTGGACTGCCGTCACTGCCTGTTTGTATTATTATTTTGGGGCACGACCTGGTTGCGGTCGATGTACTCGTTGTATGTATATTTTACTTTCTGTACTAGGTTTACCCCGCGGAGGGGTGCACGGATAGCCGGGTTCAAGAGGGCAACAAGCCCGCATCTCATGGCATTGGGATGGAGGGGGCTTCGCTCTAGAATTGGCGAGCTATTCGCCGCACTCGTAGGGGGTACAGGTTGACCCAGGAGGGGTGCCCAAGTTACCGGATTCCGTGAAGTGCTGGGTGGTCCATTCACGGTGCTGAAGGGGGCTGCCTCGCTTCAGGTTTTGGCGGGTGACTTGCCGCGCCCGTAGGGGTCTAGGATTACATTGCACATGCTATCCACACGACCAGGGGAACGTCGGGTTTCAGTAGTGGCTCTGTGAAACCCGGGGATCCCAGATATCTATATTGTTCTGTGATGCTGTATATTTCTGTGATGTTGCATTTTATTCACGCCTTGAGCGAAATATAATATATTGGTATATATATTAGTAGATGTTGTATATGTTTTTCATCCGCGCTAGTCCAGTCCCCGCTCTGCCGTTAGTTAGCTAACCTAACGGGTGATGACGGGACCCAGTGGCGAATGCGGATGGCATATACGTACGTCAGTATATTTTCGTTCTTTGTGGTGTGATCAATTGATGGGACTGCATTGATTTGGATCAATGCAAGTTAAAACAAACCTAATCTGATGTTGTTGGAACACTTTTCAAAAAGCTGTTATTGCAAGGACGTTCACTTTTGTTTTGCATCGTGGTATTCATTTGGAATATCCTGCTCCTCAGTCGATGAGGCAAGGGCCGAGATCCCTTCACCGGGAGTGACCCCTTGGACAGAAGTTTGCGTCAGGGCATTAACTTCACTATAGCCGATTACTTTTGCTTTGCACCGTGGTATTCATTTGGAATATCCTGCACCCCATTCTACGGGGAAAGAGCCGAGATCCCTTCACCGGGAGTGACCTCTTTAGTAAAGGTTTTCATCACTATATTTTCTAAAAAGCTATCCATTCCTTCAGCGATATCAAGTTCATTACGTTAAAGGTTTTCGCCAGAAACCATTCGTAGCCCTCCGTCGTTTCATATGGGTAGTCAATAGTATTCAAGCTGTGTATGTTGGCCAAAGTCAAGGCACAGTGATTGGTAGCTATTGGGTATTCATATGCAACATAGATAGATGCGTTGGTTTGGGACAGTCGTACTGCCATTTTGGCCAAAGTCAAGGGTAGGTACGGGTGGATTCAAATTAACCTGGAGAATGACGGGTTGAACTTGACATGTGACTTATGATATGTTGGCCAAAGTCAAGGTCATAAGAGCATGGGGCAGAAATCCACATCGGGGTTTTCAAAAGAACTGAAACTTTCCAGTTATGCGCATACCTTCTGGAGTGTGATAGCGTGAGCGGATTCCGTCACGTTATCATGCGATGAGAGTTGGATCCCGATTCCCACTGATGAGTTGGTTTACTCCTCGGGTGACCCCGACTAATTCTTCTTTCAGGTTTGGAGGAGAATTTGAGGTACAGTGGGAGATTTCCAGATTAGATAAAGTGATAACCATTCTGATCTAGGATAGAGTGCACGTTGAGCGTTTCTTTTCTCTCTCTCTTTGGCAGCGACCATTGACCCGACCCTAGACTATGACTCAGTGACCAAGTTGACCGAACCTTCTTAACACTGGTTTTTGGATTGTCAGAGTTGCAGACCTCATTGCCACTCCTACTTTTACCCTTTTCTCCAGGACACCCCGTATTACTGCGAACGTCCACTTTCATTGGACAAAACCATCGTATGGTTAGATACGAACTTGAAGGAATTCGAGGATGGTTTCCGGTTCTGGAGAAAACGGATAGGATTATTCAGTTGTCTTTTCTTTTTACCCTCTCTCAGGTTGCGAGTACTCCTTGGTTTAGGAGTAGTACACCTATTACGCAAATTGGATAGTCTTCTTCCAAACTTTAGGCTGGTGCCGAACAGTGGGGAATGAAGAAAACCAATTAGCATAACGATGGTGTGCAGAAGGTATTAAGATTAAGACAAAGTAAGGGATTAGTAAGAGGGCAAAGTAAATTACGACTGATATTCACGACCAAACCAAGTATTTCTTCGCCAATCCTAAATCACCTTTGTATTTCTCCAGGACACTCCGTATCACTACGAAGATCCACAGTTTATTGGATACTCCATCGTATGGTTATATACGAACTCGAAAGGAACTTGTTCCAGTTCGGGGATGGATTCTGGTCCAGGAGAAATAGGAATAAGGTTTATTCGGTTGTCTTTTATCTTCACATTCTCTCGCATTGCGAGTGCTCCTAGGACTAGGACAGTACACCCATTATGCTTATTGGATAGTCTTCTTCCAAACCATAGGCTGGTGCCGAACGGTAGGGAAGGAAGAAAGCCATTTGGCCTAAGGGGTGTGCAGAAGGTAATGACTAAAGACATATAAAGGGATTTGGAGAGGTGGCAAAGAATTATACGGTTATAGTTATGAATCTGGATAATGGAAGAGGCATTACTAAGAATACCGGGATACCCCATCGAAACATTTCAATGTTTCAGTTCAACTGTGTAATGTTAAAAGAAAACTGATTTCCCGATTAGATACTTACTCCAGGGTATGTATTTACCAGGTATGATTCTCACATCTGTATGGTTTTACAGATGATGAGTGGGAGTAAGTCATTGGGAATTGGGTGATCATCCTCATTATATCGGGATTCGTTGTAATCGGTGATATTTGAGGAGATCACCTAGGCTGTTTGCCGGTCGGCAAATATTTGGTTTTGAATATCCGCTGTTGTGCACCAATTTCAAATTGATATATCTGTACGTCTATTTTCATAGAGTGGGATATACCTTTTGATATTATGTCGATGACATTTACCTATATCAGTGGATGGTTAGGTAAGGAGCATTAAACAGCGGTGTAATTCTTCTTAACCATAAGTACAGTTTTCAACCTACGACATACAGTGAAAGAGTTGTTAGACTCAGCGGACTTATACAGAGTATTGTATGTTGTCCAGTGTCCATTAGGACAGAGGGGTTGGTCCTCATACTATATTCTGTTTACTTTTAACTTCTCTAGTTCTTAGACATGTGTTTCGTAGAAACACAGGGTCTATGTTTTGAGGAGTTATAGGTATTTGAATAGAGTAGAGAACCAGGTATAGCAAGTATCGGGATTCTTCAAAGTGATCAAAGATGTAGATACTTGTGTATGGTATTCAGTTAATAGTAGTGATAAAGAGAACTTGCTTCTCTTTCAGGTTACTCATAATTGGAAGCATTCCTAAGTTGAGTAACGCTGATCGGCATCCTTCCATTTAATTGACATGCACTGGAGATAACTGCATGATTTGAATCTGGTTCAGTTAAATCAGTGCCTATGGTTCTATATTGGATATAGAACAGTTCATATCTTAACGTTGTTAAGGTACGGGGAGTTGTCCGGCTTATGATTAAAACCAGACACTGGACAACTCAAGGCACATTTCTGTAATGGCTGCTTGTGGGTTGACCCAGGTTATGACGAGGGTTGATTTTCTACCATCTGGCAGATCAATAGAAATATTGTTCTAGACTCGCCACAGTTTTATTAAAAATGGATCTTTTCAAAAACAGTAGTGGGAGTATGGTAGAACTGGAAGTGATTCCAGAACCACAAACGATTACTGAAGATTTGACAGGAACCTAAAGATTCAATATAGATTGACATTACATTGGCCACTCCGCAGATAAGATGGGTAACTTCAGGCACCCGAGAGGTACTCCGGTACCCTCAAAGACGGTGACAGGGAAGTTCTTGTTTACCCACACTCGCCATTGTTGTTGTTCCAGGCTGCGAGACCCGGCAGGAGGATGAGTATAGCGTCGTTCTAAACTAGTTTTAGAAGTGCACGTCTATATGACTCTGGCAGAGGGTTGTCGTAGTCAGTGGGAGCAGCGGAAGCATTGGTGGACATCAGGCTTATGTCTATTTATAGACTAAAGCAGATGTAGCAGAGGTAGATCATCTATTTCTGATGTGACAGTCATAGGTTTGACGTCATCAGAATAGGGGATGGATCTGTTGAGAAGGTAGTAGGAAGTGATATTCCTATACTACGATCGGTTATACTTTGGTCGTCACACAGTGGTTTCTCCACAAAGGACTTGGACATTATATCAAACATACTAGTTACTAGATCTATGGTTTTAGATCTAGATTTGGGTGGTTTCCCAATCAGGGTACTTTGACAGCATTCTAAGAGTATTTAGAATGGACGACTCCTGGCACGGTAGTGTACCTGCAGGTGATGGAGTCACCCTCTCTAAAGGTGTCTTATAGACTAAAGTAGAGAGGGATGCGCATGATTGGCAGATCACTTGCTTAGGCAATTGAGTCAATCATGAGATGTCAAGTACCACACCAGATGTTGTTCTTGCACTAGATGCAATAAGTTGACATTGATCCAGTCCTGGAGAAACAGTCGGAAGCAGTTTTAGAACATAAGTGAATGTTCTAGGGATATGATAACGGCTGCCTCCTTTAGGAGACGATTATCATTCCAGGCTTCCAAGGTGACATGGACGACAAGGAGGTTGTTAGAGTTATATTTTTCCTTCTGACGAGGGGCAGTATTTTGGACAGGTGATCCAAGGAAATACTGAGGGTGGCATGGCGCAGGATACTGATTAAGTTCAGTTGACGATACAGTCTAAGAAGTTTGGATTTGGAGTTCATTTATGAGCTAGGTCCCATTAGACATCCAGACATTCTAAGACAGGTATTGCTCATTTCGGGAGATGGTTTTCTCCGCGAACTTGAGATATAGAGAGACATAGAAAGAAACATCAGAGCGGATCCACTCACAGAGGCTATTCCTCGAACGCAATAGTTTCGCAAACGAGTTTTGTGAGACTGACAAGTAGAGGAGTTGGGTGTTCGGTATCACACGGGCTGTGAGTATGCGATATCGCAATAATTAGCCTTGAGTGCAAGTGGGAGATTGTTGGAGATAGTGCCCTCAGAGTCAATTATTGGATCACAGGCACGTGATTGCAATGATTGAGGGAGGACCTATCCCGGTAGGACAGTCTTACTCGAGATGATAGTATGCTATCTGGTTTACCTTTATCATCGTGTACTGCTTTAGGTGACCTGACATGTCGCTATTGCACGTTGATAGAGCCCCTAGGATTCTTGCTTGACTGCCAGCAGTATGAGGGCGATCATATAAGTGAGAGCTGGAGTCTATAAGCGCATCCTTAAAAGGTCCCTAGTCGTAGGAGTTTCGAGACAGGGCATCGATTCTCCAGAGTAGACTAGTGTATACAGTCGAGACCCCGACGAGGGGCGATGGCCAGTCTCACAAGCCACTGGTGTAAGTTGGTTCACCTAAGATGTATACAGGTGCTCATTGGGTTATGAGTACACCGGACAGGACTCACCGGGAACATGCTAGTTGGTCTTATACCTGACGTCAGATAGCAGTTCCCAGGTGACATGTGCACAGGTTAGTTCATCGACCTGGGGATCGTCATTTGTCTCGTGTGAGTTCCCACTGTGCTTTGATTACTACCCTACCATGGCTCAAAGGAGTCGTGCAAACAGGTTTTAGTTGGGTACAGTCCCGAGCCACATGGAGACAGTGAGCGGATCTTCGGGGGTTCGTCTCTCCCGGTATTGGGGGTGAGGTCGCGCTGTGTCTAGGAGAGCCATTACACGAAGTCCTTAGCCAAGGCAGGAGATTTACTGGTAGGTATTCCAGTAGTATCTCAGGGTGTTCTGGGCTACACTCCGACACGACTTGTACCGCTTTTGGGGGTCTGACTTTTACTAACCCCCTAGGCCCGACATGCGATGCTCATAGAAGAACGGACCGGACTGTACGGATATTGTCACTGACAGGCTCAGTAGGGTGTCAGGATGAGTTCGCTCATCGACGTCCCTTTTGGTCAATAGCTGGTGGCCCGTTACGTATTGGCTTATACCTCTGACGTGCTAGTGATTAAATCCACAGCCATAGTATTGACGAGTCTTTAGAGTCCACCACACTTTCAGTTACTCAAGCTTTCGGGCGAAACGCTGTAGAGGCCGTATGGAGATATGGCAGGGTTCGATCAGATACGTGCGGTATTGCACAGATCGTGATCGGACAGTTTTTACTAGCCGGCTTTGGCTTAAGCCGGATCTTGGTATTTGATAGTGTAGTTTTGTCTCATTGCATTTGTATCCGGACGGAATACAGATGCGGGTGTGTATGCACAGTATCGGGGTTTTCCTGTAATTTATTACGGAACCAGTTTTCTGGAGTTGCCAGTTTGCATTCCGTTCCGGCCGGTTTTCCTTTGTTCTTTCCCGGCCGGACTTTTTCGATAGAGGGGGTTATTTGCAATTGTGCAAATAACATTTGTGGAGGGGTTTTCTTGCAAATGACATTATGTTGATTAAGCATCTTTCATCCATCACTTGCATTAATTGGGATTTGATTGGAAATGGGCCGGCCACTGTTGGAGTATGGAGTGATTAATTTATTAAAAAGGGGAATGTGCTTTTAATATTTGTGCAGGGGGGCCGGCCATATGATGTGGAGAAAGAGAGAGGTTTAATTTGTTTTTGTGTGGATAATTTCCATTCATGATATTTCGTGGCCCCCACATTCTTTATGCTGAGGGTTTCATTTCTTTTGAAATGAATGAGCTTAATATGAGGCTCATATTATTTTACATAGGAAGAGGGAGATACTCATGATATTCCAGTGAGCAAAAGACTTGGCCGAGCTCATTTGTTGGGGATGCTCCATTCTTCATCAAGTTTTCATCCATGATTATTCTTGAAAAAATTCCTCCATACATGGCAACCTCTTAAACCCCAAAGAGACAAGTTTCTACATTATTCTACAGCAAATCTTGGGCGCGTCGGCTAGCCAACTTCGCGTCCGAGTTGCCTCGGTATTGAGGCGGGAGCCCGTAAAAGATGCAGGCGACGTGGTGCCCTTCCGGCGAGGAGATGGAGACCGGACATTCCGCGAGAGATCGGGACGACGACGAGAAGACCGGAGGACTCGGATCACTCGGTATATCTCTAACCCGTCTTGTTGTTTCCTAGATCTAGTTTAATGGCCCGATCCGAGGTTTAGTGCGCGGTGGTGCCGGATTGCTAAGTTCGCAAAATTAAAGTTTATCACCGTTTCCGCATTTGGCCGTCGGATTGACGACCGGGGCGCCGCCGTGCACTTACAACTTGTACGTCCAATTGTTTTGCTTTGGGGAGCTCTTATTCTGTTCGTCAAGGAGAAGGACGGCTTGAGGTTGTGCATTGATTTATCGTCAATTGAACCGAGTTACGGTGTGGATTGAGTATCCTTTACCTCGCATTGACGATTGCACCAGTTCTTTCTTTACTTTCTGGATCGGGCGACCTTGTTGTTTACTGTGATGTTTCACGAGTAGGGCTCGATTTTGCATGGATGTGGCATTATAGAGCTATCGTTTATGCTTCCCGACAGTTGGGGAAAGTACGAGCAGGTTTTATCCCACTCATGATTTGGAGATGGCCGCGGTGGTCGTGCGTTTGATATTTGGAGACACTGCTTGTTCGGAGAGTCGTGTCAGATTTTCATGGACCACCAGTGCTTTATTTTACATCTTCCTGCAACGGGTTTTGATTGTTGAGACAGCGTCGTTGGATGGAGCTTGTAAAGGATTGTGATTGTGAGATCCTTTATTACCCGTGGCAAGGCGATTGTGGTAGCAGATGCTTGAGTTGTAGGCCCGCGGTTAGCTTGTCCCAGTTGTGCGCAGTTCTGAGATAGTCTTCTGCAGATTTACAGTTCTTGTGCGATCGTTGAGTACAGCTTAAGTTCTCCTCTACTGAGGGGACAGCTTGCTCATGTCCGCGCCCGTCCACTTTTACTTAATCGTTTTCGTGTGGCACAGCCCGCCGATTATTGTTGTCTGAGATTCTTGAGCATGTTCGGTTGGGTAAAGATTTAGAGTTCTTGATTTATGACCAGGGTGTGCTGTGTTAGGGACTCGTTGGCGTGTACCGATACTGATGGGTAGAGACGCGAAGTCCTAGAGCAGAAACATCAGTCAGCTTTCTGTGTTCATCCAAGTGCCACCGAGATGTAACGTGACTTGAGAGTTGGTTACTGGTGGGCATGGATGAAGAGTGAAGTTTCGGATTTCTCTTTTAGGTGCTCGGCTTGTCTGCGAGCTAAGGTTGAGCATTTGAGACTGGCAGGAGAGTTGCAACCTTTTTACCGTTCCAGAGTGGGAATGGGAGCAGATCTCCATGAATCTCGTTGTGGTGTCTACCTAGGGCTAGTCGAGGGTATAACTCCATTCGGGTGATTGTTATCCGGTTATGCTCAGTTTGCTCAGTTGTTTTTCGGTAAGTTTGTGCGTTTTCACGGAGTTCCTTCATGCGTTGTATCTGATAGTGGCACCCAGTTCGCTAGCCGTCTTTGGCAGGAGCTTCAGGGAGCCTTGGGTACTGGTTGAGCTTTAGCTCCGCTTTCCGTCCGTAGGCCGATGGTCAGTTAGAGCGGACTATACAGACTCTGGAGGATATGCTTGTGCGTACGTAATTTTTGTTTGTTGGCTGTTGGGATCGTCACTTGCCATTGATGGAGTTCTCCTACGATAACGGTTATCAGGAGACGTTTCAGATGGAAACTTTCAAGCCTTGTGTGGTAGGTTGTATCGATCGCCATTCTGGTTTACTGACTCCGCGAGAGTAGGATTTTTGGACCCCAGCTAGTCGAGAGGCTTCGGAGAAGATCCAGTTGATTCAGGTCAGGATGAGAGTAGCCCGGTGGAGACAGAAGTCTTATGCCGACCGTAGTTGTCGCAGACTTGAGTTCGCAGTGGGAGATCATTTATTCCTACAGATTTTTCCGATGTTTGGCGTGTTGAGTTTTGGGGAGCTTAGTCTCGGATTGTAGGTCCTTTTGAGATCCTTGAAGCGAGTTAGTACCGTTGCCTATAATTTGGCACTTCCGCCTAGATTATTTAGTATTCACCCCGTATTCCTTGTGTCGATACTTCGCAAATACCTTCATGACCTTTCTCATATGATTCATCATCAGACCATTTATCCTGGACGCGATCTTTTTGTTCACCGGCAGCCGATAGGGTTAGTGGATCGGCAGGTGGAGAAACTTCGGTCAAGGGTCTTGCTATCTGTGAAGGTTCTTTGGTGTAGCCACCTAGTGAGGTGATCACTTGAGAGGCTGCGGGCGAGATGTGAAAGTTTGGCACTCATCTCTTTGAAGCTTCGCATAGTAAGAATTTTAAATTCGGAGACCGAATTTTTTTAAGGGGAGAAGATTGTAACGTTCTGGAAATCGTTTAGGCGATTTTCCATTTTTAGGGTAATATAGTCGGTGTTTTCCGTAAAAACCTAGAAGCGATTTTTTTGCAGAATAGAATTCACTGCACCTAGTTTAGCTAGGAAATTGTTAGTTTGAGGGTTTTTGTAAGTTGGTTGTATTTAGTGCATTTTAATATTTTTCCCAAAATATTATTTTAAGCTTTATTTATGCACTAAATTAGTGGTAATTACAATTTGGGTTGGGTTTATTATGCTAATGTGAATCTATGCAAAATTAATCACTATATTAAGCACTAATCCATCCTTGAAAATATCCTAGCACAATATCTAGATATTTGTTGATTTTGTGAATTAAAATGAATTATTAATGAAAAGATTAAGAGGCGGCATAAAGGTTTTTGTTTTATTAAGCTCTTATAATTGTTTTTAGCTTGAAACTTCCACACAATTCCATTTTTCCCAAGACTTGGCCGACCTCACCCCTTGCTGCCCCACTTTGTTCTTGACCCCATTTCAACTCATTCAAGCTCAAATAAATCCTAAAAAATCATCAAATAATCATACAAACTCAAAATCAAATCAAAACCCATCATTCTTCATGACAAATCAAGCTTGGATCTTCTTTAAAGACATCATTTTGGAGGCTAAAATGATGAATTTTGTTTCTATTTTGTGTTCTTGAGGAGGTATAAAATCCTAACCCTAAACTCTTTTTGTTGTTTAAATCATTTAACTAGCATATTTAGATCTTAATTTAAATCTTTTATTTACATGTTTAGAATTTCTAGAAAAGGATTTTTTGATAATCAAGTTAGGGTTTTTACTAGTGAAATGGTTAAGTGTGAAGTTTAGACGAATGAAAACTTAAGCTAGTTGCTAGATTTGTTAAATGATATTTTTCTAATTGTATAATTAAGCTAATTAGCAAACTAAGCTTTTACTAAATCCTAATTAGGTAAGTTTAAAATTCTAGTAAAGGTATGAGTGGTTTAATCATGCTATTGGTGATGGTTGTGATTGCTAGTTTTGGTAAAACTTGTAGTTTTGAGCTAAAATGATTAAATGTTGCTTACTAGATTTCCGGATAATTTTGGCATGGGTTTCTTTTGACGTTGCGATATTATTTATATTAGATTCCACGTTATTTATTGTGTTGTGAATGCGCGATCGGTACGATCAGGATCTTGGCTTGATGGTTGTGTCGTTTAGCGTTCCTAGCTAGGATTGTGCCGATATCGTTCGTGTCTTTGTGTAGCTTTTGCTCTTGAATTTGTTTCGTTGTGTCACTACGCGCGTTAGCCACTAGATGAACACTTGAGAGTATGTTTGGAGTAGGTGCGTCGGTCAAACGTAGTTGGTACGTGTTATTGGTCGATTGCTAATATATACTTGTTATATTGTTTTATGATCTTAGGGTCGCAGGCGAGGACTTCGGACGCTGCGAAGAAGGGAAATCAGGTGATTGGTTTTACTTAGCCAGGAGCGTTGGTAAGTAGATTTAACATCTACAGGGGAATCGCCCGCATGGCGTTATGCGTCTGGCCTAGATTTATGACATGACAATTAGTTAGAAGTATACGGATATTGATTGTGCATGTGTACCTTTGTTGCATATCTCGTTTCCTATTGCGCATGAACTTAGTATTAATGAGACACAACACCATTATTGACGGTTCATGTTTCACGAGCACTAATTGTATGCTACACACACACCGTCGATAATTTCCATGACACGCACAACACCTATACATATGTAATATTGTATTGTTTAGGGACATTGAGACATGATCCTTATTTTCCTTGTGCATATGACATAAAGCATACCTGTATACCTATATGCTTACACATATGCCTTGACATACTTACATGCTAGTTACCCATATACTTATATGGTATTGTACCATTAGTGATAGGTATATACACATATAAGACATAGCTACATGTACATCTTGCATACATACTTATACATATACCTGGAGGGTATTACATCATTATTGATAGGTAGATACATATATCTTGCTATGCTGACATGGTTACGCATACCTGGCTATAACTACATGTTCACCTTTATTTGATGTTGTATAGACTTGGAGAAATTAGGAACCGCTTGATATATATATTAACTTGTTGCAGTTAAATAGCGGCTTTTCCTTTATATGCTCACATTTCTGTTTCATGTTGCATATATTATATTTCATGGATTTTGCATTGAGATATGGATTTCACATGATGTTTTCTGGATTTGAGGACCGTGGTAGTTTCATGAAATTATGCATTATTTGAAAAACCCGGTTTCTCTTGATGTGATATTTCAGCGTCCACCATGAGATTTCTCGGTTCTGATATATACCCCATGCGAGGAGTGGAGTGGGACGTGTGCGGGTATATGGTGGGGCCCGGAGGTATCCCGGGACAAGAAAATCGCAGATGATGGCGATGAGTTAGTGAGGGAATCATACCTACCGGTGACAGTATTGGACTCGTCGATGATCGCGTAGATATCGACCGGAGTCATGTACATATGGATACGGGGAATTCGAGTATCGAAGCTGGGTACTCGGGTTTCTGATGAACGTATGATATGTACATATCAGGGCCTGTCGTGGTGACGACGCCTGATAGATGAGTATTTATGTGTCGATGCTAAACACTAGTTTTCATGATATTTTACCTCTAAGTATATATATCAGTGGTATATGTCGCTGTTATATATACATGTATATATATATATATATATATATATCAGTGGTTTTGGACGCTGTTATATATATATATATATATATATATATATATATATATATATTTATAATATATATCATTATAATGATCTGTGCATGTATTCTTATTCATTACTTGATATTGAGGGCCGATTTGTGGGCCGATCCGTGGGCCGATATGAGGACCGACCTGAGGGCCGTTTTGAGGATATTTTGGGATTTGGATTGTCTTGATGGGCATTGGTCCTGCTACGATGAGGATTCCATGAGGATGACATGTTTTATCCCATATTCGGCATTTATTTATATGTATTGCTTCATATATTAGTTGTACCTGATAGAGTACCTTTCATGACTGTTGCATATACATATTGTTATATTATTGCTTCATGTATTAGTTGTACCTGATAGAGTACTTTTCATGACTGTTGCATACATATGGTCATTTATTGCTATTAGCTTTCATGTGATAGATTCGCGCAGTACGTGGATACTTGCGATTACCTGCATATGTTATTTACTATTCACGAGTTGGCAACTCACCCCCGTTGTGCCACAGTGTTTTGCAGGTAGTCCCTCAGGGCAGTCGAGGCAGGGCTTCTTCCTATCGTATCATCTTTTGCGGCGGATACCGCTCGGCTGATAGTGTGCAGTTTTGCTATAGGTGGGTTTCGCGGTTATCCGTTTATGTACATTGTATCTTGTTGTATCTAGTACTCTCCATCTACCACTTTCATGTATTGACTTAGAGACGAGATGTGAGGGCGATATTGTATATTTCTGTTGATTCAGGATGTCTTTTATGCAGTTTTATTTATATCGTCTTTTATTTCTTCGCTACGGTGTCATATATCTGTTGTGGTGGTTTTTTCCGCGTTTGGGCATGGATTTTGCTCCCGTTGGGGATGCTTTACTTATATTTTTGTTGTACCCATTTTTGGGGTTAGTTTTTACAAAGGAGGTGCTGCCGAAATTTTTAAAAGAAATAAAGTTGGATTTTAAAGAATTTAGTTTGAGATTTCAAAAGTTTTTAAAATGCTATTATCACTTACTACTTTTGATGGTTTAGATTGCTGGGTTTTCGGCTTACTTAAATTGCGTTACGCATGTAGACGTTGCGTAGTTTAAGGGCCGTCACGTGCCAATTTCGGGTCGTGACAATTTCATTCTTTTGTTTATTCTTGTTACTTTATGTTGCTTATAAATGCTTAGCGTATTTATTTCGAGAAATGACCTTCTCAAAATAAGTGCATCGCGGGCCTCGTCACGTGCCGTTACCACTCTTTTGGGAAGCGAAGCGTGACATAGCTGCTAACGATACCGCAAAAAAGGCGATCTGGATGAGGAGGTTCATTTCTAAAGTTCAGGTGGTTCCGTCCATTTCCAATCCAATACCATTGTATTGCGATAACAATGGGGCAGTAGCTTTAGCAAAGAAACTAAAGTCCCATCAGAAATTCAGACACATCTTTAGGCGGAATCACCTAATCAGGGAGATCGTGAATCGCAAGGAGATCGAGATTTAGAGAGTGGACACAAAAAACAATACAACGGATCCGTTCATGAAGGCCTTACCTCAAGCACAGTTCGAGCGGATATTCGAGATGTTGGGATGCGCTATGCAAATAACTGGCCCTAGTGCAAATAGGAGATTGTAGGATATGTATGCCCTAGAGGCCATTATTTGTAATGGATGCTATGGATATATATGTACATGAGAATCTTGCTCGAAATGATAGTATACTATCTGGTTTTCCTTTATCTTAACATGTGCGTATGTTTTACTAGTTATTACGTATTGCTTATACATGTTGATAAAGCATGTAGGATTATTGATTGACTACCAGCGTTGTTATGGCGATCATACTTTTACGGATTGGGTAGTCTATAAGCACATCCTTAAAGTATCCCTAGTCGTAGGAATATCGAAAAAGGGTATCGATATTCCAGAATAGACTGGTGTATATGTTTCTAGACCCTGACGAGAGGCAATGGTTAGTCCCACGGCCATTGGTGTGTTTCACCTAAGATTTTATACAGGTGCTCACTGTGCGTGGGTACATTGGACGGACTCACCGATAACTGCTGGATGGTATTATACCAAGCGTTAGATGGCAGTTCACATATAGCATGTGTACAGGTAGTTTGTAGACCTGAGATCATCATTTTTCTCGTGTGAGTTCTCACCGTACTTTGATTACTACCCTACTACGGCTCAAAGGAGTCGTGCAAATAGGTTTTAGTTCGGCATAGTCCCGAGCCACATCGAGGCAGTGAGCGATTGTTAAGGATTCGTCTCTCCCGGTATAGGGAGTCGGTATCGCGCCATATTTGGTTGGTCAACACCATAATCCCCTGGCCAGGACAGTTGAGAATTACTGATAGTTAGATCAGAAATTTCTCGGATGGTCTTGAACCACACTACACCACTTATTGGGTTAGTAGGGGTCTGACGTTAACCACCCCTAGACCCGGTATGCGATACTCTCAGACGAACATAACGGACTGTATGGATATTGTCACGATTAGGCTCGGTTGGGGTTCAGATGAGTTTGCTCATCAGCCTTCTTTTCGACAGATACCTGGGTAGCTGTTAGGTACAGCTAGTGACACTGACGCGTTTGTGGTTAAACCCACTGCCTGCATACTGTCGAGTCTTTAGAGTCCCGCACAGAGGGTTTTCCTGATCCAGACGAAACGATGTGGAGGACGTATATTTATACGTGCAAGGTTCCGGTTAATTACGTGTGCTAGTTGCATGGAATTTAATCGGATGGATTATAATACTAGTGGGCTTATGATTAAACCAGTTTGTTAAATCAGATCTTGATTTAATGGTAGTATTATATCAGTAGTATTATTCTATCTCTTGGGTATTCATATTTTGATACGAATACGGGTATATACGGTAGAATATATTTTGTATTTATACAAAATACATTCTAGAAGAGGACACCTCATTTACGTATTAACCATTTATTTTGATATTTGGAAATGAGGTGGAAGGTTATGTAGCAAATAAGAATGGTGTGAGGCATGGACATTCATTTGGATTTACTATTGAAGTATGGTTCCTATTTTTAATTGTGAAAAATGTTTCACAAAACTAAAATGGTCATGAGATTTTTTCACAACCTCACTTTATTTTCATTTGCTCCTTCTCTCTCCTCTCTTGAGTTCATCCTCCTCCTCAATCCTAAACTTTTCTTATATGCTGAGATACATAGGGTTAGAGATAGAAAAAATCACTATTAATCATCTCTACATCTTCTAAATAAATTAGATTAACAAACTAGTTAGTTTAGTTGCTTTCTTTTGAAAATAGAAGTTTGAATTAAGAACCTTCGGGTGGATCATCTAGGATCAAGGAGGCCGACGACCAATCTTGATCTAGGACCGGAAAGGAGCTTAAGAAGAGGATCAAGAAGACCCGAAAGACATGAATCTATCGGTATAAAACTTCCATCACAGTAGATAATAATCTATGAAGTTTTTTCTATTAGGGCTTATGGTAGTTCTTGGGTTATGGTCTTTGTTGCATGCTTCAAAATCGATTTTTGAAAATTATGCCTCTCTACAAACCCCGTAGAGTGTGCAACATAGACTTACATAGGACTCATAAACCATTTTCCGGTAACGACATATTGCAACAATTGAGAGATTATCGGAATATCACATGGGTTCATTAATGGAAAGATTATCAGAATATCACATTCGGAAAGAAACAAAATAAAGATGCAATGCTATGCCCAACCTGTTGGAAGAAACTGAGTGGTTTATTTCAACTTTCATACTGATCTGATCTACTGCTCCACCACAATTTAGATATTATGCATATCGAGAATGGTGCCTCTGAACACGCCATCAATTTTCTACTTCGTAAGGAAGGAAAAATGAAGGACAATCTCAACGTCCGCAGTGATTTGATGGATTTGGATGGTTTGTCCATTAAAGAAAAATTGCATTCTCGGCCTGTGGCTGGTAAACCAGGTTATTATGAGATCCCACCGGTAATCTACAACCTGGACAAAGAGAAGAAGCAGCGGTTCCTACGGGTGTTGACAGAATTGAAAGTCCCCGATGGTTACTCATCAAACATTTCCAAATAGGTACAAGTAGAAAATTAAAAAATCGTAGGACTTAAGAGCCACGACTACCACATATTGATGCAACATCTTCTTCCTTTATGCCTGAGAGCATCGGTAAAATTCGAAGATGGTCTCGTTCTTAACGACTTTTGCACGTATTTTCGACAACTGTGTTCAAAAAACGTGGACGTCAATGAGATAGCGGAGCTTGAAAAAGATATTCCTATGATCCTCTGCAAGCTCAAAACTATCATTCCACCTTTCTTTTTCGACATTATTGTTTACTTGTTTGTCCATTTGGCAACCGAGGTCAAGATTGGTGGTCCAGTGCATTACCGTTGAATGTATCCCATCGAGAGGTATGAAAATGTTTATTATTAATCATTTAAATTGCAAAACATTATCATAGATTATTAATATCTATTATTTTCAACAAATATCTATTAATTTAAAAAAACTATATCCGTAACAACTATCGTCTTGAAGGTTCGATTGCGGAAGATTATCTCTTGGAAGAAGTGACGTCTTTTTGTGTTCGTTTCCTGAACGATGATGTCAGGACGAACCTGAACAAACCGCCGCGTGTTCCTTACGGTCCAATTGGAGCAGGAAGGCTAAGAACATGTCTTATGATCTCATTGGCGGTTAACATGCGTTCATCTTGCTAAACAGCAATATTTTGCAAAATATACAGAGTAAGTTTTTCTAATTTCATCCATTTAAATCGTTTAAAATAGAGTATAATCTAACCGATATAACTATAAATTAACGAACAGAGCGCACAAAACTATACTTAAGAGATAGAATCCTAGGACGTGGTCGGATGACAGAATCAAAGAAGAACAGAGACGCATTTTCATCGCTTGGTGTAGAGAAGAAGTCGACAGACAAATGAATCGTGGTGAGCAGATTGATAGAGAGGTCCATAACCTTTTAATCAGTCCATCGATTGCAGCTACCTTTTACAACGGGTATGGGGTTTTTGCTACAAATTTAAGATCGAAAGGATGGAACGCATTAGAGCTACAAAAAATAGCGGTGTCGCAACCTAGGACAACAGAGAAAATCCCTACTACGGTGTTCTTGAGTAGATTATAGCGGTCTCATACATTCATAAGGCTACCCTTTTTTTATGTTCCAATGCGGATGGTACGATACCAAGTCTGAACGGGGTATGAAGGTCGATGAATACAAACTCACTTTGGTAAACACCAAACGGACAGCCTACGAATACGATAATTTTATCTTTCCATCGATGGCAACACAAATATATTATTCTCGGGACCTGAAGAAGGCTGACTGGAGTGTTGTTTGTCGTTGGAAACCAAGAGATTATTATAATGTGCCAATGCTGAGTGACTCTGAAGATGAGAGTGACGAGAAAGAGGCGATAACACGTCTCAGTTCTTCTATTAAACGTACCAACAATCCTAACTATTCTGCGCCGTCCATTAATACGTTAGTAAGACGTGACATCATCACAGATTAAGATTTCAATAATCCACCCAACGAATCTTCAGCTAATGCACCGAACAAACGTGTTAGGTAATGAAATTGAACTAAATGTTTTAAATTGTATAATGATTATAAATAAATTTTTAATATTTTAATAAATATATAGGGTCTAATGGGAGGTTGTGGATCCAGCTCTAGACGTCATAGGAAACGACGTCTAGACGAGATTAGCGGGATGCCAGTAGCTGCGGCGGCGGCGGCAGCGCCTACCCCTACCCATGTCCCACGTACTAGCACCCCTCCTACCAATGACTCTCTTACCACTCCTCCTACCGGCGACCCTCCTACTGTCCCTCCTACCGGCGCCCCTACTACAGGACCCTCACTACCTCCAGCAGCCGCAGCGCCACGGGACCCGTTGCCTACCCATATTAGCTGGGTAGCATATCCTCCTACCTCAGTTACTCCTTCTGCACATGGTATATAGTTATCTATTCATTTTTTAGTTTTCTATTAAAATAATTCTATCGAATCATCTAACAGTTTATTATTTGTAGTCATGCATGGTACTGACGGGACGGGATTTGGCGTCGATTCTAGCGCCACATTGGAGATGTTAGGTATAATCATTATTGCTTGAATCTTTTAAATAACGAATGTAATTTAAATTTGTCAAATGCTATATACATACTCTGAATATTATAATAATGTGTTCGTATATCTATCTTTGTTTATGCTCCACCAGTGTTAGGACGAAGGGTCTTACTGGGCCCTCCTCCTCCAGGCCAACCCCAGGCGATGTTGCATGGACACTGGAGTGGACCGCGTCAGGTATGCCCATCGGTGAGTACTCGACCAAGTGGTGGAATTATATAGGAGCGGAGATCCGTACCTACTATAGGTACCCGCTCTATATTACGTGGAGCCAATGCCAGACCGACTATATTCAGCAGT
Organism: Agapanthus africanus; assembly: GCA_030015575.1. NCBI lineage: Eukaryota > Viridiplantae > Streptophyta > Magnoliopsida > Asparagales > Amaryllidaceae > Agapanthus > Agapanthus africanus. Next base: position 111,706,293 of record JASDDO010000008.1, on the reverse strand, counting down.
TTTTGCAGCGACCACGGTATCACATACCCTTTTATACATTTAAATTTAATCGTCGTTACACACACACATTTATTTAAATTTTTGTAATTTCAAACACAGAGACATTACAGATTCATTCATCGGTGTCATCGGCGAGGATGGCGTTCCTACACCATTCGATGCACATCAAGCCATAGACTGGGTCATATCTGAGTGCCAGGTTATCAAAAGGAGACGCCGATATGAAGTAAGGAAGAATCATTACATTTTCTGGGCCGTGGAGATTGAGGAGGAGCGGGAGGCGGAGATAGAGGCTATTTTTGGGGATATGTTGGGATCCGGCGCCCATACCGCGGAGGCCATGGACGATATGGAAGCGAAAACAAAAACTTTTTGCAGGCACTGGACGCTCACACCCGAGGATACAAACCAAACACCCTAAACTAGCTAACTGAAACATGCAAGGTTGAGAAATACAACCTTTGTCGCGTGTCCACCCAATTGTGGAAGACCACTCTAAGCTCGTAGGCACCGGAAACGCGCATGAATATCGATCACCCTTGCCGAAGACGATCCACCTGAGAGAACACGGAGGAGCCTCAAACCGACGGTCCAAAGTTGCTAGGTTTGGATGGCCGGTGATGTAGGAATACTTCACTATATTTTTCTCTCTAGAATCTTGCTTGAAAATGAAAGCAAGAAGAAGAAGGAGAAGGAGAAGATGAAGCATGGGCTATGGTGGAGGAGATGAAGAAAAAATCTCATCTAGTCAACATGTATAGAAAAAGAATGGCTATTAATATCAACCATGATGCAATAGTGCATCCAAATGAAATAGCATATAAAAATACATAGCCATGCCTCTCTACATTGTTTGCAAATATGCTTTACTTTCTCCACTTGCCACCTCATTTCCTATTTAATTTTCAAAAAGGAAAATCTAATATGATGTGTCCTTCTTCAAGAAACATTCTCGTACAAATACGGAATACTTTACCAGATATATGTATCACTACATATACGCGTATCCGTATAAAAATACAGTTAGCACCAAAGAAAGAAAATGAATAGTGAACAATAATACTAAAATATATGTATCAAAATACATATATAAATTATTAAATCAAAACCTGATTTAATAATCCGGCTTAATCCTAAGCCGGCGAGTATTATCAACCGTCCGATTAAAATTTGTGTATCGCGTATGTTTCCCCAATAAAAGAGAAAAGCTCTGTTCAAAACTTGAAAGGAAGCGCCAAGAGTTAAAAACTCTGAGGCAGCGCCTCATGTGCCTTGCACGAGGCACCCGCGCCAAGAGTTAAAAACTCTTAGGCAGCGCCTCGCGTGCCTCGCACGAGGGCGGCGACGCTAGAACTAAAATCTCTCTGTTAAACAGAACCATTGGATCAAAAATCCAACAGAGATGATAAATCATCAAAATTCAGAATTAAATTCTGTTGAGAAAATATTCCTCAAATCTTTCTAAACAAGAAAAATTACTCTCTGTAAAAATAGAGTACCGTTGGATTAAAAAATCCAATGGTGATTAAAAATCACCTATATACAGAAAAATTCTGTATAGGAAAATATTTCCCTGATCTTGTTAAAAACAAGAAAAATATCTTCTGTAAAACAGAAGACCTTGGATCAAACATCCAATGGTGGATAAAATCCCCAAATCAATCAGGTTCTCAACGAGAGATTTCTTTAACTAAATCAACAGATGTGCCTCTACTATAAAAAGGACCCAAGACTTCAAGTCTTGTACAGAGGAACCCCTCCATAAGCTTCAAACTTAAAAAAAAAGAGCAAGTAAGAAGAAAGCTTTAAGAGGGAAGAAAGAAGAATACCTCTTTTCGAGGTAAATAAAAATAATATAGATCAGAGCATCTCCTCTGCATATCCAAGGGTTTTACCCTTATAAAAGAACTTAGTTCTTTCTCTGGATCTGAGATCCATGAGACAAGTCTCCCACAAATGAGAATTTAATTCTTATGGGGATGAACTTGTTCTTGGGGATCAAAGATCCAGAAAAGAACGGAGAATTAAACTCTTCAGAACAGAATATACGAAGAAAACCCTGCGCCGAGCGCCTCACGTGCCCCTCACGTGGGCGCTGCTCAATAAAGAGTGCTTAGCACTCAGCGCCAAGCTCCTCACGTGGGCGCTGCTCAATAAAGAGTGCTTAGCACTCAATGGTTGGCGCCAAGCGCCTCACGTGGGCGCTACTTAATAAAGAGTGCTTGGCACTCAATGGTTGGTGCTAAGCGCCAAGCGCCTTACATGTCCTTCACGTGTGCGCTGCTTAATAAAGAGTGCCTAGCACTCAATGTTTGGCTCCCAGCGTCAAGCGCCTCACGTGCTCCTCACGTGGACGCTATCCAATATAAAGTGCTTGGTACTCATCAACCAATGCCCAGCGCCTAGCATCTAGCGAGTATTTAACACTTCATAAAAACAAAAAATGGGTGAAAAGTAAAATAAAGTGTGGGCCTCAGAGTCCATATAAATGCTCAGCATTGTTTGCACAGAAAGGGGACTGTGTCCAAGCAAGTGTTTAGCACTTTATTTAAATGAAATGACAAAGACTGAGTGAGCTGAGCCCAAGTTGACCAGATCCCTAATTCAGATCAACCGAGCCCATGTGCTCATTATTTTCCAAATTAATCTTAGTCCCAAACACGACTACTGATCTTCCGACGGATATTCGTTTCACATCTCCCCTCAATCCGGAAATTGGTTCAAGGGTACATCTCCTCACACCTCTGATACATGTCGTTGTAATTCTTCAAAGTCTTCAGAGAGATGGTAGGTCCTGACAACCAACAACTATTTGGTGCACTCCCAAACCACAACGGACCGTAACGTCCTTAAACTAAAACAATAGAGCTCAAATGCTCTTTTGTTGGATCTAAATGATCCTAAAACCTTTTTAAGTAGATCTTAGTCTAAAATTGGACTAACGTATTCTTAACAAACATTTAAGTTGATCTTAATCTCAAACGAGATTAACGATCCTTAAATCAAACTAAACCCAAATCTAAGAATATACGGATTTGGACTAATCCACACCCTACGGGCGACAACATAAATTAGTCTCCGTATACAATCCACGGACAACCAAAAATAAAATAAACACACACGACACGAAGTGACCTCTGGAGCCGGAGAAAGTGGTTATCGCTACGCGGTAACGTAAGTAACTGCAGTGGCTTGCGCCTGTAGGGAAGAGCGTACCCGCAATCAAAAACCCCTCACAAACGAGGGGGAATCTGACGAAGTCTGCTACAACGACATCCGTCCAAACCTTCGATACACGGTGCCATAAATCAACTTGGAATCTTCGGAGAGGCGGAGGATAAATCCAAATAGTATCTGCCCCCAAATTCAGGCAAGACGATCCATCTCGGTTTCGTCCCCGTTTTTGGCAGTGAACAACGTACATATATTTAATCGAACCCCCTGCACGTACCAACGTACGGTTCCTGCATCTGTCACCTGAATCGGGAAAACCCTCTGTGTGGGACTCTAAAGACTCGATAATACACTGGCACATTTAACCACAAGCACGTCAACGGATCTAGCTGTACGTAACAGCTACCCAGGTACTTGTTAGTTATATGTATGCCATATAGGATATTATTGTACATGTGATGTATATTATAATGGATGCTTGGACATATATATATATATATATATATATATATATATATATATATGACTTTCTTGCTCAACATGATAGTATGCTATCTGGTTACTCTTTATCTTAACATGTTGACTGGTATTCTTTACTGTCTTGCTCTCACATGTTGATAAAGCCCTTAGGATATGTACTTGACTACCAGGATTATGATGAGATCATACTAGTGGGGGCCAGGGTGGTCCACAAGTACATCTTTTAATCAGTTCCTAGTCGTGGGAATATCGAGACCAGGGCATCTATATTCCAGTGTAGACTAGTGTGTACGTTTCTTGTCCCTTAGAGGGCGATGGTTGATCCCACAACTATTGGTGTGTGACATCAAAAATTGTACACAGGTGCTCATTGGAGAATGGGTACACCGAATAGGACTCGCTGAGGACTCCTATGTGGTAGTATATCTATCGTCAGATAGCAGTCCTCTGGTGACACTGGTACAGGTTAGTCTATAGACCCGAGATCGTCATAGAGTCTTGTGTGGCTCCCACTGTGCTTTGATTTCCTCCCTACCACGGCTCAAAGGAGTCGTGCAAACAGGTGGATTTTGGGTACAGTCCCGAGTCATATGGAGGCAATGAGCGATAGGAGGGGTTTCGTCTCTCCCGGTATTAGGGATTGATGTTGCGCTATGCTCGATTGGCTATAACTGGAAGTCCCTAGCCAGGGTTGCTGTTGGGATTTACTGATAAGAGTTATCAGTAGTTTCTCAAACCGTTATAGGCCGGACATTGGTATGACTTATCACGTTTCTGGGGGCTGACGTTTACCACCCTTAGACATGATATGCGACATATCAGACGAAGAGACCGGACTGTACGGTAGTGTTACTGATAGGCTTCATGGAGAGTATGGACGAGCTTGCTTGTTGATCTTCATATCGCTCAATACCCGAGTAACCGTTACGTCCAGCTAGTACCGCTGACGGCTTGTAGGTGACTGATGTGATCATCACCTACTGCTGGCATATTGACGGGTCTTTAAAGTCTCACACAGAAGTTTCCTGGTTCAAGCGAAATAAAGTAGGACACATATGTGATATATGTGTGGGCTTGATTAAATACGAGTATGTGATACTGTATTATAATCTCGCAGTTATCTGTTATCGGTTAGGTTATATGTGATATAACCAGATTATCGAATCAAGTGTTGATTTGATAATGTGATAAACAGATAAATGATATTAGTCGGTTACATGAGATGTAACCGGATTATTAAATCAAGTGTTGATTTAATAATGTGATATATATTATATATGATATAATTATATCTTGACTAATATTATTAGCTCACTAATTGTGTTTCTTAATATATATTAATATATGTATATTTGATATATGTATGTGTGTGTGTGTGTGTATTATTAGAAGCATGGAATCTATTTTCTATTATTTAGAAAATGGAAAATGAGGTGTAATTGTGGAGATATTTTGGGTATGGTTAAGGCATAGGTTTATATGATATAATATTGGTCTTGACTCACTATTCAAGCATGGTTGCAATTTAGAATTTTAATTTAATCCATGCTTGAATAAGTGAGGATAGATATTATTCATTCTACACTTACTCTTGGTTCTTGAGTTTTTGCCTTAGCCATTTCCAAGAGCTCATGCTTTCTTGCTCTCCACAATTTCCCTCACCTCACCTCCATGTTCAAACCCTCACATGTGATGTGAATCATTGAACTTGTGAGAACCCTAGTGAGATTTTCTAATCCCCACTTCACCATCCCACACCAAACTAGCAATTTAGTGTGGTGTGTTTCCTACACTAAAGGAGTTTAGTGTAGAGGTAGCTTGAGCTAGAGGGACTTTGGGTGGATCGTCTATGGCGCGAAGATCGCGAGGGTGGTTCATTCAACTCGAAGAGGAGCCTAGTAGAGTCACGTGGACTTCAACCCGGAGCTTTAGAAGCGAAGGACATGATCTATAAGAGTATAACCTCTTTCACTTCTCATAGTTTATTGATATCAAATTTTAAATCCTAATCACCTAGCTAAAGATCTTGTATAGTCTAGCTTAGCACCAATAAAAATTTGAATATGGCATTTTTTATGCCACTTGGACCCTTTGCTGGTGCTAGGGTAGACTTTCATGGTATCATAGCCTAAGCTAGAAGATTAGATGATGTAATTAGAATCACGAAACTGAAAAACTCCGAAACACTGAAACCCAAAAATCCAGTTTCCCTCGATTTTAAAATGATCTCAGAAAATTTTTTAAGCAACTGCAGAATGTTGTATGTGATACAACTAGAACACTGGGAAAGTTTGAGACAGTTTCACCGGTTTTGAAATGGCGAGAAACCAATAAAAACCGGCATCACCGGTTTTCTGTGCTCATTTCTGGCTCGAAATTTCCTGGTGTTCCAGTAGCTCGATTTTGGGGTTTCTGGTATTGTTTGATTAGCTCAGTTTGCATGTGATGTTAACAGTTCTTTTGGGGCTAATACGGAGTATTTCATAGTCGAAATTGTTGCATCGTTTTGGGTTTTAATTTGATATGGATGCAGTAGTAAGGATCCGCATTTAATTGGTTTTGTGAAAACTAGTTAGTGTTTATAAATCTAGCGTTTTAGTCTCGGTAGATCGATTGCCATGAAGTTTCGATTCGGATTGAAACTCCGTCGCAATCGCGTATCGTACGCGAATACTCGCCGAATAATTTTACTAGATAGCCTCGCCCCATTGCCCCAACCAAGTAACTGTAGGGATACGCATATTTACTTACATTAATGACATGATGTTATGTGTTGCTGTGATATGTTATATTAGATCTTCGTGTTCTGAATAGCCGGGGGGGTTTATGTGAGATGAGAGTTTTTCATTTTCATTCATGTAAAAACTTGTATATAATATTCTTTTATTGGGGCACTTCCGGGTTGACAATGATGTCACCATTGATGTATATTATTTACTTTTCCGCATTAGGATAGACCCAAGACGGAGAGCACAAGTAACCGGGTTCTAGAGTCCAGTGGGAGACCATCTCGAGAAGTCGAGACCGGGTCTCCTAACTCTAGAATTGGAAGGGCTGCTTGCCGCTCTCGTATGGGTCTAGGGATGTGGGTTTGGCTATTCATCGTGACCGTGGAATCCGTTATACTGGCTTAAATAAAACGCGGAAATCCTAGTATATCCAATATTTCATATGTTATCTTCTGCTGCTCTGTGATATGATCACTGTGATATGTTCAGACGAATGCTTATATTATATATATAAGATATAATTAATATTGCTGCTTTCGTTTTATATGTGATACTTGGGAAGCATAATAAATAGGACTTCATTAATGAGATTAATGAAATAAAAAGAAACCTAAGGATGTTGTAGAAACTTGTTTAAAAACCGGTAGCTCTAGTTCTTGCTTTGCGTAGCGGTATTCCTCGTAGAATATCCAGCACCTTATTCGATAAGGAAAGAGCCGAGATCCCTTCACCGGGAGTGACCTCTTTAGCGAAACTAGCAGATGCTACAAACACGGATTGTCTTTTGATTGCTTTTGCTTTTCATAGCGGTATTTCTTATAAAATATCCAGTACCTTATTCGATAAGAAAAGAGCCGAGCTCCTTTCACCGGGATTGACCTCTTTAGCAAAACTAGCAGATGCTACAACCCACTCGGTTTGTCTTTTGATTGCTTCTATGGTTTTTGCTTTGCATAGCGGTATTTATGAAATATCCTGCACCTTATTCGATAAGGAAAGAGCCGAGATCACTTCACCGGGAGTGACCTCTTTAGAAAAACTAATAAAAGCCTCAAAAACACTCCTTTTTCAAAATCACTCGATTCTACAACGATATCAAGTTCGTTAGGCAAAGGGTTTTCTTAAAAACCTTTCGTAGCCCTCCGTCATTTCAGATAAGTAATATTTAGTATTCGTGCTGCGTTTGTTGACCTCTGTCAAGACGTAGTGTGAGGTAGCTGATTAGTACTTATCTGCAAAGCATATGATGCGATTGGATTAGGGTAGTCGTGCAACCTTGTTGACCTCTGTCAAGGGTCATTGATTGATCTAGATTTATGTGTAGTAGTTAACCGCAATCAATAACGGTGTCGCGTGTAGCTAGACCGAGATGAGTACGGGTCGTCCTCTGGGAAACGTTGAATATTTTATTCTTACTTTAGGCGTGTTGAGAAAGAAAGGAGGAAGAATAAAGAATGGTGAAGAATGGTTGTAGAATCTAGATCTACGTTAAACACGGATGCAAAATATAGATCTAGATTAACTATGGATGCAGGTTTTATAGTAGAAGGGGGCTTGTAGGGTTCATTAAGATTTAGTAGTCATAGATGATTAATTAAAGATTACTCTTTTTATCCTTTAATAGATTTAAAACTAGATCGACAGTGATGCATGTAGATTAGGGTTTCTGGAGGGAAAAGGGTTCCCACTCTTAACCCCTATCTCGACATGGAACTCCGTTCATACCTAGAATTTACCAAAACAATTGTTAATCTAATCTCTAATCGTGGTCGCGATTATCAATGAATTGATAGCGCGCCCAATTAGGATGTTAACTATTCTTTTGATAGAGTTTATAAACTTTATAGGACTTAAAAAGAGTTTAAGGATCTTCCTCATCCATTAACCTACCCTAATCCCATGAACCCTAACAAGCGAAGAATTACTCGCGCATGTTGGAAGAAGAAGAGATGGAGAGGGAAATCATATTAAAACTACAAAGAAATAGAATAAGAAAAAGAACAACCTTTATTAATCAACAAAATTCATTTACACTTTGTTTCCTTAGAAAATGATTACAAAATGCTAATTTGCTTCTCGATCTCTTCTAAGGAGGTAGACGAACAGTTGATGATCAGCCTGGATGCGTGAGCCTGTCTTGGACTTCATGATCGCGTCGACTTGGTGATTTTTCCAAGAGGCTTTCGGCCCTTATTTATAGTCCCAGAGCCAGAACCCTAGCTTCCTAAATTGGAAACCAATGGTTAACATTCTAACAACAAAATTCTAGCTCACCACTCTTCTGGCACGCGGCGGATCCGCGACCAATAGGTGGGTTTGGCCACGGATCCGCGGCCTTATGATGCGATCATTTGATTTGGTCTTCTGGGATATCATCTTTATGACACGTGGCGATCTTTGGAATCTCTAGAAACTGAAAATCGTTTCTTCGTTACTGCCAGACTTGATTTCTTAGTTTGCTTTCTTAATTATGCAGGTTTGCACTAACAACTTTGATTCACTTGATTTTATCCCTGAAAATTCTGCACAACAACACAACAAATAATATTAGTAGAGTTTGTTTTATTGAGATATTAATTTCACCATTAAGATTTGGTCAATGGTATTTATGCTTACATTTTCCTACCAAATGTTAATTATAATATATAAACACATGAAAATAGTATTTTTACAGATAAACCCTTATATGTATCATATATTATAATAAACACCTTTTTTAATATAGAAATAGTAGGAAAAATGTCATATTAAATGTGCAGTTTTATCAACTGAACAAATACCCCCAAACTTATCTTTGATCATCCCGAGCAAACTAGTTTATTCAAGAGGAGGAGAAAAAGAAAGGAGAAAACTAAGCACACTTTCGTAGGCAACACGATTGCACTGAGCACGTGCAACAAGCCGTTAAACCTCTAGGTGTCCCTAGTAGGAGGAGTGTTGTCTCCTGAGGGTTTTCAGCAGATTACACCCACAAAATCCTATAATAAAAGAGAGATGGTGAAAGTTACATATAAAGATAAGAACTATAAAAGAAAGACTTTGAAAATTTAGAGTTTCCAATTACACTAGCTTTTCAGTTGCTATGAGCCCTATCTTAATAGTCTTGAAAAGATGTTAGAAATCACATCATCCCTTAATAAAACATCGTCTTTATTCTTCATTCCTACCTTTCATCCAAACATCGATCATATACCCCTACGTGTGTGTATAGAACATCCCTACACTCGGAGAATTCAATTCAAGCTATCATACTCTTGTCCATCTACCTCAGTACTTTTTAATTTGATGAATATTTGGTTGGATTTGCTCGCACATTTTTCATGCGACCGTTAATACTTCTTGAGGTACTAACCGACCGATTACTCATGTGCTTGTTGATTAGGTGTATTAGTATTTTCCTCGTCTTCCACCACCTAAGGCTTAGCAGTGACTCCCAGACCAGTTGGTCTAAGGCACTAGGCGATGAAGCACCCTCGCTATATTTTTTTTATCGCTGCCTCGGTGATAACAAAACCGGTGTTTATTTTTCTTCACCATTTTATATTTTATTCATTTATAATTTCCTTCATACTTTGGCTTTTAGACAAAAGCATTTCAAGGTATCCTCTACTATCCCAAGTTTCAAGACGTGTGTAAGTGCGTATAGTAGGGTATCAACAATCAAATGTTTGTCTTCCAGAATAGGAACTATTTTTCAGACTTATTTTTATCCTTAGATTAGTGACTTCTTTCATCTTACTAACCCTTGGGACAACAGCTCATAACTACTTATTACTAGTTCATTTAAGAAAACTTCTAATTTTCTTGTTTTTCTTAAACTATTCCTATCTTTTAAATATAATTTTTCACTTTCTACTCTTTTGTTATCAAAAAATTTTTGTGCTTATATATAGTATAATGCAAAGTATCGCGTAAATAAGCACAAATCTCCCCCAAACCTGTTTACAGCAGTGTCCTCACTGATGTCATCCGTTAAGCTCAAAAACCTGTAGACTTGGGAGGAAAAAGGGGACAAGAAATAATGAAAGTGAAATCCTCCCCCAAACTTATTTTTAGCCTGTCACGCGGGTGACCCGGGTTCGATCCCCGGCAACGGCGCCATTTGATTGATCTAAATTTATGTGTAGTAGTTAACCGCAATCAATAACGGTGTCGCGTGTAGCTAGACCGAGATGAGTACGGGTCGTCCTCTGGGAAACGTTGAATATTTTATTCTTACTTTAGGCGTGTTGAGAAAGAAAGGAGGAAGAATAAAGAATGGTGAAGAATGGTTGTAGGATCTAGATCTACGTTAAACACGGATGCAAAATATAGATCTAGATTAACTACGGATGTAGGTTTTATAGTAGAAAGGGGCTTGTATGGTTCATTAATATTTAGTAGTCATGGATGATTAATTAAAGATTACTCTTTTTTGTTGGAGATAGTGCCTTCAGAGTCAATTATTGGATCACAGGCACGTGATTGCAATGATTGAGGGAGGACCTATCCCGGTAGGACAGTCTTACTCGAAATGATAATATGCTATCTGGTTTATCTTTATCATCGTGTACTGCTTTAGGTGACCTGACATGTCGCTATTACACGTTGATAGAGCCCCTAGGATTCTTGCTTGACTGCCAGCAGTATGATGGCGATCATATACGTGAGAGCTGGTGGTCTATAAGCACATCCTTAAAAGGTCCCTAGTCGTTGGGTTTTCGAGACAGGGCATCGATTCTCCAGAGTAGACTAGTGTATACAGTCGAGACCCCGACGAGGGGCGGTGGCCGGTCTCATAAGCCACTGGTGTCAGTTGGTTCACCTAAGATGTATACAGGTGCTCATTGGGTTATGAGTACACCGGACAGGACTCGCCGGGAACATGCTAGTTGGTCTTATACCTGACGTCAGATAGCAGTTCCCTGGTGACATGTGTACAGGTTAGTTCATCGACCTGAGGATCGTCATTTGTCTCGTGTGAGTTCCCACTGTGCTTTGATTACTACCCTACCACGGCTCAAACGAGTCGTGCAAACAGGTTTTAGTTGGGTACAGTCCCGAGCCACATGGAGGCAGTGAGCGGATCTTCAGGGGTTCGTCTCTCCCGGTATCGGGGGTGAGGTCGCGCTGTGTCTAGGAGAGCCATTACGCAAAGCCCTCGGCCGAGGCAGGAGATTTACTGGTAGGTATTCCGGTAGTATCTCAGGGCATCCTGGGCTACACTCCGACACGACTTGTACCGCTTTTGGGGGTCTGACTTTTACCAACCCCCTAGGCCCGCCATGCGATACTCATAGATGAACGGACCGGACTGTACGGATATTGTCACTGACAGGCTCAGTAGGGTGTCAGGATGAGTTCGCTCATCGACGTCCCTTTTGGTCAATAGCTGGTGGCCCGTCACGTATTGGCTTATACCTCTGACGTACTAGTGGTTAAATCCACAGCCATAGTATTGACGAGTCTTTAGAGTCCACCACACTTTCAGTTACTCAAGCTTTCGGGCGAAACGCTGTAGAGGCCGTATGGAGATATGGCAGGGTTCGATCAGATATGTGCGGTATTGCATGGATCAGGATCGGACTGTTTTTACTAGCCGGCTTTGGTTTAAGCCGGATCCTAATATAGTACAGTGTAGATTTTGTCTCATTGCATTTGTATCCGGTCGGAATACAGATGCGGGTGTGTATGCACAGTATCGGGGTTTTCCTGTAATTTATTACGGGACCAGTTTTCTGGAGTTGCCAGTTTGCATTCCATTCCGGCCGGTTTTCCTTTGTTCTTTCCCGGCCGGACTTTTCTGATGGAGGGGGTAATTTGCAGTTTTGCAAATTACATTTGAGGAGGGGGTTTCTTGCATATGTATTAATTATGATAGCATCTTTTTTATTTCTTTCTTTTCTATCATCATTTCTTGTAAAAGGTGATTAGGATTGATTTGGTTTTGATGTGAGATTGTGATGATAATGTTTGGCTATGGTCACCACTTGCTTTTACTACCATTACCTTCCTTCTATGGTTGTGGTTTTGTATTCCCTCCTCCACCATTCTCATTTTAGAGATGATAGAACTCACTTGAGAAAAAAAGGAAAAGAAGAGGTTTTCATTCTTGAGAGTTTCATTCTTGATCTCACTTTCATGCTAGAAAAATGCAAGCACCATTTTTCTAATCTTGATTCCTCCATCATCTTCAAAGGCAACAAACCCCAAAGAGACAAGCATCATCTACACTACATTCTACAGCACACCTTAGGCATGTCGACTTGCCGGCTTCATGCTCGAGTTGCCTCGGTATTGAGACGGGAGCCCGTAAAAGACGCAGGCGATGTGGTGCCATTCCGGCGAGGAGGCGATGACATGGAGACTAGACTTTCCGCGAGAGATCGGGACGATGACGAGAAGACCGGAGGACTCGGATCACTTGGTATACTCCTCTTCCCATCTCTTGTTTGCTAGCATTAGGTTAATGGTTTACGATCCGGGTTTTCATTGTCCGCGGTAGCGCCGGTTTCCGAGTAAGGAAAAATTTTGATTCCGCATTTTGGCCTCGGTAAGACGGCCGGGGCGCTGCCGTGGCGCAATATGGTATCAGAGCCACGCCATTAACCTTGCCTAGCTTGTTCTAATGCGTTTTACTTATCCGATCGACCAAAATTCCAAAAACCGCGTTTTTGCATGCATCAGTTTTCTGTCGATTTTTTCCGGGCTCTAAAAATTTTTCAGGTGATTGCAGAATGATGTACAGAACATTCTAAGAGTTCTCTAAAAATTTAGGCTCGTGAACAGTCCATAACGCCGCGGAACCGCGGCCAAGTCCATGCTTGGGCCGCGGTTCCGCCGCGACCCAAAATTTTGCAGAATGCTTAAGTGTTGAAAATAGGGGTTTTGGAATATTATTTTTGGGCCCAGAATTTCTGTGAGTACTACAGTATTACTTGTGGGGCCCACTTGGTAAATTTGATCGATCGGATATTTTAAACACATTATTTCACAGTATTTACATTATATCTGTGACCGTGAATGTCACTTGATCGGTAAATCCCGTCTAACTGCTATAGCCCGGTTAGACGGATTTACGAACGTGACTTTCACGTTGATGTTCTATGTTTATGCTGTGTTTTTGCGGATCGGTCGTGGGGATAGCCTGGATGCAATGTTAGTACAGTTTTGTTTTATATGTACATTTGATATTGCGGGGCGAGCGTCCGACATGTGGACTGCCGTCACTGCCTGATTGTATTATTCTTTTAGGGCACGGCCTGGTTGCGGTCGCTGTACCCGTTGTATGTATATTTTACTTTCTGTACTAGGATTGCCCCGCGGAGGGGTGCACGGATAGCCGGATTCTAGAGGGCAACGGGCCCGCATCTCATGGCATTGAGACGGAGGGGGCTTCACTCTAGGATTGGCGGGCTATTCGCCACACTCGTAGGGGGTACAGGTTGACCCAGGAGGGGTGCCCAAGTTACCGGATTCCGTGAAGTGCTGGGTGGTCCATTCACGGTGCTGAAGGGGGCTGCCTCGCTTCAGGTTTTGGCGGGTGACTTGCCGCGCCCGTAGGGGTCTAGGTTTTCATTGCACAGGCTATCCACGCGACCAGGGGAACGTCGGGTTTCAGCAGTGGCTCGGTGAAACCCGGGGATCCCAGATATCTGTATTGTTCTGTGATGCTGTACATTTCTGTGATGTTGCATTCTTATCACGCCTTGAGCGAATATAATATATTGGTATATATATTAGTAGATGTTGTATATGTTTTGCATCCGCGCTAGTCCAGTCCCCGCTCTGTCGTTAGTTAAGTAACCTAACGGGTGATGACGGGACCCAGTGGCGAATGCGGATGGCATATACGTACATCAGTATATTTTCGTTCTTTGTGGTGTGATCATTTGATGGGACTGCGTTGATTCGGATCAATGCATGATAAACAAACCTATTCTGATGTTGTTGGAACATTTTTCAAAAAGCTGTTATTGCAAGGACGTTCACTTTTGTTTTGCATCGTGGTATTCATTTGGAATATCCTGCTCCTCAGTCGACGAGGCAAGGGCCGAGATCCCTTCACCGGGAGTGACCCATTGGACAGAAGTTTGCGTCAGGGCATTAACTTCACTATAGCCGATTACTTTTGCTTTGCATCGTGGTATTCAGTTGGAATATCCTGCACCTCATTCTACGGGGAAAGAGCCGAGATCCCTTCACCGGGAGTGACCTCTTTAGTAAAGGTTTTCGTCACTATATTTTATAAAAGGTTATCCAGTTCCTTCAACGATATCAAGTTCATTACGGTAAAAGGTTTTTCGCCAAAAACCATTCGTAGCCCTCCGTCATTTCGGATTAGTATTGCATAGTATTCGCGCTACGTTTGTCGTTGCTATTCGCCGAGGCGTAGTGTGCGGTAGCTCTGTAATGCTTTCTGTCACATGGATATGTGGATTGGTTAGGACAGTCATACGACTTTGTTGATTATTCGTCAAGGGTCGTGCGGGTGGGTTTAATGCAATCAAGATAATGACGGTTTGAACTTGACTAGGACCTTTTGATTTGTTGATTATTCGTCAAGGTCACTTGGGTCCTAGGGGTAAAAATCACATCGGGAGTTTCAAAAGAACTGAAACTTGCCAGGCATGCGCATACCTTCTGGAGTATGGTGACTTGAGTGGATTCCGTCAAGTTATCATGCGATGATAGTTGGATCCCGATTCCCACTAATGAGTTAGTTTACTCCTCGGGTGACCCCGACTAATTCTTCTTTCAGGTTTGGAGGAGAATTTGAGGTACAGTGGGAGGTTTCCTGATTAGATAAAGTGATAACCATTCTGATCTAGGTTAGAGTGCACGCTGAGTGTTTCTTTTCTCTCTCTCTTTGGAAGAGACCTTTGACCCGACCCTAAGACTATGACTCAGTAACCAAGTTGACCGAACCTTCTTAACACTGGCTTTTGGATTGTCAGAGTTGCAGACCTCATTGCCACTCCTACTTTTACCCTTTTCTCCAGGACACCCCGTATTACTACGAACGTCCACTTCCATTGGACAAAACCATCGTATGGTTATATACGAACTCGAAGGACTTCGAGAATAGTTTCTGGTTCTGGAGAAAACGAATAGGATTATTCAGTTGTCTTTTCCTTTTACCTTCTCTCAGGTTGCGAGTACTCCTTGGTTTAGGAGATAGTACACCTATTACGCAAATTGGATAGTCTTCTTCCAAACCTTAGGCTGGTGCCGACCGGTAGGGAATGAAGAAAACCAATTAGCATAACGATGGTGTGCAGAAGGTATTAAGTTAAGACAAAGCAAGGGATTAGTAAGAGGGCAAAGTAAATTACGACTGCTATTCACGACCGAACCAAGTATTTTTTCGCCAATCCTAAATCACCTTTGTATTTCTCCAGGACACTCCGTATCACTACGAAGATCCACAGTTTATTTGGATACTCCATCGTATGGTTATATACGAACTCGAAAGGAACTTGTTCCAGTTCGGGGATGGTTTCTGGTTCAGGAGAAATAGGAATAAGATTTATTCGGTTGTCTTTTATCTTCACCTTCTCTCGCTATGCGAGTGCTCCTAGGATTAGGACAGTACACCTTTTATGCTTATTGGATAGTCTTCTTCCAAACCATAGGCTGGTGCCGAACGGTAGGGAAGGAAGAAAACCATTTGGCCTAAAGGGGTGTGCAGACGGTAATGACTAAAGACATATAAAGGGATTTGGACAGATGGCAAAGAGATATACGGTTACAGTTGTGAATCTGTATAATGGAAGAGGCATTACTTAGAATACCGGAATACCCCACCGAAACATTTCAATGTTTCAGTTTCACTGTGTAATGTTAAAAGAAAACTGATTTCCCGATTAGATACTTACTCTAGGGTATGTATTTACCAGGTTTGATTCTCACATCTGTATGGTTTTACAGATGATGAGTGGGAGTAAGTTATTGGGAATAGGGTGATCATCCTCATTATATCGGGATTCGTTGTAATCGGTGATATTTGAGGAGATCATCTGGGCTGTTTGCCGGTCGGCAAATATTTGGTTTTGAATATCCGCTGTTGTGCACCAATTTCAAATTGATATATCTGTACGTCTATTTTCATAGAGTGAGATATACCTTTTGATATTATGTCGATGACATTTACCTATATCAGGGGATGGTTAGGTAAGGAGCATTAAACAGCGGTGTAATTCTTCTTAACCATAAGTACAGTTTTCAACCTACGACGCACAGTGAAAGAGTTGTTAGACTCAGCGGACTTATATAGAGTATTGTATGTTGTCCAGTGTCCATTAGGACAGAGGGGTTGGTCCTCATACTATATTCTGTTTACTTTTAACTTCTCTAGTTCTTAGACATGTGTTTCGTAGAAACACAGGGTCTAAGTCTTTGAGGAGTTATAGGTATTTGAATAGAGTAGAGAACCAGGTATTGCAAGTATCGGGATTCTTCAAAGTGATCGAAGATGTAGATACTTGTATATGGTATTCAGTTGATAGTAATGATAAAGAGAAATTGCTTCTCTTTCAGGTTACTCATAATTGGAAGGACTCCTAAGTTGAGTAACGCTGATCGGCCTCCTTCCATTTAGTTGACATGCACTGGAGACAGCTGCATGATTTGAATCTGGTTAAATTAAATCAGTGCCTCTGCTTCTATATTGGATATAGAACAGTTCATATCTTGACATTGTTAAGGTACGGGGAGTTGTCCGGCTTATGCTTAAAACCAGACACTGGACAACTCAAGGCACGTTTCTGTAATGGCTGTTTGTGGGTTGACCCAGGCTATGACGAGGGTTGACTTTCTACCATCTTGACTCGCCACAGTTTTAACAAAAATGGATTTTTTCAGAAAACAGCAGTGGGAGTATGGTAGAACTGGAAGTAATTCCAGAACCACAAACGATTACTGAAGATTTGATAAGGAACCTAAAGATTCAATCTGGATTGACATTCCATTGGCCACTCCGCAGATAAGGTGGGTAACTTCAGGCACCCGAGAGGTACTCCGGTAGCCTCAAGGACGGTGACAGGGAAGTTCTTGTCTACCCACACTTGCCATTGCTGTTGTTCCAGGCTGCGAGACCCGGCAGGAGGATGAGTATAGCGTCGTTCTGAACTAGCTTTAGAAGTGCACGTCTATATGACTCTGGCAGAGGGTTGTCGTAGTCAGTGGGAGCAGCGGAAGCATTGGTGGACAGGTGGCTTATGTCTATTTATAGACTAAAGCAGATACAGCGGAGATAGATCATCTATTTCTGATGTGACAGTCATAGGTTTGACTTCATCAGAATAGGGAATGGATATGTTAAGAAGGTAGTAGGGTGTGATGTCCTGGTATTTGGATGACATACACAGAGTAGGAAGTGATATTCCTATACTACGATCGGTTATTCTTTGGTTGTCACACAGTGGTTTCTCCACATAGGACTTAGATATTATATCAGACATTCTGGTCACTAGATCTATGGTTTTAGATCTAGATTTGGGTGGTTTCCCAATCTGGGTACTTTGACAGCATTCTATGAGTATTTAGAATGGACGACTCCTGGCACGGTAGTATACCTGCAGGTAATGGAGTCACCCTCTCTAAAGGTGTCTTACAGACTAAAGGGGAGAGGATGTGCATGATTGGCAGATCACTTGCTTAGGCAATTGAGTCAATCACGAGATGTCAAGTACCACACCAGATGTTGTTCTTGCAGTAGATGCAATAAGTTGATATTGATCCAATCCTGGAGAAACAGTCGGAAGCAGTTTTAGAACATAAGTTGATGTTCTTGGGATATGATAACGGCATTCTCCTTTTGGAGATGGTTATCATTCCAGGCTTCCAAGGTGACCTGGATGGCAGAGTGGCTGTCAGAGTTATAGTTTTTCCTTCTGACGAGGGGCAGTATTTTGGACAGGTGGTCCAAGGCAATACTGAGGGAGGCATGGCGCAGGATACTGATTAAGTTCAGTTGATGGTACAGTCTAAGAAGTTTGGATTTGGAGTTCATTTATGAGCTAGGTCCCATCAGACATCCAGACATTCTAAGACAGGTATTGCTCATTTCGGGAGATGGCTTTCCCTGCGAACTTGAGATATAGAGAGACATAGAAAGAAACATCACAGCGGATCCACTCACTGAGGCAATTCCTCGAACGCAATAGTTTCGCAAACGAGTTTTGTGAGACTGACTAGTAGAGGAGTTGGGTGTTCGGTATCACACGGGCTGTGAGTATGCGACATCGCAATAATTAGCCTTGAGTGCAAGTGGGAGATTGTTGGAGATAGTGCCCTCAGAGTCAATTATTGGATCACAGGCACGTGATTGCAATGATTGAGGGAGGACCTATCCCGGTAGGACAGTCTTACTCGAAATGATAGTATGCTATCTGGTTTATCTTTATCATCGTGTACTGCTTTAGGTGACCTGATATGTCGCTATTACACGTTGATAGAGCCCCTAGGATTCTTGCTTGACTGCCAGCAGTATGATGGCGATAATATACGTGAGAGCTGGTGGTCTATAAGCACATCCTTAAAAGGTCCCTAGTCGTTGGGTTTTCGAGACAGGGCATCGATTCTCCAGAGTAGACTAGTGTATACAGTCGAGACCCCGACGAGGGGCGGTGGCCGGTCTCATAAGCCACTGGTGTCAGTTGGTTCACCTAAGATGTATACAGGTGCTCATTGGGTTATGAGTACACCGGACAGGACTCGCCGGGAACATGCTAGTTGGTCTTATACCTGACGTCAGATAGCAGTTCCCTGGTGACATGTGTACAGGTTAGTTCATCGACCTGGGGATCGTCATTTGTCTCGTGTGAGTTCCCACTGTGCTTTGATTACTACCCTACCACGTCTCAAACGAGTCGTGCAAACAGGTTTTAGTTGGGTACAGTCCCGAGCCACATGGAGGCAGTGAGCGGATCTTCAGGGGTTCGTCTCTCCCGGTATTGGGGGTGAGGTCGCGCTGTGTCTAGGAGAGCCATTACGCAAAGCCCTCAGCCGAGGCAGGAGATTTACTGGTAGGTATTCCAGTAGTATCTCAGGGCGTTCTGGGCTACACTCCGACACGACTTGTACCGCTTTTGGGGGTCTGACTTTTACCAACCCCCTAGGCCCGCCATGCGATACTCATAGACGAACGGACCGGACTGTACGGATATTGTCACTGACAGGCTCAGTAGGGTGTCAGGATGAGTTCGCTCATCGACGTCCCTTTTGGTCAATAGCTGGTGGCCCGTCACGTATTGGCTTATACCTCTGACGTGCTAGTGGTTAAATCCACAGCCATAGTATTGACGAGTCTTTAGAGTCCACCACACTTTCAGTTACTCAAGCTTTCGGGCGAAACGCTGTAGAGGCCGTATGGAGATATGGCAGGGTTCGATCAGATATGTGCGGTATTGCATGGATCAGGATCGGACGGTTTTTACTAGCCGGCTTTGGTTTAAGCCGGATCCTAGTATAGTACAGTGTAGATTTTGTCTCATTGCATTTGTATCCGGTCGGAATACAGATGCGGGTGTGTATGCACAGTATCGGGGTTTTCCTGTAATTTATTACGGGACCAGTTTTCTGGAGTTGCCAGTTTGCATTCCGTTCCGGCCGGTTTTCCTTTGTTCTTTCCCGGCCGGACTTTTCTGATGGAGGGGGTAATTTGCAGTTTTGCAAATTACATTTGAGGAGGGGCTTTCTTGCATATGTATTAATTATGATAGAATCTTTTTTATTCCTTTCTTTTCTATCATCATTTCTTGTAAAAGGTGATTAGGATTGATTTGGTTTTGATGTGAGATTGTGATGATAATGTTTGGCTATGGTCACCACTTGCTTTTACTACCATTACCTTCCTTCTATGGTTGTGGTTTTGTATTCCCTCCTCCACCATTCTCATTTTAGAGATGATAAAACTCACTTGAGAAAAAAAGGAAAAGAAGAGGTTTTCATTCTTGAGAGTTTCATTCTTGATCTCACTTTCATGCTAGAAAAATGCAAGCACCATTTTTCTAATCTTGATTCCTCCATCATCTTCAAAGGCAACAAACCCCAAAGAGACAAGCATCATCTACACTACATTCTACAGCACACCTTGGGCATGTCGACTTGCCGGCTTCATGCTCGAGTTGCCTCGGTATTGAGGCGGGAGCCCGTAAAAGAAGCAGGCGATGTGGTGCCCTTCCGGCGAGGAGGCGATGACATGGAGACTAGACTTTCCGCGAGAGATCGGGACGATGACGAGAAGACCGGAGGACTCGGATCACTTGGTATACTCCTCTTCCCATCTCTTGTTTGCTAGCATTAGGTTAATGGTTTACGATCCGGGTTTTCATTGTCCGCGGTAGCGCCAGTTTCCGAGTAAGGAAAAATTTTGATTCCGCATTTTGGTCTCGGTAAGACGGCCGGGGCGCTGCCGTGGCGCAACATTTTTATCCTTTAATAGATTTAAAACTAGATCGACAGTGATGCATGTAGATTAGGGTTTCTGGAGGGAAAAGGGTTCCCACTCTTAACCCCTATCTCGACATGGAACTCCGTTCATATCTAGCCTTTACCAAAACAATTGTTAATCTAATCTCTAATCGTGGTCGCGATTATCAATGAATTGATAGCGCGCCCAATTAGGATGTTAACTATTCTTTTGATAGAGTTTATAAACTTTATAGGACTTAAAAAGAGTTTAAGGATCTTCATCATCCATTAACCTACCCTAATTCTATGAACCCTAACAAGCGAAGAATTACTCGCGCATGTTGGGAGAAGAAGAGATGGAGAGGGAAATCATATTAAAACTACAAAGAAATAGAATAAGAAAAAGAACAACCTTTATTAATCAACAAAATTCATTTACACTTTGTTTCCTTAGAAAATGATTACAAAATGCTAGTTTGCTTCTCGATCTCTTCTAAGGAGGTAGACGAACAGTTGATGATCAGCCTGGATGCGTGAGCCTGTCTTGGACATCGTGATCGCGTCGACTTGATGATTTTTCCAAGAGACTCTCGGCCCTTATTTATAGTCCCAGAGCCAGAACCCTAGCTTCCTAAATTGGAAACCAATGGTTAAGATTCTAACAACAAAATCCCAGCTCACCACTCTTCTGGAACGCGGCGGATCCGCGGCCAATAGGTGGGTTTGGCCGCGGATCCGCGGCCTTATTTTAAGTCCATGTTGCGACCCCCGGTTCTTACGGGGAGGCGGAAACGGTATAAAATCAAATTTTTAGTGCAAGAGGCAACATGGACTAAATTAGGTCGGGATCGTTGTCTAAACTAAAACTAGCAAACTAGCTAAAGATATTTAGCTACTCGGATAAAGATGATTATACCTAAACTTGAACTCCTTCTTCTTCAAACTTTGTTGTAGAGGTTGATGGTTCTCCTTTGTCGCCTTCTCCCGTCGAAGATGGATCCACCTCGAAGGCTCGACCTTTGGGCTCTTTCTCGTACTTGGAGTGAACTAGAATCGCCGGCTTGCTAGACCCTTGATCCTAGAGTGAGTAGAGAGTGTCTGAGGGTTGCTTTTGTTTTTCAAGAGAAGGATTCTCAACTCATGAGAAGGTTTCTCTTGGCTAGAGGAAGAAGAAGATGAAGTGAAGAGAGAGAGTGAATATGATAGAATGAGCTCTCATTTTCCTTTTGCAACCATATCAAAAGAAAAAGGAATAATCAAATAATAATAATAATCAAAATGAAAAAGGTTTGATGGAAAGTTTAGGAATGACTAATATCATTACAAACATTAAATGAAAAAGCAAGAATGAAAAAGCATCTTGCATTTGTAATGATGGTAGTCAAATGTTCAACCATGGTCAACAAGTCAACCATGGTCAACAAGTCAACAAAAACTAACCATGACACAATTTCATTTTATTATATATTATTAAATGATGTAATACAAATCCATTAGGGTTTGGAAAAAGACAACTGTCAACTGTGCATACGCACCCGTTCCGAAACCCTAATGAAAAGCCCTCTTCCTCTTCCTCAAATAACTGTGCATACACACCTGCATTCTTGTTCCGAGGAACATGAATACTGAGAGATAAAAGCAACCCCAAATATTATACCAGTATCCGGCTCAAACCAGAGCCCGCTGGTAATATCTGTCCGGACTCCAAACGTGCACAAGTGCGCGGATGAGAACGAACCCTGTCGCAAAACCATGCGACCTCTACTCTGTTTTGCCCAGAGGCGAATACCCTCTGTGTGGGACTCTAAAGACTCGACACTACGCTGGCAGTGGGTTTAACCACAGACCGCAAGCGGCACTAGCTGTGCGTAACGGTCCCCAGGTAGATGTCGACAAGAAGGCTGACGAGGTGAAACCCCATCGGTACTCCTACTGAGTCTGAATGTGACAGTCTCCGTACAGTCCGGTCTGTTCGTCTGATACATCGCATGGCGGGCCTAGGGGGCGGTAAACGTCAGTCCCCCAATAGCGGTACAAGTCGTGCCGGAGCGAAGCCCAAAACACCCTGAGATAACACTGGAAACCTACCAGTATATCTCGTTTGCCCTGGCCAGGGACTACTCGTGTAATGGCTCTCCTAGACACAGCGCGATGTCAACCCCCAATACCGGGAGAGACGAATCCTGTCTAACCGTCACTGCCTCCAAGTGCTTCGGGACTGCACCCAACCACCACCTGTTTGCACGACTCCTTTGAGCCGTGGTAGGGTAGTGATCAAAGTGCAGTGGGAACACACTCGAGGCGAAGTGCCAGTGTCAAGTCAGCGGACTAAGCTGTACTCATGTCACCTGGGAACTGATGACTGACGATAGGTATAATACCAACCTGTCAGTTCCCGACGAGTCCTGTCCAGTGTACTCGTAACCCAACGAGCACCCGTATACTATCTCCAGTACGACGTACTGATGGCTGTGGGACAGACCATCTCCCACACTGGGATGAGAAGCGCATACGCTAGTCTACTCCGGAGTATCGATGCCCTGTCTCGATAGTCCTGCGACTAGGGACCTGTATAAGGATGTGCTTATAGATTACCCAGCCCCCACTAGTGTGACTGCCATCACAACGCTGGTAATCAAGCAAAGATCCTAAGGGCTCCACTAATGCGTATAAGTGATATAGTAAAATAAACACAAGTACACATTGAAGTAGAGACAAACCAAGTAGCATACTACTATTTTGAGCAAGATTGTATATACAAGGTGAATATCCCAAGCATCCATTAAGTAATATACAAACTAGTATGATACAGTAATGGCCTCTAGGGCATATACACTAACAATCTCCCACTTGCACTAAGGCCATGTACTGGCGTATCGAAGACCTATCATCTCGATCAGCCGCTCGAACTGAGTCTGGGGCAGGGCCTTGGTGAATGGATCTGCAGTGTTGTCTTCTGAAGCAACTCTCCGAACCTCGATCTCCTTGCGATCCACGATCTCCCTGATCAGGTGATACCGCCTCAAGATGTGCCTGGATCTCTGATGGGACCTGGGTTCCTTCGCTAAAGCTATAGCCCCATTGTTGTCGCAATACAGAGGTATTGGGTCAACAATGGACGGAACCACCTGAAGTTCTTTCAAGAACTTCCTCATCCAGACAGCTTCTTTTGCGGCATCAGATGCAGCGATGTATTCCGCTTCCATCGTCGAGTCTGCAACGGTTTCCTGTTTGGAACTCTTCCAACACACCGCCCCTCCATTGAGGGTAAAGACAAAACCCGACATGGACTTGGAATCATCCTTGTCACTCTGGAAGCTGGAGTCAGCAAAGGCCTCGATCTGGAGGTCTTTTCCGCCATACACCAAGAACATCTCCTTAGTCCTTCTCAGGTACTTGAGAATGTTCTTTACCGCTATCCAGTGTTTCTCCCCAGGGTTTGACTGATACCGGCTTACCACACTAAGTGCATAAGCTACATCCGGTCTGGTACACAACATCGCATACATTATAGAGCCTACCGCAGAAGCGTAGGGTATAATCGACATGCGATCCCTCTCCAAATCAGTCTTGGGAGACATCTCTTTAGAGAGGGTGATCCCGTGACAAGCCGGTAGGTTACCGCGCTTGGAATCTTCCATACTGAATCTCTTCACTATGGTGTCGATGTACCTGGACTGAGAAAGTCCCAATATCCTCTTGGATCTATCACGATGGATCCGGATCCCCAGGATGTATGAGGCATCACCCAGGTCTTTCATGGAGAACCTGTGTGACAAGAACCCCTTGACAGATTGTAGCATAGGAATGTCATTTCCTATTAAGAGAATGTCATCCACGTATAAAACGAGGAATACTACAGTTCTCGCTACAAATCTACTATAGATGCATGGTTCATCTGGATTTTTGATAAAGCCAAATTCTTTGACCGTCTCATCAAAGCAGATGTTCCAACTCCGCGATGCCTGCTTTAGTCCATAGATGGACTTAAATAACTTGCACACCTTTCCGCTGCTCCCACTCTGAATGAAGCCCTCTGGCTGGTCCATATAGACACACTCCTCTAAATTTCCATTTAGAAAAGCTGTCTTTACGTCCATTTGCCAGATCTCATAATCGTGGAAGGCAGCGATGGCAAGAAGGATCCGAATGGATTTCAGCATGGCTACTGGAGAAAAGGTTTCGTCATAGTCCAAGCCAGGTCTTTGACGGAAACCCTTTGCTACCAGCCTAGCTTTATAGGTCTCAACCTGTCCATCTACACCAATCTTCCTTTTGAAGATCCACTTGCATCCTACGGGTTTTACCCCGTCTGGAGCAATGTCCAACGTCCATACCTTGTTGGTGTACATGGACTCCATTTCGGTCCGCATTGCATCCAGCCATTTCACTGAGTCAACGCTCTGAACGGCCTGCTGGAAGCTAGTAGGCTCATCATAATCTATGATGCAATCCTCTCTATCCCCGTCTATGAGAAAACCGTAGTATCTCTCGGGCGGATGAGACTGCCTACTACTTCTGCGGAGCGGCGTAGGAATGTCCTGTTCTGTTGAACCCTCTGGTTCCACTAAGCTTTCAGTAACAGTCTGTGGTTCTGGAACTTCTTCCAGTTCTATTGTGCTCCCACTTATCTGGGTTTCCAAAAACTCAGTTTCCAAGAAGCGGGCATGCTGAGAAACAAAAATCTTTTGTTCCTCAGCGGAATAGAAAAGATACCCCCTGGAGTTCCTTGGGTATCCCACAAACTTACACTGTACTGAACGTGCCTCAAGCTTGTCCGCATGCTGCCTTTTTACAAAAGCTGGACATCCCCATACCTTAAGATACTTAAGACAGGGTTTCTTCCCAGTCCACATCTCATAAGGGGTGGTAGGCACAGTCTTGGTGGGAGCCTTGTTCAAGAGATACGCAGCTGCTTCTATTGCATATCCCCAGAATGATCGCGGTAACTCAGCGTTACTCATCATGGACCGAACCATATCCAATAGGGTTCGGTTCCGTCTCTCCGATACACCGTTATGTTGCGGAGTGTATGGAGGAGTAAGCTGAGAGAGAATACCATTCTCTTTTAAGTAATTCAGGAATTCGGCACTTAAGTATTCTCCACCTCGATTCGATCTTAGAATCTTAATACTTTTGCCGGTCTGTTTCTCTACTTCATTCTTATACTCCTGGAATTTTCCAAAAGCCTCGGACTTATGTTTCATTAAGAAAACATAACCGTACCTTGAGAAGTCATCCGTAAAAGTAATGAAGTAAGAATGTCCGCTTCGGGCATGTGTAGACATTGGACCGCACACGTCACTGTGTACGAGTCCCAAGAGCTCGCTCGCTCTTACTCCATGTCCAGTAAACGGAGTCTTTGTCATCTTTCCCTTGAGACAGGATTGACAAGTGGCATACGACTGATATTCGAACGCATTCAAATACCCTTCTGTATGTAACTTCGTCAACCTTCTCTCATTGATGTGACCCAATCTACAATGCCATAAGAAAGTCTGATTTATTTCTGGAGACTTTCTTTTGTGTGTATTCTGGATATTAAAAATCTGTGGTTGGTTTAACACGTATATACCATTACTCAAAGTACCTGACCCAATCAAAACTTGATTAAGGCGAATGTTTACAACATTACTTACAAACGCAAATTCATAACCTTCTTTAGAAACTAAAGATACAGAAATGATATTACAAGTTGCGTTGGGTACAAAAAAAGCAATTACGCAAAACCAAAACATGTCCATCTGACATTCCCAGGTGATAGTCCCCCACGGCTTTAGCATCCATGCTAGCTCCGTTTGCAACTCTGAGGGTCATGTCACCTGCTTTCAAAACACTACGATTTCTCAACGCCTGCAAAGAATTACAGATATGAGATCCTGATCCGGTATCCAATACCCATGAAGTAGAGTTTATAGAAAGACAGTTTTCAATAACATACACACCTGAAGCTGAAGCTGCAACCTGCTTCAATTCCTGTGTTCTGGCCTTCCAGGCCCTGCAATCATTCTTCCAGTGTCCTTTCTTATGACAAAAAAAGCATTCTTCCTTATCCACAAGCTTCCCCGCTATCTTTGTTGCTTTACCTTTTCCCTTCGTATCCACTTTACTAACACCGCCCCTTGGTTTGGCGGGGGCTTTCTTCTTCTTTCCCTTGGCTTTCGCCTTGGACCTAGAAGAAGATGATCCTCCTACAAACAAAGTGGATGTTTCCCTACCTTTCTGTAGGGTGCCCTCTGCGCTCCTCAGCAGGTTGAGGAGCTCTGAAAGTTCAACCTCCTTTTCTTGTAGGTTGAAGTTCATTATAAACTGGGCGTAAGTGGAAGGAAGGGACTGGAGAACTATATCCGTATATAGCTCACTCTCCAATGTGATCCCCAGGTCAGCGAGCTCCTCAATGTAGCCGATCATCTTTAGCACGTGCTCGGCTACTGATGATCCGACGGCCATTCTTGTCGAAAACAACTTTTTCGACGCTTCATATCTTGCGATACGTGATTGCTCTCCATACAGTTCTTTTGTATGAAGCAATATGGACTCCATGTCCATATTCTCATGCCTCCTCTGATGTTCGTTGTCCATCGAGGCAAGCAGGAGGCACTTGGCCTTCGCGCTATCAATCTCCCAAGTTTTGCGGATTTCCTTATCCGCGACACTGGAAGTTGGACCAGGGACAGGGGGAGCTTTGGTGGTAAGAAGATACCCCAGCTTGTCATAAGTGATTGCTATCTTGACATTCCTGAGCCAATCTTTGTAGTTTGGCCCTGTCAGCTTGTTTTTATCTAGGAGTAACTTAAGTCCAGTCATGTTGATTGGTCGCTGCAATTAGGAGAGAGAAGAAGAAACACTCAGCATGATGCTCTTGCAAGTTTAGAGTGGTTTTTAGTTTGTCTAAACAGGATGGCTCCCACTGTTTCTCGAATCCCTCCTCAAACCATAAAGGAAGAATTAGCCAGGATCAATCCCACCGTACAATACTTGCTTAACCGTTCAGCCAGGCCGGTGTCGGTACTTCGAGGGAGGTTTTCCAACGCTTTCGCGAAGTTCCTTAATTAAAGAACCTCTTTTCCCTGGGGGCGTAGCCCCGCTAACACCTTTCTAGGCACCTACTAGGTTTATAGCATTGATCGTTAAGTGAGAAATTTCCCGAGGAGTAGCATATACTCACAGTAGGATCGGGATCCAAATATCATCGTGTGATGAAACTGAAGGAATCCTACCAGAATCACCACACTCCAAATGGTATGCAAATCTAGCAAGTTTCAGTACTTATGAAACTCCCGATGTGGATTTTTGCCCCATGCTCTTATGACCTTGACGAAGGTCAACAAATCATAAGTCACATGTCAAGTTCTGCCCGTCATTATCCAGGTTAATTTGAATCCACCCGCATATACCCTTGACGAAGGTCAACAAGGTAATGTGAATGTCCCAAACCAACGCATCTATCTATGCTACATATGAATACTCAACAGCTACCAATCACTATGCCTTGACGAAGGTCAACAAACACAGCTTGAATACTATTGAATATTCATACGAAACGACGGAGGGCTACGAATGGTTTTGGCAAAACCGTGAACGTAGTGAACTTGATTTGGTCGATGGAACGAGATAGCTTTTAAATGGAGTGGCTCAAGCTCCGCATTTTAAAAGTTAGTTTTGAAAAGAACCGAGTGGTTTTTCGAAAGTGTTCCAACGACTTTAACTTGGTTTATTATCTTGCATTAGTTCTTTTAATGCGTGATATTCTTGCATTAGTACTTTTAATGCGTCCCATCATTTAATCCTACCATTGCAGAAAACAACCAAAATATGACGTACGCTTATGCCATTCGCATTCGCCACTGGGCCCCGTCATTACCCGTTAGGTTACTTAACTAACGACAGAGCGGGGGCTGGGCTAGCGCGTCTGTAAAACATAAGCAACGCCTAAATAGTTATAGATATAGCAATAGTAGACATTACAGATCACAGATGAATGCATTGGATATACTAGCAATCCGCAATCCTTTCGAGCCTGAAACGAAAAGCGGATAACACGGTCGCGGTGAATAGCCAAATACCCCACCCAAGACCCCTACGGGTGCGGCAAACTACCCGCCAAGTACCCGAAGCGTAGCAACCTCCCTCATCTCCATGAGTAGGCCACTCGACACTTCGGCATACCCGGTAGTTTGTGCACCCCCTCCATGGGTCTATCCTAGGAGCAAAAACAGTAAAAAGAATTATACAATGACGGCTACAACCCCGACCTGGTTGTGCGGCCAAACAAATAATATTATTACATCAATTTACATTTACAATGAATGAAAGAAAAACAAAAGCTCATCTCACATCCACCCCGGCTATTCACCCGCGACAGTCCAACACATTCATATACACATTCCAGCACATTACAGATCATGTATAACCCCGACTAATCGTCTTATAGCGATTAGCCGACGTTCAATACATGCAAGCATCACAGATATAACCATTATAGTCAAAGTGCAGTGAAGTTCGGAAAAATACGGAATTATAGGACCCCAAAAGGAAATTTCTTTTTTGGAAAATCTGGGCACATATAATATATTTTAAAAATCCCAAAACCAACACACAAACACACTGCACGAAAAACGATGCAGAGAAGATGACAAAGCGCGGCGGTTGCGCGGCACGAGCCCACCTCGCGCGGCGGAAGGGCGGCGCTTTGAGCTCAACAGTGGATCGTTTTTCATGGGTGTTCTTAGAAAACCCTGAGACGATTTTACAAGTATAAAGTTTTTCATTTTGAGCCAAAAAAATTTCAACAGAAACTCAGGTTTTGAAAAAGTATGGTTTTTGGGTTTTTTACGGTTCCGAACTTCGTTACACTTTACTACCAAGCTAGTTTAAGTTTAGTTAGGCTCTGATACCACTGTAAGTCTATGTTGCGACCCCCGGTTCTTACGGGGAGGCGGAAACGGTATAAAATCAAATTTTTAGTGCAAGAGGCAACATGGACTAAATTAGGTCGGGATCGTTGTCTAAACTAAAACTAGCAAACTAGCTAAAGATATTTAGCTACTCGGATAAAGATGATTATACCTAAACTTGAACTCCTTCTTCTTCAAACTTTGTTGTAGAGGTTGATGGTTCTCCTTTGTCGCCTTCTCCCATCGAAGATGGATCCACCTCGAAGGCTCGACCTTTGGGCTCTTTCTCGTACTTGGAGTGAACTAGAATCGCCGGCTTGCTAGACCCTTGATCCTAGAGTGAGTAGAGAGTGTCTGAGGGTTGCTTTTGTTTTTCAAGAGAAGGATTCTCAACTCATGAGAAGGTTTCTCTTGGCTAGAGGAAGAAGAAGATGAAGTGAAGAGAGAGAGTGAATATGATAGAATGAGCTCTCATTTTCCTTTTGCAACCATATCAAAAGAAAAAGGAATAATCAAATAATAATAATAATCAAAATGAAAAAGGTTTGATGGAAAGTTTAGGAATGACTAATATCATTACAAACATTAAATGAAAAAGCAAGAATGAAAAAGCATCTTGCATTTGTAATGATGGTAGTCAAATGTTCAACCATGGTCAACAAGTCAACCATGGTCAACAAGTCAACAAAAACTAACCATGACACAATTTCATTTTATTATATATTATTAAATGATGTAATACAAATCCATTAGGGTTTGGAAAAAGACAACTGTCAACTGTGCATACGCACCCGTTCCGAAACCCTAATGAAAAGCCCTCTTCCTCTTCCTCAAATAACTGTGCATACACACCTGCATTCTTGTTCCGAGGAACATGAATACTGAGAGATAAAAGCAACCCCAAATACTATACCAGTATCCGGCTCAAACCAGAGCCCGCTGGTAATATATGTCCGGACTCCAAACGTGCACAAGTGCGCGGATAAGAACGAACCCTGTCGCAAAACCATGCGACCTCTACTCTGTTTTGCCCAGAGGCGAATACCCTCTGTGTGGGACTCTAAAGACTCGACACTACGCTGGCAGTAGGTTTAACCACAGACCGCAAGCGGCACTAGCTGTGCGTAACGGTCCCCAGGTAGATGTCGACAAGAAGGCTGACGAGGTGAAACCCCATCGGTACTCCTACTGAGTCTGAATGTGACAGTCTCCGTACAGTCCGGTCTGTTCGTCTGATACATCGCATGGCGGGCCTAGGGGGCGGTAAACGTCAGTCCCCCAATAGCGGTACAAGTCGTGCCGGAGCGAAGCCCAAAACACCCTGAGATAACACTGGAAACCTACCAGTATATCTCGTTTGCCCTGGCCAGGGACTACTCGTGTAATGGCTCTCCTAGACACAGCGCGATGTCAACCCCCAATACCGGGAGAGACGAATCCTGTCTAACCGTCACTGCCTCCAAGTGCTTCGGGACTGCACCCAACCACCACCTGTTTGCACGACTCCTTTGAGCCGTGGTAGGGTAGTGATCAAAGTGCAGTGGGAACACACTCGAGGCGAAGTGCCAGTGTCAAGTCAGCGGACTAAGCTGTACTCATGTCACCTGGGAACTGATGACTGACGATAGGTATAATACCAACCTGTCAGTTCCCGACGAGTCCTGTCCAGTGTACTCGTAACCCAACGAGCACCCGTATACTATCTCCAGTACGACGTACTGATGGCTGTGGGACAGACCATCTCCCACACTGGGATGAGAAGCGCATACGCTAGTCTACTCCGGAGTATCGATGCCCTGTCTCGATAGTCCTGCGACTAGGGACCTGTATAAGGATGTGCTTATAGATTACCCAGCCCCCACTAGTGTGACTGCCATCACAACGCTGGTAATCAAGCAAAGATCCTAAGGGCTCCACTAATGCGTATAAGTGATATAGTAAAATAAACACAAGTACACATTGAAGTAGAGACAAACCAAGTAGCATACTACTATTTTGAGCAAGATTGTATATACAAGGTGAATATCCCAAGCATCCATTAAGTAATATACAAACTAGTATGATACAGTAATGGCCTCTAGGGCATATACACTAACACTTATAATGCGATCATTTGATTTGGTCTTCTGGGATTTCATCTTTATGACAAGTGGCGATCTTTGGAATCTCTGGAAACTGAAAATTGTTTCTTCGTTACTGACAGACTTGATTTCTTAGTTTGCTTTCTTAATTGGACAGGTTTGCACTAACAACTTTGATTCCCTTGATTTTAGCCCTGAAAATTCTGCACAACAACTCAACAAATAATATTAGTAGAGTTTATTTTATTGAGATATTAATTTCACCATTAAGATTTGGTCAATGGTATTTATGCTTACATTTTCCTACCAAATGTTAATTATAATATATAAACACATGAAAATAGTATTTTTACAGATAAACCCACATATGTATCATATATTATAATAAATACCTTTTCTAATATAGAAATAGTAAGAAAAATGTCATATTAAATGTGCAGTTTTATCAACTGAACAGTCATGTGGGTGGGTTTAATTCAATCAAGAAATGACGGGTTGAACTTGACTAGCATACTATGGTTTGTTGACCTTTGTCAAGGTCATAAGACGCTAGGGGCAAAATATTATCGGGAATTTCAAGTGTTGAAATTTGCAATGAGATTGCATACCTTCTATGAGATAGTTGGATCCTGATACCCACTGCGAGTAAGAGTTACTACTGGGAGAGTTTTACACATTATAATTAGCCGATCAAGTAGGTGTCTTGAAAGGTGTTAACGGGGTTACACCCCTGGGAAAACGAGGTTTATTTTAATTAGGCCCGTATGAAAGCACGGGGAACCTCCCTCAAAGTACCGACACTGGCCTGGCCGAAAGATTGGTGAACTTGTAGGGTGTAATTAATCCCGGCTAGTCTTACCTTTTAGGGTTTGAAGGTAGATTTGACTAAAACAGTGGGAGCCATCCTGATTAGAAAAAATTAATAACCAATCTAATCTTGCAAGAGTGCACGCAGAGTGTTTTCTTCTCTCTCTCTCCTGGTAGCGACCATGTCACGCCTTAATTAAGATAATAATATGGATGTATTGACCGAACCTGCTTATTATACTGAGCTAAGGAACGTTGGTTTCGCTCTATCTTATAATTGTTATAAGTCCGAGCAGGAAATAGGGGAATATCCGGATTCCCATGCCACCCAATCGAAGAATGTGCATGTTGATGCATCTTCTTCAGGTGTGTTCATTACCGAGAACTGTTTTTTCAATATCCTCTACGTCCTAGGTATGAGATACCGGATCAGGATCCCACATATGTAAGAGTTACATGGGCTACAGAAAGGCAGAGAACTGAGAACAAGTGATATATCTCTAAGAGTTAGAGAATGGTGCAATCGTTGCAGCTAAGTTGGTTGGCAGATATCACCTTATATTAGATCCATTGATTCTGAACAAATGTTATTACATACCGAACCTGATATACAACATTACATCATGTTCTTTACTGAGTTAAAGAAGGATATAATACTGTATTGGAGGATACTGTTGTGAAAATTTTCCTGAATCAAGAGTTGAATCGATCAGGCACGTTAGATAATATCATAAACGTTCTAAATCAAACCACAGTTCAAAGTATGTAGAACACATACAAGAGAAGTAGTTCAGAGATGAACGAATCCTTCTTGCGGCATTATAGACTAGGTCATATCAATGCGACACGACCAGCTAAGTTAGATGAAGATGAATATGAGAATCTGTTTGAATTTTCATCTTATGATACTTGCCAGTCTTGTCTCAAAAATAAAATGACCAATACTCCGTTTATTAGAAACAGAGAAAGAGTTAGTGAACTCTTGGGACAGATACATGATGATGTATACGGTCCCATGTCTATTAATGCCAAGGCTGGTTCTTTGTACTTCATTACATTCATCGACTATCTCTCAAGATTCCGACATGTGTTCATGTTGAAACACAAGTCTAAAACTTTTGAGAAATTCAAGGAATATAAGCTTGAAGTTAGAGAACCAGATGGGTAAAAGTATTAAGTCCTACGATGTGATCGAGGAGGTGAATACTTGTGCATGGAGTTCCTGAAGTTTCTAAAAGGAGAATGGGATTCTCCCTCAGCTTACTCCTTCGAGTACACCATAGCACGACGGTGTATCGGGGCAGAGGTATCGCACCCTATGAGACATAGCGCTCTCTATGATGAGTACTGCTGAGTTACCTGTTTCCTTTTGGTGTTATGCACTTGAGAAGCTGCATACCTATTGAATGGGGTTCCATCCAAATCAGAGCCTACCACTATATATGAGATATTGTGTGGGAAGAGACCATGTCTTAAACGAGTTAAGATATGGGATTGTCCGGCCTATGTTGAAAGGAAGAATCCGGACAAGCTCAAGGCAAGATCAGTTCTGTATATGTTTGTTAGGATATCCCAAACATTTGCGAAGGAATATCTTCTACCATACTGAGGAGCAAAAGGTGTTTTGTTTCTCAGCATGCCACCTTTTTGAGAAAAGGTATTTCTTGTAAAGAAATTTATGGTCATGAGGTAGAACTGGAAGGTGTTCCAGCGAGACAAACTAACTGCTGATGATTTGGTAAAACCAAAAGATTCAATAGTCTTCAACGAACCTCAGCCTATCCGCGAATCTGGTAGGGTTCCTCATCCACTTGAGAGATACTACGGTCTTCTCAGTAACAGTGGGAGCGAGGATTGCATCATAGTTGATGATGGCCCAACTAGGTTCAGGCAGGCCATCACGAGTGGCGACTCTGTGAAAAGGCCGTATGCTATACGATCAAAGATGGAATCCATGTACACCAACAAAGTATGACTTTGCATGTTGCACCTGAAGAGATAAAACCCATTGGGAGCAAATGGATCTTGAGAAGATTCTTGGTGTAAATGGAAAAGTTGAGACTTTCAAAGCTATGCTTAAGTCCATCAGGATCAATGCAAGCATCGCGGAGTTGAAAAATATGTTTTGATGTGACAGTCAAAGAGTTTGACTTCATCAAAATGGTAGATGAACCTTGTATATACAAGAAGATTGTAGAGAGTAAGATTGTCTTCCATGTATTGTACGTAGATGACATACTCTTGATAGGAAATGGTTTCCTATGCTACACTCAGTCAAGCTCCTCTTATCACGAGAATTCTCAATAGAAGATCTAGATGATACCGACTACATCTTCTGAATTATGATCTATAATGATAGATCTAAGTGGATGTTGGGAGTGTCCCAAATCCAAGTACATTAACACCATACTAAAGGGGTTTAGTATGGAAGATTCTAAGCGTGGTGGTTCGCCCACTTACTGAGGAACCACTCTCTCCAAAAAGATGTCTTCCAAGACGGATTTGGAACGAGCTCGCGTGCAAGGGATAATCTATGCTTCGGAAGTAGGCTCTATCAGAGTATGCGATGTTATGTACCAGACTAGATATAGCTAAATCACTAGGTGCAGTGATCAGGAATCAATCAAATCTTTGGAGAATCACTGGAAAGCTGTGGAGGACATTCTTAAGTACTTCAGAAGCACTAAAAGAAAGTTCTTGGTTCGAGCTTCTAGAGTGATAAGGTCGACTGAGAGTCAGTCACAAGCATTATCTTCACCCTCAGTGCAGGGCCGGTATGTTGAAAGAGTTCCAAGCTTGATACCATGACATACTAGACGATAAAGACTGAATACATTGCTACCAATGATGCTGCTAAAGTGGCTGTCTAGGCATTTCTTGTTCATGAGATGAAGAAGGTTCTTACCATTGAGCGTCCAATAACTGTTATTGTGACAACAATGAAGTTGTGGCTTTGTCCTAGGAACAAATGTCCCATCAGCGTTCCATACATATTCTGAGGCAAGTATCACCTGATCAGGGAGATGGTTGATCTCCAAGGGATCGAGGTAAAGAGAGTAGATATGAAGGATAACACATTGTATCCACTCACAAAGGCCTTACCGCTAGCGAGGCTTCTATGAGATAGTTGAGTATGGGATACTACAACCACTGCTATATTGTTCGGTATTGGATACTACAACAGATGGCCTTAGTGCAAGTGGGAGATTGTTAGTTATATGTATGCCCTAGAGGCCATTACTGTACATGTGATGTATATTGTAATGGATGCTTGTACATATATAGGGAGGACTTTCTTGCTCGACATGATAGTATGCTATCTGGTTGCTCTTTATCTTAACATGTACACGTATTGTCTCTCTATTATATGTTGATAAAGCCTTAAGGATGAGTACTTGACTACCAGGATTATGATGCAGATCATACTAGTGGGGACAGGGTAGTCGGTAAGTACATCCTTCAAATGTTCCTAGTCGTAGGAGTATCGAGACAGGACATCGATACTCCAGAGTAGACTAGCGTATACG
This sequence comes from Agapanthus africanus, assembly GCA_030015575.1. Lineage (NCBI taxonomy): Eukaryota > Viridiplantae > Streptophyta > Magnoliopsida > Asparagales > Amaryllidaceae > Agapanthus > Agapanthus africanus. The sequence continues at coordinate 111,670,204 of JASDDO010000008.1, read as the reverse complement.
CTTCTCGACCCATATGATGGGCGATGGATGATCCTACATCCATTGGTGTTTGACATCAGAGAAGGTATACGGGTGCTCGGTGGAGACTGGGTACACTGAACGGACTCACCGAGAACTCCTAGATGGTATTATACCTATCGTCGGATAGTAGTTCTCTGGTGACACTAGTACAGGTTAGTCTGTAGACACGAGATCATCATAGAGTCTTGTGTGATTCCCACTGTGCTTTGATTTCCATCATACTACGGTCAAGAGATCGTGCAAAAAAGTGGTTTTTGGGTATAGTTCTGAGTCACATGGAGGAAATGAGCGATAGGAGGGGTTTCGTCTCTCCCGATATTGGGAGTTGATATTGAGCTATGCTCGATTGTCCATAATAGGAAATCCCTGGCCATGGTTGCTGAGATCTACTGGTAAGTGTTATCAGTAGTTTCTTGAACCGTTATTGACCTTGCATCGGCATGACTTATCAGGCTATTGGGGACTGACGTTATACCACCCCCAGGCTGTTGATATGCGACATATCAGATGAAGAGACCGGACTCTAAGGTAGTGTTACTGATTGGATTCGCAGGAGTACGAGAAGGTTTGCTTGTTTATCTTCTGATCGCTCAATACCCGGGTGGCCGTTACGTTTAGCAGACCGCTTGCGGCTTGTGGGTGTTTGATATGATCATCACCTACTGCCGGTGTATTGACGATTCTTTAGAGTCCTACACAGAGGTTTCCTGGTTCATGCGAAACGGAGTAGGAGCACATATGTGATATGTGCGGGACCGAGATGAATGCGAGTATGTGATACCGCATTCTATTCTCGCGAAATGTGACATTCGTCGGTTATATGTGATATAGCCAAGTTATCGGATCAAGTGTTGATTCGATAAGTTGTTACTGTTGATATTAGTCGGTTATATGAATCATAGCCGGATTATTAAATCAAGTGTTGATTTAATAATTTAATATATAATTATATATTTGATATATTACATTACATTAACTAATATTAGATCACTTGAGTATTCATTTTTCTCACTTATGATACATTGATATATATGCGATATATGTTAAATGTGTTGTTTTCTTTTTGCACACAAAATATATATGTGATATATATTGTTGTGTCATGCAAGGTTACACATGTAACATGTAAGTATGAGACTCACACCATGCTAGGTTAAAGTTAGGGTTTTATTTGTTTTAAGTAATTCAAACAACTTGGATAATGAGTCATGGTTAAGCTTGTAGAAGCCTGTAGTCTTCATTGACTTAGTCCACTTGTTTGTCTAGTTTAAGATATTTGTTAACCCAACCCTTAACTCATAGCTATGGTTTAGTCTCCACAATGATTAGTGCATGACATACACTTCCCATGGTTGCATTTCTAACCTCATGAATTATTCATTCATCACTTCATCATTTTCATCTTCATCTTCCTCTTGAAAGCTCACTATCTTTTGATCAAGTGATGGAATTGAGTGAGAAAATGAAAACTAAAATGAGAAAAATTCCTACTTCATCATCCTCTACTACTTGCCATTTAGTATAGGGTGTTTTCTTCACTAATTCCATAATTAGCGAAGAGGTAGCTTGGGTTAGTGTCTCCTCGACGTAGATCATCTTCGGCCTCGAAGACTTCGATACAAGCTTGTTCGTTTCTTCATAGGAGCCTCTCTAGAGTCCGGGGGTTCGCGATCACAGCGAAGGGACTACTACACGGAGCTATTGAAGTGAAGGACCGGTCTACAAAGGTTGTATTCCTTGTTCACTTTAGATGTAAAGTGTTTACATTATGTTTCGTCGGGTTTTCTAGTAGCGATTCTAGGGTTAGGGTTTACTAGAACGGCAAAAATTTAAATATAGCATGGATGATGCCTCCAGAAACCTTGCTGCCGTACTAGGCAACCCTGCATTTCGTAGTCGTAATTGTTGTATCGTTTTGGGTTTTAATTTGATATGGATGCAGTAGTGAGGGTCCGCATTTAATTGGTATTGTGAAAACTAGTTAGTGTTTATAAATCTAGCGTTTTAGTCTCGGTAGATCGATTGCCACGAAGTTTCAATTCGGATCGAAACTCCGTCGCAATCTCATATCGTACGCGAATACTCGCCGAATAATTTTACTAGATAGTCTTGCCCCATTGCCCCAACCAAGTGACTATAGGAGAACCCTGTTGCCAATAACACCCACTCGGGTGCTCACGGCCACGGTGTTCCGCCTAAGTGCACTTGGTCGACGGTATCGGGGGTGCGGCCATCTCTATAGTTTCCGACGCGCATTCGATCGGATAGTCGGGAATCTTGTTGAATTACCCGACTAAAATATGTAGGACTACGGTAGCGCCTCGGCCGTCTATCCGAGGCCAAAATGCGGAAACGAAAATTTTCTTGACTTTAAACCGGCACTACCGCATCCTAAAAACCCGGATCGTAACCATTAACCTACAACTAGCTAATTAGAGAGAGGATAGAGGGCAATACCGAGCGATCCGTGTCCTTCGGTCTCCAGCCACCATCCCAAGCTCCACGCGGCATCTCCGGTCTTTATCTCCTCGTCGGAAAGGGCACCACATCGAGAAGTCTTTTTACGGGCTCCCGCTTCGTCCGAAGCAACTCGGGCACGAAGTGTGCTAGTCGACGTGCTCAAGGTTGAAGTAGAGTATGTTGTGGTCACTTTGTCTCTTTCATCCATGGATTTGGATGGAGGTAGAAGGTGTTGCCATTGGAGGAGACAATGAGCTAGAGGAAGAAGAAGAAGAAGAGAAGCTTTCTCATCTTTTCTTTTTTCTTTTGTTGTAATGTTATGATAGAATGAGATAGAGTGAGGAAAATAATATGAGAGCTAACCATAACCCCAAGGCAGCCCCCCCCTCTCTTCCTCTCATATCATCATAAATTAATCCATTAATGTGACACTTTTGCTAAAAAAGAGACCATGACTCATGATATAAGTCTATGCCACATTAATGCATTGTCATGATGATTTCTAGCTCATTATTTCCAAGAGAAAACATTAATCCAAATGTTTGCCACAACAAAAAGATCCGACAACATCTAAAGTAAACTCGTGACGGATCACAAGGATACCCCTCACCTGTATATACATATCTGCACCCGCATTCCGACTGAATGCGAATGCGATGAGACTAAAGTAATCAAACAAATCTAATACTAGGATCCGGCTTAAACCAAAGCCCACTAGTATGATCCGTTCGATCAAGATCCGTGCAATACCGCACGTATAAGATCGAACCCTGCCATATAGCATACGGCCTCTACAACGTTTCACCCGAAACTTGAGAAACTGTCTGTGGGGGACTCTAAAGACTCGTCAATACTTTGGCTGTGGATTTAACCACTAGCACGTCAGAGGTATTAGCCGTACGTAACGAGCTACCAGGTATTGACCAAAAGGGAGGTCGATGAGCGAACTCATCCTGACACCCTACTGAGCCTGTCAGTGACAATATCCATACAGTCCGGTCCGTTCGTCTATGAGTATCGCATGGCGGGCATAGAGAGTTGGTAAAAGTCAGACCCCCAAAAGCGGTACAAGTCGTGTCGGAGTGTAGCCCAGAACACCCTGAGATACTACTGGAATACCTACCAGTAAATCTCCTGCCTTGGCCGAGGGCTTTGTGTAATGGCTCTCCTAGACACAGCGCGACCTCACCCCCAATACTGGGAGAGACGAAACCCCTGCCGATCCGCTCACTGCCTCCATGTGGCTCAGGACTGTACCCAACTAAAACATGTTTGCACGACTCCTTTGAGCCGTGGTAGGGTAGTAATCAAAGCACAGTGGGAACTCACACGAGACAAATGACGATCTCAGGTCGATGAACTAACCTGTACACATGTCACCAGGAAACTGCTATCTGACGTCTGGTATAATCCCAACTAGCATGTTCCCGGCGAGTTCTGTCCGGTGTACTCATAACCCAATGAGCACCTGTATATATCTTAGGTGAACCAACTGACACCAGTGGCTTGTGAGACTGGCCACCGCCCGTCGTCGGGGTCTCGACTGTATACACTAGTCTACTCTAGAGTATCGATGCCCTGTCTCGAAAACTCCCACGACTAGGGACCTTTTAAGGATGTGCTTATAGACCCCAGCTCCCACGTATATGATCGCCATCATACTGCTGGCCGTCAAGCAAGAATTCTAAGGGCTCTATCAACGCGCAATAGTGACATGTAAGGTCACCTAAAGCAGTACACGATGATAAAGATAAACCAGATAGCATACTATCATCTTGAGTAAGACTGTCCTATCGGGATAGGTCCTCCATCAATCATTGCAATCACGTGCCTGTGATCCAATAATTGACTCTGAGGGCACAATCTCCAACAATCTCCCACTTGCACTCAAGACTAATTATTGCGATGTCGCATACTCACAGCCCGTGTGATACCGAACACCCAACTCCTCTACTGATCAGTCTCACAAAACCAATTTGCGAAACTAATGTGTTCGAGGAATAGCATTAGTGAGTGGATCCGCCTTGATATTTCTTTCTATGACTCTCTTAATCTCGAGTTCGCGGAGAAACACATCTCCCGAAATGAGCAATACCTGTCTTAGAATATGTCTGGAAATCTGATGGGACCTAGTTCATAAATGAACTCCAAATCCAAACTTCTTAGACTGTATCGTCAACTGAACCTAATCAGTATCCTGCGCCATACCTCCCTCAGTATTCGCTTGGACCACCTGTCCAAAATACTGCCCCTCGTCAGAGGGAAAACTATAACTCTGACAGACACTCTGTCATCCAGGTCACCTTGGAAGCCTGGAATGATAACTGTCTCCCGAAGGAGGCTTCCGTTATTGTATCCCTAGAACATCCACTTATGTTCTAAAACTGCTTCCGAATGTTTTTCCAGGATAGGATTAATATGAACTTATTGCATCTACTGCAAAAACAACATCTGGTGTGGTACTTGATATCTCATGATTGACTCAATTGCCTAAGCAAGTGATCTGTCAATCATGCACATCCCTCTCCCCTTTAGTCTGTAAGACACCTTTAGAGAGGGTGACTCCATCACCTGCAGGTACAGTACCATGCCAGGAGTCGTCCATTCTAAAACACCTTTAGAATGCTGTCTAAGTACCCAGATTGGGAAACTACCCAAATCTAGATCTAAAACCATAGATCTAGTAACCAGAATATCTGATATAATATCCAAATCCTATATGGAGAAACCACTGTGTGACGACCAAAGTATAACCGATCGTAGTATAGGAATGTCACTTCCTACTCAGTGTATGTCATCCAAATACCAGGACATCACACCTTACTACCTTCTTAACAGATCCATCCCCTATTCTGATGAAGTCAAACCTATGACTGTCACATCAGAAATAGATGATCTATCTCCGCTATATCTGCTTAAGTTTATGAATAGACATAAGCCACTTGTCTACTATGCTTCCGCTGCTCCCACTGACTACGACAACCCTCTGGAAGAGTCATATAGACGTACACTTCTAAAGCTAGTTTAGAACGACGCTATACTCATCCTCCTGCCGGGTCTCACAGTCTGGAACAACAGCAATAGCAAGTCTGGGTAAACAAGAACCTCCCTGTCACCGTCCTTGAGGCTACCGGAGTACCTCTCGGGTGCCTGAGGTTACCCACCGTATCTGCGGAGTGGCCAATGGAATGTCAAACCAGATTGAATCTTTAGGTTCTTATCAAATTTTCAGTAATCGTTTGCGGTTCTGGAAGCACTTCCAGTTCTACCATACTCCTACTACTGCTTTCTAAAAAAATCCATTTTTATTAAAACTGTGGCGAGTCTAGAACAATATCACTATTGATCTTCCAGATGGTAGAAAGTCAACCCTCGTCATAGCCTGGGTCAACCCACAAACAGCCATTACAGAAACATGCCTTGAGTTATTGGTTTTAAGCATAAGCCGGACAATTCCCCGTACCTTAACATCTTTAAGATATGAACTGTTCTATATCCAATACAGAAACAGAGGCACTGATTTAATTGAACCAGATTCAAATCATGCAGCTGTCTCCAGTACATGTCAACTAAATGGAAGGAGGCCGATCAGCGTTACTCAAGTTAGGAATGCTTCCAATTATGAGTAACCTGAAAGAGAAGCAAGTTCTCTCAATCATTACTATCAACTAAATACCATGCACAAGTATCTGCATCTTCGATCACCTTGAAGAATCCTGATACTTGCAACATCTGGTTCTCTACTTTACTCTTATACCTATAACTTCTCAAAACTTGGACCTTGTATTTCTACGAAACACATGTCTAAGAACTAGAGAAGTCACAAGTAAACAGAATATAGTACGAGGACCAACCCCTCTGTCCTAATGGACACTGGACAACATACAATACTCTGTATAAGTCCCCTGAGTCCAATTTCTCATTCCCTGTGTGCCGTAGGTTAAAAACTGTACTATGGTTATGAAGAATTACACCGTTGTTTAATGCTCCTTACCTAACCATCCACTGATATAGGTAAACGTCATAAACATAATTTCAAAAAGGTATATCGTACTCTATAAAAATAGACTTACAGATATATCAATTTGAAATTGGTGCATAACAACGGATATTCAAAACCAAATATTTGTCGTCCGGCAAACAGCACAGGCGATTTCCTCAAATATCACCAATTACAACGAATTCCGATATAATGAGGACAATCACCTAATTCTCAATAACTTACTCCCACTCATCATCTGTAAAACCATACAGATGTGAGAATCAAATCTGGTAAATACATACCCTGGAGCAAGTGTCTAATTGGGAAATCGGTTTTCTATTAACAGTACACAGTGAAACTGAAACATGTAAATGTTTCGAAGGGGTATCCGGGTATTCCTAGTAATGACTCTTCCATTATCCAGATTCACAATTGTAACCGTATATTTCTTTACCATCTCTCCAAATCCCTTTATATGTCTTTAGTCATTACCTTCTGTACACCCCTTTAGGCCAAATGGTTTTCTTCCTTTCCTACCGTTCGGCACCAGCCTATGGTTTGGAAGAAGACTATCCAATAAGCATAATGGGTGTACTGTCCTAATCCTAGGAAAACTCGCAATGCGAGAGAAGGTGAAGATAAAAGACAACCGAATAAACCTTATTCCTATTTCTCCCGAACCAGAATCCATCCCCGAACTGGAACAAGTTCCTTTCGAGTTCGTATATAACCATACGATGAAGTATCCAAATAACCGTGGATCTTCGTAGTGATACGGAGTGTTCTGGAGAAATACAAAGGTGAAGTGGGAGTGGTAATGAAATACTTGGTTCGGTCGTGAATAGCAGTCGCAGTTTACTTTGCCCTCTTACTAATCCCTTTATTTGTCTTTACTTAATACCTTCTGTACACCTTTTAGGCTAAATGGTTTTCTTCATTCCCTACCGGTCGGCACCTGCCTATGGTTTGGAAGAAGACTATCCAATAAGCGTAATAGGTGTACTGTCCTAATCCAAGGAGCACTCGCAACCTGAGAGAAGGTAAAAGGAAAAGACAATTGAATAGTCCTATTCGTTTTCTCCAGAACCGGAAACCATCCTCGAATAAATTCCTTCGAGTTCGTATATAACCATACGATGGTTTTATCCAATGGAAGTGGACGTTCGTAGTAATACGGGGTGTCCTGGAGAAAAGGGTAAAAGTAGGAGTGGCAATGAGGTATGCAACTCAGACAATCCAAAAGCCAGTGTTTAAGAAGGTTCGGTCAACTTGGTCACTGAGTCATAGTCAAGGGTTGGGCCATGGTCGCTGCCAAAGAGAGAGAGAAAAGAAACACTCAGCGTGCACTCTAACCTAGATCAGAATGGTTATCACTTTATCTAATCAGGAAACCTCCCACTGTAACGTCAAATTCTCCTCCAACCCTGAAAGAAGAATTAGTCGGGATCACCCGAGGAGTAAACCAACTCATCAGTGGGAATCGGGGTCCAACTATCATCGCATGATAACGTGACGGAATCCACTCACGTTATCACACTCCAGAGGGTATGCGCATGCCTGGCAAGTTTCAGTTTCTTTAGAAACTCTCGATGTGTGTTTTTACCCCTAGGACCCAAGTGACCTTGACTGAGCCAACATATCAAAGGATCCTAGTCAAGTTCAACCCGTCATTATCTTGACTGCATTAGACCCACCCGCACGAGTCCTTGACTGAGCCAAAATGACCGTACGACTTTCCTAACCAATCACATATCCATAAGACAGAAAAGCATTACAGAGCTACCGCATACTACGCCTCGGCTGAGCACGACATACGTAGCACGAATACTAAGCAATACTAATCTAAAATGACGGAGGGCTACGTTTGGTTTTTGGCGAAAAACCTTTTAACGTAATGAACTTGATATCGTTGAAGGAACCGGATAGCTTTTTATAAAAAATATAGTGGCGAAAACCTTTGCTAAAGAGGTCACTCCCGGTGAAGGGATCTCGGCTCTTTCCCCGTAGAATGAGGTGTAGGATATTCCAACGGAATACCACGATGCAAAGCAAAAAGGCAATCGGCTATAGTGAAGTTATTACCCTGACGCAAACTTCTGTCCAAGGGGTCACTCCCGGTGAAGGGATCTTGGCCCTTGCCTCGTCGACTGAGGTGCAGGATATTCATAACCGAATACCACTGTGCAAAACAAAAGAGAACGTCCTTGCAATAACAGCTTTTTGAAAAATTATTCCAACAACATCAGAAAAGGTTTGTTTAGCTTGCATTGATCCGAATCAACACAGTCCCATCAATTGATCACACCACAAAAGAACGAAAATACGATGTACGTATATGCCATCCGCATTCGCCACTGGGTCCCGTCATCACCCGTTAGGTTACTTAACTAACGACAGAGCGGGGACTGGACTAGCGCGGATGCAAAACATATACAACATCTACTAGTATATATATCAATATATAATATTCGCTCAAGGCGTGATAAAATGCAACATCACAGAAATGTAATAAGTATCACAGAACAATACAGATATCTGGGATCCCCGGATTTCATAGAGCCGCTACTGAAACCCGACGTTCCCCTGGTCGTGTGGATAGCCTGTGCAATGAAATCTTAGACCCCTACGGGCGCGGCAAGTTACCCGCCAAAACCTGAAGCGAGGCAGCCCCCTTCAACAACGTGAATGGACCACCCAGCACTTCACGGAATCCGGTAACTTGAGCGCCCCTCCTTGGGTCAACCTGTACCCCCTACGAGTGCGGCGAATAGCCCGCCAATATTAGAGTGAATACCCCTCCGTCTCAACTCCATGAGATGCGGGCCCGTTGCCCTCTAGAACCCGGCTATCCGTGCACCCCTCCGCGGGGTAATCCTAGTACACAAATTAAAATATACATACAACAGGTATATCGACCTCAGCCCGGTCGTGCCCCAAAAGAATAATATACAAACAGGCAGTGACGGCAGTCCACATGTCGGACGCTCGCCTCGCAATATCAAATGTACATATACAACCAAACTGTACTACCATTGCATCCAGGCTATCCACCAAGACAATCCGCAACATCACAGCACAACACAGAACATCAACGTGAATGTCACGTTCGCAAATCCGTCTAAAAAGGCTATAGCAGTTAGACAGGATTTACCGATCAAATGACATTCACGGTCACAGATATAATGTAAATACTGTGAACTAACATGTTTAAAATTTTCGATCGACTAAATTTCCTGAAGTGGGCCCCAAACACAACTGTAGCACTCAAAATAAATCTGGATCCAAAAGGAATATACCAAAAACCCTATTTCCATGTAAGAGAGGCACTGTAGAAATTTGGTGCAGAGAGGAGATATAATGGCCGCGGAACCGCGGCCAATGCATGGGTTTGGCCGCGGTTCCGCGGTGGAACAGTAACATTGGGGCACCAAATTTTCACAGAACTCATAAAAAACCCTGCACGTATTTCTGCAATACACCAAATAATTTTTTGACCACTGCAAAAATTCGACAGAAACTGATCAAATTGAAATGCGGTTTTTCGAATTTTAGTTCGATCGAAGTTCTAAACACGCTAAAGCAAGGTAGTAAAGGTTAATGGCGTGGCTCTGATACCATGTAGAACTACGGTAGCGCCCCGGCCGTCTATCCGAGGCCAAAATGCGGAAACGAAATTTTTTTTGACTTTAAACCGGCACTACCGCATCCTAAAAACCCGGATCGTAACCATTAATCTACAACTAGCTAATTAGAGAGAGGGTAGAGGGCTATACCGAGTGATCTGTGTCCTTCGATCTCCGGCCACCATCCCAAACTCCACGCGGCATCTCCGGTCTTCATCTCCTCGTCGGAAAGGGCACCACATCGAGAAGTCTTTTTACGGGCTCCCGCTTCGTCCGAAGCAACTCGGGCACGAAGTGTGCTAGTCGACGTGCTCAAGGTTGAAGTAGAGTATGTTGTGGTCACTTTCTCTCTTTCATCCATGGATTTGGATGGAGGTAGAAGGTGTTGCCATTGGAGGAGACAATGAGCTAGAGGAAGAAGAAGAAGAAGAGAAGCTTTCTTATCTTTTCTTTTTTCTTTTGTTGTGATGTTATGATAGAATGAGAGAGAGTGAGGAAAATAATATGAGAGCTAACCATAACCCCAAGGCAGCCCCTCTCTCTCTCTTCCTCTCATATCATCACAAATCAATCCATTAATGTGACACTTTTGCTAAAAAAGAGACCATGACTCATGATATAAGTCTATGTCACATTAATGCATTGTCATGATGATTTCTAGCGCATTATTTCCAAGAGCAAACATTAATCCAAATGTTTGCCACAACAAAAAGATCCGGCAACATCTAAAGTAAACTCATGACGGATCACAAGGATACCCCTCACCTGTATATACATATCTGCACCCGCATTCCGACTGAATGTGAATGCGATGAGACTAAAGTAATCAAACAAATCTAATACTAGGATCCGGCTTAAACCAAAGCCCACTAGTATGATCCGTTCGATCAAGATCCGTGCAATACCGCACGTATAAGATCGAACCCTGCCATATAGCATACGGCCTCTACAATGTTTCGCCCGAAACTTGAGAAACTTTCTGTGGGGGACTCTAAAGACTCATCAATACTTTGGCTATGGATTTAACCACTACCACGTCAGAGGAATTAGCCGTACGTAACGAGCTACCAGGTATTGACCAAAAGGGAGGTCGATGAGCGAACTCATCCTGACACCCTACTGAGCCTGTCAGCGACAATATCCGTACAGTCCGGTCCGTTCGTCTATGAGTATCGCATGGCTGGCCTAGGGGGTTGGTAAAAGTCAGACCCCCAAAAGCGGTACAAGTCGTGTCGGAGTGTAGCCCAGAATACCCTGAGATACTACTGGAATACCTACCAGTAAATCTCCTGCCTCGGCCGAGGGCTTTGTGTAATGGCTCTCCTTGAGACAGCGCGACCTCACCCCCAATTCCGAGAGAGACGAAACCCTTGCCGATCCGCTCACTGCCTCCATGTGGCTCGGGACTGTACCCAACTAAAACCTGTTTGCACGACTCCTTTGAGCCGTGGTAGGGTAGTAATCAAAGCACAGTGGAAACTCACACTAGACAAATGACGATCTCAGGTCGATGAACTAACCTGTACACATGTCACCAGGGAACTGCTATCTGACGACTGGTATAATCCCAACTAGCATGTTCCCGGCGAGTCATGTCCGGTGTACTCATAACCCAATGAGCACCTGTATACATCTTAGGTGAACCAACTGACACCAGTGGCTTGTGAGACCGGACACCGCCCCTCGTCGGGATCTCGACTGTATACACTAGTCTACTCTGGAGTATCGATGCCCTGTCTCGAAAACTCCCACGACTAGGGACCTTTTAAGGATGTGCTTATAGACCCCAGCTCCCACGTATATGATCGCCATCATACTGATGGCCATCAAGCAAGAATCCTAAGGGTTCTATCAACGCGCAATAGTGACCTGTAAGGTCACCTAAAGCAGTACACGATGATAAAGATAAACTAAATAGCATACTATCATCTTGAGTAAGACTGTCCTATCGGGATAGGTCCTCCATCAATCATTGCAATCACGTGCCTGTGATCCAATAATTGACTCTGAGGGCACTATCTCCAACAAAATATTGAAAAGAGTTTTTAATATGAGACTAAAATGCAAGGTTTATAGGTTAGAAATGAAATTCGGAATATGAGATATTCCGGGTTTATGATGTCTAAGGATATGCGGATTCTAATTATTGCAGTTTTACATTTCTTTTCTGCGACCGTAAGTGTAATATGTGGGGTATCCCAAATCTCGTTGCTATATATCAACGGAATTTGGAATATGCGTATTTACTTACGTTGATGATATATGATATCATGTGTTGCTGGTGATATGTTTTATTGGATCGTCGTGATTGAATAGCCGGGGGTATTATGTGCGATGAGAGTTTTTCAATTTTCATTCATGTTAAATTTGTATGTAATATTATTTTATTGGGGCACTTCTGGGTTGAGGATGATGTCACCACTGTTATATATTATTAACTTTTCCGCATTAGGATAGACCAAAGGTAGGGAATACAAGTAACCGGGTTCTAGGGTCCAGTGGAAGACCATCTCAAGAAGTTAAGACCGGGTTTCCTAACTCTGGAATTGGTAGGGTTACTTGTCGCTCTCGTAGGGGTCTATGGGATGTGGATTTGGCTATTCATCACGACTATGGAATCTGTGTTTTATATTACTGGCTAAATTTAAATCACGGAAATCCTAGTATATCCAATATTTCATATGTTGCTTCTGCTGCTTGGTTCTGTGATGTTGATCATATAACTGCGTGAGACGAATGCAATATTATATATATGATATATAATAAATGTTGCTTATGTTTTGCACCCACGCTAGTCCATCCCCCGCTCTGCCGGTAGTTAAGTAACCTAACGGTGAATGACGGGGCCCGGTGGCAAATGCGGATGGCATAAGCGTACGTTCTATTTTCGTTTCACTTTTCTGTAATGTTTAGGAAAAATTTATTGATGAGACTTCATTAATGAGATTAATGAAAAGAAAAAAACCAAAAGATGTTGTAGAATCAAATTTTCAAAAAGGGTGGCTCTAGTTCTTACTTTGCATAGTGGTATTCCTTGATGAATATCCAGCACCTCATTCGATGAGAAAAGAGCCGAGATCCCTTCACCGGGAGTGACCTCTTTAGCGAAACTAGAAAATGCAACAACTCACTGGGTTTTATCTTTTGACTGCTTCTCTAGTTCTTTCTTTGCATAGTGGTATTCATGAATATCGAGCACATCATTCGATGAGGAAATAGCCGATATCCCTTCATCGGGAGTGACCTCTTTAGCAAAACTAGGAAAAGCCTAAAAAACTCTCCTTTTCAAAAACATTAGATTTTTCAACGATATCAAGTTCATTACGCTCATGGTTTTCTTAAAAACCTGCGTAGCCCTCCGTCAATTCAGATAAGTACTATTTAGTATTCGTGCTACGTTTGTTGACCTTAGCCAAGGCGTAGTGTGCGGTAGCTAAATTAGTGATTGTCTACGGTATGTGATGCGATTGGATTAGGGTAGTCGTGCGGCTTTGTTGACCTTAGCCAAGGGTCGCACGGGTGGGTTTAATTCAATCAAAAAATAACGGGTTGAACTTGGCTAGCACTTATGATTTGTTGACCATAACCAAGGTCATAAGTTTCTAGGAGTAAAAACCATTATCGGGAATTTCAAGTGTTGAAATTTATAATGAGATTGCATGCCTTCTATATGATAGTTGGATCCCGATACCCACTGTGAGTAAGAGGTACTCTTGGGAGAGTTTTGCACTTTACAATTAGCTAATCTAGTAGGTGTCTAGAAAGGTGTCAACGGGGTTATGCCTCTAGGAAAATGAGATTTATTTTAATTAGGTCCGTGCGAAAGCACGGGGAACCTCCCTCAAACTACCGACACTGGCCTGGCCGAACGATTGGCGAACTTGTAGGGTGTAATTAATCCCGGCTAATCTTACCTTTTAGGGTTTGAAGGAAGATTTGATAAAAACAGTGGGAGCCATCCTGATTAGATAAGATAATAACCAATCTAATCTTGCAAAGAGCGCAGGCTAACACGTTTCCTTCTCTCTCTCTCTCTCCAGGCAACAACCAATGTCACGCCTTAATCAAGATAATAATATGGATGTATTGACTGAACCCTCCTTTTATACAGGGCTAGGGAACATTGGTCCCGCTCTATCTTATGAATGTCATAAGTCTGAGCAAGGGATAGGGGAATGTCAGGATTTCCGCGCCACCCGTACGAAGAAACAGCATGTTGATGCATCTTCTTCGGGTGCGTTCGTTACCGAGAACTGTTTCTCATTTTGTTCTACGTCCTGGGTATTGGATACCGGATCAGGATCCCACGTATGTAATTTGTTATATGGGCTAAAGAAAGGTAGAGAACTGGAAAATGGTGATAAATCCTTAACAGTAAGGAATGGTGCAATTGTTGCAGCCAAGGCAGTTGGCGATTATCACCTTGTATTACCAACTGGTAATACATTGATTCTGAACGACTGTTACTACGTACCAAAGATGACGTGCAACCTTTTATCGGTTTCTTTGCTAACTAAAGAAGGATATAATCTCACATTAGAGGATAATGTTATGAACATTTTCCAGAATCAAGTGTTGATTGGATCTGGTACGTTATGTAATGGTATATACGTTTTTAATCAAAGTACAGTTCTTAACATACAGAACACAAATAAGAGGAAAAGTTCAGAAATAAGCGAAGCCTTCTTGTGGCACTGTAGACTAGGTCATATCAATACGACAAGACTGGCTAAGTTGCATAAAGATGGATATTTGAATCTATTTGAATTTTCATCTTATGAAACTTGCCAATCATGTCTCAAAGGCAAAATGACCAAAACTCCGTTTACTGGACACGGAGAAAAAGCTTCGGAACTCTTGGGACTCATACATAGTGATGTATGCGGTCCTATGTCTACACATGCCAGGAATGGTTATTCATACTTTATTATATTGAAACAAAAGTCTGAAGCTTTTGAGAAATTCAAGGAATATAAGTGCGAAGTTAAAAACCAGACGGGCAGAAGTATTAAAATCCTACAATCTGATTGGGGAGGAGAGTACTTGAGCGGGTAATTCCGAGACTATCTAAAAGAGAATGAGATTCTCTCTCAGCTTACTCCTCTGTATACACCACATCACAACGATGTATCGGAGCGGAGAAATCGCACCCTATTAGATATGGTGCACTCTATGATGAGTACCGCTGAGGTACCTATTTCTTTTTGGGGATATGCGCTTGAGACAGCTGCATATCTATTGAATAGAGGTCTGACCAAATCAGTGTCTACCACTCCATATGAGATATGGAATGAGAAGAGACCATCTCTTAAACGAGTTAAGATATGGGGTTGCCCGGCCTATGTTAAAAAGCAAAATCCGGACAAGCTCGAGGCAATGTCTGTTTTGTGCAAGTTTGTGGGATATCCAAAGGATTCCTATGGATATATCTTCTACCATACTGAGAAACAAAAAGTGTTTATTGCTCAACATGCCACCTTTTTGGAAAAGGAATTTCTTTTAAAAGAAATTAGAGGCAATAAGGTAGAACAGGAAGAAGTTCCAGTAGCACAAACTACAACTGACGATTTGGTGGAACCGGAGGATCCAATAGTACCAACGAACCCCAGCCACTCCGCATATCTAATAGGGTTCTTCACCCACCTGAGAGATACTACAGTTTTCTCATAGACGGTGGGAGCGAGGATTGCATCATGGAAGATGATGAACCTACTAGTTTTGAGCAGGCCATCACAAGTGGAGACTCTATGAAATGGCTGGATGCTGTGAGATCCGAGATGGAATCTATGTACACCAACCAAGTATGGACTTTGGAAGTTGCTCCTGAAGGGGTAAAACCCATTGGGAGCAGGTCGATCTTCAAAAAAAAGATAGGTGTAGATGGAAAAGTTGAGACTTTCAAAGTTAGACTTGTAGCAAAAGGTTTTCATCAACGACCCGGCGTCGACTATGATGAAACCTTTTCTCCTGTCGCTATGCTTAAGTCCGTCAGGATCCTGCTTGCCATTGCTGCATACCATGACTACGAAATCTGGCAGATGGATGTCAAAACTGCTTTTCTAAATGGTGATTTAGAAGATAGCGTGTACATGACACAGCTAGAGGGCTTCGTAGAAAGTGGGAGCAGCGGAAAAGTATGCAAGCTGCTTAAATCCATCTACAGATTAAAGCAGGCGTCGCGGAGTTGGAACATCTGTTTTGATGAAGCTATCAAAGAGTTTGACTTCATCAAAAATATAGATGAACCTTGTATATATAAGAAGGCTGTAGAGAGTTAGGTGGTCTTCCTCGTATTATATGTGGATGACATACTCTTGATAGGAAACGATGTTTCTATGCTACACTCAGTCAAGCTCTTCTTATCACTCAAGTTCTCCATGAAAGATCTTGGTGATGCCTCCTACATTCTGGGGATAAAGATCTATAGAGATAGATCTAAATGGATTTTGGGATTGTCCTAATCCAAGTACATAGACACCATACTAAAGAGATTTAGTATGGAAGATTCCAAGCGATGTAATGTACCCGCTTGTTCAGGAATCACTTTTTCCAAAGAGATGTCTCCCAAAACTGATTTGGAGAGGGCTCACATGCAAGGGATACCCTATCTTCGGCAGTAGGCTCTATCATGTATGCGATGTTATGCACCAGACCGGATGTAGCTTACTCATTAGGTGTAGTGAACAGGTATCAATCAGATCCTGGGGAAAACCACTGGACAGCTGTGAAGAACATTCATAAGTACTTGAGAAGGACTAAAGAAATGTTCTTGGTGTATGGTAACGATGAACTCCAGGTGGAGTCCTTTACCAATTCTAGCTTCCAGAGTGATAAGGACGACAGTAAGACGGTCTCGGGTTTTGTCTTTACCCTCAATGGAGGGACGGTGTGTTAGAAGAGTTCCAAGCAAGACACCGTAGCAGACTCGACGATGGAGGCTGAATATATCGCTGACAACGATGCTGCCAAAGAAGCTATCTGGATGAAGAAGTTCATTGCTGAGCTTGGTGTGGTTCCATCCATTGAGCATCTAATACCTATGTATTATGATAACAATGGAGCTGTGGCTTTGGCCAAGGAATCCAGGTCCCATTAGAGATCCAGACATATTCTGAGGCGGTATCACCTGATCAGGAAGATAGTAGATCGCCGGGAGATCGAGGTCAGGAGAGTTGACACGAAGGACAACGTAGCGGAACCACTAACGAAGTCCCTCCCCCAGATACAATTTGAGAGACTTTTTGGGATGTTGGGTATGAGATACTACAACACATGGCTTTAGTGCAAGTGGGAGATTGTTAGTTATATGTATGCCCTAGAGACCATTATTGTACATGTGATATATATTATAGTGGATGCTTGGACATATATATATATATAAAGGACTTTCTAACTCGACATGATAGTATGCAATCTGGTTACTCTTTATCTTAACACGTTGACTGGTATTCTTTATTGTCTTGCTCACACATGTTGATAAATCCCTTAGGATATATACTTGACTACCAGGATTATAATGAGATCATACTAGTGGGGGCCAGGGTGATCCACAAGTACATCCTTTAATCAGTTCCTAGTCGTGGGAATATCGAGACTAGGGCATCGATATTCCAGTGTAGACTAGTGTGTACGTTTCTTGTCCCTTAAAGGGAGATGGTTGATCCTACAACCATTGGTGTGCGACATCAAAGATTGTACACATGTGCTCATTGGAGAATGGGTACACCGAACAGGACTCGCCGAGGAATCCTATGTGGTAGTATACCTATCGTCAGATAGCAGTCCTCTGGTGACACTGGTACAGGTTAGTCTGTAACCCGAGATCGTCATAGAGTATTGTGTGGCTCCCACTGTGCTTTGATTTCCTCCCTACCACTGCTCAAAGGAGTCGTGCAAACATGTGGATTTTGGGTACAGTCCCGAGTGTCACGCCCCGCTTCCCAAAGTACGCTAAAGTGGGCACGTGACATAGCCAACTATGCTACCTGTGGATAGGAAAAATCCTTCCACAGTCACATTACGGCTGTGGAGATATCAAGAACTGGAAAGTAAACTAACTATCTATTACATGTCCATAAGCCAGAGTAAAAGAGTCAAGAGATAACAATATGCGAAAGCTAAATACACAATAAATGAAACACCTGGAGTGAAACTACATACCGACAGGAACCTCACCGCTCGTCTAACAGCGGCAAAACTCCCAATCAGTCTGCAACAGGGTAGAAGAATCTGGGCCATGCAAAACCCAGACGTCAGCACGTCAAGTCATCAAGTAATAACATAATACACAGGCAATGCGAATATAAACATGAATAAAGCAAGAGTAACAATAATGTAAATCAGAGCAATGCAGGGTAATGTGCAGTGGGTAAACTAAACTTTGCTATCAGGTTCTCTATTCTAAAGTCTTTGAAACCAAATGGATGAATCATCGATGTAACTCAATAGTATCCCGTACATACCTGGGACCACGGCCACAATATTCTCGGCTGCAGCCGAGACATGCCGCTAGGCACAAAACAGGAGTGTGTACACTCGATAGTATCCCGTACATACCCGGGACCACGGCCACAATATTCCCGGCCGAAACCGAGACATGCCGCTAGGCACAAAATAGGAATGTGTACACTCAGGACAGGTAGTGAACTGTCGAGTTACAGGTCAGGCTTCACCTTTGATTTCCCCATACCCCCATGTTATATGTGTATGTCAAGTCAGGTATCCCGAAATCAAGAAACTAATGCCAACACGGGATCAGGTAAACAGGTTTGTCTGGATAGACAACAAGAACGGTCCCTGAGGACTACATGTCAGGTTTGTTGGCATTAAACACAAGATCAGGTAACGGATCAGGTCATGGTACATCAGGTCAAGTCAGGCAGTGTACGGTACCATGTCGGGTCAATCAATATGCAGGTAGCAAGACAGGTCAAGAACAAGCGATATCATAGGTGTACTCACAATCAGTCATATAATCAAGCATGGATATCAACAATATGAGATAAGCAATGAAGTAAGCAATAGGCAGATTTACACAATTTGCAGTATAGTTATCAGTTGTGTCACAGATATGATTTCAACATTATAAGAATGCAGTAAGACAATTTATAGCCATTTAATCATGTTAACAAGTTTAAGACTTCATGGATACAATGATATATATATTCCTTTAAGTTCCAAGTTTGAAAGATAAAATGTTATATAACAATATTGACATAAAATGGAAAATTATAATACTAAAGTTAAATAGTAGGTTTAGGGTGTCATTAATGAATATGTAAATATTGTATAGCATGTAGCAAGGGTTACTTGCCTCGACGGGTCGCGGATCAAAAAAACGGAACGATAAACGTCGGCGGGGAAACTCGCGGCGGCGCACGGTTCACGGAATGAACCCAAACAATGAACAATGGAACCACACGGGTCGGGGTACCTTGAAGGTTCTGCTCTGTGGTTACAGAGAGGAGATGTGAGGGTGACGGCGAGGTCGACGGAGCTCCGGCGGTGGCAGCCAACGACGGCAGCGACGAGATCCTTATCGCTGATCATTTCCATGTGAATGCCAAAGGAGCCATACGATCCAAAGTAGTTGTCGTTCACATTCTTAATTTCTCTAGCAGCAACATTTGCAAAAGAAACCTTCAACTGTTTATCATTCGCCATCTGACGATGCTCCCTAGGATTTTCCGTTACAACAGTGCCATTACCCATGTTGTCAACAGAACCCTCTCCCATCTCAATCTTATGAAAATCTTCATTTTCACAATTACCATGACCGTTCATGATTTCTCTAATAACTTCCTCTTGGCTAAACGCCTCAGTATCGTCTTTCTCATTTTCATCATTGCCGACAAAACTATGCAACAAAGCATCATCAACCATAAATGGTTTTAAATACTTATCATCATCCCAAAACAACCCCCCATCCTTCTCATAACTAGCAGCTGCATGTACGTGATTTAAAAGATCGTTTTTAACTTAAAATTAATGCCACAGCTCCAACATCTGCACTCAGCAACCTGAGATCTGACATAATTGATGAGCTTCATCAAGCCATAGAAATCCAATCCCAAATCCTTAACGATTTTATGAAAATCGAAGGAATGCTTGAATCTACAGTGATCAAAAAGAGATTTTGTGGAATCAAAGATTGTAGCACAGAACAAACATACATAATCAGAAGGCGATTCATCCTCATCTGATCCCCAATCGTCCCAAGATTCGATCTTTGGCTCTTCTTCGTCTTCTTCTTCTTGGGTGTCAGCTAACGGCTCGGTGTCGAGGAGATTTGAGGCCATGTCGATTGAGCTTGGCTGCTGCTAAAACCCTAACGCAAACCTTGAAGATGATGAGATTTATATATAGAGGAGAGAGAGAGAAAGATAGAGAGAGAGAGAGATAGAGAAAGAGAGAGACGCGTAGGAAATTTTAGTGGGGCCCAGGGATTTAAAAAAAGAATTGATTGGCTGAAGGAACTGTAGGAGGTTAAGAAGATTAATAAAAGATTTAGAAAATTTATACGGTTAAAATATATTAAAATTTGGGATTTTGGCACAAAGTAAAACATTTCTAAATCGCGCCCGGGTCGGGTCCAAAAATTCGAAATTGAATTAATAGGATTTTAGGCGGGGATCTAAAATTTGAAATGAAGTGTTTTATGATCAAAAAGCATACCCCCAAAACGGACACACGTACATGCGCGTAGCCGTCCAAACTCGCCCGTTTCACTGAACGGGACGAGAACACGATGCACGGACGCTACCACAATGCTAGGGGTGTCAAGTAGGCCTTGATGAATATTTTTAATTTTATTTTAGATGCTTTAAAATGTTTTATGCAAAATGAACTAACGGGGTAAAATTACAATAAGTAACAATCAAGTAAGATAAATGAAATAAAGGTCACACTCCATTCATAAAGTAACAGAAATTAGTAGCATTGGGCTCGGGTGTTACATTATACCCAACTACAAAAAGAATTTCGTCCTCGAAATTCCAAGAATGCAAAGACAAAAAAACTACAAGAAAAGATGAGGAAACTTCTGCCGGATTTCATCTTCTCGTTCCCAAGTGGACTCTCCATGCGAGCGATTACCTCAAGAAACAAGCACAAGAGGGATCACCTTGTTCTTAAGAACCTTTTCCCTTCGATCCACAATTTCAATCGGTCGCTTCTCAAAAGTCAAGTCTTCCCGTACCGTTAGCTCCGAATGATCCAATACATGCGTTTCATCACGAACATACTTATGGAGTTGAGATACGTGAAACACATCATGCACATTCGCCAAGGACTGCGGTAACGCCAAACGATACGCTACCTCACCAACACGCTCCACGATCTCAAAGGGTCCAACGAATCGAGGACTAAGCTTTCCTCGACTCCCAAAACGAATCACCCCTCTAGTCGGTGATATCTTCAAGAATACCAAATCACCCACGGCGAACTCTAGAGGTCTTGTTGACGTATCTGCCCAACTCTTCTGTCTGTCTTGAGCTGCCTTCATATGATTTCTGATAGTGTTAACCTTCTCAACTGTCTGCACAACCAAATCTGGTCCCAATAATCTTCGTTCACCGACATCGTCCCAACAAACAGGTGAACGGCATTTACGACCATACAAAGCTTCAAACGGAGCCATCTGGATAGTTGCCTGAAAACTGTTGTTGTAAGAAAACTCCACCAAATGTAGATGATCCTCCCACGAACCCTTGAAGTCCAACATGCATGCTCTCAACATATCTTCAAGAGTTTGGATCGTTCTCTCCGACTGACCATCAGTTTGAGGATGATAAGTTGTGCTAAACTTCAATCGAGTCCCCAAACTTTCCTGTAGACTCCGCCAAAAGTGTGATAAGAACCGAGTGTCCCGATCAGACACGATGCTCAACGGTACTCCATGCAATCTTACAATCTCTTGCATGTACCGCTCTGCCAAAGTCTCTGTTGATTGACCAACCCGGAAAGGAATAAAGTGAGCTGCCTTGGTCAATCGGTCAACAATCATCCATACAGCATTGTTTCCCCTTTGGACTCCGCGGTAAAGCCGTCACGAAATCCATGATTATATGTTCCCACTTCCACTGAGGAATCGGAAGTGGTTGCAATAAACCAGCAACCCTTTGGTGTTCAGCCTTAACTTGCTGACACACCAAGCACTTAGCCACCAAGCGAGCAATCTCCCGCTTCATGCCTTCCCACCAGAAATGCTGTCGAATATCTCGGTACATCTTTGTGCCTCCTGGATGTACAGAATAAACTGAACTGTGTGCCTCCTTCATAAGCTCTTCATGAATGTCTCCCTTTGGCACACACAAACGGCTACCATACCTCAACGAACCATCTTCGTGGATCAATAAATTTGTTCGTAGTCCGGCTTCAACCTGTCCTCGAAACTTTTGCAGTCTAGGATCCTGCGATTGAGCTGCTTTAATATTCTCGATCAATGACGAATGTACTTGTAGCTGCATCTACTGTCCCGTAGAACGCGGTAGCACAACCTCCAAGTCAAATCTTTGAAAATCTTCAACGAGCTCCTTCTGCGTAGTTAACACCTGAATTGCTGGTAACCGACTAAGCGCATCCGGCACGATATTAACTTTTCCTGGATGGTACTTAAGATCAAGATCGTAGTCAGCCATCAGCTCCAACCATCTACGTTGCCTCATACTAAGTCCTTCTGTGTGAACACATACTTCAAACTCTTATGATCAGTAAAACTTCGACCCTTTCGCCCAAAAGGTAGTGTCTCCAAATCTTCAAAGCGAAAATCACTGCTGCAAACTCCAAGTCATGAGTTGGGTAATTCTTCTCATGGGTCTTTAACTGTCTCGATGCGTACGCTACAACTTTCCCATGCTGCATCAAAACACATCCCAATCCTTTCCCAGATGCGTCGCTGTGAATCACCAATCCTCCGGAATTGCCTGGCACGGTCAGAATAGGGGCGGTTATCAATTTCTGCTTCAACATCTCGAAAGCTAACGCACACTTATCCGTCCATACAAAAGGTATCTCCTTGCGCGTAAGCTTGGTCAACGGCTCTGCCAGACGAGCAAAGTTCTCCACAAATCTCCTGTAATATCCGGCGAGTCCAAGAAAACTTCTTATCTCCGCAACATTCTTTGGAATTGGCCAATCTCGAACCGCTACAATCCTTACGGGATCGACGGCAATTCCATCGCCCGACACAACATGCCCCAAAAACACTTTACTTCCTCCAGCCAAAACTCGCACTTACTCATCTTCGCAAATAACTTCTCTTGTCTCAACGTTTGCAGTGCGATCTTCAATTGCTCAGCATGCTCTTCAAAACTCTTCGAATAAACCAGAATATTGTCAATAAAAACCACGATAAACTGGTCCAAGAACGGTGAAAAGATTCAGTTCATCAAGTCCATGAATATTGCCGGCGCATTCGTTACTCCGAAGGGCATCACTAAGTACTCGTAATGTCCATACCGAGTTCGGAACGCCGTCTTGCAAATATCTTCTGCCTTCACTCGGACCTGATGATATTCGGATCGCAAAATCCAGCCTCGAGAATACCCTCGCGCCACTAAGCTGCTCGAAAAGTTCGCCAATGCGAGGGATCGAGTACTTGTTCCTAATAGTCACCCGGTTTAATTCTCGATAGTTGATGCACATCCTTCTTGTGCCATCCTTCTTCTTTACTAGAAGAACTGGAGCTCCCCAAGGCGAGTTACTGCTTCAAATCCAACCCTTCTCGAGCAATTCAGCCACCTGTTTCTTGACTTCTTCCAACTCTACTGGTGCCATTGGATAATACGCTTTAGATACTGGCGTTGCACCAGGAATAAGATCAATTGCGAACTCCACATCTCGCTTCGGCGGTAAACCCGATATATCTTCAAAAACGTCCATAAAATCACGAACAACAGCCGGCTCTTCACTTTTATCAACTTCCATTGCTGCAAGAATGTTGTTTGTCGGCCTAGCCCTAAACTCGACTGGCCCGACAGAACTGCTTCCTTACCACAACTGCTGTCTGCTGCAAACTCCCCTTCATCCCAGGTAAACTCTGCTGCTCTCGGCTGCCGCAAGTACTTGTGAGAAAGTGGTCAAACCCAGGGAGACAATCTGCCTCTAGATGTCCACGTCCAAGCTGCGCATGAACCCCCGTGCCATGTCTGCATCGTTGGCAACCAGAGGTCCAGCAAAACTGCCGAGTCTTGTCCATTCTGCTGCATGCACATCTACGGTGCTCCCTTCTGTTTTAGCCCGATGAATTTCTCTTCCAGTTCCTCTCGTGCAGTACGCGGGAAGACTTCTCCAGGAAACTCTTTGAAAAATCCGCCCACTCGATCGGCTTGGGCAAACGGTTCTCCTCCACAAGCCACCATTTTTGGGCGTAGTCCACTAACTGAATGCGTACCACATCACTCTTTTCTCATCTGGAATCTGTGCCGCAAAAAGCAAGTTCTCTGTGTCAACTAGCCACTGTTCCGCTGGCAACGGCTCCTCCAAACCAGTAAATGTAAACGGACCCAAACGCCTGAAATCTGCTACGGTCCCTACTCGGTCAACTGGCTTAGCTCCAACATTGTTCACAGACTGCTGAACGATCTGCAAACCTTCCTGAAACGAGTCCGCTTGCTGTTGGATCAGCTCGGTCTGTTTCTTTGATTCACCAGCATTCCCCTTGTTACTCCAAGCATGGAGGCTTCGTCCACACGCCTTTGGTACGTCTTCAAATTCTTACCGGCCATATTCCTGAACTCAAAACACCCAACATTAGCATGATGATAGATTCTGAATATAGATCAAGGCTAGAACTCCAAGATACTTAAATAGAGTACCGCATTGTAACTATGCCACGGTATCATAGCCATAATTACTTAACTCCACCCAAGTCGCCTAAGTCCTAGAGATAACAAGGAATCAGGTTTTCGAGTCTATATGCAAAGGAAGTTTGCATATCGTAAAAGATATAATCAGGAAGAATGTGATTCAAGAATGGTAAAACGGCAAGGTGGCAGGACATGTTTCCTAAACACGGGTATTCTGATTTGTGTATTGGGTACAATACCCAACTACAAAGAATCAACCCAACTAACCTATGCTCTGATACCAAAAGAACCATGTCACGCCCCGCTTCCCAAAGTACGCTAAAGTGGGCACGTGACATAGCCAACCATGCTACCTGTGGATAGGAAAAATCCTTCCACAGTCACATTACGGCTGTGGAGATATCAAGAACTGGAAAGTAAACTAACTATCCAGTACATGTCCATAAGCCAGAGTAAAAGAGTCAAGAGATAACAATATGCGGAAGTTAAAGATACAATAAATGAAACACCTGGAGTGAAACTACATACCGACAGGAACCTCACCGCTCGTCTAACAGCGGCAAAACTCCCAATCAGTCTGCAACAGGGTAGAAGAATCTGGGCCATGCAAAACCCAGGCGTCAGCGCGTCAAGTCATCAAGTAATAGCATAATACACAGGCAATGCGAATATAAACATGAATAAAGCAAGAGTAACAATAATGTAAATCAGAGCAGTGCAGGGTAATGTGCAGTGGGTAAACTAAACTGTGCTATCAGGTTCTCTATTCTAAAGTCTTTGAAACCAAATTGATGAATCAACGATATAACTCAATAGTATCCCGTACATACCTGGGACCACGGACACAATATTCTCGGCTGCAGCCGAGACATGCCGCTAGGCACAAAACAGGAGTGTGTACACTCGATAGTATCCCGTATATACCCGGGACCACGGCCACAATATTCCCGGCCGAAACCGAGACATGCCGCTAGGCACAAAACAGGAATGTGTACACTCAGGACAGGTAGTGAACTGTCGAGTTACAGGTCAGGCTTCACCTTTGATTTCCCCATACCCCCATGTTATATGTGTATGTCAAGTCAGGTATCCCGAAATCAAGAAACTAATACCAACACGGGATCAGGTAAACAGGTTTGTCTGGATAGACAATAGGAACGGTCCCTGAGGACTACATGTCAGGTTTGTTGGCATTAGACACAAGATCAGGTAACGGATCAGGTCATGGTACATCAGGTCAAGTCAGGCAGTGTACGGTACCATGTCGGGTCAATCAATATGTAGGTAGCAAGACAGGTCAAGAACAAGCGATATCATAGGTGTACTCACAATCAGTCATATAATCAAGCATGGATATCAACAATATGAGATAAGCAATGAAGTAAGCAATAGGCAGATTTACACAATTTGCAGTATAGTTATCAGTTGTGTCACAGATATGATTTCAACATTATAAGAATGCAGTAAGACAATTTATAGCCATTTAATCATGTTAACAAGTTTAAGATTTCATGGATACAATGATATATATATTTCTATAAGTTCCAAGTTTGAAAGATAAAATGTTATATAACAATATTGACATAAAATGGGAAATTATAATACTAAAGTTAAATAGCAGGTTTAGGGTGTCATTAATGAATATGTAAATATTGTATAGCATGTAGCAAGGGTTACTTGCCTCGATGGGTCGCGGATCGGAAAAACGGAACGAAAAACGTCGGCGGGGAAACTCGCGGTGGCGCATGGTTCACGGAATGAACCCAAACAACGAACAATGGAACCACACGGGTCGGGGTACCTCGAAAGTTCTGCTCTGTGGTTACAGAGAGGAGACGTGAGGGTGACGGTGAGGTCGACGGAGCTCCGGCGGTGGCCAACGACGGCAGCGACGAGATCCTTATCGCTGATCATTTCCATGTGAATGCCAAAGGAGCCATACGATCTAAAGTAGTTGTCGTTCACATTCTTAATTTCTCTAGCAGCAACATTTGCAAAAGAAACCTTCAACTGTTTATCATTCGCCATCTGACGATGCTCCCTAGGATTTTCCGTTACAACAGTGCCATTACCCATGTTGTCAACAGAACCCTCTCCCATCTCAATCTTATGAAAATCTTCATTTTCATAATTACCATGACCGTTCATGATTTCTCTAATAACTTCCTCTTGGCTAAACGCCTCAGTATCGTCTTTCTTATTTTCATCATTGCCGACAAAACTATGCAACAAAGCATCATCAACTATAAATAGTTTTAAATACATATCATCATCCCAAAACAACCCCCCATCCTTCTCATAACTAGCAGCTGCATGTACGTGATTTAAAAGATCGTTTTTTAACTTAAAATTAATGCCACAGCTCCAACATCTGCACTCAGCAACCTGAGATCTGACATAATTGATGAGCTTCATCAAGCCATAGAAATCCAATCCCAAATCCTTAACGATTTTATGAAAATCGAAGGAATGCTCGAATCTACAGTGATCAAAAAGAGATTTTATGGAATCAAAGATTGTAGCACAGAACAAACATACATAATCAGAAGGCGATTCATCCTCATCTGATCCCCAATCGTCCCAAGATTCGATCTTTGGCTCTTCTTCGTCTTCTTCTTCTTAGGTGTCAGCTAACGGCTCGGTGTCGAGGAGATTTGAGGCCATGGCGATTGAGCTTGGCTGCTGCTAAAACCCTAACGCAAAAACCTTGAAGATGATGAGATTTATATAGAGAGGAGAGAGAGAGAAAGATAGAGAGAGAGAGAGAGATAGAGAAAGAGAGAGACGCGTAGGAAATTTTAGTGGGGCCCAGGGATTTAAAAAAAGAATTGATTGGCTGAAAGAACTGTAGGAGGTTAAGAAGATTAATAAAAGATTTAGAAAATTTATACGGTTAAAATATACTAAAATTTGGGATTTTGGCGCAAAGTAAAACATTTCCAAATCGCGCCCGGGTCGGGTCCAAAAATTCGAAATTGAAATAATAGGATTTTAGGCGAGATCTAAAATTTGAAATGAAGTGTTTTATGATCAAAAAGAATACCCCCAAAACGGACACACGTACGTGCGCGTAGCCGTCCAAACTCGCCCGTTTCACTGAACGGGACGAGAACACGATGCACGGACGCTACCACAAGGCTAAGGGTGTCAAGTAGGTCATGATGAATATTTTTAATTTTATTTTAGATGCTTTAAAATGTTATATGCAAAATGAACCGACGGGGTAAAATTACAATAAGTAACAATCAAGCAAGATAAATGATATAAAGGTTACACTCCATTCATAAAGTAACAGAAATTAGTAGTATTGGGCTCGGGTGTTACACCGAGTCACATGGAGGAAATGAGCGATAGGAGGGGTTTCATCTCTCCCGGTATTGGGGGTTGATGTTGCGCTATACTCGATTGGATATAACTGGAAGTCCCTATTCAGGGCTGCTGCTGAGATTTACTGATAGGAGTTATCAGTAGTTTCTCAAACCGTTATAGGCCAGACATCGGCATGACTTATCACGTTACTGGAGGCACGTGGGCGCTAGACGCTTGGGCACCGACGGAAAGAAGGGGCTTTTAGCCCCAGAAAAATAGGAGTTAAACTCCAGAAGGAGATTTTGAGTGGAGTTAAACTCCAAAAGATTTAGATTTAGACTTAAACTCCTAAAGGATCTGGATTAGGAGTTAAACTCCTAGGATGATTTGGATCTTGGAGTTGAACTCCCCAAAGATCTCCAGAGGTGGTCAAAGGGGACCCCTTTCTTCTCTCTCAAGTCTTGGATCTTCTCTTGAGCTTTGGATATTTACCAAAATGGGATTTTTAGAGATGAGTCTCCTTCTTCTTCCTTTCGGTTGTCCGGATCTGGGAGGAAAAAGGGGTGAGATTTAAAAATCTCCCCTTTTTGAGATCTAATGGAATATCTGAGCTCCCATTTGTGGGTTTTGTGGTGAAAAACTATTTATTTTTGGGAATAGAAGAGTAAAACTCTTAATTTAATTCAAAAGGGGGAAGAAGGTTTTAGAACCTTGAGGAAGGGGAAGGAGGCACAGAAACCCTAGATTTTTTGAGGGGAATTGAAAGTTCTTCATTATTTCATTATCATGTTACCTTATATAGACTTACAAATTTACATATAGCCCTTTGGGCTTTACAAAATGGAATTTTGCCCATCCTGTGCCTCATGTGCTCATTTCTTTTGCACATGAGCCATGGGTTTTACAAAAATTTGGCTTTATGCCCATTTTTCTCACATTTATGCATAAACAATTACATCAAAATTATTTATTACAAATTTTTTATTTTGGCATGGGGGAGGCCGGCCGCTTCATGTTCGGAATTGACTCGGGAATGAGCCCACTTGACCTGGGCTTGGGCCCACTTGGCTTGGGGTTGACTTTGAGTTTGACTTGGTCAACCGGGGTGTAATTTTTTACCCCAACAGTTCTACATTTATAGGTCCTCCCTCAATTATTATAATCGCGTGCCTGCAATTGCAATAATTGCCTTGAGGGCATTATATCCAATAATCTCCCACTTGCACTTAAGGCTAATTATTGCGGTATCGCGTACCCACAGCTCGTGTGCTACCGAATACACAACTTCTTTATTAATCAGTTTCTCAAATCTCGTTTGAGGAGCATCTGTGTTCGAGAAATAGCCTCAGTGAGTGGATCCGCTATAATGTTTCAACTTCTTCTCTTTATATATCAACTTTGTAGAGATCAACAATCTCCCAAACTGAGCGATACCCCGCCACAAGAATTTGTCTGGATACCTGGTGGGACCAAGTTCTTCAATGAACAACTCCTATCCAACAAACTTCTTGGGCTGTATCCTCTGTTGAGTTATAACCGGCATCCTGCACCATGATTACCTCAGTACCTTATTGAAATACTATCCAATATACTGATCCTCATAAGAGGATAAACTCATAACTCTGGCGGTATCTCTGTCAACCAGGTCACCTTGGAAGCCATAACTGATAACCGCCTCCCGGAGGAGGCTGCCGTTATCAAATATCAAGAACATCCTCTTATATTCTTTACTGCTTCCCTTTGTTTCTCGAGGATTGGATTAATATATGCTTGTTGCAACTAGTGCAAAAGCAATATCTGGTGTTGTACAAGACTTTGCATAATTGACTCAATTGCGTAAGCAAATGATATATCATTCATGCATGTCCCTCTCCTCATCAGTCCAAAAAGACATCCTTTTAGAGAGGGTGACTCCATCACCTGCGGGTACACCACCACGCCAGGAGTCGTCCATTCTAAAATACTTTTAGAATGTTGTCTAAGTACCTGATTAGGGAACTTCCCAAATCTAGATCTAAAACCATAGATCTAGTCACCAGAACTCCTGATATACTATCCATATCCAACGTGGAGAAAACTCTGTGTGACAACCAAAATCTGACCGATTGTAATATAGGAACATCACTTCCTACCCAAGGTATGTCATCCAAATCATGGACAGTACTCCCTACATCATTCATACCAGGTTCACCTTTTGTTTTGATGAAGTCAGTCACCTTGACTGTCACATCAATAATAAATGATCTGTCTCCGCTATTCTTACTTTAGTCTACGAATAGACATAAGCATCTTGCACACCTTCCACTACTCCCGCTGACTACGATAACCCTCCGGCAGAGCCATATAGACGTGCACTTCCAAAATCCCATTTAGAAAGACGTTATAGTGACCCACCTGCCAGATATCATAGCCATGAATTGCATCAGCACCAAAACATATCCATATGGACTTCGGCATAAACACTGAAGTAAAAGCCACATCACAATCCACAACGGGTATTTGATGAAAACTCTTTACAACAAGTCGAGCCTTATTAGGTTAGCACCTTTCCACCTGCACAGATCTTGAAAAATCTACTTGCTCTTAATGGGTTTTACCATTTCAGGAGCACCCAGCAAAATCCAAAATCCATGATTTGCTGAAGTGTGTGGAGTCCATCTTGGGTATGAAATACCTGGTCACCTGGAAGTTACCACTTCCTATGACCTTCTTATAACAAGTAGGGGAATAGCAGTATCAAGTCATATCCATATGGACTTCAGCATAGTACATTTCCACCTGCACAGATCTCGAAAGATCTACCTGCTCCTAATAGGTTTTACCCTTAAGGAGCACCCAGCAAAATCCAAAATCCATAATTTGCTGAAGTGCGTGAAGTCCGTCTTGGATATGAAGCATCTGGTCATCTGGAAGTTTCCATTTCCTATGACCTATTGATAACTAGTAGGACCATCTTACCATGATGCCGACCTCCCTGTCACCGTCTACGAGAAAACCGAAGTGTCTCTCGGGTGTATGAGGTCACCTATTAAAATCTGTGAAGTGGCTAATGGTTTGTCAGGTCCAATTGAATCCTTAGGTTCTACTAAATTTTCGGTAACCGTTTGTGGTACCGGAATTACTTCCAATTCTACCATACTCCTACTAGTTTCTTTTGCAAAAAGATCCTTTTATAAAAATGTGGCGAGTCAAGAACAATATAACTATTGATCTTGAAAATGGTAGAAACAAAATCCTAACGAATGCTTGGGATAATCCACAAACTGCCATTACCGAAGCGTGCCTCCAATTTGTCCGAATTGTGCTTTTAAACAGAAACAAGATAACTCCATATCTTAACAACCATAAGATATGCAACCATTCTATATTCATATAGAACCAAGGCACTAATTTAGATGGAACCAGATTCAAAATTCATGCAACTGTTTCCAGTGCATATCATCTAATGGAAGAAATGCCAATACATCATTACTTATCATGGAGCACGTCCACGGATGAGTAACCTGTAAGAGAACTAAGTTCTCGATATTACTATAATGGAATACCTAGCATAAGTATCTACATTTTGGATCACCTCGAATAATCCCGATACTTCCAACATATGGTTCTCTACTTTATTCTTATACCTACAAACTTCTCAAAATCGTTGACCTTGCATTAGTACGAATGCGTGTCTAAAACTAGAGAACTCATAGATAATCCTGAATGAAGTAAGAATACCAACCCTTTGTCCCGAAGGACACTGGACAACATACACCTCCATGTATAAGTCCCAAGAGTATACTAACTCAAATTCTATGTCTTGTAAATTGAAAACTGTATCTTGGTTAAGAATATCTTACACCGTTATTCAATGCATGTTACCTTATTCTCAACTGATAAAGGTAAATATTTACAACACAATTTTCAAAATGTATATCTCACTTTATAAAAATAAAGGTATAGATATTTCATTTTAAAATCTGGTGCATAACAATGGTTATTCGATACCAAATATTTGCCATCGGGCAAAAACCAGGCGATTTAATCCAATATCACTAATTACAACGAATTCCGATATTGAGGATCAAATTGCCTATTTCCCAATATTCTGCTCCTACTCATCATTGGTAACACCGTACAGATGTGAGATCCAAAACTAGTAAATTTATACTCTGGAGTCAGAATTAATTAGTAAAACAGTTCTCTATTATATGTACACAGAAAAACTGAAACATGAAAATATTTCATAGGGGATGGTCATGTATTCCTACTATGCCTTTTCCATTATACAGATTCATGACAGTAGTCGCAATTTCCTTTTCCCTCACTTCAATCCCTTTATATATCTCTACCTCTTACCTTCTGCACACCGTTCCTGTGCTAACTGGTTTTCTTCCTTACCTACCTTTCGGCACCAGCGTAAGGTTTGGAAGAAGATTATCCAATAAGAGTAACAGGTGTACTCTCATTCAAGGAGCTCTCGCAACCTGAGAGAAGGTAAAGGGAAGAGACAACCGAATAATCCTATTCAATTTCTTCAGAACCTCTGGCCATCCTCGACTGAAGTAACTTCTTCGAATTCGTATGTAACTATACAATATCCGTTCCAAGCAATATAGATTATCGTAGTGATACGACGTATTCTGAAGAAATGCAAAGGGTAAAGTAGGAGTGGCAGGTATATATACGACTTTGTTGCGAATCAAAACAAGCCAAAACCAAAGGGTGTAAGAAGGTTCGGTCAAATTGGTTTATGAGTTTTTAAAGTAAGTCATGGGTCGCTGTATCAGAGAGAGAGAGAAAAGAAGCACTCAGCGTGCACTCTATCAAGATCAAATTGGTTATGACTTTATCTGATCAGGATGGATCCCACTGTTTTCTCGAATTCTCCTTCTAACCCTAAAAGGAGAATTAGTCGGGATCACTTAAGTGAAAAATATCCCGAGGAGTAATACGTACTCATCAGTGGGAATCGGGACCCAACTATCATCATATGATAACCTGACGGAATCCACTCAAGTCACCACACTCCAGAAGGTATGCGCATGCCTGGAAAGTTTCCCGTATGTTTGAAATTCCCGATATGGTTTTTGCCCCTAACGACTTCATTGTCTTGATAGAGACCAATGCGCCATAAGTCGCTAGTCAAGTTCAACCCGTCATTTTCCAAGATTGATCTAAACCCACCCGCACAAGCCCTTGATAGAGACCAACGTGACTATGCGGCTGTCTTAGATAATCGCATATCCATACTACAAACAAGTATCATGCGGCTACCGTACACTATACCTTGATAGAAACCAACGTACATAGCACGAATACTACAAGGTACCTATCTGAAATGACGGAGGGCTTGTTCATACCATAATTTTGCATTATTATATTCCCCATTCTTAATCATTTTACAAATAAATAGGTGCTTTTGACCCATGTCTGCTACATAGTTGCAGGTTACAGGTTGTCGGAACAAAAACAGTGAAAAAGATGAAAAGACGATACAAAAGTGAGACTACGACCAACAAATGGAAAAATCTTGATCAAGCCTACCGTTTGAGAATAAACGAAGACAAATGAACAAGTTCACAAAGTACAAAGGCAGCACAAGGTTCAAGACTTAGACACGAAGCAAGCGGTAAAGTCCACTACATTATTCACTGTGGAAATCTGGAAGAAAACTAGAAGACAATCTGAGAAACCAAGTGAAGTAACAAGTAGAAAAATGCAACAGGAAGAACACCAGTCAAAATCAGCCAATGATCCCTCTATTTGGCCGCGGAACCACGGCCAAACAGGGCGTTTGGCCGCGGATCCGCGGCCATGAAGGACACGTGTCGGTGGAAAAATTCAGAAGTCGCTGGCGGTGCGTTGACTAGTCTTTCTTAGGGGGTAAAATTGTAACTGCAGACATGACGCGATTGTAACCCTAGGGTTTTTATGTTCTATAAATAGAAACCCTAAAACCTCTTTTAGGTTATGCCTCTTCTTGTGCCTCATTTTATCTATCTAAATTCAGATCTGTAAATTTCTATAAAGAAGGAAGAGAGCATCAAATAAAAATTAGGAGTAAGTTTTTTTTCATCGCCTTAGTTAAATTTTATTTCCATGCCCTAGGTAATTTCTTATCTGCCCTAGTTAAATTTTATTCTCTGCCCTAGTTAGATAGTTTAGAAATTGTTTTTCAATTTCCTAATGAGTGAGTAGTCTCCTCGCTTGTTAGGGTTAGATTTGGGAAAGGCTTCAGAGATGAAGATCTCTCACCCCTTTCTTGTCCATCACACGTTTTTATAGGACTCCATGCATACATGCACACACCGCTCCCTACGGCACCCTATCCCACGAGGTAGCGGTGATACCGTAGTATAAAGGACCGGTTGAGCGTGTCTTCCATGGAGGTTAGGGTAAGAATTAAGAAAGGAAGGAAAAAAACCGAGAGGAAGAAACACCGTTTCCTCCCGATGGTACTAATCCACTTTATTAATTATTACCATAACATCTCATAGATCTTAAATAAGGCATAGAAAGCGGTGAGGAATATTGACTTTCCAAACGTAACCTAAACCTAACCCTAGCAAGATTTTAGTCTAGATCAACTTTAGTTTTTAGATTTAATTAATCCGACACCAATCGGAATTAACTCGTTAGAGCGATTAGAGAATACACAACATCCCTGTGGACCGACCCGTACTCACTGGCTAGCTACCAAGCGACGCCGTTCTTGATTGCGGTTAATAAATATTTTTGATTCATCTTTTGAAAGCGCATAAGCACGCTAAATAAATCTTATCAATCAAATGGCGCCGTTGCCGGGGATAGCGTGTTATTTTCTTTTTTTAATTTCGGGTTAATATAAAATTGAAAACTCATAAAAACTGGAAAAAAATATATAAAAATATATTAAAAAATGTATTGTTTGAAGGTTGTTTCGTTTGAATTTTGCAGGATCGACGAACGGATTCAGATCTGGAAAAATCCAGAGATCGAAACAGAAAACAGCAGATCTGAACAACAGAGGGAAATCATAACAAAGGAACAGAAAAATTCTTGGGGACCGAACCGTCTAGCACACCGCGGAACTGCGGTCGATGGTGGGGTCAGGCGGCGGAACCGCGACGCATCTGTGGCGTCATCAATTCAAAAAATCACTGTAAGCTTCCTCTTCTTCTCTGCAACCCTAATATCTCCTCTGTAAAATTTCCTGCAGGATTCTTTGCGCCAAAAATTTCTCCCCCTTCCAATAATTGATCTTGTGCAGGATTCTTTGCGCCGCGCTAAAAATAAAAAAATTGTTTGCAAGTGTTTGATTGTGTTTACTGCTTTGCATATTTAAATCGACTTTAAAGGGCTTTTACACCAATCAGATTGGGTGGGGATTTCATTACCCATCCCAGGACCCCAAAAATCACATAAAGCACATTGCATTGACCATCAATTAATTAAAAAAGATTAGACTCAGCCCTAAGGACTTCGCGCTCAATAGGACAAAGAAATAGTTGTAGGCATCGACCGTTGATCCTAACCTGACTTTGTGGTGCCTAGGCTAGACAGGTAGTGAAAGGTAACTTTAAAAGGCCCGTCTCACGGTG
This sequence comes from Agapanthus africanus, assembly GCA_030015575.1. Classification (NCBI taxonomy): domain Eukaryota; kingdom Viridiplantae; phylum Streptophyta; class Magnoliopsida; order Asparagales; family Amaryllidaceae; genus Agapanthus; species Agapanthus africanus. Next base: position 111,634,437 of record JASDDO010000008.1, on the reverse strand, counting down.
ATTCGTGAGCGGATCCCTCCTTTCTCTACTTGTGCTTACCTGGCCACAATTGACGGTGAAGATGCGGTTTGAGGTCCTACTTCTTGCCCTTTGGAACAGTTAGGAGCTGTCTAGCTGATCTAGGTGACCCTAGATCTAGACTTGATTGTGCATGTGTGATTGATTGAACGTGTGTCTAAGCCTTTTATCAAAAATCTTTTTTGCAAATAGCTCCACATAAAAAAAAACACAAAAAGGAAAAAAAAGGAAAAAAAATTACAAAAACTTGCAACTTGTCGTGAAGAAATCTGTGCACCCCACATTCTTTTTCTTCTCCTTTCTTACATCATGGGTACCCCACCTCACAAAACTCTTGCCGAACTTTGGTACCCTCAACCAAACTTTGTTTCATACACGAATTGTTTTGGTCGAATTACGGACGACCCCTCCATGCCCAAAATTTCTTTGAAAGATCGAATAGAAGCGTCTAGGAGAAACAGTTCGACTCCACAATCCATCTTGTATCAACCATTTCAACCTTCACCACCTTCTTACGTTGATACCCCTTTTTCGAGTCTTGTTGTAACTCCGAAACCCATGTCTATAGCTGCACATATTGAACAATCTCATAACCGATCTTTCACTCCTTTCAACAACTCAAGTTCTTGGGATCACCAAGTCCATCCACCATTTTATCCAAATGTTGATCCTACTCCTGTCCAACCATTCAATTCCTACCAGTCGTACCCGACTTCCGCACCTTTACTAGACATTGCTTCTACACAACCATTTGGGAGTTTCCAAAATCCAAGCAACTTTGAATCTTTTACTGAAACCCCTTCACAATCCATGTCTAGTCTGGAACAGTCGTTGGAAGCTTATATGGTAGCGACAAACCAAATGATGAGGAATGTGGATGCGTCCATGGCCGCCCTTATACAACCTAGTGACTCGGTAGTTAGTTTCAAACTAGCTCCAAAAATTCCAATGCATGATGCGGCAGTTGGACAGATCGATAATTTGAGTGGAGAAAGTGAGCTATACACCCTTCCAAATCAAACCTACCTATCCACAATTGAATCCCACAACTTCGGTTTTCAAACAAGTGTCCCAAATGATTCACCAGTTAAAAATAAAACGTGTAATGAGTTGTGCGACTTTGTAGTGTTTGATTTGCCAGATTATGAAGAGCCCCTTTCGAGTGAAACCGTCACCATTCCTTTTGATCTCTACACCTCCAATCTAGAACCTGAATTGATAAATATCCATGCTTTTGATGAGGTGTCAGAAAAAATTGATTTTCACTTGATTAAGGATATTGACGCCGGGAATATTTTGGATGATGAACCCGTAAATTTGAATGAAATTTTATCTCCAATCCATCATCCCGAGTCATTAAATGTTTCTCCAGAACTTCATATGCGTCTAGATTTTGATGATAATTGCATGGATGGGATAACTTTTGAGGAGAATTATGAGGATAGTATTGAGGAGAGTATTGAGGATAGTATTGAGGATAAACCAGTTTTGTTTGATGTGTCGGATTTTCCAATTCATCCTCCTGAACCTTTAGCTGTTATACTTCCTAAATCACCCTCCCTCCTTTCCATCGTTCCGACCATGCAAAAGATCACGCAGGAGGACTGTGAGCTTGAAAAATTTCTGTTCGATCACAACAGTTTTGACGCCACTAGTACGTTCCTCTTTGAAACTGACACAGTTCTCACAGCTGATAACAATTACGAGTGTTTCACTTTTTCGGACGATTTTGAAGACTCACCGCCCGAGTTTGAGTCCTTTGAGTTTTCAGATGAGTTAGTTGAACTATCAGACTCGGTTGCTTACAGTCATTTCGAACCATTAATGGAATCCTTCAAGTTCGAGACAGTTTACTTAGGTGAGAATAAGACTATCCCTAAATCACTCCCTTTCGTCCTTCCTATCGTTTCGACCACGTAAGAATCCGTCGCGTTTCCATTTTCAATAGATGGTTTACTAAGTTCATCGTACCCATGTTTTCTTGCGAATCTTGAGGGATTTGACCCCATTTCTCGACGGGTTGATAGATTAGCACAATTGCTTTTTACACATCGGTCATCACAAATTGCGCTAGTTTATTCACTCGATTTACACGCTCAAGTTCGTACTACACTTCTTTCTCTCTTCCGCCATTCTTCTCCGAATATACCGAGACTATATTCCACCTTTCTTCCCATATGGTCTCATGTATTTCTCAACTCCTTTCTCTACACTCCATTCTTCCACCAACCCTACCATTATAACGATAAAATTTTTGAATGGTTGGTGGTAACCTTTGGCCTGTGTAAGGCCTTATATAGTTTGATTTTTCTCCTCCCTAACTCTGAACTTTAACGTTTAAAACAATGGAAACACTGTCTCACTTAAGTTTGGGGGGGACCTTGTTGTATATTTATTAATTTTTTTCTTTTAACAATAAAAAAAATTTGGAAATAAATAAACAGGGGAATGCCGACAATTTTGACCCTCTTGGTGTAGCCTGACAGTGAGGACACTGTCAAATTTAAGTTTGAGGGTGTGCTCGGTAAGCCTTCTTCCTTCGCATTCATGTGTACATTTTTGCATTTGCATACTTATTTTAAAACCCATAAAAAAATTGAAAATTTTGAAAATTATAAAAATTAAAACATTCAATTTTAGCCATAATTGACTTAAGTTTAACAAGACGGTTAACTAGCTAAGAATAACTAGATCCAAAACTTGGTGAATTAAAAACCCTAAAAATAACATTTCTTAAAATTTAACGGTAGAAAGTATATGTCTTTGTAGTTTATTTAGAAATAGGCAAATTTCGAGTTCACTTATTGGGCTAAGTAAAAACAAGGGAAAAGTATTGATATTTTTATTAAAGTATAAGTTTGAAAAATAATTTCTAAGCTTAAATCTAAATTCTGAAAATATATACCCTACAAATTGCACAAACACGGACCTTGAAACTTGGAATAGTAGAAGAGACCTTGAAATACTCTTGTCTAAAGTCCTTAGTATGAAGGAAAATAAAATAAAAATAAAAGTGTGAATAAAGAGATAGAAAAAATGAACACTGATTTTTGTAATTACTTAAGGCTGCATTAATAGAAAAAAAAATATTTAGCGAGTGTGCTTCATCACCTAGTGCCTTAGACCAACTGGTTTGGGAGTCACTGCTAAAAGCCTTAGGGATTACAAGACTAGGAATTACGCTTTAATGTGCGAACACATTTTGTAATCGGTCGTTGGTACCTCAAGAAGTATTAACGGTCGCATGAAGAATGTGTGAGAAATTTCATCTAAAAATTCACCAATTAAAAAGTACTTTGGACGATGGATAAGAGTATAATAGCTTGATTTGAATTTCCAAGCGTAGGGGTGATATATACACACACGTAGGCGTATGTGATTGGGGTTTAGATAAGAGATAGGAATAAAAAATAGGACTTATATCTTTAATAGAGATGATAAAAATTCCTAAGTTGAGATGGAACCCTAGAAAGAAAACTTAAAAGATGCCAAAAGCTAAGTAAATTCACAAGAATATATATAATCTTAAGTTAAATGATAAGGAAGCGTGAAGAATACGGGTGGATAATTTATGAGTCGGGGATAATAGAATTTCTTGTTAGAAAACCTAATTGGAGAATAAAAGTCAATAGGCTGAATTGATAGGATTTTGTGGGTAGTATCCGCTGAAAACCCTCAGGAGACAACACTCCTCCTACTAGGGACACCTAGAGGTTTAACGGCTTGTTGCATGAGCTCAGTGCAATCGCGTTTCCCTGCGAAAGTGAGACTGAGTCTTTTTCCAGAATAAAACTAGGTTTGCTCGAGGACGAGCAAAAGATAAGTTTGGGGGTATTTGTTCATACCATAATTTTGTATTATTATATTCCTCATTCTTAATCATTTTACAAATAAACAGGTGCTTTTGACCCATGTCTGCTACATAGTTGCAGGTTACAGATTCTCGGAACAAAAACAGTGAAAAAGATGAAAAGACGATACAAAAGTGAGACTACGACCAACAAATGGAAGAATCTTGATCAAGCCTACAGTTTGAGAATAAACGAAGACAAATGAACAAGTTCACAAAGTACAAAGGCAGCACAAGGTTCAAGACTTAGACACGAAGCAAGCGGTAAAGTCCACTACATTATTCACTATGGAAATCTGGAAGAAAACTAGAAGACAATCTGAGAAACCAAGTGAAGTAACAAGTAGAAAAATGCAACAGGAAGAACACCAGTCAAAATCAGCCAATGATCCCTCTATTTGGCCGCGGAACTGCGGCCAAACAGGGCGTTTGGCCGCGGATCCACGGCCATGAAGGACACGTGCCGGTGGAAAAATTCAGAAGTCGCTGGCGATGCGTTGACTAGTCTTTCTTTGGGGGTAAAATTGTAATTGCAGACATGACGTGATTGTAACCCTAGGGTTTCTATGTTCTATAAATAGAAACCCTAAAACCTCTTTTAGGTTATGCCTCTTCTTGTGCCTCATTTCATCTATCTAAATTCAGATCTGTAAATTTCTGTAAAGAAGGAAGAGAGCATCAAATAAAAATTAGGAGTAAGTTTTCTTTTCATCGCCCTAGTTAAATTTTATTTCCATGCCCTAGGTAATTTCTTATCTGCCCTAGTTAAATTTTATTCTCTGCCCTATTCAGATAGTTTAGAAATTGTTTTTCAATTCTCTAATGAGTGAGTAGTCTCCTCGCTTGTTAGGGTTAGATTTGGGGAAGGCTTGAGAGATGAAGATCTCTCACCCCTTTTTTGCCCATCACACGTTTTTATAGGACTCTATGCATACATGCACACACCGCTCCCTACGGCACCCTATCTCATGAGGTAGCGGTGATACCGTAGTATAAAGGACTGGTTGAGCGTGTCTTCTATGGAGATTAGGGTAAGAATTAAGAAAGGAAGGACAAGAACCTAGAGGAAGAAACATCGTTTCTTCCCAATGGTACTAATCCACTTTATTAATTATTACCATAACACCGCATAGATCTTAAATAGGGCATAGAAAACGGTGAGGAATATTGACTTTCCAAACTTAACCTAAACCTAACCCTAGCAAGATTTTAGTCTAGATCAACTTTAGTTTTTAGATTTAATCAATCCGACACCAATCGGAATTAACTCGTTAGAACGATTAGAGAATACACAACATCCTTGTGGACCGAACCGTACTCACCGGCTAGCTACCAAGCGACGCCGTTCTTAATTGCGGTTAATAAATATTTATGATTCATCTTTTGAAAGCGCATCAGCACGCTAAATAAATCTTATCAATCAGGGCTACGGCTGGTTTTTGGCGAAAAACCTTTAATGTAATGAACATGATATCGTTGAAGGAACTCGAGTGGCATTGAAATGGAGTGGTTTAAGCTCCGCATTTTAAAACTAGTAACATAAAATTTTGCTTAAGAGCGAACTCCCAGTGAAGGGATCAAGGCTCTTCCCTCATAGAATGAGGTGCTGGATATTCCTAACTGAATACCTCTATGCAAAGCAAAAGAATACGACTAAAAGTTTTGAAGAAAACTAAGTAGTTTTAAAATTGGTTCTGACAACATCATTTAGGTTTATTTTTCCTTGCATTATTCTGATAATGCATTCCCAACATTTTATGTTTCCAAGCCACAAAAGAAACAACTAAAATAAGATGCTTTCTATATGCCATCCGCATTCGCCGCGGGGCCCCGTAATGCACCGTTAGGTTACTTAACTAACGGCAGAGCGGGGTGCTGGACTAGCACGGATGCAAAACATATAGAAGCATCTACTAAATATATATAACATATATATCAACATCGCAGGCAGATAATAGTCATCACAGCAGATAAAATCATCATAAGCATGCGAACAACAATATGGAATAGCGGATAATCTAGGAGCCCTGCGTTTCATTTGAGCCATAAATGAGATGCGGCGTTCCCCAGTCGTATGGATAGCCAGTGCAATGAAGATCCTAGACCCTTACGAGTATGGCAAGTTACCCGCTAATCCCTGAAGTGAGGCAACCACAATCAACAAAGTAAGTGGGACACCCAGCACTTCACGGAATCCGGTAACTTGAGCACCCCTCCGTGGGTCAACCTATACCCCTTACAAGTGCGGCGAATAGCCCGCCAACTCTAGAGTAAGGACCCCTCGGGTATCAACGCCATGTGATGCGGGCCCATTGCCCTCTAAAACCCGGATATTCGAGCACTCCTCCTTGGGGTAATCCTAGTACAGAAAAGAAAATATATATACAACAGCGACATCGACCTCAACCCGGTCGTGCCCCAATCAAAGAATATACAGACTGGCAGTGACGACAGTCCACATGTCGGACGCTCTCCCCGCAATAATGAATATACAAATGAATCTGAACTGTATATCTAACATTACATACATGGCTATCTATCACGACAATCCACACAAAACATAACCAGATATATATATAACCGCGGAAGCAAGCAACACAAAAATGTGTGCAACCCCATTTGTTTCCCCCAATAAAAGAGCAAAGCTCTGTTCAAAACTCAAGAGGCAGCACCTCACGTGCCTTCCACGAGGGCGCCAGTGCCATAGTTAAAAACTCTTACATGAGCAGCGCCCGTGTGCAAAGCACACAAAAATCTTAAGCAGCGCCTCACGTGCCTTCCACGAGGGCGCTAGCGCCAAAATTAAAAACTCTTATTGGAGTCGCACGTGCTCCTCATGTGGGTACCAATATGCAAAGCACATAAATGAATTAAAATCTTAATAAGCGTCCACGTGCACAGCACGTGAGCGCCGGCGCCTAGTAGAATTAAATTCTACTCTCTGTTAAAAAGAGTCGTTGGATCAAAGATCCAATGGAGACGATAAATTATCATGATGCAGAATTAAATTCTGTTTAGAGCAAATATTCCTCAAATCTTTCTAAACAAGAAAGATTTCCCTCTGTAAAACAGAGTGCCGTTGGATTAAAAATCCAATGGTGATTAAAAAATCACCGATCTGCAGAATAAATTCTGTATGGATAAATATGTCCCTAATCTTGTTAAAAATAAGAAAGATTTCCCTCTGTAAAACAGAGTGCCGTTGGATTAAAAATCCAATGGTGATTAAAAAATCACCGATCTGCAGAATAAATTCTGTATGGGTAAATATGTCCCCAATCTTGTTAAAAACAAGAAAAATATGTTCTGTAAAACAGAAGTCCTTGTATCAAGGATCCAATGATGGGTAAAAATCACCAAATCAATTAGGATCACTTAATGAGAGATTTCTTCTTGGATAGAGCAGAGAATTAAACTCTCGAGGAAGAAGAACTCTCTTCTTGGAAAATTAGGTAAATAAAAATAAAGGAGTGCTATGCACTCAGGGACTGGCGCCCAGCACCCCACGTGTCTTTCATGTGGGCGCTACAAAATAAAGAAGTGCTTAGCACTCAGTGAGCGACGCCTAGCGCCCAGCACCTCACATGTCTCTCATGTGGGCGCCACAGAATAAAAAGTGCATGACATTCACCAGGCAGCGCCTAGCGCCTCACGTGCTTCGCACGTAGGCGCCATAAAGAGTGCTCGGCACTCCATAAAGAGATAAAAAAGAGTAAAGTGTTTAACACTTATTGGGCAAATCCCCATAACTGAAAACCCCACATGGTTATGTGTGAGCGTCAGAACTTACATAAGTGCTCAGCACTTTTTACATAAAAAAAGATGACTGAGCCCAAACAAGTGCTTAACACTTCTTTTCAAATAAAAAGAAAACTGAGTGGACCAAGTCCAAGTTGGTTAGGTCCCTAACCCAGATCAACCGAGCCCATGGGTTCATTATTTCCCAAACTGATTTCAGTTCCAAATACGACTATCGATCTCCCAACTGATGATATCCCAAAACGATATTCGTCCCACATTCCCCTGAGGAAATCTTAGTCTCAAAATAGGACAAATGATTCCCGAGTTTACCATTAATCCTTTTTTCCTCAAACACAGGAATTAGTTCAAAGGTACATCTCTCTACACCTCTGATACATGTCGTTATAATTCCTCAACATCTTCAGAGAGGTGGCGGTTTCCGACAGCCAACTGCTTTTTGGTGCACTTCCCAAACTGACGTGCACATCTCAGATCAAACCACATCCCAAACTGGATGCATCCCATATCATCGTTGCTCATCTCATCACGTAACAAATACACGTGCGGCGCAAGATGGAAAACGGACCGAAACGTCGTTAAACTACAACGGACCGAAATGTCCTTAAACTAAACGTTGCCTCCAAAATGGCGACAACGGACCGCAACGTCCTTAAACTAAAACCTCACCTCAAAAATGGTGATCTACAGACCGAAATTTTCGCAAACTACAACTTCGCCTCCAAAATGGCGATAAGGGACCGAAACGTCCTTAAACTAAAACAACATAGCCCAAATACTCTCTTGTTGGATCTGAAACAAAAATGATCCTAACACCCTGTTAAGTATATCTCAGTCTCAAATTGGACTAACGTATCCTTAACAAAAACTACCCGAGCCCCCAACTGCTCGTATACATTAAGTCGATCTTGATCTCAAAATGGATCAACGATCCTTAAATCAACACAAACCCAAATCTAAGATATACGGATTTGGACTAATCTATGCCCTACGAGCGACAACATAAATTAGTCTCCGTATACAATCCACGGGCAACCAAAAATAAAACAAATACACACGACACGAAGTGAACTTTTGGAGCAGGAGAAAGTGGTTATCATGAAGAGTTAATGTAATTAACTGCAGGGGCTTGCGCCTGCAGGGAAAAGCGTACCCACAATAAAAAAAACCTTGCAAACGAGGGGGAATCTGACGAAGTCTGCTACAATGGCCGCATCCGTCCAAACCTCCGATATATGGTGCCGTAAATCAACTTAGCATTTTCGGAGAGGTGGACAGATAAATCTAAATAGCATCTGCCCCCAAACTCAGGCAAGACGATCTATCCCAGTTCGTCTTTCTTTTCGGCGGTAAACAGATTCTGGCATGCCCAGTGGGACCTCTTCCTCTTTCCACTCCACACTTTGTGTGTCGTGTTTTCCGCGATCAAATAATCATGGTATAAATATTTGTAGTTGCCCTTAGGTGAGAGGATACTAAAGCCGGCGTTTCGTCTCTACCCTCAAACGGCGTTTGCTTCAACTCATCGCAACTCAGGCTCTGTCATATCTGGTAGAGTCAAGTATGGGCCACTTGCAGCCTCAAATCTCTGCAAGTCGGCTCTTCAAGAAATAAATAGGCTTCTCTTTGGGTCTATGCTCCTACCTCCCACCCTCGGTACCTCAACGACGAAGGAGGAATCCCAGAAGAAGTATGTCTTCCACAGGCTGGCTCTTCAAGTTTCATCTTTGTTAAACAACTGGTACCTTCTAAAGACCATAGTCGATGCAGGGGGCAGAATATTCAAGCTCTCAAAGAAAACAGGGGGCAGGCTCAGCAAAATTCTGAGGCTAATCAAATTCCGGCCGTAAGAAACGGTCGACGTCGATATCGGCATCGTACAAAACAAGCTGGGGGCAGTTCTCCATCAGCGTTGACCCCACTTGCTTCAAATCTGATGATGAATGCTGCTGTTCCAACCGGGAACAGCTTCAAACTGCTACGAAGGGTCAAACAAAATTCTCCCAGCGCAATATTGAAGAAATTTTCGCATCTCGTGGAGATCCCACGAGAGCAGAAACCGGTTTGCTCTCTAAAAGAACATTCCTCATCTATATATTTTAAGTCCACGTTGCCCACCCCGGTGCTTGCGGGAAGGCGGAAAACGGAATAAAAATCGGATTTTTACTACTCTAGGCAACATGGACTAGACAAAGGAGGATATTTGCTAAACAAAAACTAGCTAAAGCTAACTAGAAACTAGCTAAAGGGTAGAATGGTTATACCTAGGGCTTTATGTCCTTCTCTCCTTGCTCCTTGGAGTAGTAGAAAGGGATCACCTTTGTCGTCTTCTCACGTCGAAGAAGGATCCACCCGAGAGCCTCAACCTTTGGCTTCAACTTCAAGCTAGAAGCAACTAGGGTGCTAGAAGTGCTAATCCTAGAACCCTAGATGAGAGTAGAGATTACAATGGAATGGTTTTTCTCAAGCTCAAGTGTTTCTCAACACATGAGAGAGGAGAGCTTGAGGAAGAGGAAGAGCAAGAGAGAGAAAGTATATGATAGAATGAAAGAATAATGAAGCATTCTCACATATATGTGTGAATTATTGTAAATTGAAAATTAGTGAGATAATTGTCATGGCTTAATCAAGACATGACCATTATCATTTCATTTTTAATGCAAATTGCAAGGATCAAAGAGTATCTTCCAAATGAAATGATGATGGTCAAAGTGTCAACCTAGGTCAACAAGTGAAGAATGTCAAATGGTCAACAACCATAACCATGCACAATTATATTAAACTAATATCAATTAACCATAATACACACATAAGTATTAGGGTTAATAAAATGACAATGGTCATTAACCCTAATCAAAGTCCTCTCCCTCTGTCTCAATCAACTGTGCATACGCACCCGTATTCGTGATCCGAGGAATACGAACACAATGAGATAAAACCAATCCCAAATCATATACTAGGATCCGGCTTAAACCAAAGCCCGCTAGTATAAGCTGTCCGGACAGCAAACGTGCACAAGTGCGCGGATGTGAACGAACCCTGTCGCAAAAACATGTGACCTCTACTCATTTTGCCTAAAGGCGAATAGCTCTCTGTGTGGGACTCTAAAGACTCGACACTATGCTGGCAGTGGGATTAACTACAGACCGCAAGCGGCACTAGCTGTACGTAACGGTCCCCAGGTAGATGCCGATAAGAAGACTGACGAGGTGACCCCATATGAACTCCTACTGAGCCTGTATGTGACAGTCTCCGTACAGTCCGGTCTGTTCGTCCGATACATCGCATGGCGGGCCTAGGGGGCGGTGAACGTCAGTCCCCTAATAGCGGTACAAGTCGTGTCGGAGTGTAGCCCAGAACACCCTGAGATAACACTGGAAACCTACCAGTATATCTCGCTTGCCCTGGCCAGGGACTACTTGTGTAATGGCTTTCCTGGACACAGCGCGATGTCAACCCCCAATACCGGGAGATACGAATCCTGTCTAACCGTCACTGCCTCCAAGTGCTTCGGGACTGCACCCAAAAACTACCTGTTTGCACGACTCCTTTGAGCCGTGGTAAGGTAGTAATCAAAGTGCAGTGGGAACACACTCGAGGCGAAGTGACAGTGTCAAGTCAGCGGACTAAGCTGTACTCATGTCACCTGGGAACTGATAACTGACGATAGGTATAATACCAACCAATAGTTCCCGACGAGTCCTGTCCAGTATACTCGTAACCTAACGAGCACCCGCATACTATCTCAAGTACGATGTACTGACGGCTGTGGGACAGACCGTCTCCCACGCTGGGATGAGAAGCGCATACGCTAGTCTACTCCGGAGTATCGATGCCCTGTCTCGATAGTCCAACGACCAGGGACCAGTATAAGGATGTGCTTATGGATTACCCAGCCTCCACGAGTGTGAGCGCCATCACAACGCTGGTAATCAAGTAATAATCCTAAGGGCTCTACTAATATGTATATCAGCGATATGCTAAAAGAAACACATGCACATATTAAAGCAGAGACAAACCAAGTAGCATACTACCATTTCGAGCAAGATTGTATATACAACTGTGAATATCCCAAGCTTCCATCAAGTAAGATACAAACTAATATGATACAGTAATGGCCTCTAGGGCATATACACTAACAATCTCCCACTTGCACTAAGGCCATGTACTGGCGTATCGAAGACCTATCATCTCGATCAGCCGCTCGAACTGAGTCTGGGGCAAGGCCTTGGTGAATGGATCTGCAGTGTTATCTTCTGAAGCAACCCTCCGAACCTCGATCTCCTGGCGATCCACGATCTCCCTGATCAGGTGATACCGCCTCAAGATGTGTCTGGATTTCTGATGGGACCTAGGTTCCTTCGCTAAAGCTATAGCCCCGTTGTTGTCGCAATACAGAGGTATTGGGTCAACAATGGACGGAACCACCTGAAGTTCTTTCAAGAACTTCCTCATCCAGACAGCTTCTTTTGCGGCATCAGATGCAGCGATGTATTCCGCTTCCATAGTCGAGTCAGCAACGGTTTCCTGTTTGGAGCTCTTCCAACACACCGCCCCTCCATTGAGGGTAAAGACAAAACCCGACATGGACTTGGAATCATCCTTGTCACTCTGGAAGCTGGAGTCAGCAAAGGCCTCAATCTGCAGGTCTTTTCCGCCATACACCAAGAACATCTCCTTAGTCCTTCTCAGGTACTTGAGAATGTTCTTTACCGCTATCCAATGTTTCTCCCCACGGTTTGACTGATACCTGCTTGCCACACTCAGTGCATAAGCCACATCTGGTCTGGTACACAACATCGCATACATTATAGAGCCTACCGCAGAAGCGTAGGGTATAATAGACATGCGATCCCTCTCCAAATCAGTCTTGGGAGACATCTCTTTGGAGAGGGTGATCCCGTGACAAGCCGGTAGATTACCGCGCTTGGAATCTTCCATACTGAATCTCTTCAGTATGGTATCGATGTACCTGGACTATGAAAGTCCTAATATCCTCTTGGATCTGTCACGGTAGATCCGGATACCCAGAATGTATGAGGCATCACCCAGGTCTTTCATGGAGAACCTGTGTGACAAGAACCCCTTGACAGATTGTAGCATAGGAATGTCATTTCCTATTAAGAGAATGTCATCCACGTATAAAACAAGGAATACTACAGTTCTCGCTACAAATCTACAATAGATGCATGGTTCATCTGGATTTTTGATAAAGCCAAATTCCTTGACCGTTTCATCAAAACAGATGTTCCAACTCCGCGATGCCTGCTTTAGTCCATAAATGGACTTAAGCAACTTGCACATCTTTCCGCTGCTCCCACTCTGAATGAAACCCTCTGGCTGGTCCATATAGACACACTCCTCTAAATGTCCATTTAGAAAAGCTGTCTTTACGTCCATCTGCCAAATCTCATAATCGTGGAAGGCAGCAATGGCAAGAAGGGTCCGAATGGATTTCAGCATAGCTACTGGAGAAAAGGTTTCGTCATAGTCCAAACCAGGTCTTTGACGAAAACCCTTTGCAACCAGTCTATCTTTATAGGTCTCAACCTGTCCATCTACACCAATCTTCCTTTTGAAGATCCACTTGCATCCTACGGGTTTTACCCCATCTGGAGCAATGTCCAACGTCCCTACTTTGTTGGTGTACATGGACTCCATTTTGGTCCGCGTTGCATCCAGCCATTTTACCAAGTCGACGCTCTGAATGGCTTGCTGGTAGCTAGTAGGCTCATCACAGTCTATGATGCAATCCTCTCTATCCCCGTCAATGAGAAAACCGTAGTATCTCTCGGGCGGATGAGACTTCCTACTACTCCTGCGGAGTGGCGTGGGAATGTCCTGATCTTTCGAACCCTCTGGTTCTACTAAGCTTTCAGTAATAGCTCGTGGTTCTGGAATTTCTTCCAGTTCTATTGCGCTCCCACTTAGTTCTTTTTCTATGAACTGGTGTTCTAGAAAGTGGGCATGGCGAGAAACAAAAACCTTTTGTTCTTCTTCACCATAGAAGAAATATCCCTTGGAGTTCTTTGGATATCCTACAAACTTGCACTGTACTGAGCGTGCCTCGAGCTTGTCCGCATGCTGCTTTTTTACAAAAGCCGGACATCCCCATGTCTTAATGTGATTAAGATAGGGTCTCTTCCCACACCATATCTGATATGGTGTAGTAGGCACAGTCTTAGTTGGAACCCGGTTCAAAAGGTATGCAGCTGATTCTAGCGCATATCCCCAGAACGATAGCGGCAACTCAGCGTTACTCATCATGGACCGTACCATATCCAATAGGGTTCGGTTCCGTCTCTCCGATACACCGTTATGTTGCGGAGTGTATGGAGGAGTAAGCTGAGAGAGAATTCCATTCTCTTTTAAGTAACCCAGGAACTCGGCACTCAAGTATTGACCACCTCGATCAGATCTCAGTGCCTTGATACTTTTGCCTGTTTGTTTTTCTACTTCATTCTTATATTCCTGGAATTTTTCAAAAGCCTCGGATTTATGTTTCATTAAGAAGACATAACCGTACCTTGAAAAGTCATCCGTAAAAGTAATGAAGTAAGAATAACCGCTTCGTGCATGTGTAGACATTGGACCGCACACGTCGCTGTGTACGAGTCCCAAGAGCTCGCTCGCTCTTACTCCGTGTCCAGTGAACGGAGTCTTTGTCATCTTTCATTTGAGACAGGATTGACAAGTTGCATACGATTGATATTCGAACGGATCCAAATATCCTTCTGCATGTAACTTAGTCAACCTTCTCTCATTGATGTGACCCAGTCTACAATGCCATAAGAAAGTTTTATTGATTTCTGGAGACTTTCTTTTGTGTGTATTCTGGACATTGAAAATCTGTGGTTGGTTTAATACGTATATACCGTTGTTCAATGTACCTGACCCAATCAAAACTTGATTAAGGTGAATGTTCACTACATTACTTACAAATGCAAATTCATAACCTTCTTTAGATAATAAAGATACAGAAATGATATTACAGGTTGCATTTGGTACATAATAACAACTACGCAAAACCAAAAAGTGTCCATCCGACAATCCCAGGTGATAGTCCCCCACAGCCTCAGCATCCATGCTAGCACCGTTTGCAACTCTGAGGGTCATGTCACCTACCTTCAAAACTCTACGCTTTCTCAACGCCTGCAAAGAATTACAGATATGAGATCCTGATCCGGTATCCAATACCCAAGATGTAGAGTTTATTGATAGACAGTTTTCAATAACATACACACCTGAAGCTGAAGCCGCAACTCGCTTCAAATCCTGTGTTCTGGCCTTCCAAGCCTTGCAATCCTGTTTCCAGTGACCACTTTTGTGACAGTAGAAGCATTCTTCCTTCCCCACCAGCTTTCCCACTATCTTTGTTGCCTTTCCCTTTCCCTTCGTATCCACTTTACTGACACCGGCTCTTGGTTTGGCGGGGGCTTTCTTCTTCTTACCCTTGGCTTTCGCCCTGGATCTAGAAGAAGAAGATCCTCCTACAAACAAAGTGGATGTCTCCCTACCCTTCTGTAGGGTGCCCTCAGCACTCCTCAACATGTTCAGAAGTTCGGAAAGTTCAACCTCTTTTCCTTGCTTGTTGAAGTTTAGGACAAACTGGGCGTAAGTGGAAGGAAAGGACTGGAGAATCAAATCAGTGTAGAGTTCATTCTCCAACGTGGTCCCAAGGTCCGCGAGCTCCTCTATCTAGCCAATCATCTTAAGCACGTGTTCCGCTACCGATGATCCGACGGCCAATCTTGCCGAAAATTGCTTCTTCGACACTTCGTATCTTGCGATACGAGACTGCTCTCCATACAGTTCTTTTGTATGGAGAAATATGGACTCCAGGTCCATATTCTCATGCCACCTCTGATGTTCGTTGTCCATCGAGGCAAGCACGAGGCATTTGTCCTTCGCGCAATCGATCTCCCATGTCTTACGGATTTCTTTATCCGCGACGCTGGAGGTAGGACCTGGGACAGGGGGAGCTTTGGTGGTAAGGACATACCCCAACTTGTCGTAAGTGATTGCCATCTTGACATTCCTGAGCCAATCTTTGTAGTTTGGCCCTGTCAGTATGTTTTTATCTAGTAATAACTTAAGTCCGGTCATGTTGAATGGTCGTTGCAATTAGGAGAGAGAAAAGAAACACTTTAGCATGATGCTCTTGCAAGTTTAGAGTGGTTTTTAATTTGTCTAAACTGGATGGCTCCCACTGTCTCTCGAATCCCTTCTCAAACCGTAAAGAAAGAATTAGTCGGGATCAATCTCACCGTACAATACTTGCTTAACCGTTCAGTCAGGCCAGTGTTGGTACTTCGAGGGAGGTTTTCCAACGCTTTCACGAAGTTCCTTAATTTAATAACCTCTTTTCCCTGGGGGCGTAGCCCCGCTAACACCTTTCTAGACACCTACTAGGTTTATAGCATTGATCGTTAAGTGAGAGTTTTCCCGAGGAGTAGCATATACTCACAGTAGGATCGGGATCCAAATATCATCGCGTGATAAAACCGAAGGAATCCTACCAGAATCATCACACTCCAAATGGTATGCAGCGCTAGCAAGTTTCAGTGCTTATGAAACTCCCGATGTGGATTTTTGCCCCATGCTCTTATGACCTTGACTTTGGCCAAAATATCATAAGTCACATGTCAAGTTTTACCCGTCATTCTCCTGGTTAATTTGGACCCACCCGTACCTACCCTTGACTTTGGCCAAAATGGCAGCACGACTGTTCCAAACCAACGCATCTATCTATGCTGCACATGAATACCCAATAGCTACCAATCACTATGCCTTGACTTTGGCCAAAATACATAGCTTGAATACTTTTTGACCATTCATGTGGAATGACGGAGGGCTACGAATGGTTTTGGCAAAACCGTGAACGTAGTGAACTTGATATAATCGATGGAACGAGATAGCTTTTAAAAGGAGTGGTTCAAGCTCCGCATTTAAAAGTTTAGTTTTGAAAAGAACCGAGTGGTTTTCAAAGTGTTCCAATCGACTTTTACTTGGTTTATTTTCTTTCATTAGTTCTTTTAATGAGTCCCATCATTTAATCAAACCATTGCAGAAAACAACCAAAATATGACGTACGCTTATGCCATTCGCATTCGCCACGGGGCCCCGTCATCACCCGTTAGGTTACTTAACTAACGACAGAGCGGGGGCTGGGCTAGCGCGGCTGTAAAACATAAGCAACGCCTAAATAGTTATCATATATAAATATATAGCAATGATAGACATTACAGATCACAGATGAATACATTGAATATACTAGGAATCCGCAATCCGTTCGAGCCTGCAACGAAAAGCGGATTACACGGTCGCGGTGAATAGCCAATACCCCACCCAAGACCCCTACGGGTGCGGCAAACTACCCGCCAAGTACCCGAAGCGAAGCAACCTCCCTCAACACCGTGAGTAGGCCACTCGGCACTTCGAGATACCCGGTAGTTTGTGCACCCCCTCCATGGGTCTATCCTAGGAGCAAAAACAGTAAAAAGAATTATACAATGACGGCTACAACCCCGACCCGGTTGTGCGGCCAAACAAATAATATTACATCAATTTACATATTACATGAATGAAAGAAAAAAAGAAACACACATCTCACATCCACCCCGGCTATTCACCCGCGACAATCCAACGCATTCATATACACATACCATCATCAAACACAGATCACAGATATGTACAACCCCCACTAATCAACATATAGCGATTAGCCGACGTTCAATACATATAAACATCACAGATATAACCGATTAGTCAAAGTATAGTGAAGTTCGATCAAAAATATGGATTTATAGGCCCCCAAATACAAATTTCTTTTCTGGAAAATCTGGGCTGAAATAAACCATCTTAAAAATCCCAAAACCACAACCTAAGAACACTGCACCAAACTCGGTCATGAACCGAGTCAAAACGGCCACGGTTCCGCGGCATTGGGTATACTTTTGCCGCGGAACCGCCGCGCTTTGAAGGGATCACTCGACCGTTTTTGGTGGGCTTCTTCACAAAACCCTGAGATGATTTTTGGAGTATGACTTTTTTATTTTAGAGCAGAAAAAAATTTAACAGAAACTTAGGGTTTTGCATGTCATAGTTTTGCGATTTTTCCGATCGAACTTCTATACACTTTACTACCTAGCTAGTTTATGTTTAGTTAGGCTTTGATACCACTGTAAGTCCACGTTGCCCACCCCGGTGCTTGCGGGGAGACGGAAAACAGAATAAAAATCGGATTTTTACTACTCTAGGCAACATGGACTAGACAAAGGAGGATATTTGCTAAACAAAAACTAGCTAAAGCTAACTAGAAACTAGCTAAAGGGTAGAATGGTTATACCTAGGACTTTATGTCCTTCTCTCCTTGCTCTTTGGAGTAGTAGAAAGGGATCACCTTTGTCGTCTTCTCACGTCGAAGAAGGATCCACCCGAGAGCCTCAACCTTTGGCTTCAACTTCAAGCTAGAAGCAACTAGGGTGCTAGAAGTGCTAATCCTAGAACCCCAGATGAGAGTAGAGATTACTATGGAATGGTTTTTCTCAAGCTCAAGTGTTTCTCAACACATGAGAGGGGAGAGCTTGAGGAAGAGCAAGAGAGAGAAAGTATATGATAGAATGAGAGAATAATGAAGCATTCTCACATATATGTGTGAATTATTGTAAATTGAAAATTAGTGAGATAATTGTCATGGCTTAATCAAGACATGACCATTATCATTTCATTTTTAATGCAAATTGCAAGGATCAAAGAGCATCTTCCAAATGAAATGATGATGGTCAAAGTGTCAACCTAGGTCAACAAGTGAAGAATGTCAAATGGTCAACAACCATAACCATGCACAATTATATTAAACTAATATCAATTAACCATAATACACACATAAGTATTAGGGTTAATAAAATGACAATGGTCATTAACCCTAATCAAAGTCCTCTCCCTCTGTCTCAATCAACTGTGCATACGCACACGTATTCGTGATCCGAGGAACACGAACACAATGAGATAAAACCAATCCCAAATCATATACTAGGATCCGGCTTAAACCAAAGCCCGCTAGTATAAGCTGTCCGGACAGCAAACGTGCACAAGTGCGCGGATGTGAACGAACCATGTCGCAAAAACATGCGACCTCTACTCATTTTGCCTAAAGGCGAATAGCTCTCTATGTGGAACTCTAAAGACTCGACACTACGCTGGCAGTGGGATTAACCACAGACCGCAAGCGGCACTAGCTGTACGTAACGGTCCCCAGGTAGATGCCGATAAGAAGACTGACGAGGTGACCCCATCTGAACTCCTACTGAGCCTGTATGTGACAGTCTCCGTACAGTCCGGTCTGTTCGTCTGATACATCGCATGGCGGGCCTAGGGGGGCGGTGAACGTCAGTCCCCTAATAGCGGTACAAGTCGTGTCGGAGTGTAGCCCAGAACATCCTGAGATAACACTGGAAACCTACCAGTATATCTCGCTTGCCCTGGCCAGAGACTACTTGTGTAATGGCTCTCCTGGACACAGCGCGATGTCAACCCCCAATACCGGGAGAGACGAATCCTGTCTAACCGTCACTGCCTCCAAGTGCTTCGGGACTGCACCCAAAAACTACATATTTGCACGACTCCTTTGAGCCGTGGTAGGGTAGTAATCAAAGTGCAGTGGGAACACACTCGAGGCGAAGTGACAGTGTCAAGTCAGCGGACTAAGCTGTGTTAGTGTTTATGCCCTAGAAGGCCATTACTGTATCATACTAGCTTGTATATTACTTAATGGAAGCTTGGGATATTCACATGTATATAACAGTCTTGCTAAACATAGTAGTATGCTACTTGGTTTTTCTATCTTAATATGTGAGTGTACGTATTGATAGAGCTCTTAGGATCTTGCTTGTCTACCAGCGTTGTGATGGCAGTCACACTAGTGGGGGCTGGGTAGTCTACAAGCATATCCTTATTCAGGTCCCTGGTCGTTGGATTATCGAGACAGAGCATCGATACTCCGGAGTAGACTGGTGTGTACGCTTCTCATCCCAGTTGGGGAGATGGTCTGTCCCACAGCCGTCAGTACGTCGTACTGGAGATAGTATGCAGGTGCTCGTTAGGTTACGGGTACACCGGACAGGACTCACAGGGAACTGTTGGTTGGTTTGATACCAGTCGTCAGTAAACAGTTCCCAGGTGACATGAGTACAGCGTAGTCCGCAGACTTGACACTGCTACTTCGCCTCGAGTGTGTCCCACTGTTCTTAGATTGCTACCCTACCACGGCTCAAAGGAGTCGTGCAAACAGGTAGCAGTTGGGTGCAGTCCGAGCACTTGGAGGCAGTGGCGGTTAGACAGGATTCGTCCCTCCCGGTATTGGGAGTAGATATCGTGCTGTGTCAGAGAGCCATTATGCAAAGTCCCTGGCCAGGGCAAGCGAGATTTGCTGGTAGGTTCCAGTAGTTTCTCAGGGTGTAATGGGCTTCCCTCCGACACGACTTATACCGCTATTAGGGGACTGACGATTGCCGCCCCCCTAGGCCCGATATGCGATAGTCTTGGACGAACGGACCAGACTGTATGGAGATTGTCACATCAGACTCAGTAGGAGTTCGGATGGGTTTTCTCATCGGCCTTCTTATCGACAACTACCTGGGGACCGTTACGTACAGCTAGTGCCGCTTGCGGTCTGTGGTTAAACCCACTGCCAGCGTAGTAGTCGAGTCTCTAGAGTCCCACACAGAGAGTTTCCTACTCCAGGCGAAACGATATAGAGGTTGCATGGTTTTGCGACAAAGGGTTCGGACGCATACGTGCGTTTACGCGCGTACGACTTTCGGACAGTTTTTACCAGTCGGCTTTGGTTTAAGCCAGTTACTGGTATCCGGTTATTGGATTTTTACAGTCTAAAGTTTTTCCGTATTTTTGCGGATCGGAGGGGCGTTTTCGTAATTGCTCGAGAAGCTTCTAGAAGATGGTGACTAAGGAGGGTTATGTGTCATATTCATTGAATGAGGTTATGAGTCATGGTGGTGATTCATTCATTTCATTAATGCACATTTATTGCTTAATGACTCATGCTAATGAATCACCACTAGATATTTTATGAAGCATGATTAATCATCACTCTTTATTCTTTTCTTGTTATTAGAAAACGCTTCATATATGATATGATACTCATAAACTTATATCATAATATTATTCACATTCTCTCTCCTCAAGCTCTCTCTCTTCAAAAGACTAATCCTCACCCTCATGTGTTGAGATCTAGGATTAGTTAGACTTAACAATCCATAACCATCACTCTACTCAATCTATCTTCTTTGATTAGCAATCCAAGAAGGTTAGTTGCCTCAAGTTTAGAGGCTAAGCTTGGAGTTTTGCTCTCGGGTGGATCGTCTACTACCTAGAGAAGGCCGAGGAGAACAAGGAGATCGTAAAGACGAAGGACTAGTTTCGATAGGTATAATCCCTAAGCATAGTAGTTTAGAACAACTATATGTTTGGTTAGTTATCGTTTAGCTTCGATTTAAGCGGTTAGTCGATGTTCGTTCTTTAAACATGATCGTTTTCGAAAATTCCGCCTCCCCACAAGTACTGGGGTGTACTACATCGACTTACAGTGGTATCAGAGCCTCGCTAAACAATAAATAACTTAATTGCAAATTTGTACGAATTTCGAACGGAAAAACGAAGCCAAAAAACCCTAATTCTGTCAAGTTTCTGTCGAAGTTAAAATGAAGTCCAAAAATTTTTCTGGTGTGTTCAGAGAGCTTGACATGACACCAGTAGAACACCCAAGAAAAACAGTCGCCTGAATCGTCTAACTCGCCGCGGAACCGCGGCCTCAGCCTACTGAGTCGCCGCGCTTCCGCCGCCGAGTTGGCGAGTCAGGAACCGAGTTTTCTTCTGTTGCTTCTCTGTGTAATTTGGGGTTTTCTGGAATATTTAATATTTGCTCAGGTTACTGTTTAACAGAGCAGATTTTGGAGCAATATTGATGTTGTTTAATCGATCGAAATTGTACAGAATTTGCATATTGGATTATATCTGTGATTGTTTAATGTGTTCGTAAACCTCCCCTAACTGCTAGTATGTCGGTTGGCAGGGGGTTGCACATTTCTGAAATGGTTATATCTGTTTGTGCATATAAACTGTATTGGACTGTTGTGGTGTTTAGCCGGGGTTTAGCAATGGGTTATTGTTTAATTCATTTGTTGTAAATGTAATTTGTTGTAATATTATTTTGCGGGGCACATCCAGGTTGCGGTTGTAGCCACCGTTGTATTATTTTATTTTACTGTTTTTGCTCCTAGGACTGACCCAAGGTGGGGTACACAAACTGCCGGGCGGGTAGTTTGCCGTACCCGTAGGGGTCGAGGGTGGGGTAACGGCTATTCATCACAACTGTGTAATCTGTCTTTTCTTGCAGGCTCAAAAGAAATACAGATTGCTTGCAAATCCAATATTGTTTATCTGTGTTCTGGAATGAATATCATTGCGTCAGACGAATGTAAAATATCTATATATATTGTAGCTATTTAGACGTCACTTATGTTTTACACCCACGCTAGCCCAGCCCCCGCTCTGTCGTTAGTTAAGTAACCCAACGGGTGATGACGGGACCCCGTGGCGAATGCGGATGGCATAAGAGGACGTTGTATTTTCGTTGTTTTCTGCAATGATAGGTTAATGATGGGACGCATTATCTATAATGCAAAGAAAATAAACCAAAGTTTTAATCGTTGGAACAATTTAAAAGAAACCACTCGGTTATTTTTAAAACAGATATTTTTAAATACGGAGATTTAACCACTCCTTTTAAAAGCTATCAGGTTCCTTCGGTTATATCAAGTTCACTACGTTCACGGTTTCGCCAAAACCAGTCGTAGCCCTCCGTCATTTCATTTGGGTATTCAGTAGTATTCAAGCTATGCAGTTTTGGCCAACGTCATGGCATAGTGTTTGGTAGCTGCTGGGTATTCATTTGTTGCATAGATAGATGAGTTGATTTGGGACAGTCGTATTATCATTTGGCCAACGTCAGGGATATATACGGATGGGTTCAAATTAACAAGATAATAATGGGTAGAACTTGACATGTGACTTATGACATTTTGACCAACGCCAAGGTCATAAGAGCATGGGGCAAAAATCCATATCGGGAATTTCTAAAGAAACTGAAATTTGCAAAGAGATGCATACCATTTTGAGTTTGATGAATGTTGGTAGCATTCCTACAACATTATCAGACGATGATATTTGGATCCCGATCCTACTGTGAGTATATGCTACTTATCAGGATATTCGTCACTTAACGATCAATGCTATAAACCTAGTAGGTGTCCAGAAAAGTGTCAGCGGGGTTACGCCCCCAGAGAAAAGAGGTTATTTAATTAAGGAACTTCGTGAAAGCGTTGGAAAACCTCCCTCGAAGTACCGACACCAGCCTGGCTGAACGGTTAAGCAAGTATTGTACGGTGAGAATAGTCTTGACTAATTCTTCTTTTATGGTTTGAGGAAGGATTCGAGAAACAGTGGGAGCCATCCAGTTTAGATAAACTAAAAACCACTCTAAACTTGCAAGAGCATCATGCTAAAGAGTTTTCTTCTCTCTCTCCTAATTGCAGCGACCCTGAAAATGACTGGACTTAAGTTACTTTTAGAGAAAAATATACTGACGGGGCCAAACTATAAAGATTGGCTGCGGAATGTCAAAATGGCTTTGACCTATGACAAACTGGGGTACGTCCTCACCGCTACGGCACCTGCTGTCCCTGATCCCAAATCCAGCAATGCGGATAAGGAAATCCGCAAAACCTGGGATTTAGATTGCGCGAGAGCCAAGTGCATCGTGCTTGCCTCGATGGACAATGAACATCAGAGGAGGCACGAGGATATGTCCTTAGATGGCATATTTCTCCATACAAAGGAACTTTATGGAGAGCAATCTCGTATAGCAAGATACGAGACCTCTAAGAACTTGTTTCGAGCGAGGTTGGCTGTCGGGTCATCAGTAGGTGAACATGTCCTACAGATGATCGGCTATATAGAAGAGCTCGCAGACCTTGGGACGACTTTGGATAATGAGCTCTATACAGACCTTATTCTCCAGTCCCTTCCTCACACCTACGCCCAGTTTATCCTGAACTTCAACCTTCAAAGAAAAGAAGTTGAACTTCCGGAACTCCTGAACATGTTAAGGAGTGCAGAGGGCACCTTGAAGAAATCAAGGGAAACACCCGCTATGTTTGTTGGCGGTTCATCTTCTTCCGGGTCCAAGGCTAGGGCCAAAGGAAGGAAGAAGAAGGCCGCACCCAGACATAGAGGAGGTGTTAGTAAGGTGGGAGGGAAGGGAAAGAAAAAGAAAGCAGTACCGATAGTTGGCCAGGATGAGTGCTTCTATTGTCACAGGAAAGGGCACTGGAAGAAGGATTGCAAGGCGTGGAACGCCAAGAACCAGGAACCGAAGCAAGCTGTGGCTTCGACTTCAGGTGTGTTTGTAATTGAGAATTGTCTGTCGATCAACTCTACTTCCTGGGTATTGGATACCGGATCAGGATCTCATATTTGCAATTCATTGCAGGCACTGAGAAACCGTAGAGTGCTGAAGGAAGGTGATATGATCCTCAGGGTTGCTAACGGAGCTAGCATGGGAGCTGCGTCCGTCGGGGATTATCACCTAGGATTGACGAGTGGACACATTTTGGTTTTACATAACTGTTATTTTGTACCCAGCTTAACGTGTAATATCATATCAGTTTCCTTGTTATCAAATAAAGGTTATGATTTCACGTTTGTAAGAGATGTTGTTAACATCCACCTTAATCATGGATTGATTGGGTCCGGTACTCTAAATAACGGCATATATGTTTTAAACCAACTCCAAATTTTCAATGTCCAGAACAAACTAAAAAGAAAGTCTCCAGATTTAAATAAAGCTTTCTTATGGCATTGTAGACTGGGTCACATCAATGAGAGAAGGTTGACTAAGTTGCATAGAGAAGGATATTTGGACACGTTCGAGTATCAAACTTATGACACTTGTCAATCTTGTCTCAAAGGAAAGATGACAAAGACTCCATTTACTGGACAAGGAGTAAGAGCAAGCGAGCTCTTAGGACTCATACACAGTGATGTATGTGGTCCAATGTCTACACATGCGAGAGGTGGTTATTCCTACTTCATTACTTTTACAGATGATTTCTCTAGGTATGGATATGTTTTCTTAATGAAACATAAATCAGAGGCCTTTGAGAAATT
Source organism: Agapanthus africanus (assembly GCA_030015575.1). Taxonomy (NCBI): domain Eukaryota; kingdom Viridiplantae; phylum Streptophyta; class Magnoliopsida; order Asparagales; family Amaryllidaceae; genus Agapanthus; species Agapanthus africanus. The sequence continues at coordinate 111,609,563 of JASDDO010000008.1, read as the reverse complement.
CCTGGAATACAAGAGTGAAACGGAAAACCAAACAGGCAAAAGTATTAAGACACTGAGATCTGATCGAGGTGGAGAATACTTAAGTGCCGAGTTCCTAGGTTACCTAAAAGAGAAAGGAATTCTCTCTCAGCTTACTCCTCCATACACTCCACAGCACAACGGTGTATCGGAGAGACGGAATCGAACCCTATTGGATATGGTACGATCCATGATGAGTAATGCTGAGTTACCGCGATCTTTCTGGGGATATGCGCTAGAATCAGCGGCATATATTTTGAACAGAGTTCCAACCAAAACTGTGCCTACCACACCATATCAGATGTGGAGTGGGAAGAAACCCTATCTTCAGTATATAAGGATTTGGGGATGTCCAGCTTTTGTCAAAAAGCAGTTTGTGGACAAGCTCGAGGCACGATCAGTAAAATGTATGCTTGTAGGATATCCAAAGAACTCCAAGGGATATTGTTTCTATTACGCAGAGGAACAAAAGGTTTTTGTTTCTCGTAATGCCTATTTTCTAGAACAACAAGTTTTAGAAAAGGATACTAATGGGAGCGAAATAGAACTGGAAGAAATTCCAGAACCACAAACTGCTACTGAAAGTTTGGTAGAACCAGAAGTTCAAGAAGAACAGAACATTCCCGCACCCCTCCGCAGGAGTAGTAGGCCGTCTCATCCGCCTGAGAGATACTACGGTTTTCTCATAGATGGGGATAGAGAGGATTGCATCATAGATGATGATGAACCTACTGACTTCCGGCAGGCCATCCAGAGCGGCGACTCGGTACGATGGCTAGATGCAATGCGGACCGAAATGGAGTCCATGTACACCAACAAAGTATGGACTTTGGACTTTGCTCCAGATGGGGTAAAACCCATAGGATGCAAATGGATCTTCAAGAAAAAGATTGGTGTAGATGGACAGGTAGAAACCTATAAGGCTAGACTTGTTGCAAAGGGTTTTCGTCAAAGACCTGGTTTGGACTATGACGAAACTTTTTCTCCAGTGGCTATGCTCAAATCCATTCGGGTCCTTCTTGCTATTGCTGCCTTCCATGATTATGAAATCTGGCAGATGGACGTAAAGACGGCTTTTCTGAATGGAAATTTAGAAGAGAGCGTCTATATGGATCAGCCAGAGGGTTTCAATCAGAGTGGGAGCAGCGGGAAAGTATGCAAGCTGCTTAAGTCCATTTACGGACTAAAGCAGGCATCGCGGAGTTGGAACATCTGTTTTGATGAGACAGTCAAAGAATATGACTTTATCAAAAATCCAGATGAACCGTGCATATATAGTAAAGTTGTGGCCAGAAGTGTCGTATTCCTCGTCTTGTACGTGGATGACATTCTATTGATAGGAAATGGCATTCCTATGCTACAATCTGTCAAAGGATTCTTGTCACATAGGTTCTCCATGAAAGACCTGGGTGATGCCTCTTATATTCTGGGGATCCGGATCTATCGTGATAGATCCAAGAGGATGTTGGGACTTTCGCAGTCCAGGTATATCGACACTATACTGAAAAGATTCAGTATGGAAGATTCTAAGCGCGGTAATCTACCGGCTTGTCACGGAATCACCCTCTCCAAAGAGATGTCTCCCAAGACTGATTTGGAAAGGGAACGCATGTCTATTATACCCTACGCTTCTGCGGTAGGCTCTATAATGTATGCGATGTTGTGTACCAGACCAGATGTAGTTTACGCACTAAGCGTGGTAAGCCGGTATCAGTCAGACCCAGGGGAGAAGCACTGGATAGCAGTAAAGAACATTCTCAAGTACCTGAGGAGGACTAAGGAGATGTTCTTGGTTTACGGCGCAAAAGACCTCAGGTTGGAGGCCTTTGCTGATTCCGGCTTCCAGAGTGATAAGGACGATTCCAAGTCCATGTCGGGTTATGTCTTTACCCTCAATAGAGGGGCGGTGTGCTGGAAGAGCTCCAAGCAGGACACCGTTGCTTACTCGACGATGGAAGCGGAGTATATAGCTGCTTGCGATGCCGCAAAAGAAGCAGTCTGGATGAAGAAGTTCCTAACAGAACTTCAGGTTGTTCCTACCATAGTTGATCCAATAACTCTGTATTGCGACAACAACGGAGCTATAGCTTTAGCGAAAGAACCAAGGTCCCATCAGAAGTCCAGACACATCTTGAGGCGGTATCACCTGATCAGGGAGATCATTGATCGTCAGGAGATCGAGGTTCGGAGAGTTGCTTCAGAAGAGAACATTGCTGATCTATTCACGAAGGCCCTTCCTCAGATTCAGTTCGAGAGGCTGCTCGAGATCATTGGTCTACGATATGCCAGTACATGGCCCTAGTGCAAGTGGGAGATTGTTAGTGTTTATGCCCTAGAAGGCCATTACTGTATCATACTAGCTTGTATATTACTTAATGGAAGCTTGGGATATTCACATGTATATAACAGTCTTGCTAAACATAGTAGTATGCTACTTGGTTTTTCTATCTTAATATGTGAGTGTACGTATTGATAGAGCTCTTAGGATCTTGCTTGTCTACCAGCGTTGTGATGGCAGTCACACTAGTGGGGGCTGGGTAGTCTACAAGCACATCCTTATTCAGGTCCCTGGTCGTTGGATTATCGAGACAGAGCATCGATACTCCGGAGTAGACTGGTGTGTACGCTTCTCATCCCAGTTGGGGAGATGGTCTGTCCCACAGCCGTCAGTACGTCGTACTGGAGATAGTATGCAGGTGCTCGTTAGGTTACGGGTACACCGGACAGGACTCACAGGGAACTGTTGGTTGGTTTGATACCAGTCGTCAGTAAACAGTTCCCAGGTGACATGAGTACAGCGTAGTCCGCAGACTTGACACTGCTACTTCGCCTCGAGTGTGTCCCACTGTTCTTAGATTGCTACCCTACCACGGCTCAAAGGAGTCGTGCAAACAGGTAGCAGTTGGGTGCAGTCCCGAGCACTTGGAGGCAGTGGCGGTTAGACAGGATTCGTCCCTCCCGGTATTGGGAGTAGATATCGTGCTGTGTCAGAGAGCCATTACGCAAAGTCCCTGGCCAGGGCAAGCGAGATTTGCTGGTAGGTTCCAGTAGTTTCTCAGGGTGTAATAGGCTTCCCTCCGACACGAATTATACCGCTATTAGGGGACTGACGCTTGCCGCCCCCCTAGGCCCGATATGCGATAGTCTTGGACGAACGGACCGGACTGTATGGAGATTGTCACATCAGACTCAGTAGGAGTTCGGATGGGTTTTCTCATCGGCCTTCTTATCGACAACTACCTGGGGACCGTTACGTACAGCTAGTGCCGCTTGCGGTCTGTGGTTAAACCCACTGCCAGCGTAGTAGTCGAGTCTCTAGAGTCCCACACAGAGAGTTTCCTACTCCAGGCGAAACGATATAGAGGTTGCATGGTTTTGCGACAAAGGGTTCGGACGCATACGTGCGTTTACGCGCGTACGACTTTCGGACAGTTTTTACCAGTCGGCTTTGGTTTAAGCCAGTTACTGGTATCCGGTTATTGGATTTTTACAGTCTAAAGTTTTTCCGTATTTTTGCGGATCGGAGGGGCATTCTCGTAATTGCTCGAGAAGCTTCTAGAAGATGGTGACTAAGGAGGGTTATGTGTCATATTCATTGAATGAGGTTATGAGTCATGGTGGTGATTCATTCATTTCATTAATGCACATTTATTGCTTAATGACTCATGCTAATGAATCACCACTAGATATTTTATGAAGCATGATTAATCATCACTCTTTATTCTTTTCTTGTTATTAGAAAATGCTTCATATATGATATGATACTCATAAACTTATATCATAATATTATTCACATTCTCTCTCCTCAAGCTCTCTCTCTTCAAAAGACTAATCCTCACCCTCATGTGTTGAGATCTAGGATTAGTTAGACTTAACAATCCATAACCATCACTCTATCTCAATCTATCTTCTTTGATTAGCAATCCAAGAAGGTTAGTTGCCTCAAGTTTAGAGGCTAAGCTTGGAGTTTTGCTCTCGGGTGGATCGTCTATTACCTAGAGAAGGCCGAGGAGAACAAGGAGATCGTAAAGACAAAGGACTAGTTTCGATAGGTATAATCCCTAAGCATAGTAGTTTAGAACAACTATATGTTTGGTTAGTTATCGTTTAGCTTCGATTTAAGCAGTTAGTCGATGTTCGTTCTTTAAACATGATCGTTTTCGAAAATTCCGCCTCCCCACAAGTACTGGGGTGTACTACATCGACTTACAAGCTGTACTCATGTCTCCTGGGAACTGATAACTGACGATAGGTATAATACGAACCAACAGTTCCCGACGAGTCCTGTCCAGTGTACTCGTAACCTAACGAGCACCCGCATACTATCTCAAGTATGACGTACTGACGGCTATGGGACAGACCGTCTCCCATGCTGGGATGAGAAGCGCATACGCTAGTCTACTCCGGAGTATCGATGCCCTGTCTCGATAGTCCAACGACCAGGGACCAGTATAAGGATGTGCTTATGGATTACCCAGCCCCCACGAGTGTGAGCGCCATCACAACGCTGGTAATCAAGCAATAATCCTAAGGGCTCTACTAATATGTATATCAGCGATATGCTAAAAGAAACACATGCACATATTAAAGCAGAGACAAACCAAGTAGCATACTACCATTTCGAGCAAGATTGTATATACAACTGTGAATATCCCAAGCTTCCATCAAGTAATATACAAACTAGTATGATACAGTAATGACCTCTAGGGCATATACACTAACATATATAAGTTGTGGAAGCAGGTGAAGGACTCAGTCGCCAACCGTGGCACTTCCCCTAAACGTCATCCAAATTCTAACAGATCCTCTTTCAAATACAAGGGGACTCATCCCAATATGGTTCCTGATACAACGGGTCCTCCGCCAACCTTCTCAATGCAAAGGTGCTGAAAGAGATCTGCATGAACGTTCAACACCTGGCTCGAGACAAAATTACCATCTCCGAGTTCGACTCACAGTCATCATGGACGCTCGGGTCCGTAATATTGACATTACGCTTTGGGATTCTCGGTATTGACATCAAATTTTATGTCATCGACGCCAAGACTTGCTACAACGCTCTGCTCGGTCGGCCTTGGTTACACGAGTACAACATCATCCCTTCTACACAACACCGGTGTATGAAGTATTACAAAGAAGTCCTCGAGTACACAGTTACGGGGGAGCTAAATCCATTCTCTGTAAATGATGTCCGAAAATATGAAGACGCAAAATACTTCCTACCAGACTTTAAAGACACGGAAAGATGTCATAAGCCGGAGAATAAACAAAAATCCGTCGCCACTATCCTGATCTTTGGGAGCGATACCGAGGAAGATGAGGAAATAGTCTACTCGGGACAACCCCAGTGCAACAGGCCCGGACCATCTACTCCTATTTTGGTCTTTGGCAGTGACTCTGAAGTTGCGCCCCGGCCGTCTATCCGAGGCCAAAATGCGGAATCAAATTTTTTCCTTACTTGGAAACCGGCGCTACCGCGGACAAAAGAAAACCCGGATCGTAACCATTAACCTAATGGTAGCTAACAAGAGATGGGAAGAGAAGTATACTAAGTGATCCGAGTCCTCCGGTCTTCTCTTCATCGTCCCGATCTCCCGCGGAAAGTCTTGTCTCCATATCGTCGCCTCCTCGCCGGAAAGGGCACCACATCGCCTGCGTCTTTTACGGGCTCCCACCTCAATACCGAGGCAACTCGGGCACGAAGCTGGCTAGTCGACGTGCCCAAGGTGTGCTGTAGAATGTAGTGTAGATGATGCTTGTCTCTTTGGGGTTATGTTGCCTTGATGGAGGAATCAATATGAACTCATGAAGAGGAGAAGGATTTCTTTTTGTGGCAAGCATGCAAATGAGACATAGATAATTCCCTCATCAAAAAATGAATTCCTCTCATTCTCACTCCAAGATGTGGCCGGCCATTACAATGTGTGAATGGTGGAGGGAATTAAACAACATGTATAAGGGAGGTGAGTGTAGGATAAAGAGAGTGGTGACCATATCAAAAGTAAAGCTCACATCACTTCTAAATCAATCTTAATCACCTTTATGCATGAAATGATTATAGAAAAGAAAGGAATAAAAAGATGCTCTCATCTTACAAATAAACCCTCCACAAAATGTTATTTACAAACTTGCAAACAACACCCTCCATCCTAAAAGTCCGGCCGGGAAAGAACAAAGGAAAACCGGCCGGAACGGAATGCAAACTGGCAACTCCAGAAAACTGGTCCCGTAATAAATTACAGGAAAACCCCTATACTGTGCATACACACCCGCATCTGTATTCCGTCCGGATACAAATGCAATGAGACAAAATCTACACAGTACTAAACTAGGATCGGCTTAAGCCAAAGCCGGCTAGTAATATCCGTTCGATCCTGATCCGTGCAATACCGCACGTATCAGATCGAACCCTGCCATATAACTATACGGCCACTAGTACAAAACTGTCCGATCCTGATCCGTGCAATACCGCACGTATCTGATCGGACCCTGCCATATCTCCATACGGCCTCTACAGCGTTTCGCCCGAAAGCTTGAGTAACTGAAAGTGTGGTGGACTCTAAAGACTCGTCAATACTATGGCTGTGGATTTAACCACTAGCACGTCAGAGGTATTAGCCAATACGTGACGGGCCACCAGCTATTGACCAAAAGGGACGTCGATGAGCGAACTCATCCTGACACCCTACTGAGCCTGTCAGTGACAATATCCGTACAGTCCGGTCCGTTCGTCTATGAGTATCGCATGGCGGGCCTAGGGGGTTGGTAAAAGTCAGACCCCCAAAAGCGGTACAAGTCGCGTCGGAGCGTAGCCCAGAACGCCCGGAGATACTACTGGAATACCTACCAGTAAATCTCCTGCCTCGGCCGAGGGCTTTGCGTAATGGCTCTCCTAGACACAGCGCGACCTCACCCCCAATACCGGGAGAGACGAACCCCTGCAGATCCGCTCACTGCCTCCATGTGGCTCGGGACTGTACCCAACTAAAACCTGTTTGCACGACTCCTTTGAGCCATGGTAGGGTAGTAATCAAAGCACAGTGGGAACTCACACGAGACAAATGACGATCTCAGGTCGATGAACTAACCTGTACACATGTCACCAGGGAACTGCTATCTGACATCTGGTATAAGACCAACTAGCAGGTTCCCGGCGAGTCCTGTCCGGTGTACTCATAACCCAATGAGCACCTGTATACATCTTAGGTGAACCAACTGACACAAGTGGCTTGTGAGACCGGCCACCGCCCCTCGTCGGGGTCTCGACTGTATACACTAGTCTACTAATGGAGTATCGATGCCCTGTCTCGAAACTCCTACGACTAGGGACCTTTTAAGGATGTGCTTATAGACTACCAGCTCCCACGTATATGATCGCCATCATACTGCAGGTAGTCAAGCAAGAATCCTAGGGGCTCTATCAACGTGTAATAGCGACATGCCGGGTCACCTAAAGCAGTACACGATGATAAAGATAAACCAGATAGCATACTATCATCTCGAGTAAGACTGTCCTACCGGGATAGGTCCTCCCTCAATCATTGTAATCACGTGCCTGTGATCCAATAATTGACTCTGAGGGCACTATCTCCAACAATCTCCCACTTGCACTCAAGGCTAATTATTGCGATGCCACATACTCACAGCCCGTGTGATACCGAACACCTAACTCCTCTACTAGTCAGTCTCACAAAGCTCGTTTGCGAAACTATTGCGTTCGAGGAATAGCCTCAGTGAGTGGATCCGCTGTGATGTTTCTTTCTATGTCTCTCTATATCTCAAGTTCGCGGAGAAAGCCATCTCCCGAATTGAGCAATACCTATCTTAGAATGTCTGGATGTCTGATGGGACCAAGCTCATAAATGAACTCCAAATCCAAACTTCTTAGACTGTATCGTCAACTGAAATTAATCAGTATCCTGCGCCATGCCATCCTCAGTATTGCCTTGGACCACCTGTCCAAAATACTGCCCCTCGTCAGAAGGAAAAACTATAACTCTGACAGCCACTCTGCCATCCAGGTCACCTTGGAAGCCTGGAATGATAACCGTCTCCTAAAGGAGGCTGCCGTTATCATATCCCTAGAACATCAACTTATGTTCTAAAACTGCTTCCGACTGTTTCTCCAGGATTGGATCAATATCAACTTATTGCATCTACTGCAAAAACAACATCTGGTGTGGTACTTGACATCTCATGATTGACTCAATTGCCTAAGCAAGTGATCTGTCAATCATGCGTATCCCTCTCACCTTTAGTCTGTAAGACACCTTTAGAGAGGGTGACACCATCAACTGCAAGTACACTACCGTGCCAGGAGTCGTCCATTCTAAATACTCATAGAATGCTGTCAAGGTACCCAGATTGGGAAACTACCCAAATCTAGATCTAAAACCATAGATCTAGTAACCAGAATGTCTGATATAATATCCAAGTCCTGTGTAGAGAAACTACTGTGTGACAACTAAAGTATAACCGATCGTAGTATAGGAATATCACTTCCTACTCTGTGTATGTCATCCAAATACCATGACATCACACCCTACTACCTTCTCAACAGATCCATCCCCTATTCTGATGACGTCAAACCTATGACTGTCATGTCAGAAATAGATGATCAATCTCCGCTATATCTGCTTTAGTCTATAAATAGACATAAGCCACCTGTCCACCAATGCTTCCGCTGCTCCCACTGACTACGACAACCCTCTGGCAGAGTCATATACACGTACACTTCTGAAGCTAGTTCAGAACGACGCTATACTCATCCTCCTGCCGGGTCTCGCAGCCTGGAACAACAGCAATGGTAAGTGTGGGTAAACAAGAACTTCCCTGTCACCGTCCTTGAGGCTACCGGAGTACCTCTCGGGTGCCTGAAGTTACCCACCTTATCTGCGGAGTGGCTAATGGAATATCAAGCCAGATTGAATCCTTAGGTTCCTTATCAAATCTTCAGTAATCGTTTGCGGTTCTGGAATCACTTCCAGTTCTACCATACTCCCACTACTGTTTTTGAAAAAATCCATTTTTAATAAAACTGTGGCGAGTCTAGAACAATATTTCTATTGATCTACCAGATAGTAGAAAATTAACCCTCGTCATAGCCTGGGTCAACCCACAAACAGCCATTACAGAAACGTGCCTTGAGTTGTCCAGTGTCTGGTTTTAATCATAAGCCGGACAACTCCCCGTACCTTAACATCGTTAAGATATGAACTGTTCTATATCCAATATAGAACCAGAGGCACTGATTCAATTGAACCAGATTCAAATCATGCAGCTATCTCCAGTGCATGTTAACTAAATAGAAGGAGGTCGATCAGCGTTACTCAACTTAGGAATGCTTCCAATTATGAGTAACCTGAAAGAGAAGCAATTTCTTTTATCATTACTATCAACTGAATACCATACACAAGTATCTACATCTTCGATCACTTTGAAGAATCCCGATACTTGCTATACCTGGTTCTCTACTCTATTCAAATACCTATAACTCCTCAAAACTTAGACCCTGTGTTTCCACGAAACACATGTCTAAGAACTAGAGAAGTTAAAAGTAAACAGAATATAGTATGAGGACCAACCCCTCTGTCCTAATGGACACTGGACAACATACAATACTCTGTATAAGTCCGCTGAGTCTAACAACTCTTTCACTGTGTGTCGTAGGTTGAAAACTGTACTTATGGTTAAGAAGAATTACACCGCTGTTTAATGCTCCTTACCTAACCATCCACTGATATAGATAAATGTCATCGACATAACTTCAAAAGGTATATCTCACTCTATAAAAATAGACGTACAGATATATCAATTTGAAATTGGTGCACAACAGCGGATATTCAAAACTAAATATTTGCCGACCGGCAAACAGCCCAGATGATCTCCTCAAATATCACCGATTACAACGAATCCCGATATAATGAGGATGATCACCCTATTCCCAATAACTTACTCCCACCCATCATCTGTAAAACCATACAGATGTGAGAATCAAACCTGGTAAATACATACCCTGGAGCAAGTGTCTAATCAGGAAATCAGTTTTCTTTTAACATTACACAGTGAAACTGAAACATTGAAATGTTTCGGTGGGGTATTCCGGCATTCTTAGTAATGCCTCTTCCATTATCCAGATTCACAACTGTAACCGTATATCTCTTTGCCATCTGTCCAAATCCCTTTATATGTCTTTAGTCATTACCTTCTGCACACCCCTTAGGCCAAATGGTTTTCTTCCTTCCCTACCGTGCGGCACCAGCCTATGGTTTGGAAGAAGACTATCCAATAAGCATAATGGGTGTACTGTCCTAGTCCTAGGAGCACTAGCAATGCGAGAGAAGGTGAAGATAAAAGACAACCGAATAAACCTTATTCCTATTTCTCCTGGACCAGAGTCCATCCCCGAACTGGAACAAGTTCCTTTCGAGTTCGTATATAACCATACGATGGAGTATCCAATAAACTGTGGATCTTCGTAGTGATACGGAGTGTCCTGGAGAAATACAAAGGTGATTTAGAATTGGCGAAGAAATACTTGGTTCGGTTGTGAACAACAGTCGCAATTTACTTTGCCCTCTTACTAATCCCTTGCTTTGTCTTAATCTTAATACCTTCTGCACACCGTTTAGGCTAATTGGTTTTCTTCATTCCCTACCAGTCGGCACCAGCCTAAGGTTTGGAAGAAGACTATCAAATTTGCGTAATAGGTGTGATATCTCCTAAACCAAGGAGTACTCACAACTTGAGAGAAGGTAAAAGGGAAAAGACAACTGAATAATCCTATCCGTTTTCTCCAGAACCAGAAACCATCCTCGAAGTCCTTCGAGTTCGTATCTAACCACACGATGGTTTTGTCCAATGGAAGTGAACGTTCGCAGTAATACGGGGTGTCCTGGAGAAAAGGGTAAAAGTAGGAGTGGCAATGAGGTCTGCAACTCTGACAATCCAAAAGCCAGTGTTAAGAAAGTTCGGTCAACTTGGTCACTGAGTCATAGTCCAGGGTCGGGTCAAAGGTCGCTGCCAAAGAGAGAGAGAAAAGAAACACTCAGCGTGCACTCTAACCTAGATCAGAATGGTTACCAATTTATCTAATCAGGAAACCTCCCACTGTACCTCAAATTCTCCTCCAAACCTGAAAGAAGAATTAGTTGGGGTCACCCGAGGAGTAAACCAACTCATCAGTGGGAATCGGGATCCAACTCCCATCACATGATAACGTGACGGAATCCGCTCAAGTCACCACACTCCAGAAGATATGCGCATGCTTGGCAAGTTTCAGTTCTTTTGAAACTCCCGATGTGATTTTTACCCCTAGGACCCAAGTGACCTTGACGGAGTCAACAAATCAAAGAGTTCTAGTCAAGTTCAACCCGTCATTATCTGGATTGCATTAAACCCACCCGTACGTGCCCTTGACGGAGTCAACAAGGCCGCACGACTGTCTTAACCAATCCCATTTATGCAACAAACAAGCACCACTCAGCTACCGTACACTACGCCTTGACGGAGTCAACAAACGCAGCACGAATACTAAATAATACCCATAAGAAATGACGGAGGGCTACGAATGGTTTTTGGCGAAAAACCTTTAACGTAAAGAACTTGATATCGTTGAAGGAACTGCATAGCCTTTTATAAAAATATAGTGACGAAAACCTTTGCTAAAGAGGTCACTCCCGGTGAAGGGATCTCGGCTCTTTCCCCGTAGAATGAGGTGCAGGATATTCCAACTGAATACCACGATGCAAAGCAAAAGTAATCGGCTATAGTGAAGTTAATGCCCTGACGCAAACTTCTGTCCAAGGGGTCACTCCCGATGAAGGGATCTCGGCCCTTGCCTCGTCGACTGAGGAGCAGGATATTCCAAATGAATACCACGATGCAAAACAAAAGTGAACGTCATTGCAATAACAGCTTTTTGAAAAGTGTTCCAACAACATCAGAATAGGTTTGTCTATCTTGCATTGATCCGAATCAACGCAGTCCCATCAATTGATCACACCACAAAGAACAAAAATATACTGATGTACGTATATGCCATCCGCATTCGCCACTGGGTCCCGTCATCACCCGTTAGGTTACTTAACTAACGACAGAGCGGGGACTGGACTAGCGCGGATGCAAAACATATACAACATCTACTAATATATATACCAATATATTATATTCGCTCAAGGCATGATAAGAATGCAACATCACAGAGATATACAGCATCACAGAACAATACAGATATCTGGAAGCCCCGGGTTTCACAGAGCCACTGCTGAAACCCGACGTTCCCCTGGTCGTGTGGATAGCCTGTGCAATGAAATCCTGGACCCCTACGGGCGCGGCAAGTCACCCGCCAAAACCTGAAGCGAGGCATCCCCCTTCAGCACCGTGAATGGACCACCCAGCACTTTATGGAATCCGGTAACTTGGGCACCCCTCCTGGGTCAACCTGTACCCCCTACGAGTGCGGCGAATAGCCCGCCAATCCTAGAGTGAAGCCCCCTCCATCTCAATGCCATGAGATGCGGGCCCGTTGCCCTCTAGAACCCGGCTATCCGTGCACCCCTCCGCGGGGTAATCCTAGTACAGAAAGTAAAATATACATACAACAGGTACATCGACCGCAACCAGGTCGTGCCCCAAAAGAATAATACAAACAGGCAGTGACGGCAGTCCACATGTCGGACGCTCGCCCCGAAATATCAAATGTACATATAAAATAAAACAGTACTAGCATTGCATCCAGGCTATCCCCCACGACCGATCCACAACAACACAGCATAAACATAGAACATCAACGTGAAAGTCACGTTCGCAAATCCGTCTAACCGGGCTATAGCAGTTAGACAGGATTTACCGATCAAGTGATATTCACGGTCGCAGATATAATGTAAATACTGTGAAATAATGTGTTTAAAATATCCGATCGATCAAATAATTAAGTGGGCCCCCAAGCAATACTGTAGCACTCACAGAAATTCTGGGCCCAAATTTAATATTCCAAAACCCACAAAATCAGCCCACAAGGCCACTGAAAAAATTGGACACAGTGAGGACACTAGAGTGCGGCGGAACCGCGGCCCAAGGGGGGTTTGGCCGCGGTTCCGCGCTTCCATGTTCGACTGACTGCGTCGAATTTTTACAGAGGTCTTATAATTTCCAGTACATTAGTTTTATACAACCTGAAAAAAAATTTGAGACCAAAAATTTTCAACAGAAAACTGATGTGAATGAAAATGTAGTTTTTGGAATTTTGGTCGATCGGATAAGTAAAACACATTAGAACAAGCTAGGCAAGGTTAATGGCGTGGCTCTGATACCATATTGCGCCACGGCAGCGCCCCGGCCGTCTATCCGAGGCCAAAATGCGGAATCAAATTTTTTCCTTACTTGGAAACCGGCGCTACCGCGGACAAAAGAAAACCCGGATCGTAACCATTAACCTAATGCTAGCTAACAAGAGATGGGAAGAGAAGTATACCAAGTGATCCGAGTCCTCCGGTCTTCTCTTCATCGTCCCGATCTCCCGCGGAAAGTCTTGTCTCCATATCGTCGCCTCCTCGCCGGAAAGGGCACCACATCGCCTGCGTCTTTTACGGGCTCCCACCTCAATACCGAGGCAACTCGGGCACGAAGCTGGCTAGTCGACGTGCCCAAGGTGTGCTGTAGAATGTAGTGTAGATGATGCTTGTCTCTTTGGGGTTATGTTGCCTTGATGGAGGAATCAATATGAACTCATGAAGAGGAGAAGGATTTCTTTTTGTGGCAAGCATGCAAATGAGACATAGATAATTCCCTCATCAAAAAATGAATTCCTCTCATTCTCACTCCAAGATGTGGCCGGCCATTACAATGTGTGAATGGTGGAGGGAATTAAACAACATGTATAAGGGAGGTGAGTGTAGGATAAAGAGAGTGGTGACCATATCAAAAGTAAAGCTCACATCACTTCTAAATCAATCTTAATCACCTTTATGCATGAAATGATTATAGAAAAGAAAGGAATAAAAAGATGCTCTCATCTTACAAATAAACCCTCCACAAAATGTTATTTGCAAACTTGCAAATAACACCCTCCATCCTAAAAGTCCGGCCGGGAAAGAACAAAGGAAAACCGGCCGGAACGGAATGCAAACTGGCAACTCCAGAAAACTGGTCCCGTAATAAATTACAGGAAAACCCCTATACTGTGCATACACACCCGCATCTGTATTCCGTCCGGATACAAATGCAATGAGACAAAATCTACACAGTACTAAACTAGGATCGGCTTAAGCCAAAGCCGTCTAGTAATATCCGTTCGATCCTGATCCGTGCAATACCGCACGTATCAGATCGAACCCTGCCATATAACTATACGGCCACTAGTACAAAACTGTCCGATCCTGATCCGTGCAATACCGCACGTATCTGATTGGACCCTGCCATATCTCCATACGGCCTCTACAGCGTTTCGCCCGAAAGCTTGAGTAACTGAAAGTGTGGTGGACTCTAAAGACTCGTCAATACTATGGCTGTGGATTTAACCACTAGCACGTCAGAGGTATTAGCCAATACGTGACGGGCCACCAGCTATTGACCAAAAGGGACGTCGATGAGCGAACTCATCCTGACACCCTACTGAGCCTGTCAGTGACAATATCCGTACAGTCCGGTCCGTTCGTCTATGAGTATCGCATGGCGGGCCTAGGGGGTTGGTAAAAGTCAGACCCCCAAAAGCGGTACAAGTCGCGTCGGAGCGTAGCCCAGAACGCCCGGAGATACTACTGGAATACCTACCAGTAAATCTCCTGCCTCGGCCGAGGGCTTTGCGTAATGGCTCTCCTAGACACAGCGCGACCTCACCCCCAATACCGGGAGAGATGAACCCCTGCAGATCCGCTCACTGCCTCCATGTGGCTCGGGACTGTACCCAACTAAAACCTGTTTGCACGACTCCTTTGAGCCGTGGTAGGGTAGTAATCAAAGCACAGTGGGAACTCACACGAGACAAATGACGATCTCAGGTCGATGAACTAACCTATACACATGTCACCAGGGAACTGCTATCTGACATCTGGTATAAGACCAACTAGCAGGTTCCCGGCGAGTCCTGTCCGGTGTACTCATAACCCAATGAGCACCTGTATACGTCTTAGGTGAACCAACTGACACCAGTGGCTTGTGAGACCGGCCACCGCCCCTCGTCGGGGTCTCGACTGTATACACTAGTCTACTAATGGAGTATCGATGCCCTGTCTCGAAACTCCTACGACTAGGGACCTTTTAAGGATGTGCTTATAGACTACCAGCTCCCACGTATATGATCGCCATCATACTGCAGGTAGTCAAGCAAGAATCCTAGGGGCTCTATCAATGTGTAATAGCGACATGCCGGGTCACCTAAAGCAGTACACGATGATAAAGATAAATCAGATAGCATACTATCATCTCGAGTAAGACTGTCCTACCGGGATAGGTCCTCCCTCAATCATTGCAATCACGTGCCTGTGATCCAATAATTGACTCTGAGGGCACTATCTCCAACAATCTCCCACTTGCACTCAAGGCTAATTATTGCGATGCCACATACTCACAGCCCGTGTGATACCGAACACCTAACTCCTCTACTAGTCAGTCTCACAAAGCTCGTTTGCGAAACTATTGCGTTCGAGGAATAGCCTCAGTGAGTGGATCCGCTGTGATGTTTCTTTCTATGTCTCTCTATATCTCAAGTTCGCGGAGAAAGCCATCTCCCGAAATGAGCAATACCTATCTTAGAATGTCTGGATGTCTGATGGGACCAAGCTCATAAATGAACTCCAAATCCAAACTTCTTAGACTGTATCGTCAACTGAACTTAATCAGTATCCTGCGCCGTGCCATCCTCAGTATTGCCTTGGACCACCTGTCCAAAATACTGCCCCTCGTCAGAAGGAAAAACTATAACTCTGACAGCCACTCTGCCATCCAGGTCACCTTGGAAGCCTGGAATGATAACCGTCTCCTAAAGGAGGCTGCCGTTATCATATCCCTAGAACATCAACTTATGTTCTAAAACTGCTTCCGACTGTTTCTCCAGGATTGGATCAATATCAACTTATTGCATCTACTGCAAGAACAACATCTGGTGTGGTACTTGACATCTCATGATTGACTCAATTGCCTAAGCAAGTGATCTGTCAATCATGCGTATCCCTCTCACCTTTAGTCTGTAAGACACCTTTAGAGAGGGTGACACCATCAACTGCAGGTATACTACCGTGCCAGGAGTCGTCCATTCTAAATACTCATAGAATGCTGTCAAGGTACCCAGATTGGGAAACTACCCAAATCTAGATCTAAAACCATAGATCTAATAACCAGAATGTCTGATATAATATCCAAGTCCTGTGTAGAGAAACTACTGTGTGACAACTAAAGTATAACCGATCGTAGTATAGGAATATCACTTCCTACTCTGTGTATGTCATCCAAATACCATGACATCACACCCTACTACCTTCTCAACAGATCCATCCCCTATTCTGATGACGTCAAACCTATGACTGTCATGTCAGAAATAGATGATCAATCTCCGCTATATCTGCTTTAGTCTATAAATAGACATAAGCCACCTGTCCACCAATGCTTCCGCTGCTCCCACTGACTACGACAACCCTCTGGCAGAGTCATATACACGTACACTTCTGAAGCTAGTTCAGAACGACGCTATACTCATCCTCCTGCCGGGTCTCGCAGCCTGGAACAACAGCAATGGTAAGTGTGGGTAAACAAGAACTTCCCTGTCACCGTCCTTGAGGCTACTGGAGTACCTCTCGGGTGCCTGAAGTTACCCACCTTATCTGCGGAGTGGCTAATGGAATGTCAAGCCAGATTGAATCCTTAGGTTCTTTATCAAATCTTCAGTAATCGTTTGCGGTTCTGGAATCACTTCCAGTTCTACCATACTCCCACTACTGTTTTTGAAAAAATCCATTTTTAATAAAACTGTGGCGAGTCTAGAACAATATTTCTATTGATCTACCAGATAGTAGAAAATTAACCCTCGTCATAGCCTGGGTCAACCCACAAACAGCCATTACAGAAACGTGCCTTGAGTTGTCCAGTGTCTGGTTTTAATCATAAGCCGGACAACTCCCCGTACCTTAACATCGTTAAGATATGAACTGTTCTATATCCAATATAGAACCAGAGGCACTGATTCAATTGAACCAGATTCAAATCATGCAGCTATCTCCAGTGCATGTTAACTAAATAGAAGGAGGTCGATCAGCGTTACTCAACTTAGGAATGCTTCCAATTATGAGTAACCTGAAAGAGAAGCAATTTCTTTTATCATTACTATCAACTGAATACCATACACAAGTATCTACATCTTCGATCACTTTGAAGAATCCCGATACTTGCTATACCTGGTTCTCTACTCTATTCAAATACCTATAACTCCTCAAAACTTAGACCCTGTGTTTCCACGAAACACATGTCTAAGAACTAGAGAAGTTAAAAGTAAACAGAATATAGTATGAGGACCAACCCCTCTGTCCTAATGGACACTGGACAACATACAATACTCTGTATAAGTCCGCTGAGTCTAACAACTCTTTCACTGTGTGTCGTAGGTTGAAAACTGTACTTATGGTTAAGAAGAATTACACCGCTGTTTAATGCTCCTTACCTAACCATCCACTGATATAGATAAATGTCATCGACATAACTTCAAAAGGTATATCTCACTCTATAAAAATAGACGTACAGATATATCAATTTGAAATTGGTGCACAACAGCGGATATTCAAAACCAAATATTTGCCGACCGGCAAACAGCCCAGATGATCTCCTCAAATATCACCGATTACAACGAATCCCGATATAATGAGGATGATCACCCTATTCCCAATAACTTACTCCCACCCATCATCTGTAAAACCATACAGATGTGAGAATCAAACCTGGTAAATACATACCCTGGAGCAAGTGTCTAATCAGGAAATCAGTTTTCTTTTAACATTACACAGTGAAACTGAAACATTGAAATGTTTCGGTGGGGTATTCCGGCATTCTTAGTAATGCCTCTTCCATTATCCAGATTCACAACTGTAACCGTATATCTCTTTGCCATCTGTCCAAATCCCTTTATATGTCTTTAGTCATTACCTTCTGCACACCCCTTAGGCCAAATGGTTTTCTTCCTTCCCTACCGTGCGGCACCAGCCTATGGTTTGGAAGAAGACTATCCAATAAGCATAATGGGTGTACTGTCCTAGTCCTAGGAGCACTAGCAATGCGAGAGAAGGTGAAGATAAAAGACAACCGAATAAACCTTATTCCTATTTCTCCTGGACCAGAGTCCATCCCCGAACTGGAACAAGTTCCTTTCGAGTTCGTATATAACCATACGATGGAGTATCCAATAAACTGTTGATCTTCGTAGTGATACGGAGTGTCCTGGAGAAATACAAAGGTGATTTAGAATTGGCGAAGAAATACTTGGTTAGGTTGTGAACAACAGTCGCAATTTACTTTGCCCTCTTACTAATCCCTTGCTTTGTCTTAATCTTAATACCTTCTGCACACCGTTTAGGCTAATTGGTTTTCTTCATTCCCTACCAGTCGGCACCAGCCTAAGGTTTGGAAGAAGACTATCAAATTTGCGTAATAGGTGTGCTATCTCCTAAACCAAGGAGTACTCACAACTTGAGAGAAGGTAAAAGGGAAAAGACAACTGAATAATCCTATCCGTTTTCTCCAGAACCAGAAACCATCCTCGAAGTCCTTCGAGTTCGTATCTAACCACACGATGGTTTTGTCCAATGGAAGTGAACGTTCGCAGTAATACGGGGTGTCCTGGAGAAAAGGGTAAAAGTAGGAGTGGCAATGAGGTCTGCAACTCTGACAATCCAAAAGCCAGTGTTAAGAAAGTTCGGTCAACTTGGTCACTGAGTCATAGTCCAGGGTCGGGTCAAAGGTCGCTGCCAAAGAGAGAGAGAAAAGAAACACTCAGCGTGCACTCTAACCTAGATCAGAATGGTTACCAATTTATCTAATCAGGAAACCT
Organism: Agapanthus africanus; assembly: GCA_030015575.1. Classification (NCBI taxonomy): domain Eukaryota; kingdom Viridiplantae; phylum Streptophyta; class Magnoliopsida; order Asparagales; family Amaryllidaceae; genus Agapanthus; species Agapanthus africanus. Next base: position 111,590,515 of record JASDDO010000008.1, on the reverse strand, counting down.
CCCACTGTACCTCAAATTCTCCTCCAAACCTGAAAGAAGAATTAGTCGGGGTCACCCGAGGAGTAAACCAACTCATCAGTGGGAATCGGGATCCAACTCCCATCACATGATAACGTGACGGAATCCGCTCAAGTCACCACACTCCAGAAGGTATGCGCATGCCTGGCAAGTTTCAGTTCTTTTGAAACTCCCGATATGATTTTTACCCCTAGGACCCAAGTGACCTTGACGGAGTCAACAAATCAAAGAGTCCTAGTCAAGTTCAACCCGTCATTATCTGGATTGCATTAAACCCACCCGTACGTGCCCTTGACGGAGTCAACAAGGCCGCACGACTGTCTTAACCAATCTCATTTATGCAACAAACAAACACCACTCAGCTACCGTACACTACGCCTTGACGGAGTCAACAAACGCAGCACGAATACTAAATAATACCCATAAGAAATGACGGAGGGCTACGAATGGTTTTTGGCGAAAAACCTTTAACGTAAAGAACTTGATATCGTTGAAGGAACTGCATAGCCTTTTATAAAAATATAGTGACGAAAACCTTTGCTAAAGAGGTCACTCCCGGTGAAGGGATCTCGGCTCTTTCCCCGTAGAATGAGGTGCAGGATATTCCAACTGAATATCACGATGCAAAGCAAAAGTAATCGGCTATAGTGAAGTTAATGCCCTGACGCAAACTTCTGTCCAAGGGGTCACTCCCGATGAAGGGATCTCGGCCCTTGCCTCGTCGACTGAGGAGCAGGATATTCCAAATGAATACCACGATGCAAAACAAAAGTGAACGTCATTGCAATAACAGCTTTTTGAAAAGTGTTCCAACAACATCAGAATAGGTTTGTCTATCTTGCATTGATCCGAATCAACGCAGTCCCATCAATTGATCACACCACAAAGAACGAAAATATACTGATGTACGTATATGCCATCCGCATTCGCCACTGGGTCCCGTCATCACCCGTTAGGTTACTTAACTAACGACAGAGCGGGGACTGGACTAGCGCGGATGCAAAACATATACAACATCTACTAATATATATACCAATATATTATATTCGCTCAAGGCGTGATAAGAATGCAACATCACAGAGATATACAGCATCACAGAACAATACAGATATCTGAAAGCCCCGGGTTTCACAGAGCCGCTGCTGAAACCCGACGTTCCCCTGGTCGTGTGGATAGCCTGTGCAATGAAATCCTGGACCCCTACGGGCGCGGCAAGTCACCCGCCAAAACCTGAAGCGGGGCATCCCCCTTCAGCACCGTGAATGGACCACCCAGCACTTCATGGAATCCGGTAACTTGGGCACCCCTCCTGGGTCAACCTGTACCCCCTACGAGTGCGGCGAATAGCCCGCCAATCCTAGAGTGAAGCCCCCTCCATCTCAATGCCATGAGATGCGGGCCCGTTGCCCTCTAGAACCCGGCTATCCGTGCACCCCTCCGCGGGGTAATCCTAGTACAGAAAGTAAAATATACATACAACAGGTACATCGACCGCAACCAGGTCGTGCCCCAAAAGAATAATACAAACAGGCAGTGACGGCAGTCCACATGTCGGACGCTCGCCCCGCAATATCAAATGTACATATAAAATAAAACAGTACTAGCATTGCATCCAGGCTATCCCCCACGACCGATCCGCAACAACACAGCATAAACATAGAACATCAACGTGAAAGTCACGTTCGCAAATCCGTCTAACCGGGCTATAGCAGTTAGACAGGATTTACCGATCAAGTGATATTCACGGTCGCAGATATAATGTAAATACTGTGAAATAATGTGTTTAAAATATCCGATCGATCAAATAATTAACAAGTGGGCCCCCAAGCAATACTGTAGCACTCACAGAAATTCTGGGCCCAAATTTAATATTCCAAAACCCACAAAATCAGCCCACAAGGCCACTGAAAAAATTGGACACAGTGAGGACACTAGAGTGCGGCGGAATCGCGGCCCAAGAGGGGTTTGGCCGCGGTTCCGCGCTTCCATGTTCGACTGACTGCGTCGAATTTTTACAGAGGTCTTATAATTTCCAGTACATTAGTTTTATACAACCTGAAAAAAATTTTGAGACCAAAAATTTTCAACAGAAAACTGATGTGAATGAAAATGTAATTTTTGGAATTTTGGTCGATCGGATAAGTAAAACACATTAGAACAAGCTAGGCAAGGTTAATGGCGTGGCTCTGATACCATGTTGCGCCACGGCAGCGCCCCGGCCGTCTATCCGAGGCCAAAATGCGGAATCAAATTTTTTCCTTACTTGGAAACCGGCGCTACCGCGGACAAAAGAAAACCCGGATCGTAACCATTAACCTAATGCTAGCTAACAAGAGATGGGAAGAGAAGTATACCAAGTGATCCGAGTCCTCCGGTCTTCTCTTCATCGTCCCGATCTCCCGCGGAAAGTCTTGTCTCCATATCGTCGCCTCCTCGCCGGAAAGGGCACCACATCGCCTGCGTCTTTTACGGGCTCCCACCTCAATACCGAGGCAACTCGGGCACGAAGCTGGCTAGTCGACGTGCCCAAGGTGTGCTGTAGAATGTAGTGTAGATGATGCTTGTCTCTTTGGGGTTATGTTGCCTTGATGGAGGAATCAATATGAACTCATGAAGAGGAGAAGGATTTCTTTTTGTGGCAAGCATGCAAATGAGACATAGATAATTCCCTCATCAAAAAATGAATTCCTCTCATTCTCACTCCAAGATGTGGCCGGCCATTACAATGTGTGAATGGTGGAGGGAATTAAACAACATGTATAAGGGAGGTGAGTGTAGGATAAAGAGAGTGGTGACCATATCAAAAGTAAAGCTCACATCACTTCTAAATCAATCTTAATCACCTTTATGCATGAAATGATTATAGAAAAGAAAGGAATAAAAAGATGCTCTCATCTTACAAATAAACCCTCCACAAAATGTTATTTGCAAACTTGCAAATAACACCCTCCATCCTAAAAGTCCGGCCGAGAAAGAACAAAGGAAAACCGGCCGGAACGGAATGCAAACTGGCAACTCCAGAAAACTGGTCCCGTAATAAATTACAGGAAAACCCCTATACTGTGCATACACACCCGCATCTGTATTCCGTCCGGATACAAATGCAATGAGACAAAATCTACACAGTACTAAACTAGGATCGGCTTAAGCCAAAGCCGGCTAGTAATATCCGTTCGATCCTGATCCGTGCAATACCGCACGTATCAGATCGAACCCTGCCATATAACTATACGGCCACTAGTACAAAACTGTCCGATCCTGATCCGTGCAATACCGCACGTATCTGATCGGACCCTGCCATATCTCCATACGGCCTCTACAGCGTTTCGCCCGAAAGCTTGAGTAACTGAAAGTGTGGTGGACTCTAAAGACTCGTCAATACTATGGCTGTGGATTTAACCACTAGCACGTCAGAGGTATTAGCCAATACGTGACGGGCCACCAGCTATTGACCAAAAGGGACGTCGATGAGCGAACTTATCCTGACACCCTACTGAGCCTGTCAGTGACAATATCCGTACAGTCCGGTCCGTTCGTCTATGAGTATCGCATGGCGGGCCTAGGGGGTTGGTAAAAGTCAGACCCCCAAAAGCGGTACAAGTCGAGTCGGAGCGTAGCCCAGAACGCCCTGAGATACTACCGGAATACCTACCAGTAAATCTCCTGCCTCGGCCGAGGGCTTTGCGTAATGGATCTCCTAGACACAGCGCGACCTCACCCCCAATACCGGGAGAGACGAACCCCTGCAGATCCGCTCACTGCCTCCATGTGGCTCGGGACTGTACCCAACTAAAACCTGTTTGCACGACTCCTTTGAGCCGTGGTAGGGTAGTAATCAAAGCACAGTGGGAACTCACACGAGACAAATAACGATCTCAGGTCGATGAACTAACCTGTACACATGTCACCAGGGAACTGCTATCTGACATCTGGTATAAGACCAACTAGCAGGTTCCCGGCGAGTCCTGCCGGTGTACTCATAACCCAATGAGCACCTGTATACATCTTAGGTGAACCAACTGACACCAGTGGCTTGTGAGACCGGCCACCGCCCCTCGTCGGGGTCTCGACTGTATACACTAGTCTACTAATGGAGTATCGATGCCCTGTCTCGAAACTCCTACGACTAAGGACCTTTTAAGGATGTGCTTATAGACTACCAGCTCCCACGTATATGATCGCCATCATACTGCAGGTAGTCAAGCAAGAATCCTAGGGGCTCTATCAACGTGTAATAGCGACATGCCGGGTCACCTAAAGCAGTACACGATGATAAAGATAAACCAGATAGCATACTATCATCTCGAGTAAGACTGTCCTACCGGGATAGGTCCTCCCTCAATCATTGCAATCACGTGCCTGTGATCCAATAATTGACTCTGAGGGCACTATCTCCAACATCTGAGGACATGGTCAACGCCGTGTTCTTCACTCGCCCGTCAGCACAAACCATTACTAGAGCCGATCAAAGTTTACAAATCACCATGGTTCCACCACGGCATTATAAAGAACTTGATGCGCTTGATACATACAATGTACAAGATCTGAAAACTTTCTATGTCCCTCCCACGCGAAGAGGTGAAAAGATGATCCTCTTCTATCGATCTACGGAGACCAAAGTGGAGAAAGAAGTCTGGCATGGTGTCGAACTTGTGCTTAACAGGGTTCAACCAATCCATCTACCCAGATATTACGCAGCGGGATTGAAAGGGCTATTAAGATGCCAACGCGTACCTTTCAAACTAACTGCTCGACAAGCCCAGTTCTATAACAAGATGTGGGACGTTTCCGGGACTCAACGAAAGATGCCCAACAGGAGGATGGAGACGACTGGGCTCGGATACGTTCGGTCCAAGAAACGGGAGCGATTTCATGGCTGTCGTGTCATAAATAACTCCGGTGGAGAAGGGAATGCTTTTCCAGATAGCGCTGATATTGAACCAGAGCGAGTTACCCCCATAAGGATGCCAAGTCCGTCATTCGAAGAACAAATTGACAAGCTAATGAGAGAAGACGGTCAAAAGGTTCGGAATGACCACAGCCGCGAAATGTCCATTTACGAAAAGGCTAGGACGCAGCGTCTCACTCGGCAGTCTGCGGAAAGAGAAGATTATGATACCCTTCATCCTCAGCCCGCTGTACGTTCTCGCGATAAGAAAAATGCTCGACACAGAGGTAAAAATAAGGTGAAGAACAAAAATGATGTTTGAAAACGGTGAAGCGGATCCAAGAACCTACGAGATCGAGAAAAAGACAGCTGGAATCCGTCTTTAATCAGGAAGATGGATCGGGAATACTCTTTCCCTCAAGACAAGATAAGGAAAATATTCAATCTTGTCATTAAGCATCAAATGATGACGCTCACGGAGACTCGGTACCCTGAAAAGATAAACGAGGTCCATCATCCGGATTATTGCTCCTATCACCGAGCAATAGGTCATTCCCTTGAAGACTGCTTCGCCTTCAAAGACTGGGTCGAAAACCAATATCAATAGGGCAAGTTCGCTTTATCTGATAGCTGGAATGTGACACGACCGCAAAAGCATGAGCTAAAGAGAACCTATATCGTGAAGGCGGGACTAGCTCAACACCAAGAATGGAAGCGAACTCGTACTTGCTACATGATAACACTCTCAAAGGAGGGAGAGCACGAGAATATGGTGTTAGTTATATGTATGCCCTAGAGGCCATTACTGTACATTGGATGTATATTGTAGTGGATGCTGGGACATATATGTAAGTGCACGGCGGTGCCCCGGCCGTCTATCCGACGCCGGAATGCGGAAGCGGTGATAAACTTTAATTTTGCGAACCTAGCAAACCGGTACCACCGCGCACTAAACACCCGGATCGAACCATTAACTAGTCTAAGCTAACTACAAGACGGGTTAGAGATATACCGAGTGATCCGAGTCCTCTGGTCTTCTCGTCATCGTCCCGATCTCCCGCGGAAAGTCCTGTCTCCATATCGTCGCCTCCTCGCCGAAAAGGGGCACCACATCGCCTGCATCTTTTACGGGCTCCCACCTCAATACCGAGGCAACTCGGGCGCGAAGTTGGCTGGCCGACGCGTCCAAGATTTGCTGTAGAATGTGTAGTGTAGAGGCTATGTCTCATTTGGGGTTTTGTTGCCTTTGAAGATGATGGAGGAATCAAGATAAGAAAAATGGTGCTTGTATTTTTCTAGCATGAAATGAGATCAAGAATGAAACTCTCAAGAATGAAAACCTCTTCTTCTCTTTTCTCAAATGAAACCTTATCATGTTAGAATGGTGGAGGAAAGAATGTATCAAAACCATCACAAGAAGGGAGGTGAGTGTAGGAGAAGAGAATGGATGACCACAACCAAACATCATCATAACAAAACTCACATCAACTCCAAATCAACCCTAATCACCATCAATGCAAAAGGTTGATCTAAAGAGAATCAAAATGATGGTGGAAAAGAAAAGATGCTATCATAATCAATACATTTGCAGAAAACCCCTCCACAATGTGTTATTTGCAAACTTGCAAATAACACCCTCCATCGAAAAGTCCGGCCGGGAAAGAACAAAGGAAAACCGGCCGGAACGGAATGCAAACTGGCAACTCCAGAAAACTGGTCCCGTAATAAATTACAGGAAAACCCCGATACTGCAAATACATGCCCGCATTTGTATTCCCACTGAACACAAATGCAAAAAGACAAAACTACACTATCTAGTACTAGAATCCGGCTTAAGCCAAAGCCGGCTAGTAATATCCGTCCGATCACGATCCGTGCAATACCGCACGTATCTGATCGAACCCTGCCATATCTCCATATGGCCTCTACAGCGTTTTGCCCGAAAGCTTGAGTAACTGTAAGTGTGGTGGACTCTAAAGACTCGTCAATACTATGGCTGTGGATTTAACCACTAGCACATCAGAGGTATAAGCCAATACGTGACGGGCCACCAGCTATTGACTAAAAGGGACGTCGATGAGCGAACTCATCCTGACACTTTACTGAGCCTGTCAGTGACAATATCCGTACAGTCCGGTCCGTTCGTCTATGAGCATCGCATGGCGGGCCTAGGGGTTGGTAAAAGTCAGACCCCCAAAAGCGGTACAAGTCGTGTCGGAGTGTAGCCCAGAACACCCTGAGATACTACTGGAATACCTACCAGTAAATCTCCTGCATTGGCCAAGGACTTCATGTAATGGCTCTCCTAGACACAGCGCGACCTCACCCCCAATACCGGGAGAGACGAACCCCTGAAGATCCGCTCACTGCCTCCATGTGGCTCGGGACTGTACCCAACTAAAACCTGTTTGCACGACTCCTTTGAGCCATGGTAGGGTAGTAATCAAAGCACAGTGGGAACTCACACGAGACTAATGACGATCCCCAGGTCGATGAACTAACATGTATACATGTCACCTGGGAACTACTATCTGACGTCAGGTATAAGACCAACTAGCATGTTCCCGGCGAGTCCTTTCCGGTGTACTCATAACCCAATGAGCACATGTATACATCTTAGGTGAACCAACTGACACCAGTGGCTTGTGAGACCGGCCACCGCCCCTCGTCGGGGTCTCGATTGTATACACTAGTCTACTCTGGAGAATCGATGCCCTGTCTCGAAACTCCCACGACTAGGGACCTTTTAAGGATGTGCTTATAGACTCCAGCTCTCACTTATATGATCGCCCTCATACTGCTGGCAGTCAAGCAAGAATCCAAGGGGCTCTATCAACGTGCAATAGCGACCTGTCAGGTCACCTAAAGCAGTACACGATGATAAAGGTAAACCAGATAGCATACTATCATCTCGAGTAAGACTGTCCTACCGGGATAGGTCCTCCCTCAATCATTGCAATCACGTGCCGGTGATCCAATAATTGACCCTGAGGGCACTATCTCCAACAATCTCCCACTTGCACTCAAGGCTAATTATTGCGATGTCGCATACTCACAGCCCGTGTGATACCGAACACCCAACTCCCTTACTAGTCAGTCTCACAAAATCCGTTTGTGAAACTATTACGTTCGAGGAATAGCCTCAGTGAGTGGATCCGCCTAGATGTTTCTTTCTATGTCTCTCTCTATCTCAAGTTCGCGGAGAAAGCCATCTCCCGAAATGAGCAATACCTGTCTTAGAATGTCTGGATGTCTGATGGGACCTAGCTCATAAATGAACTCCAAATCCAAACTTCTTAGACTGTATCGTCAACTGAACTTAATCAGTATCCTGCGCCATGCCACCCTCAGTATTGCCTTGGACCTCCTGTCCAAAATACTGCACCTCGTCAGAAGGAAAACTATAACTCTGACAACCTTCTTGTCGTCCAGGTCACCTTGGAAGCCTGGAATGATAATTGTTTCCCGAATGGGGATTTCATTATCATATCCCTAGAACAGCCACTTATGTTCTAAAACTGCTTCCGACTGTTTCTCCAGGATTGGATCAATGTCAACTTATTGCACCTACTGCAAGAACAACATCTGGTGTGGTACTTGACATCTCATGATTGACTCAATTGCCTAAGCAAGTGATCTGCCAATCATGCACATCCCTCTCTACTTTAGTCTATAAGACACCTTAAGAGAAGGTGACTCCATCACCTGCAGGTACACTACCATGCCAGGAGTCGTCCATTCTAAATACTCTTAGAATGCTGTCAAAGTACCCTGATTGGGAAACCACCCAAATCTAGATCTAAAACCATAGATCTAGTAACCAGTATGTCTGATATAATGTCCATGTCCTTTGTGGAGAAACCACTGTGTGACGACCAAAGTATAACCGATCGTAGTATAGGAATGTCACTTCCTACTTTGTGTATGTCATCCAAAACCCGGATATCACACCCTACTACCTTCTCAACAGATCCATCCCCTATTCCGATGACGTCAAACGCATGACTGTCACATCAGAAATAGATGATCTGTCTCTGCTATATCTGCTTTAGTCTATAAATAGACATAAGCCTGATGTCCACCAATGCTTCCGCTGCTCCCACTGACTACGACAACCCTCTGGCAGAGTCATATAGACGTACACTTCTAAATCTAGTTTAGAACGACGCTATACTCATCCTGCTGCCGGGTCTCGCAGCCTGGAACAACAACAATGGCAAGTGTGGGTATACAAGAACTTCCCTGTCACCGTCCTTGAGGCTACCGGAGTACCTCTCGGGTGCCTGAAGTTACCCACCTTATCTGCGGAGGGGCCAATGGAATATCAAAACAGATTGAATCTTTAGGTTCCTTATCAAATCTTCAGTAATCGTTTGTGGTTCTGGAATCACTTCCAGTTCTACCATACTCCCACTACTGTTTTTGAAAAAAAAATCCATTTTTAATAAAACTGTGGCGAGTCTAGAACAATATTTCTATTGATCTGCCAGATGGTAGAAAGTCAACCCTCGTCATAGCCTGGGTCAACCCACAAACAGCCATTACAGAAACGTGCCTTGAGTTGTCCAGTGTCTGGTTTTAATCATAAGCTGGACAACTCCCCGTACCTTAACATCGTTAAGATATGAACTGTTCTATATCCAATATAGAACCAGAGGCACTGATTTAATTGAACCAGATTCAAATCATGCAGCTATCTCCAGTGCATGTCAACTAAATGGAAGGAGGCCGATCAGCGTTACTCAACTTAGGAATGCTTCCAATTATGAGTAACCCGAAAGAGAAGCAAGTTCTCTTAATCATTACTATCAACTGAATACCATACACAAGTATCTACATCTTCGATCACTTTGAAGAATCCCGATACTTGCAATACCTGGTTCTCTACTCTATTCAAATACCTATAACTCCTCAAAACTTAGACCCTGTGTTTCAACGAAACACATGTCTAAGAACTAGAGAAGTTAAAAGTAAACAGAATATAGTATGAGGACCAACCCCTCTGTCCAAATGGACACTGGACAACATACAATACTCTGTATAAGTCCGCTGAGTCTAACAACTCTTTCACTGTGTGTCGTTGGTTGAAAACTGTACTTATGGTTAAGAAGAATTACACCGCTGTTTAATGCTCCTTACCTAACCATCCACTGATATAGGTAAATGTCATCGACATAATATCAAAAGGTATATCTCACTCTATGAAAATAGACGTACAGATATATCAATTTGAAATTGGTGCACAACAGCGGATATTCAAAACCAAATATTTGCCGACCGGCAAACAACCCAGGTGGCTTCCTCAAATATCACCAATTCCAACGAATCCCGATATAATGAGGATGGTCACCTAATTCCCAATAACTTACTCCCACTCACCATCTGTAAAAACGACTTTCAGGATAACCCCGAAACTGTATAAATATACCCGCATTTGTATTACGACCGAATACAAATGCAACTGAGACAAAGATATTATACCTACTCAATATAATACTCGGATCCGGCTTAAACCAAAGCCGACCAGTATCATCTGTCCGAAAATCGACACGTGCGTAAACGCACGTGCATTTTCCGAACCCTGCCATAAAACCATACGGCCTCTACAACGTTTCGCCCGAACTTGGGAAACTGTCTGTGGGGGACTCTAATGACTCGTCAGTACCCTGGCAGTGGGTTTAACCATAAACCGTCAGCGGCACTAGCTATGCGTAACGGCTGCCCATGGACTGACCTCAAGGGTGGCCGATGAGCGCACTCATCCGGAAAACCCTACTGAGCCTAACAGTGACAATGTATATACAGTCCGGTCCGTTCGTCAATGAGTATCGCATATCTGCCTAGGGGGCTAGTAACGTCAGACCCCCAATAGCAGTATAAATCGTGTCGGAGTGAAACCCAATTACACCCTGAGATACTACTGGAGTACCTACCAGTAAATCTCCTGCCATGGCCATGGACTTTGTGTAATGGCTCTCCTAGACACAGCACGACCTCGCCCCCAATACCGGGAGAGACGAATCCCCTGCCGATCCACTCACGTGCCTCCATATGGCTCGGGACTGTACCCAAAAGCTACCTGTTTGCACGACTCCTTTGAGCCGTAGTAGGGTAGAAATCAAAGCACAGTGGGAACTCACACGAGACAAATGACGACCTCAGGTCGATGAACTAACCTGTACACATGTCACCAAGGAACTGCTATCTGACGGTAGATATAATACTAACTAGCAGATTCCCGGCGAGTCCTGTCCGGTGTACTCATAACCCAATGAGCACCTGTATACATCTTAGGTGATCCAACTGACACCAGTGGCTTGTGAGACCGGCCACCGCCCCTCGTCGGGGTCTCAACTGTACACACTAGTCTACTCCGGAGTATCGATGCCCTGTCTCGAAACTCCCACGACTAGGGACTACAATTAAGGATATGCATATAAACTACCCAACTCTCACGTATATGATCGCCATCATACTGTTGGTAGTAAAGCAAGATCCTAAGGGCTCTATCAAAGTGTAACATGCAATCAGTCACCTGAACATGTACACGACTGATAAAGGCAAACCAGATAGCATACTATCATCTCGAGTAAGACTGTGCTACCGGGATAGGTCCTCCGCAATCATTGCAATCACGTACCTGCGATCCAATAATTGACTATGAGGGCACTATCTCCAACAATCTCCCACTTGCACTCAAGGCTAATATTGCGATGTCGACTACTCACAGCCCGTGTGAAACCGAACATCCAACTCCTCTACTAATCAGTTTCACAAAGCCCGTTTGTAAAACTATTGTGTTCGAGAAATAGCCTCGGTGAGTGGATCCGCCTAGAAGTTTCTTTCTGTATCTCTCTTAATCTCAAGTTCGCGGAGAAAGCCATCTCCCGAATTGAGTAGTACCTGTCTTAGAATATATCTGGATATCTTATGGGACCTTAGTTCATAAATGAATTCCATATCCAAACTTCTTAGACTGTATGGATCACTGAACCTAATCAGTATCCGGCACCATGCCACCCACAGTATCCTCTGGAACCACCTGTCCATAATACTGTCCCTCGTCAGAGGGAAAACTAAAACTCTGACAATCACTCTGTCATCCATGTCACCTTTGAAGCCTGGAATGATAACCGTCTCCCGAAAGAGGCTGCCGTTATCAAATCCGTAGAACATGTACCAATGTTCTAAAACTGCTTCCCTATGTTTCTCCAGGATTGGATTAATACAAACTTATTGCATCTAGTGCAAAAACAACATCTGGTGTGGTACTTGACATCTCATGATTGACTCAATTGCCTAAGCAAGTGATCTGTCAATCATGCACATCCCTCTCCCCTTTAGTCTATACGACACCTTTAGAGAGGGTGACTCCATCACCTGTAGGTACACCACCATGCTAGGAGTCATCTATTCTAAAAACCATTAGAATATCTGTCAAAGTACCCACATTGGGAAACTACCCAAATCCAGATCTAAAACCATAGATCCAGAAACCAGAATGTCAAATATTATATACATATCCTGTCTGGAGAAACAACTGTGTGACGACCACAGTACAACCGATCGTAGTATAGGAATTTTACTTCCTACTCTGTGTATGTCATCCAGATACCATGACATCACACCCTACTACCTTCATAACCGATTCATCCCCTATTCTGATTGAAGTCAAACCCATGACTGTCACATCAAAATTAGATGATCTATCTCCACTATAACTGCTCTAGTCTATAAATAGACATAAGCTACTTGCCCACCATGCTTCCGTTGCTCCCACTGACTACGACAACCCTCCTACCGGGTCTCATAACCTGGAACAATAGTAGTGTCAAGTCTTGGTAGATAAGAACCTCCCTGTCACCGTCTCTGAGGCTACCGAAGTACCTCTCGGGCGTCTGAGGTTACCTACCATACCTGCGGAGTGGCTATTGGAATGTCAAACCTGATTGAATGTATATGTCCTATTAAATTTTCCGTAATCGTTCGCAGTTCTGGAATCTCTTCCAGTTCTACCATACTCCCACTACTGTTTTCTGAAAAAGATCCATTTTACTAAAACTGTGGCGAGTCAAGAACAATATCACTATTGATCTTGTAAATGGTAGAATATCAACCCTCATCATAGCCAGGGTCAACCCACAAACAGCCATTACAGAATCGTGCCCTGAGTTATCCAGTGTCTGGTTTTAATCATAAGCTGGACAACTCCCCGTACCTTAATATCTTTTAAGGTACGAAGTATTCTATATCCAATATAGAAACTTTGGCACTAATTTAATTGGAACCAAATTCAAATCCATGCATCTGTCTCCAGTGCATATCAACTTAATGGAAAGAGGCTAATCAGCGTTACTCAACTTAGGAATCCATCCAATTATGAGTAACCTGAAAGAGAAACACGTTTCTCAAAACCATCACTATCATCTGAATACCAATCACAAGAATCTACATCTTCGATCTCTTTGAAGAATCCCGATACTTGTGATACCTGGTTCTCTACTTTATTCTTATACCCACAACTTCTCAAAACTTAGACCTTGTATTTCAACGAAACACTCGTCTAAATACTAGAGAAGTTATAAGTAAACAGAACATAGTACGAGGACCTACCCCTTTGTCCTGATGGACACTGGACAACATACAATACTCTGTATAAGTCCGCTGAGTTAAACAACTCAAAACCTGTGCGTTGTAGGTGGAAAACTGTACCCTGGCGATTTCCTCAAATATCACCAATTACTACGAATTCCGATATAATAAGGATGATCACCTAATTCCCAATATCTTACTCCCACTCATCATCTGTAAAACCATACAGATATGAGAATGAAACCTGGTAAATACATACCCTTGGAGTAAGTGTTTAATCGGGAAAACAGTTTTTCTTTAACAATGCACTGAAACATGAAAATGTTTCGTAGGGGTATCCTAGTATTCATAGCAATGCCTCTTCCATAATCTAATTCATGACTTTAACCGTATATTTTATTGCCATCTCTCCAAATCATCTTTATTTGTCTTTAGTCGTTACCTTCTGTACACCATCGTTAGGCTAAATGGTTTTCTTCCTTCCCTACCGTTCGGCACCAGCCTATGGTTTGGAAGAAGACTATCCAGTAAGCATAATAGGTGTACCCTCCTAAACCAAGGAGTACTCGCATCTCGAGAGAAGGTGATGATAAAAGACAACTGAATAATACCTTATTCTTTTTAAAGGTGAAATAGGAGTGGCGATGAAGTACGCGGTTTTGGTCGTGAATGATATCAGTCGCAATTTACTTTGCCCTCTTTCTAATCCCTTTATTTTGTCTTTACATATTACCTTCTGCACACCCTACTTAGGCTAATTGGTTTTCTTCATTCCCTACCTTTCGGCACCAGCCTATGGTTTGGAATAAGACTATCCAATAGGCGTAATAGGTGTACTCTCCTAAACCAAGGAGCTCTCGCAACCTGAGAGAAGGTGATAATAAAAGACAACTGAATAAACCAATTCTATTTCTCCTGAACCTGGATCCATCCCCGAAGAAGTCCCTTCGAGTTCGTATATAACCATACGATGGCTCTATCCAATGGAAGTGGATATCCGTAGTAATACGGGTGTTCTGAGAAATACAAAGGGTAAAAGAAGGAGTGGCAATGACTTATGCAACTCAGACAATCCAAAAGCCAGTATTTTAAGAAGGTTCGGTCAACCTAGTCACTGAGTCATAGTCTAGGGTCGGTCAAAGGTCGCTGCCAAAGAGAGAGAGAGAAAAGAAACACTCAGCGTGCACTCTAACCTAGATCAGAATGGTCATCATTTTATCTAATCCGGAAACCTCCCACTGTCCTGTCAAATTCTCCTCCAAACCTAAAGAAGAATCAATCGGGATCACCCGAAGAGTAAACCAACTCATCAGTGGGAATCAGGATCCAACTCTCATCGCATGATAACGTGATGGAATGCATCCACGTTACTCATACTCCAGAAGGTATGCACATACTCGGCAAGTTTCAGTTTCTTTAGAAACTCCCGATATAGTTTTTGCCCCATGCTCTTATGATCGTGACTAAGGGCCAGCCCACCATAAGTCACATGTCAAGTTCTTCCCATCATTATCTTGTTAATTTGAACCCACCCGTACTCGCCCTTGACTAAGGGCCAACAAGGCTGTACGACTGTCCCAAACCAACTCATCTATCTATGCAACATGTGAACACCCCAGCAGCTACCAATCACTATGTCCTAGCTAAGGGCTAGACCAACATAGCTTGAATACTACTGACCATCCATATGAAATGACGGAGGGCTATGGCTGGTTTTTGGCGAAAAACCTTTAGCGTAGTGAACTTGATATCGCTGAAGGAACCTGATAGCTTTTTAAAATATAGTGGCGAAAACCTTTTGCTAAAGAGGTCACTCCCGGTAAAGGGATCTCGGCTCTTTCCTCGTGGAATGAGGTGCAGGATATTCCACTGAATACCGCTATGCAAAGCAACATGTAATCGACTATAGTGAAGTTATTACCCTGACGCAAACTTCTGCCCAAGGGGTCAGTCCCGGTGAAGGGATATCGGCCCTTGCCCCGTCGAATGAGGTGCAGGATATTCCACTGAATACCGCTATGCATAACAAAAGAAAAACGTCTTTGCAATAACACTTTTTAAATTGTTCCAACAACTGTATACAGGTTTGTTTTTACTTTGCGTTGATCAGAATCAACGCAGTCCCATCATTTAATCACACCAGAAAAGAACGAAAATAAAATGTACGTATATGCCATCCGCATTCGTCACTGGGTCCCGTCATAACCCGTTAGGTTACTTAACTAACGACAGAGCGGGGACTGGACTAGCGCGGGTGTAAAACATATACAACATCTAATAGTATATAAACCAATATACAATAATCGCTCCAGGCGTGATAATATGCAACATTACAGAAAAGTAATAAGCATCACAGAACAATACAGATAATCTGGGATCCCCGGGTTTCACAGAGCCGCTGCTGAAACCCGACGTTCCCCTGTCGTGTGGATAGCCTGTGCAATGAAACCTAGACCCCTACGGGTGCGGCAAGTTACCCGCCAAAACCTGAAGCGAGGTAGTCCCCACAGCATAGTGAATGGAACACCCGGCACTTCACGGAATCCGGTAAATTGAGCACCCCTCCTTGGGTCAACCTGTACCCCCTACGAGTGCGGCGAATAGTCTGCCAATTCTGAAGTGGGGCCCCTCTGCCTCTCAAAGCCATGAGATGCGGACCCGTTGCTTTCCCGAACCCGGCTATCCGTGCACTCCGTCTCGGGGCAAAACCTAGTACAGTAATGAAAAATAGTACAATAGGTACATCGACCGCAACCTGGTCGTGCCCCAAAAGAATATTATACAACAGGCAGTGACGGCTGTCCACAAGTTGGACGCTCGCCCCGCAATATCAAATGTACAAATAAACTCAGCATGTACTACCATTGCACACTGCTATCCACCACGACAAATCTGCAACATCACAGCACAACACAGAACATCAACGCGAATGTCACGTTCGCAAACCCGTCTAAAAGAACTATAGCAATCAGACGCAGTTTACCGATCAAATGACATTCCCGGTCGGAGATATAATGTAAGCACTGTAAACTAACGTGTTTAAATTACGATCGACCAAAAACCAATTATCAAAAAGTGGGCCCCACTGCTTACTGGTGAACAGTAACAAAACCTGGGCCATAACTATATTAACCAAAAACCCCAAAATCCAACACAGAAACCACTGACCAAATTTGGGAGCACGTGCTCCCCACGTGGCCGCGGATGCGCGGCCAAACCATGGGTTTGGCCGCCCTTCCGCGGCAGCTTGGAAGGATCACGACCCCAAATTTTGTCGTGGCTCTTAAAAACGCCTGCACGGATTTTTAAGATATACAGAAATGAATTTTGAGACCATTTAAAATTAACAGAAACTGTCGGGTTGAAATTTTGCAATTTTGGTTTTTCGGTTCGATCGAAGTTTTGAACACGTTAGCACAAGTTAGTATAGCAAAATGGTGAGGCTCTGATACCACTGTAAGTCTACGTTAGCGCCCCGGCAGTCTACAGACGCCAAAATGCGGAACAAAAACTTTTAACTGGCGCTATCGTATACTTTAACCCGGATCTGCCATTATTGCTAAACTAACAAACTGTAAAGAGTGTAGAATGGTTATACCGAACGATCCGAGTCCTTCGTTCTTCAACCATCATCCCACGCTCCGTTGCGACTGCTCCGATCTCGTCGATCTCCGATCTCCTCGTCGAGGTGGCACCACATGATCGGTTCTTTAAACGGGCTCCCGCCTCTGACTCGAGGCAACTCGATCGTCAAGTTTGCTAAAAGAGACGACCAAGATTGATGTAGAGAATGAGTAGATGACTTTGTCTCACTTCGTCCAAATCCGTGGACGATCGGTTAATGAAGTTGCCGAGGGAATTGGGTGATGGAATGAAATGAACTGTGAATTCCATACACCCCAAATCTATCATAATCTTTTCACAAATGAAAACAACAACCATAAGAGAGAGAGGAGGGGTCCGGCCTTATAAAGAGAGGGGGGTGACCGTAGGAGAGGGGGGGTAACCACATCATGAAGCTTATCATGTATGAAAAGATCTTAATCAAAACAAAAAGCATTAAGGTTAAAGCATGACTCACAAACCTAGTCATCATGCATTAATGAACCCTTAAATGCAACCAATGAAAACTCAACACCAATAATCCTAGTCACCTCATCTAGAAACTTCTAGAAGAATCCACACTCATCTCAAGAAAAGATAAACCCGTCTTTAACCAAATGTTAAAAGACGGCTGATAGAAAACTGGAAACTGGCAACTTCCAAAAGTGATCCTGAAACGACTTTCAGGATAACCCCGAAACTGTATAAATATACCCGCATTTGTATTACGACCGAATACAAATGCAACTGAGACAAAGATATTATACCTACTCAATATAATACTCGGATCCGGCTTAAACCAAAGCCGACCAGTATCATCTGTCCGAAAATCGACACGTGCGTAAACGCACGTGCATTTTCCGAACCCTGCCATAAAACCATACGGCCTCTACAACGTTTCGCCCGAACTTGGGAAACTGTCTGTGGGGGACTCTAATGACTCGTCAGTACCCTGGCAGTGGGTTTAACCATAAACCGTCAGCGGCACTAGCTATGCGTAACGGCTGCCCATGGACTGACCTCAAGGGTGGCCGATGAGCGCACTCATCCGGAAAACCCTACTAAGCCTAACAGTGACAATGTATATACAGTCCGGTCCGTTCTTCAATGAGTATCGCATATCTGCCTAGGGGGCTAGTAACGTCAGACCCCCAATAGCAGTATAAATCGTGTCGGAGTGAAACCCAATTACACCCTGAGATACTACTGGAGTACCTACCAGTAAATCTCCTGCCATGGCCATGGACTTTGTGTAATGGCTCTCCTAGACACAGCACGACCTCGCCCCCAATACCGGGAGAGACGAATCCCCTGCCGATCCACTCACGTGCCTCCATATGGCTCGCGACTGTACCCAAAAGCTACCTGTTTGCACGACTCCTTTGAGCCGTGGTAGGGTAGAAATCAAAGCACAGTGGGAACTCACACGAGACAAATGACGACCTCAGGTCGATGAACTAACCTGTACACATGTCACCAAGGAACTGCTATCTGACGGTAGATATAATACTAACTAGCAGATTCCCGGCGAGTCCTGTCCGGTGTACTCATAACCCAATGAGCACCTGTATACATCTTAGGTGATCCAACTGACACCAGTGGCTTGTGAGACCGGCCACCGCCCCTCGTCGGGGTCTCGACTGTACACACTAGTCTACTCCGGAGTATCGATGCCCTGTCTCGAAACTCCCACGACTAGGGACTACAATTAAGGATATGCATATAAACTACCCAACTCTCACGTATATGATCGCCATCATACTGTTGGTAGTAAAGCAAGATCCTAAGGGCTCTATCAAAGTGTAACATGCAATCAGTCACCTGAACATGTACACGACTGATAAAGGCAAACCAGATAGCATACTATCATCTCGAGTAAGACTGTGCTACCGGGATAGGTCCTCCGCAATCATTGCAATCACGTACCTGCGATCCAATAATTGACTATGAGGGCACTATCTCCAACAAAAAATAGGAGTGGCAATGAGGTTAGCGACTCTGACAATCCAAAAGCCAGTGTTAAGAAGGTTCGGTCAACTTGGTCACTGAGTCATAGTCTAGGGTCGGGTCAATGGTCGCTGCCAGAGAGAGAGAAAAGAAACACTCAGCGTGCACTCTAACCTAGATCAGAATGGTTATCACTTTATCTAATCATGAAACCTCCCACTGTAACTCAAATTCTTCTCCAAACCTGAAAGAAGAATTAGCCGGGATCACCCGAGGAGTAAACCAACTCATCAGTGGGAATCGGGATCCAACTCTCATCGCATGATAACGTGACGGAATCCGCTCACGTTATCACACTCCAGAAGGTATGCGCATATCTAGCAAGTTTCAGTACTTTTGAAACTCCCGATGTGGATTTCTACCCCATGCTCTTATGACCTTGACTTTGGCCAACATATCATAAGTCACATGTCAAGTTCTACCCGTCATTTTCCAGGTTAATTTGAACCCACCCGTACATACCCTTGACTTTGGCCAAAATGGCAGTACGACTGTCCCAAACCAACGCATCTATCTATGCTGCATATGAATACCCCAATAGCTACCAATCACTGTGCCTTGACTTTGGCCAACATACACAGCTTGAATACTATTGACTACCCATATGAAACGACGGAGGGCTACGAATGGTTTCTGGCGAAAACCTTTAACGTGATGAACTTGATATCGTTGAAGGAACGGATAGCTTTTTAGAAAATATAGTGACGAAAACCTTTACTAAAGAGGTCACTCCCGGTGAAGGGATCTCGGCTCTTTCCCCGTAGAATGGGGTGCAGGATATTCCAAATGAATATCACGATGCAAAGCAAAAGTAATCGGCTATAGTGAAGTTAATGCCCTGACGCAAACTTTTTTCCAAGGGGTCACTCCCGGTGAAGGGATCTCGGCCCTTGCCTCGTCGACTGAGGAGCAGGATATTCCAAATGAAAACCACGATGCAAAACAAAAGTGAACGTCCTTGCAATAACAGCTTTTTGAAAAGTGTTCCAACAACATCAGAATAGGTTTGTTTTAACTTGCATTGATCCGAATCAATGCAGTCACATCAATTGATCACACCACAAAGAAAAAAAATATACTGACGTACGTATATGCCATCCGCATTCGCCACTGGGTCCCGTCATCACCCGTTAGGTTAGCTAACTAACGACAGAGCGGGGACTGGACTAGCGCGGATGTAAAACATATACAACATCTATTAATATATATACCAATATATTATATTTCGCTCAAGGCGTGATAAAATGCAACATCACAGAAATGTACTGCATCACAGAACAATACAGATATCTGGGATCCCCGGGTTTCACAGAGCCACTACAGAAACCCGACGTTCCCCTGGTCGTGTGGATAGCCTGTGCAATGAAATCCTAGACCCTTACGGGCGCGGCAAGTTACCTGCCAAAACCTGAAGCGAGGCAGCCCCCTTCAGCGCCGTGAATGGACCACCCAGCACTTCACGGAATCCGGTAACTTGGGCACCCCTCCTGGGTCAACCTGTACCCCCTACGAGTGCGGCGAATATCCCGCCAATTCTAAAGTGAAGCCCCTCCCGTCCCAATGCCATGAGATGCGGGCTTGTTACCCTCCAGAACCCGGCTATCCGTGCACCCCTCCGCGGGGTAATCCTACTACAGAAAGTAAAATATACATACAACGGGTACATCGACCGCAACCAGGTCGTGCCCCAAAAGAATAATACAAACAGGCAGTGACGGCAGTCCACATGTCGGACGCTCGCCCCGCAATATCAAATGTACAAAATACAACAGCACTGTACTAGCATTGCATCCAGGCTATCCCCACGACCGATCCGCAACATCACAGCAATACATAGAACATCAACGTGAAAGTCACGTTCGCAAATCCGTCTAACCGGGCTATAGCAGTTAGACTGGATTTACCGATCAAGTGATATTCACGGTCGCAGATATAATGTAAATACTGTGAAATAATGTGTTTAAAATATCCGATCGATCAAAAATTAACAAGTGGGCCCCCAAGCAATACTGTAGCACTCACAGAAATTCTGGGCCCAATATTAATATTCCAAAACCCATATTTTAAGCCCATAAGCCCACTGGAAAAAATTGGTAAACTGAACCCAAATTCCTGCGGCGGAACCGCGGCCAAAAAGGGGTTATGGCCGCGGTTCCGCGGTCGTACGGAAAGATCATGGAACCAAAATTTTCCAGTGGTCTTAGGATACTCTGTACATCATTCTGAGACAACCTGAAAAATTTTTGGACTTCAAAAAATTTCGACAGAAAACTGATGTGAGGAAAAACGCGAGTTTTTGGAATTTTGGTCGATCGAAAATGCAAACACATCAAACAAAGCTAGACGAAGTTAATGGCGAGGCTCTGATACCACTGTAAGGGCACAGCGGCGCCCCGGCCGTCTATCCGACGCCGGAATACGGAAGCGGTGATAAACTTTAATTTTGCGAACTTAGCAAACCGGCACCACCGCGCACTAAACACCCGGATCGAACCATTAACTAGTCTAAGCTAACTACAAGACGGGTTAGAGATATACCGAGTGATCCGAGTCCTCCGGTCTTCTCGTCATCGTCCCGATCTCCAGCGGAAAGTCCTGTCTCCATATCGTCGCCTCCTCGCCGAAAGGGGGCACCACATCGCCTGCATCTTTTACGGGCTCCCACCTCAATACCGAGGCAACTCGGGCGCGAAGTTGGCTGGCCGACGCGTCCAAGATTTGCTGTAGAATGTGTAGTGTAGAGGCTATGTCTCATTTGGGGTTTTGTTGCCTTTGAAGATGATGGAGGAATCAAGATAAGAAAAATGGTGCTTGCATTTTTCTAGCATGAAATGAGATCAAGAATGAAACTCTCAAGAATGAAAACCTCTTCTTCTCTTTT
Source organism: Agapanthus africanus (assembly GCA_030015575.1). Lineage (NCBI taxonomy): Eukaryota > Viridiplantae > Streptophyta > Magnoliopsida > Asparagales > Amaryllidaceae > Agapanthus > Agapanthus africanus. The sequence goes on along the minus strand of JASDDO010000008.1, from coordinate 111,568,526 downwards.
CTCAAATGAAACCTTATCATGTTAGAATGGTGGAGGAAAGAATGTATCAAAACCATCACAAGAAGGGAGGTGAGTGTAGGAGAAGAGAATGGGTGACCACAACCAAACATCATCATAACAAAACTCACATCAACTCCAAATCAACCATGATCACCATCAATGCAAAAGGTTGATGTAAAGAGAATCAAAATGATGGTGGAAAAGAAAAGATGCTATCATAATCAATACATTTGCAAGAAACCCCTCCACAATGTGTTATTTGCAAACTTGCAAATAACACCCTCCATCGAAAAGTCCGGCCGGGAAAGAACAAAGGAAAACCGGCCGGAACGGAATGCAAACTGACAACTCCAGAAAACTGGTCCCGTAATAAATTACAGGAAAATCCCGATACTGCAAATACATGCCCGTATTTGTATTCCCACTGAACACAAATGCAAAAAGACAAAACTACACTATCTAGTACTAGAATCCGGCTTAAGCCAAAGCCGGCTAGTAATATCCGTCCGATCACGATCCGTGCAATACCGCACGTATCTGATCGAACCCTGCCATATCTCCATACGGCCTCTACAGCGTTTCGCCCGAAAGCTTGAGTAACTGTAAGTGTGGTGGACTCTAAAGACTCGTCAATACTATGGCTGTGGATTTAACCACTAGCACGTCAGAGGTATAAGCCAATACGTGACGGGCCACCAGCTATTGACTAAAAGGGACGTCGATGAGCGAACTCATCCTGACACCCTACTGAGCTTGTCAGTGACAATATCCATACAGTCCGGTCCGTTCGTCTATGAGCATCGCATGGCGGGCCTAGGGGGTTGGTAAAAGTCAGACCCCCAAAAGCGATACAAGTCGTGTCGGAGTGTAGCCCAGAACACCCTGAGATACTACTGGAATACCTACCAGTAAATCTCTTGCCTTGGCCAAGGACTTCGTGTAATGGCTCTCCTAGACACAGCGCGACCTCACCCCCAATACCGGGAGAGACGAACCCCTGAAGATCCGCTCACTGCCTCCATATGGCTCGGGACTGTACCCAACTAAAACATGTTTGCATGACTCCTTTGAGCCGTGGTAGGGTGGTAATCAAAGCACAGTAGGAACTCACACGAGACAAATGACGCTCCCCAGGTCGATGAACTAACCTGTATACATGTCATCTGGGAACTGCTATCTGACGTCAGGTATAAGACCAACTAGCATGTTCCCGGCGAGTCCTGTCCGGTGTACTCATAACCCAATGAGCACTTGTATACATCTTAGATGAACCAACTGACACCAGTGGCTTGTGAGACCGGCCACCGCCCCTCGTCGGGGTCTCGACTGTATACACTAGTCTACTCTGGAGAATCGATGCCCTGTCTCGAAACTCCCACGACTAGGGACCTTTTAAGGATGTGCTTATAGACTCCAGCTCTCACTTATATGATCGCCCTCATACTGCTGGCAGTCAAGCAAGAATCCAAGGGGCTTTATCAACGTGCAATAGAGACCTGTCAGGTCACCTAAAGCAGTACATGATGATAAAGGTAAACCAGATAGCATACTATCATCTCGAGTAAGACTGTCCTACCGGGATAGGTCCTCCCTCAATCATTGCAATCACGTGCCTGTGATCCAATAATTGACCCTGAGGGCACTATCTCCAACAATATATAGGTAGGACTTTCTTGCTCGACATGATAGTACGCTATCTGGTTACTCTTTGCCTTAACGTGTATACTGATTGTCTCTCTGTTACATGTTGGTAAAGCCCTTAGGATGTGTACTTGACTACCTGGACTGTGATGCGGATCATACTAGTGGGGACATGGTAGTCTATAAGTACATCCTTCAAGGTCCCTAGTCGTGGGTGTAACGAGACGGGGCATCGATATACCAGAGTAAACTAGCGTATACCTTCTCGACCCATACAGATGGGCGATGGATGATCCCATATCCATTGGTGTTTGACATCAGAGATGATATACGGGTGCTCAGTAGAGACTGGGTACACTGGACGGACTCGCCGAGAACTCCCAGATGGTATTATACCTTACGTCAGATGGCAGTTCTCAGGTGACACTGGTACAGGTTAGTCTGTTGACCCGAGATCGTCAAAGAGTCTTGTGTGATTCCCACTGTGCTTTGATTTCCACCTTACCACGTCCAAGAGGGCGTGCAAAATGTGTAGGGTTGCTATGCACGCGCACAAGGGTCTACGAGGCATCAACCATGCCCGATTAAAAAATTAGCCGTGCCGAACAACCCGAATACGGATCTTTAAACTAGAGATTAGGCGAAAACTAACATGTTAACAACTTTAACACTAAGTGAGAGGGATTACAACCTTTGTAGATCCAGTCCTTCACTTCATATGCTCCGTGTTGTGGTCCCTTCGCTGCGATCATCGGGTTCCGGACTCTCGAGAGGTTCCACGAAGAGAAAGATGCAACATTTGCTTCCGATCTTCGATACAAAGATGATCTACCTTGAAGTTTCGTTAACACAAGCTAACACTCATGAAATGATGTGAACACCCTCATCTAAATGGCAAGGGAAGATGAGGATGATGAAGCAGGATTTTTGATCTCTTTATTTATCTTTTTCTCATATTTATTCATCACTTGGAAAAAGCTAGTAAGCTTTTTCTATGAAGAAAGATCAAGGAAGAAGATGAAGAATTATCATAGAATCCTTTTGTGATGAATAATGCAAAGAAGATAATGATGAATAATGCAACCATGGTCAACTAAACTCATGTAGAGAATTAACTAGGGTTAAGGTTTGGGTTGGGTTAAAGCATGAGTCACTTGAAAATATCTTTCACAAAACAAAACCAAAACCTTCTAGAATCATCTGGAAAGCTTAACCCTAATCCAAACCCTAATCATGTTTAAACTCCACTAAACATGTTGCATTAGTTATCATATCATGTTACAATATTATATATCACATATATAATATTTATTGTAACCAAATAAAATAATACATTTAACATATATCGCATATATATCAATGTATTACTCGAGTGAGAAAAAGAATCTTTTAGTGAGCTAATATTAGTTAATGTAATTTAATATATCATATATATTATTATACATTAAATTATCGAATCAACACTTGATCCGACAATCCGGCTATATCGCATATAACCGACTAATATTTATCCGTACCGATTCATCGAATCAACACTTGATCCGATGACCCGGCCGATATCAAATATCGCGAGAATATAATACGGTATCACATATCGCATTATCCTCGGTCTTGCACATATCACATATGTGCTCCTACTCCGTTTTTCCTGAGCCAAGAAACCTCTGTGTAGGACTCTAAAGAATCGTCAATACGCCGGCAGTAGGTGATGATCATATCAAACACCCACAAGCTGCAAGCGGTCAGCTAAACGTAACAGCTACCCAGGTATTGAGCGCTCAGAAGATCAACAAGCAAGCCTGTACATTCTCCTATGAATCCAAACAGTAACACTCCCGTACAGTCCGGTCTCGTCGTCTGATATGTTGCATATCTCGCCTAGGGGTGGTAAACGTCAGACCCCAGTAGCTCGATAAGTCGTGTCGATGTGAGGTCTATAACAGTTCGAGAAACTACTGATAACACTTACCAGTAAATCTCAGCAACCCTGGCCAGGGATTTCCGTTATAGCCAATCGAACACAGCACAACATCAACTCCCTATACCGGGAGAGACGAATCCCCTCCTATCGCTCATTGCCTCCATGTGATTCGGGACTGTACCCAAATTCCACCATTTTGCACGCCCTCTTGGACGTGGTATGATGGAAATCAAAGCACAGTGGGAATCACACAAGACTCTATGACGATCTCGGGTCAACAAACTACTCTGTACCAGTGTCACCGGAGAACTGCCATCTGACGTGAGGTATAATACCATCTGGGAGTTCTCGGCGAGTCCGTCCAGTGTACCCAGTCTCCACTGAGCACCCGTACACCATCCTTGATGTCAAACACTGATGGATATGGGATCATCCATCGCCCATCATATGGGTCAAGATGCGTATACGCTAGTCTACTCTGGTGTATCGATGCCCTGTCTCGATACACCCTCGACTAGGAACAGTTATAGGATGTACTCGTCGACTACCGTGGCCCCACTAGTATGATCTCATCATAGTCCCAGTAGTCGAGTACATATCCTAAGGGCTTTATCAACATGTAATATAGAGACAATCAGAGTACATGTTAAGATAAAATACAACCAGATAGCGTACTATCATGTCGAGCAAGAAAGTCCTCCCTATATATGTCCAAGCATCCATTACAATATACATCGTATGTACAGTAATGTCCTCTAGGGCATACATATAACTAACAATCTCCCACTTGCACTAGGGCCATCTGTTATGGTATCGCATACCCAACAATTAGCTGCGGTTGTAGTATCTCATACTCAACCATCCCATAAGAGTCTCTACTGGGAAAAAGGCCTTTGAGAGTGGATCCGCGCTGTTGTCCTCTGTGTCTACTCTCCTAACCTCGATCTCCCTGGAGATCAACCATCTTCATGATCAGGTGATACTGCCTACGAATTATATCTGGATTTCTTATGGGACGGTAGTTCCTTGGCGAAAGCCGCAACCCCATTGTCACACAATGGTAGGAACGAAGTTCATCTTATGAACTTATATATATCCAGACTGCCTCTTTGGTAGCATCCTTGGTAACGATGTATCTTGCCTTTAATCGTCTAGTATGTCACGGTATCTAGCTTGGAACTCTTCCAACATACCGTCCCTCCACTGAGGGTAAAGACAATGCCTGCGACTGACATTCAGTCGTTCTTATCACCCTGGAACCTTTCCAGTGATTCTCCCCAGGATCGATTGATACCATCTCACTACAACTAGTGAGAATCCTAACATCCAATTAGATCCATCTCATAGATCCAAAACCCAGGATTTAGGAGGTATCACTTTGATCCTATATGGAGAATCCTTGTGATAAGCGGAGATTGACCGTGCGTAGCATAGGAAACTCCTTCCCTATCAAGAGTATGTCATCCACGTACTCTACGAGGATCTCCACCATACTTTCTACTACCTTTTTGTATATACAAGGTTCATCTACCATTTTGATGAAGTCAAACTCTTTGAATACCACATCAAAACAGATGTTCCAACTCCGCGATGCCTGTTTTATCATATAAAACATCTTGTACACGTTTCCGCTGCACCCACTGTCTATGAAGCCCTCTGGCTGTGTACTTATAGACGCTCTTTTCTAAAACATCATTTAGAAAAGTAGTCATGACACCCAACCGCCAGATATCGTAGTCATGGTATGTAGCCGTGGCAAGTAGGATCTGGATGGACTTAAGCATAGCTTTGAAAGTCTCAACTTTTCCATGTACACCAAGTAATCTTCTCAAGATATACTCGCTCCTGATGGGGATTTAACCCTTCAGATAAAGCAACCAAAGTCCATACTTTGTTGGTGTATAAGGATTCCATCTCAGATCGATAAGCATCCAGCCATTCTTACAGAGTCCCACTCCTGATGGCCAGCTCGAAACTAGTTAGGTCATCATCTCATGATGCAATCCTCGCTCCCACTGTCATAGAGAAACCGAAGTATCTCTCAGGTGGGTGAGGAACCCTACTAGATCGGCGGAGAGGCTGAGGTTCGTTGGAAACTATTGAATCCTTTGGTTCTGCCAAATTATCAGCTGCAGTTTGTATAGCTGGAACCATTCCAGTTCTACATAACAGACCTTGCCTCGAGCTTGTCCGGATTTTGCTTTTAGACATAGGCCGGACAACCCCAAATCTTAACAAACTTAAGATATGGGCTCTTCCCTTTCCATATCACATATGAAGTGGTAGGCAACTGATTTGATTCGAACCCTATTCAATAGGTATGCAGCTTCTCAAGTGCATAACATCCAAAAGGAAATAAGAAACTCAGTAGTACTCATCATAGAGCAAACCATATCATATATGGTGCTATTGCTCCGCCCCGATATACCATTGTGCTATGGTGTATACGAAGGAGTAATGCTGAGAGAGAATCTCATTCTCCTTTAGAATAGTCCAGGAATTCCGTGCTCAAGTATTCTCCTCCTTGATCTCATCAAAGGACATAATACTTATACTCGTATTTTGGTTCCCTACTTCTAACTTACATTCTGTGAATATCTCAAAAGGTTCGGACTTATGTTTCAACAGGAACACATGTCTGAATCTTGAGAGATTATCAGAGAATGTAATGAAGTATAAAGAACCGGTCTTGGCATGTGTAGACAGGGGACTTTCATACATCAGCATGTATCAATCCCAAGAGTTCACTAACTCTTTCTCTGTTTCCAATAAACAGAGCTGTGGTCATCTTATCTTTGTGACATGACTGGCAAGTTTCACAAGATGTAAATTCAAACAAATTTGAATATGCATCTAAATGTAACTTCAGCTAGTCGGGTCACATTGATATGACCTAGTCTACAATACCTCAAGAAGGATCCGTTCATTTCTGAACTCTTCCTCTTGTGTGTGTTCCATATACTAAGATCTGTAGTTTGATTTAGAACGTCAATGCTTTTAGATAACGTGCCTGAACCGATCAACTCTTGATATAGGAAATGTTCAAAACATTATCCAACAATACAAAATTATATCACTTCTTTACTAATAAAGAAACTGATATGATGTTGTATATCAGGTTCGGTATCTAATAACATTCGTTCAGAATCAATGTATTCAGGTAATACAGGGTGACAGTGACCAACAGACTTGGCTGCAACACTTGCACCGTTTTCTGTCTCATGAAACTTATCACCCGTTCTCAGTTCTCTACCTTTCTATAGCCCATGTAACAGATTACATATGCGGGATCCTGATCCGGTATCTCATACCCAGGACGTAAAGGATACTGAGAAACAGTTCTATGTAATGAACACACCCGAAGATGATGCATCAGCATGCACTTTCTTCGTTTGGGCGGCACGGGAATTCTGGTATTCCCCAATTTGCTGCTCTGTCTTATAACAATTATAAGTTGGAGCGGGACCAACGTTTCCCAGCTCAGTATAACAAGCGGGTTCGGTCAATTATATCCGTATTATTATCTTGATTAAGACGTGATATGGTCGCTACCTGGAGAGAGAGAGAAGAAAACACTCAGCGTATGCTCTTGCAAGATTAGATTGGTTATCTAATATATCTAATCAGGATGTCTCCCACTGTTTTAATCAAATCTTCCTTCAAACCTTAAAAGGAAAGACTAGCCGGGATTAATTACACGCTACAAGTTCGCCAATCTTTCAGCCAGGCCAGTGTCGGTACTTTGAGGGAGGTCCCCCGTGCTTTCGCACGAACCTAATTAAAGTAAACCTCGTTTTCCCAGAGGCGTAACCCCGTTAACACCTTTCTAGACACCTATTTGATCGGCTAATTGTAATGTGTAAAACTCTCCCAAGAGTAACTCTTACACGCAGCGGGTATCGGGATCCAACTATCTCATAGAAGGTATGCAATCTCATTGCAAATTTCAACACTTGAAATTCCCAATAATATTTTACCCCGAGCGTCCCATGACCTTGACGCAGGCCAACAAACCACAGTGCGCTAGTCAAGTTCAACCCGTCATTTCTTGATTGAATTAAACCCACCCGCACGACCCTTGACGCAGGCCAACAAAGTCACACGACTACCCTAATCCAATCTGCATCATATGCATAAACAGATAAATACTAGTTAGCTACCGCACACTACGCCTTGACGCAGGCCAACAAACGTAGCACGAATACTAAGTAGGACTTATCTGAAATGACGGAGGGCTACGACAGGTTTTTATGAAAACCCTTTGCGTAATGAACTTGATATCGTTGTAGAATCGAGTGATTTTAAATGGAATGTTTTTTAGGCTTTTCTAGTTTTGCTAAAGGGGTCACTCCCGGTGAAGGGATCGTCGGCCCTTTCCTCGTCGAATGAGGTGCAGGATATATCATATATACCGCTGTGCAAAGCAAGAACTATAGAAACAATCAAAAGACAAACCGAGTTTGTAGCATCTGCCAGTTATTGCTAAAAGAGTCACTCCCGGTGAAGAGATCTCGGTCCTTTCCTTATCGAATAAGGTGCTGGATGTTCTACAAGGAACACCGCTATGCAAAGCAAGAACTAGAGCTACCAGTTTTTAAAACAAGTTTCTACAACATCTTAGGTTTCTTTTAGTTTCATTAATCTCATTAATGAAGTCCCATGTTATTATGCTTCGCAAGCATCACATTTGAAACGAAATCTGCAATATAACATATATCTCATATATATAATATAAACATTCGTCACAGGCAGTAATATGATCTCATCACAGAACATTGCAGCAGAAGAACATATATGAAATATTGGATATATATTAGGATGTCCGTGTTTTCAATACGAGCCTGTATAAAACACGGATTCCACGGTCGCGATGAATAGCCAAACCCACATCCCTAGACCCCTACGAGAGCGGCAAGCAACACAGCCAATTCTAAGGTTAGGAGACCCGGTCCCGACTCCTCGAGATGGTCTCCCACTTGACCTTAGAACCCGGTTACTTGTGCTCCTCTCCTTGGGTCTACCTAATGCGGAAAAGTAAATAATATACAACGGTGACATCTTCCGCAACCTGGAAGTGCCCCAATAAAAGAATATTACATACAAATGAATTTTACATGAATGAAAAAGAAAAACACTCATCTCACATAAAACCCCCGGCTATTCAAAACGCGACGATCCAATAGAACATATCACAGCAACACATAATATCTCATATCATCAACGTAAGCAAGTATGCGTATCCCGATTGTCGTTGATGTATAGCAACGAAGCCGGCGATACACCACATACTACGCTTACGGTCACAGAAAAGAAAGTGCAAAACTACAACAGTTGGAATCCACAACCTCCTTAGACATCGCATGCCTAACCAAATGAATTCCTTAGACATCGCATGCCTAACAATTATAAACCCCGTATTTTAGTCTCATTATCGAAAACTCTTTTCAATGTCAAGTCGGGCAATTCAACAAGATTCCCGACAACCTGATCGAATGCTCGTCGCAAACTTTAGTAGACGGCCACACCCCCGATGCCGTCGACGAAGTGCACTAAGGCGGAACACCGCTGCCGCGAGCACCCGAACGGATGCTTTCGGTGACGGGGTTCTCCTACAGTCACTTGGTCGGGGCTATGGGGCGTAGCTGTCTATTAAGTTTACCCGGCGAGTATCCGCGTACACTACGTGATTGCGACGGACTTTTGATCGCATCAAAATTCCGTGGCAACCGATCAAGTGAGACAAAAGTGCTGTGTTTATAACATTCATATTAGTTATCTCATAACTACCTGTGGATTCCAAATATTGTATCACAATCCAGATAAATAGACAAAGTTAAACTTTCCGATCGAATAATCAAACACCCAAGATTTCCCCAATATATCTCAACACTTGAAATCAGTTTAAAAACATCCATCACGTGCCACAGTACCAATGGTCCAGCCGTAGAAGGGTCAAGCCAACGCCTCACATGTGGCATGCCGTACTGCCCCAAACCCTAAGGTTCAAAAGGCAGTTCAAGACGGTCACATAATCGAGTTAAGGTTTGTTGTCTTCTAGAGGGTCCACCGCGTTACTTGCACGACTTAGAACGTTCTTAAACACGAGGAAAAATCCAACTTTTGGAAAATTTTCCGTCAGGGGAAAAAGTGAGTTATTGATATCCGTTCGAACTTTTTAACAGTTTCTAAAATTACCCGGAAAGACCCTTAGACAAAGTCTGATAATCCGATCGAATCTACGAACTCCTAATACAACCCAGAAAACTCAACTCTTGAGTTCATATTAAAAAATTCCCCGAAAACTCAGCATCAGAAAATATGAATTACTGCGCAAAACTCAATGCAATAGGAGACCGTACGACCGCGGAACCGCCGTACATGCCAGGCTTGTGCCGCGGTTCCGCGGTGGTTTAATTGAATTAGGCCCCCGTATTTTACAGTAATTCATATAAGACCCTACTTAATTTTCTGCATATTTTTAATTGACAAAAATCCAAATTTTCAGAAAATTTCCAGAGAGCATTTTGGAGTTGGGGTTTCGGGTTCGATCGGACTTTAAATTTCGTCTAGACATCGCTTAAAGCTCTAGCTTGGCTCTGATACCACTGTAGGGTTGCTATGCACGCGCACAAGGGTCTACGAGGCATCAACCATGCCCGATTAAAAAATTAGCCGTGCCGAACAACCCGAATACGGATCTTTAAACTAGAGATTAGGCAAAAACTAACATGTTAACAACTTTAACACTAAGTGAGAAGGATTACAACCTTTGTAGATCCGGTCCTTCACTTCATATGCTCCGTGTTGTGGTCCCTTCGCTGCGATCATCGGGTTCCGGACACTCGAGAGGTTCCACGAAGAGAAAGATGCAACATTTGCTTCCGATCTTCGATACAAAGATGATCTACCTTGAAGTTTCGTCAACACAAGCTAACACTCATGAAATGATGTGAACACCCTCATCTAAATGGCAAGGGAAGATGAGGATGATGAAGTAGGATTTTTGCTCTCTTTATTTATCTTTTTCTCATATTTATTCATCACTTGGAAAAAGCTAGTAAGCTTTTTCCATGAAGAAAGATCAAGGAAGAAGATGAAGAATTATCATAGAATCCTTTTGTGATGAATAATGCAAAGAAGATAATGATGAATAATGGAACCATGGTCGACTAAACTCATGTAGAGAATTAACTAGGGTTTGGGTTTGGGTTGGGTTAAAGCATGAGTCACTTGAAAATATCTTTCACAAAACAAAACCAAAACCTTCTAGAATTATCTAGAAAGCTTAACCCTAATCCAAACCCTAATCATGTTTAAACTCCACTAAACATGTTGCATTAGTTATCATATCATGTTACAATATTATATATCACATATATAATATTTATTGTAACCAAATAAAATAATACATTTAACATATATCGCATATATATCAATGTATTACTCGAGTGAGAAAAAGAATCTTTTAGTGAGCTAATATTAGTTAATGTAATTTAATATATCATATATATTATTATACATTAAATTATCGAATCAACACTTGATCCGACAATTCGGCTATATCGCATATAACCGACTAATATTTATCCGTACCGATTCATCGAATCAACACTTGATCCGATGACCCGGCTGATATCAAATATCGCGAGAATATAATACGGTATCACATATCGCATTATCCTCGGTCCCGCACATATCACATATGTGCTCCTACTCCGTTTTTCCTGAGCCAAGAAATCTCTGTGTAGGACTCTAAAGAATCGTCAATACGCCGGCAGTAGGTGATGATCATATCAAACACCCACAAGCTGCAAGCGGTCAGCTAAACGTAACAGCTACCCAGGTATTGAGCGCTCAGAAGATCAACAAGCAAGCCTGTACATTCTCCTGTGAATCCAAACAGTAACACTCCCGTACAGTCCGGTCTCGTCGTCTGATATGTTGCATATCTCGCCTAGGGGTGGTAAACGTCAGACCCCAGTAGCTCGATAAGTCGTGTCGATATGAGGTCTATAACAGTTCGAGAAACTACTGATAACACTTACCAGTAAATCTCAGCAACCCTGGCCAGGGATTTCCGGTTATAGCCAATCGAACACAGCACAACATCAACTCCCTATACCGGGAGAGACGAATCCCCTCCTATCGCTCATTGCCTCCATGTGATTCGGGACTGTACCCAAATTCCACCTTTTTGCACGCCCTCTTGGACGTGGTATGATGAAAATCAAAGCACAGTGGGAATCACACAAGACTCTATGACGATCTCGGGTCAACAGACTACTCTGTACCAGTGTCACCGGAGAACTGCCATCTGACGTGAGGTATAATACCATCTGGGAGTTCTCGGCGAGTCCGTCCAGTGTACCCAGTCTCCACTGAGCACCCGTACACCATCCTTGATGTCAAACACTGATGGATATAGGATCATCCATCGCCCATCATATGGGTCAAGATGCGTATACGCTAGTCTACTCTGGTGTATCGATGCCCTGTCTCGATACACCCTCGACTAGGAACAGTTATAGGATGTACTCGTCGACTACCGTGGCCCCACTAGTATGATCTCATCATAGTCCCAGTAGTCGAGTACATATCCTAAGGGCTTTATCAACATGTAATATAGAGACAATCAGAGTACATGTTAAGATAAAATATAACCAGATAGCGTACTATCATGTCGAGCAAGAAAGTCCTCCCTATATATGTCCAAGCATCCATTACAATATACATCGTATGTACAGTAATGTCCTCTAGGGCATACATATAACTAACAATCTCCCACTTGCACTAGGGCCATCTGTTATGGTATCGCATACCCAACAATTAGCTGCGGTTGTAGTATCTCATACTCAACCATCCCATAAGAGTCTCTACTGGGAAAAAGGCCTTTGTGAGTGGATCCGCGCTGTTGTCCTCTGTGTCTACTCTCCTAACCTCGATCTCCCTGGAGATCAACCATCTCCATGATCAGGTGATACTGCCTAAGAATTATATCTGGATTTCTTATGGGACGGTAGTTCCTTGGCTAAAGCCGCAACCCCATTGTCACACAATGGTAGGAACGAAGTTCATCTTATGAACTTATATATATCCAGACTGCCTCTTTGGTAGCATCCTTGGTAACGATGTATCTTGCCTTTAATCGTCTAGTATGTCACGGTATCTAGCTTGGAACTCTTCCAACATACCGTCCCTCCACTGAGGGTAAAGACAATGCCTGCGACTGACATTCAGTCGTTCTTATCACCCTGGAACCTTTCCAGTGATTCTCCCCAGGATCGATTGAAACCATCTCACTACAACTAGTGAGAATCCTAACATCCAATTAGATCCATCTCATAGATCCAAAACCCAGGATTTAGGAGGTATCACTTTGATCCTATATGGAGAATCCTTGTGATAAGCGGAGATTGACCGTGCGTAGCATAGGAAACTCCTTCCCTATCAAGAGTATGTCATCCACGTACTCTACGGGGATCTCCACCATACTTTCTACTACCTTTTTGTATATACAAGGTTCATCTACCATTTTGATGAAGTCAAACTCTTTGACTACCACATCAAAACAGATGTTCCAACTCCGCGATGCCTGTTTTATCATATAAAACATCTTGTACACGTTTCCGCTGCACCCACTGTCTACGAAGCCCTCTGGCTGTGTACTTATAGACGCTCTTTTCTAAAACATCATTTAGAAAAGTAGTCATGACACCCAACCGCCAGATATCGTAGTCATGGTATGTAGCCGTGGCAAGTAGGATCTGGATGGACTTAAGCATAGCTTTGAAAGTCTCAACTTTTCCATGTACACCAAGTAATCTTCTCAAGATATACTCGCTCCTGATGGGGATTTAACCCTTCAGATAAAGCAACCAAAGTCCATACTTTGTTGGTGTATAAGGATTCCATCTCAGATCGATAAGCATCCAGCCATTCTTACAGAGTCCCACTCCTGATGGCCAGCTCGAAACTAGTTAGGTCATCATCTCATGATGCAATCCTCGCTCCCACTGTCATAGAGAAACCGAAGTATCTCTCAGGTGGGTGAGGAACCCTACTAGATCGGCGGAGAGGCTGAGGTTCGTTGGAAACTATTGAATCCTTTGGTTCTGCCAAATTATCAGCTGCAGTTTGTATAGCTGGAACCATTCCAGTTCTACATAACAGACCTTGCCTCGAGCTTGTCCGGATTTTGCTTTTAGACATAGGCCGGACAACCCCAAATCTTAACAAACTTAAGATATGGGCTCTTCCCTTTCCATATCACATATGAAGTGGTAGGCAACTGATTTGATTCGAACCCTATTCAATAGGTATGCAGCTTCTCAAGTGCATAACATCCAAAAGGAAATAAGAAACTCAGTAGTACTCATCATAGAGCAAACCATATCACATATGGTGCTATTGCTCCGCCCCGATATACCATTGTGCTATGGTGTATACGAGGAGTAATGCTGAGAGAGAATCTCATTCTCCTTTAGAATAGTCCAGGAATTCCGTGCTCAAGTATTCTCCTCCTTGATCTCATCAAAGGACATAATACTTATACCCGTATTTTGGTTCCCTACTTCTAACTTACATTCTGTGAATATCTCAAAAGGTTCGGACTTATGTTTCAACAGGAACACATGTCTGAATCTTGAGAGATTATCAGAGAATGTAATGAAGTATAAAGAACCGGTCTTGGCATGTGTAGACAGGGGACTTTCATACATCAGCATGTATCAATCCTAAGAGTTCACTAACTCTTTCTCTGTTTCCAATAAACAGAGCTGTGGTCATCTTATCTTTGTGACATGACTGGCAAGTTTCACAAGATGTAAATTCAAACAAATTTGAATATGCATCTAAATGTAACTTCAGCTAGTCGGGTCACATTGATATGACCTAGTCTACAATACCTCAAGAAGGATCCGTTCATTTCTGAACTCTTCCTCTTGTGTGTGTTCCGTATACTAAGATCTGTAGTTTGATTTAGAACGTCAATGCTTTTAGATAACGTGCCTGAACCGATCAACTCTTGATATAGGAAATGTTCAAAACATTATCCAACAATACAAAATTATATCACTTACTTACTAATAAAGAAACTGATATGATGTTGTATATCAGGTTCGGTATCTAATAACATTAGTTCAGAATCAATGTATTCAGGTAATACAGGGTGACAGTGACCAGCAGACTTGGCTGCAACACTTGCACCGTTTTCTGTCTCATGAAACTTATCACCCGTTCTCAGTTCTCTACCTTTCTATTGCCCATGTAACAGATTACATATGCGGGATCCTGATCCGGTATCTCATACCCAGGACGTAAAGGATACTGAGAAACAGTTCTATGTAATGAACACACCCGAAGATGATGCATCAGCATGCACTTTCTTCGTTTGGGCGGCACGGGAATTCTGGTATTCCCCAATTTCCTGCTCTGTCTTATAACAATTATAAGTTAGAGCGGGACCAACGTTCCCCAGCTCAGTATAACAAGCGGGTTCGGTCAATTATATCCATATTATTATCTTGATTAAGGCGTGATATGGTCGCTACCTGGAGAGAGAGAGAAGAAAACACTCAGCGTATGCTCTTACAGGATTAGATTGGTTATATAATATATCTAATCAGGATGTCTCCCACTGTTTTAATCAAATCTTCCTTCAAACCTTAAAAGGAAAGACTAGCCGGGATTAATTACACTCTATAAGTTCGCCAATCTTTCAGCCAGGCCAGTGTCGGTACTTTGAGGGAGGTCCCCCGTGCTTTCGCACGAACCTAATTAAAGTAAACCTCATTTTCCCAGAGGCGTAACCCCGTTAACACCTTTCTAGACACCTACTTGATCGGCTAATTGTAATGTGTAAAACTCTCCCAGGAGTAACTCTTACTCGCAGCGGGTATCGGGATCCAACTATCTCATAGAAGGTATGCAATCTCATTGCAAATTTCAACACTTGAAATTCCCAATAATATTTTACCCCTAGCGTCCCATGACCTTGACGCAGGCCAACAAACCATAGTACGCTAGTCAAGTTCAACCCGTCATTTCTTGATTGAATTAAACCCACCCGCACGACCCTTGACGCAGGCCAACAAAGTCGCACGACTACCCTAATCCAATCTGCATCATATGCATAAACAGATAAATACTAGTTAGCTACCGCACACTACGCCTTGACGCAGGCCAACAAACGTAGCACGAATACTAAGTAGGACTTATCTGAAATGACGGAGGGCTACGACAGGTTTTTATGAAAACCCTTTGCGTAATGAACTTGATATCGTTGTAGAATCGAGTGATTTTAAATGGAATGTTTTTTAGGCTTTTCTAGTTTTGCTAAAGGGGTCACTCCCGGTGAAGGGATCGTCGGCCCTTTCCTCGTCGAATGAGGTGCAGGATATATCATATATACCGCTGTGCAAAGCAAGAACTATAGAATCAATCAAAAGACAAACCGAGTTTGTAGCATCTGCTAGTTATTGGTAAAGGAGTCACTCCCGGTGAAGGGATCTCGGTCCTTTCCTTATCGAATAAGGTGCTGGATGTTCTACAAGGAACACCGCTATGCAAAGCAAGAACTAGAGCTACCAGTTTTTAAAACAAGTTTCTACAACATCTTAGATTTCTTTTAGTTTCATTAATCTCATTAATGAAGTCCCATGTTATTATGCTTCGCAAGCATCACATTTGAAACGAAATCTGCAATATAACATATATCTCATATATATAATATAAACATTCGTCACAGGCAGTAATATGATCTCATCACAGAACATTGCAGCAGAAGAACATATATGAAATATTGGATATACTAGGACGACCATGTTTTCAAGACGAGCCTGTATAAAACACGGATTCCACGGTCGCGATGAATAGCCAAACCCACATCCGTAGACCCCTACGAGAGCGGCAAGCAACACAGCCAATTCTAAGGTTAGGAGACCCGGTCCCGACTCCTCGAGATGGTCTCCCACTGGACCCTAGAACCCGGTTACTTGTGCTCCCCTCCTTAGGTCTACCTAATGCGAAAAAGTAAATAATATACAACGGTGACATCTTCCGCAACCTGGAAGTGCCCCAATAAAAGAATATTACATACAAATGAATTTTACATGAATGAGAAAGAAAAACACTCATCTCACATAAAAACCCCCGGCTATTCAAAACGTGACGATCCAATAGAACATATCACAGCAACACATAATATCTCATATCATCAACGTAAGCAAGTATGCGTATCCCGATTGTCGTTGATGTATAGCAACGAAGCCGGCGATACACCACATACTACGCTTACGGTCACAGAAAAGAAAGTGCAAAACTACAACAGTTGGAATCCGCAACCTCCTTAGACATCGCATGCCTAACCAAATGAATTCCTTAGACATCACATGCCTAACAATTATAAACCCCGTATTTTAGTCTCATTATCGAAAACTCTTTTCAATGTCAAGTCGGGCAATTCAACAAGATTCCCGACAACCTGATCGAATGCTCGTCGCAAACTTTAGTAGACGGCCGCACCCCCGATGCCGTCGACGAAGTGCACTAAGGCGGAACACCGCTGCCGCGAGCACCCAGATGGATGCTTTCGGCGACGGGGTTCTCCTACAGTCACTTGGTCGGGGCTATGGGGCGTAGCTGTCTTTTAAGTTTACCCGGCGAGTATCCACGTACACTACGTGATTGCGACGGACTTTTGATCGCATCAAAATTCCGTGGCAACCGATCAAGTGAGACTAAAGTGCTGTGTTTATAACATTCATATTAGTTATCTCATAACTACCTGTGGATTCCAAATATTGTATCACAATCCAGATAAATAGACAAAGTTTAACTTTCCGATCGAATAATCAAACACTCAAGATTTCCCCAATATATCTCAACACTTGAAATCAGTTTAAAAACATCCATCACGTGCCACAGTACCAATGGTCCAGCCGTAGAAGGATCAAGCCAACGCCTCACATGTGGCACGCCGTACTGCCCCAAACCCTGTGGTTCAAAAGGCAGTTCAAGACGGTCACATAATCGAGTTAAGGTTTGTTGTCTTCTAGAGGGTCCACCGCGTTACTTGCACGACTTAGAACGTTCTTAAACACGAGGAAAAATCCAACTTTTGAAAAAATTTCCGTCAAGGGAAAAAGTGAGTTATTGATATCCGTTCGAACTTTTTAACAGTTTCTAAAATTACCCGGAAAGACCCATAGACAAAGTCTGATAATCCGATCGAATCTACGAACTCCCAATACAACCCAGAAAACTCAACTCTTGAGTTCATATTAAAAAATTCCCAGAAAACTCAGCACCAGAAAATATGAATTACTGCGTTAAACTCAATGCAATAGGAGACCGTACGACCGCGGAACCGCCGCACATGCCAGGCTTGTGCCGCGGTTCCGCGGTGGTTTAATTGAATTAGGCCCCCGTATTTTACAGTAATTCATATAAGACCCTGCTTAATTTTCTGCATATTTTTAATTGACAAAAATCCAAATTTTTAGAAAATTTCCAGAGAGCATTTTGGAGTTGGGGTTTCGGGTTCAATCGGACTTTAAACTTCGTCTAGACATCGCCTAAAGCTCTAGCTTAGCTCTGATACCACTGTAGGGTTGCTATGCACACGCACAAGGGTCTATGAGGCATCAACCATGCCCAATTAAAAAATTAGCCGTGCCGAACAACCCGAATACGGATCTTTAAACTAGAGATTAGGCGAAAACTAACATGTTAACAACTTTAACACTAAGTGAGAGGGATTACAACCTTTGTAGATCCAGTCCTTCACTTCATATGCTCCGTGTTGTGGTCCCTTCGCTGCGATCATCGGGTTCCGGACTCTCGAGAGGTTCCACGAAGAGAAAGATGCAACATTTGCTTCCGATCTTCGATACAAAGATGATCTACCTTGAAGTTTCGTTAACACAAGCTAACACTCATGAAATGATGTGAACACCCTCATCTAAATGGCAAGGGAAGATGAGGATGATGAAGCAGGATTTTTGATCTCTTTATTTATCTTTTTCTCATATTTATTCATCACTTGGAAAAAGCTAGTAAGCTTTTTCTATGAAGAAAGATCAAGGAAGAAGATGAAGAATTATCATAGAATCCTTTTGTGATGAATAATGCAAAGAAGATAATGATGAATAATGCAACCATGGTCAACTAAACTCATGTAGAGAATTAACTAGGGTTAAGGTTTGGGTTGGGTTAAAGCATGAGTCACTTGAAAATATCTTTCACAAAACAAAACCAAAACCTTCTAGAATCATCTAGAAAGCTTAACCCTAATCCAAACCCTAATCATGTTTAAACTCCACTAAACATGTTGCATTAGTTATCATATCATGTTACAATATTATATATCACATACATAATATTTATTGTAACCAAATAAAATAATACATTTAACATATATCGCATATATATCAATGTATTACTCGAGTGAGAAAAAGAATCTTTTAGTGAGCTAATATTAGTTAATGTAATTTAATATATCATATATATTATTATACATTAAATTATCGAATCAACACTTGATCCAACAATCCGGCTATATCGCATATAACCGACTAATATTTATCCGTACCGATTCATCGAATCAACACTTGATCCGATGACCCGGCTGATATCAAATATCGCGAAAATATAATACGGTATCACATATCGCATTATCCTCGGTCCCGCACATATCACATATGTGCTCCTACTCCGTTTTGCCTGAGCCAAGAAACCTCTGTGTAGGACTCTAAAGAATCGTCAATACGCCGGCAGTAGGTGATGATCATATCAAACACCCACAAGCTGCAAGCAGTCAACTAAACGTAACAGCTACCCAGGTATTGAGCGCTCAGAAGATCAACAAGAAAGCCTGTACATTCTCCTGTGAATCCAAACAGTAACACTCCCATACAGTCCGGTCTCGTCGTCTGATATGTTGCATATCTCGCCTAGGGGTGGTAAACGTCAGACCCCAGTAGCTCGATAAGTCGTGTCGATATGAGGTCTATAACAGTTCGAGAAACTACTGATAACACTTACCAGTAAATCTCAGCAACCCTGGCTAGGGATTTCCGGTTATAGCCAATCGAACACAGCACAACATCAACTCCCTATACCGGGAGAGACGAATCCCCTCCTATCGCTCATTGCCTCCATATGATTCGGGACTGTACCCAAAAGCCACCTTTTTGCACGCCCTCTTGGACGTGGTATGATGGAAATCAAAGTACAGTGGGAATCACACAAGACTCTATGACGATCTCGAGTCAACAGACTACTCTGTACCAGTGTCGCCGGAGAACTGCCATCTGACGTGAGGTATAATACCATCTGGGAGTTCTCGGCGAGTCCGTCCAGTATACCCAGTCTCCACTGAGCACCCGTACACCATCCTTGATGTCAAACACCGATGGATATGGGATCATCCATCGCCCATCATATGGGTCAAGATGCGTATACGCTAGTCTACTCTGGTGTATCGATGCCCTGTCTCGATACACCCTCGACTAGGAAAAGTTATAGGATGTACTCGTCGACTACCGTGGCCCCACTAGTATGATCTCATCATAGTCCCAGTAGTCGAGTACATATCCTAAGGGCTTTATCAACATGTAATATAGAGACAATCAGAGTACATGTTAAGATAAAATACAACCAGATAGCGTACTATCATGTCGAGCAAGAAAGTCCTCCCTATATATATCCAAGCATCCATTACAATATACATCGTATGTACAGTAATGGCCTCTAGGGCATACATATAACTAACAAAACGGTGGTTTTTGGGTACAGTCCCGAATCACATGGAGGCAATGAGCGATAGGAGGGGATTCGTCTCTCCCAGTATTGGGGGTTGATGTTGCGCTATGCACGACTGGCCATAACAGGAAATCCCTGGCCAGGGTTGCAGTGATATACTGGTAAGAGTTATCAGTAGTTTCACGATTGTTATGGACCTTACGTCGGCATGACTTATCAAGCTACTGGGGTCTGACGTTTACCACCCCTAGGCGAGATATGCGACATATCAGACGAACAGACCGGACTGTACGGTAAGTGTTACTGGTTGGATTCACAGGAGTGTGATCGTGCTTGCTTGTCGATCTTCTGATCGCTCAATACCCGGGTGGCCGTTACGTTTAGCAGACCGCTTGCGGCTTGTGGGTGTTTGATAAGATCATCATCTGTTGCCGGCGTATTGACGAGTATTTAGAGTCCTACACAGAGGTTTCCTGGCTCAAGCGAAACGAAATAGGAGCGCATATGAGATATGTGCGGGACCGAGAATAATACTAGTATGTGATACTGTATTCGATTCTCGCGATTTGTGACATTGATCGGTTATATGCGATATAGCCGGGTTATCGGATCAAGTGTTGATTCGATAAGTTGTTACTATTGATATTAGTCAGTTATATGCAGTATGACCGGATCGTTAAATCAAGTGTTGATTTAATGATTTAATGTATAATTATATATTTGATATATCACTTTACATTAACTAATATTGGTTCACTTAAGATGTTTTTCTCACGTGTTTGTGCACATTGTATATGTGATATATTTTTGTGCACAAGATTGCATCATATTTGATGATACATGCAAACTTGGGTGTATGTTTGAATTAAACCATGTTTAGTAAATGGTTAGGGTTTCATTTTCATTTGCTTTATTTATTTATTCTTTTTGGTGAGAAATAAAATGGTGACTTTATTTGGATTTCACTTGAAGCTTCATGAAGCTTTGAAAGTCAAAGCCATTTTGTTTCTTTCCTAAACCCTAACCCTTTAACTAAACCCTAGTTCATTCTCTACACTTAACCATGGTTGATAATATGATAAGAATCATTTTATTTTCTATTATTCTTATTCTTATCATATTATCTTTTTCTTCTTCTTCTTCTTCTTCAAGAAGAAAGAAGCTTGCTAGCTTCAATGGTGACTTGAGAAAAAGAGTGAGAAATCCAATTCTAAAGTGAACCCACTTCCTATTTCTTCATCCTCTACCACTTGCCATGTAATATTGGGTGTTTTCTTCACAAGTTTCATGACTTAGTGAAGGTGGAGCTTGAGTTTGAGTTGCCTCGACGTAGATCATCTTCGGCATCGAAGTCGACGACCTAGCCCGATCATTTCTTCGACGAAACCATCGCTAGAGTCCGGGATTCGATGATCGCAGCGGAGAGACTTCATCACGGAGCTATGGAGGTGGAGGACCGGATCTACAAAGGTTGTATTTCCATTCACTTTAGAGTAAAGTTGTTTACTAGCTCGTAGTTTCGCCTATTCTCTAGTCAACGATCTAGTTTAGGATTTCTCGGCACCGGAAAATTTTGAATTTGGCATGGTTGATGCCTTGTGGGACCTCCTTAGTGTGCCTAGTAACCCTACATATGGATGACTTCTTCAAGTGCTTCATAAATGAGGACGATGAGGAGGTGATCTCAGAGTTTCCACTGGCGCCAAAAGAGCTGGAGGATGGGATACACACTACGGCGGACAACCTGAGAAAAATCAACTTGGGGACGGAAAACAAGTCGAAGCTCACATTCGTCAGTGAGCTTCTATCTAAAATGCAGGCGGCCACGTTAAAAGGCGTGCTCATGTAATATAAAGACTGCTTCGCATGGAACTATTCAGAGATGCCGGGTCTAGATCCAAAAACAGTGGTACATAAACTGGCTATATCGCCAGACGTTAAGCCAGTCAAATAGGCGCCAAGAAGAATGCTGCTCGGACTCGAGATGAGTATCAACGCTGAAGTCAAGAAACTAATTGACTCCGGCTTCATCCAAGAAGTTCAATATCCCGACTGGATTGCCAACGTTGTTCCCGTGATGAAGAAAAATGGAACAGTGCACATCTGCGTGGACTTTCGGGGCATCAACAAAGCATGCCTAAAGGATGACTTCCCAGTACTTGCTACCGAGATGATGATCGATAACACTCCACTCATGAAGTCTTCTCCTTCATGGATGGATTTTCAGGCTACAATCAAATAAAAATGCATCGTGAAGACCAAAAGCACACTTCTTTCCGAACTCCGCTAGGCATATTCTACTATAAGGTGACGCCCTTCGGTTTGAAGAACGCAGGCTCTACCTACCAGAGGGCCATGACGAAGATCTTCGATGACCTCATACATGAGATTGTCGAATGCTATATTGATGACCTTGTGGTGAAAAGAAAATCGTACGAGAAGCACTGGGAACATCTGAACATAGTGTTTTAGCGTCTTCGGAAATACAATCTAAAGATGAATCCTTTGAAATGCGCGTTTGGAGTCTCCTCAGGCAAATTCCTAAGATTCATCATACGACACCGAGGCATCGAAATAGACCCATCAAAGATCAAGACAATTATGGAAATGCCCACGCCAAGAATTCTCAAACAATTGCGGTCTCTCCAAGAAAAGCTCGCGTATATCCGGCGGTTCATAGCCAACCTCTCCGGCAAATGCCGTCCCTACAGCCATCTAATGAAGAAGGTGTTAGTTATATGTATGCCCTAGAGGCTATTACTGTACATGAGATGTATATTGTAGTGGATGTTTGGAAATATATAGGGAGGACTTTCTTGCTCGACATGATAGTATAATATCCGGTTACTCTTTATCTTAACATGTACACTGATTGTCTCTCTGTTACATGTTGGTAATGCCCTTAGGATGTGTACTTGACTACCTAGATTATGATGGAGATCATACTAGTGGGACAAAGGTAGTCTGTGAGTACATCCTTTAATGTCCCTAGTCGTTGGTGTATTGAGACGGGGCATCGATATACCAGAGTAGACTAGAGTGTACTTTCTCGACCCATGTAGATGGGCGATGGATGATCCCATATCCATTGGTGTTTAAAATCAGAGATGATATACGGGTGCTCAGTAGAGACTGGGTACACTGGACAAACTCGCCGAGAACTCCCAGATGGTATTATACCTCACGTCAGATGGCAGTTCTCTGGTGACACTGGTACAGATTAGTCTGTCGACCCGAGATCGTCATAGAGTCTTATGTGATTCCCACTGTGCTTTGATTTCCACCTTACTACGTTCAAGAGAACGTGAAAAACGGTGGTTTTTGGGTACAGTCCCGAGTCACATGGAGGCAATGAGTGATAGAAGAGGATTCGTATCTCCCGGTATTGGGAGTTGATGTTGCGTTGTGCTCCATTGGCTATAACATGAAGTCCCTGGCCAGGGCTGATTCTGAGATTTACTGGTAAGTGTTATCAGTAGTTTCTTGACCTGTTATGAGCCTTACATCGGCACGACTTATCGAGTTACTGGGGTCTGGCGTTTACCACCCCTAGATGAGATATGCGACATATCAGATGAAGAGACCGGACTGTATGGTAAGTGTTGCCGATTGGATTCACAGGAGTATGAGCAGGCTTGCTTGTTGATCTTCTGATCGCTCAATACCCGGGTGGCCGTTACGTTTAGCACGCCTCTTGCGGCTTGTAGGTGTTTGATATGATCATCACCTACTGCCGGCGTATTGACGAGTCTTTAGAGTCCTATACAGAGATTTCCTGGCTCAGGCGAAACGGAGTAGGAGCACATATGAGATATGTGCGGGACCGAGATTAATACGTGTATGAGATACCGTATTCTATTCTCGTGATTTATTCGTATCGATCGGTTATATGTGATATAGCCGGGTTATCGAATCAAGTGTTGATTCGATAAATTGATACACATGATATTAGTCGGTTATATGTGATATAGCCGGATTATTAAATCAAGTGTTGATTTGATAATCTAATATATAATTATATATTTGATATATTAATTTACATTAACTAGTATTAGCTCACTTAAGATTTCTTTTCTCACTTGTTTTGTACATTAAGTGTAACACCCTAGTTCATTTATACCAGTTCCGGTTCCAGTTCTCGTATTTTCCTTATTTGTGGTATTTTTCTGATTATCGTATTTTGGGTGCGAATGGTATTTTACATTTTTACATTGCATTCGACCCAACCCGCTTGCTTGAAACTTGTTTGATTCATATTCATGAATTATCTGGACTTGTTACGTAGACTGGTGCATTTTCATGTTTAGTGCGTACTGGCATTTTATCTGGCATTGCATCTTTTACCATATAACATTTTAAGTCATATAAAATAATTTAAAATTACATAACATGACCTGCCTGATACCCCTAACCCCGTGGTAGCATCCGCGCATCTTGTTCTCGGCTCGTTCAGTGAAATGGACGTGTTTGGATGGCTACGCGCACGTACATGCATCCGTTCTTGGGGGTATGCATTTTCGTTACCCGACGTCGGACGCAGCGTACGCATCCCGTCTTGTGATCCGTCTAGGCAAGTTTATCTTGCTACATGCTACATTACTTTATATATATATATATATATATTTATAAATATAATACTGGTATTTCAAATTATGCACCCCATGTTTACTTTTACAGTTTTTCGACATCCGTCTGCATCCGTACGTGTTACTTTACATCTAGCGCATGCAAACTTATCTTGTTACATACTATACTATAATATATTGCATCCAGTTTAGTATAACAGTTCATATTATTTAAAATGTACTTTCCGTAATTACCAGTTTATCATTGTACGGGTATACGATATCCGTTTGCATCCATATCATATAGAATGCATATAGCTGCATCTACAGATCTCATTAATAACCTAATATTGTTGTTGTAACACCCTAATAAAGTGCATCCTAATTAGTATTAGAACTATAAATGAAACCCTAATCGATAATTGTGCATCCATTGATTTTATACCTACCATGTTACATTATTTCATTGTATTGTTATATTTGATTTCGTGCATTCATACTTACTACAGTTGATTATGATTACCCATTTGTTACCTGTGCACTACCTAACTTGACCTGATACCCTATTTGACATGACTTGATACATGTGCACTACCTGACATGACCTGATATATTACTACTTGACTTATTACCTGATCTTATTACTAATACCAACAATCTTGGCATGTTGTCCCTACGGACATATCTGTGTCTATTTAGACAAACTTGTACCTACTTGATCCTGTATTGGCATTAGCTCCAGATTTACCAATACCCGACTTACACACATAACTTGGGGGCATGGGGAAATCAAGAATGTAGCCGAACGTAACTCAAAGGGCTATTATCCTTTTACTGTGGTCCCGTAGGGTTGAACGGGACATGGACTCACAGTCTATTATCCTTTTACCATGGTCCTGTAGGTTTGAACGGGGCATAGACCGATGGGTTACGCTGAGGATTACATCAATTGATTTCATATAACTTTAGAGTAGATAACCCTATAGCACAGTTTAGACTACTTACTGCACTTCACCCGTTTATATCTTGTTCACTGATCTTTATTCATGTCACTATTTATTTCCTGATAACTTGTTTATACTTCAAGCCTGCATATTTCATTACATCCTGCTTGGTTTGAATTATTGATTTTATGGCGCACTGACGTCTGGGTTTTGCATGGCCCAGATCCCTTATCCTTATCGCAGGCTGCTCAGGAATATTTTGATCAACAGGCCGAGCGGTGAGGACCTGTTAATAGTTTAGTTTTCCTTTCAGTATTTTTCATTCCTGATGTGATCCCGTATTATGGGACGTACATTCCAGAGTATTGTATTTGAATCTATTGCTTCCGCATTATTTTATTTCATGACTCTTTATTCTGTCTCATGGACATGTATTAGATAGTTGTTTATTATTTCTACTGTTCTTGATATCTTATAGACAGCCGTAATGTGACTGTGGAGGGATGTTTCCTATCCACAGGTAGCATGGTTGGCTCTGTCACGGGCCTATCTTAGCGCACTCTGGGAAACGGGACGTGACATTAAGTGTATATTATGTACATAGTTTGTATCATGCTTGATGATACATGCAAGCATGAGTGTGTGTGTGTGTGACTTACACCATAATAATTAAAATGTGAAAGTTTTTTATTTATCTTAATAATTCAAAATTAGTGAGAATTTTGTCATGCTTGGAAGCTTGGAGAAGCTTGAAGCATCTTTGACAAAGTCCACTTGTTTTGCCTCACTTAAGATAAGATATTTTTTAACATAACCATTTTAATTAGCCATGATTTAGTCTCTACAATGGTTAGTATATGACACTAACTCACCCATGGTTGTTATTCTCACCTCATTAGTTTTCATTCTTCATTTTTCATGGTTGCTTTTTTCATCTCCTTCCTTCTCCAAGCTTACTAGCTCCATGAAACATGAAGAAATATTATGAGAAAATAAAATCTAAAGTGAGCTCACTTCCTACTTCATCATCCTATACACTTGCTTGGGTAGTAAAGGGTATTCTCTTCACAAAGTTCGTGACCTAGTAAAGAGGTAGCTTGGGTTTGAGTCTCCTCGACGTAGATCATTTTCGGCCTCGAAGACTTCGGGCAAGCTTGTTCATTTCTCCAACGGAACCCATACTAGAGTTCGGGAGATCTTCGATCGCAGCGAAGGGACTACTAAACGGAGCTTTAGAAGTGAAGGACCGGTCTACAAAGGTTGTATTCCTCATTCAATTAGTGTAATGGTTGATTACATGTTATATTATCTAGTTACTCTAACTTGATCCTAACTTATGATTGATTAGCACCTTAGATTTTTTTAATTTGGCATGGTAGTTGCTGTGAAAACCCAGTAGGGTGCTAAAAAATC
Organism: Agapanthus africanus; assembly: GCA_030015575.1. Classification (NCBI taxonomy): domain Eukaryota; kingdom Viridiplantae; phylum Streptophyta; class Magnoliopsida; order Asparagales; family Amaryllidaceae; genus Agapanthus; species Agapanthus africanus. Next base: position 111,541,281 of record JASDDO010000008.1, on the reverse strand, counting down.
CCAACAGTGGTATCAGAACCGGGCTAGAGTATTAGACGGTGTTTGTTAGATTACGAAACCAAAACTGCTCCGAAACTTGAAACACCAAATACGGTTTCTGTCGATTTTGTATTGACCTCAAAAAAATATTCAAACAAGTGCAGAGTGATATATGAGAGATTATAAGAACATGGCAAAAATTTGGGACCTAGAGCTCGGATTTTGGCCGAGCTCATGGGGGTTGTGGCCGGCCCAATATAGGCAGATTGTGTTCAAATTTCTGTCATGTTCCCATCTCTGTATTGTGGTGTTTCAGGTGTTGTTTGTTTTTGCTAATTTTGCATGAGATATAATCTTACACTATAAGAAATTCAGAGTGTTTCGTATTCGTAGTTTAAAATTGTTTTTTTTTTTCACAAGTTGTCTAGGCAAAGTTAAAAAGTTCGATCGAATGTCAAAAACCCATTTTTCCAAGTTTAACGTATTCGGAAAAACATGCAAGTAATTCTGTGGACCCTCTAGAAGAATGAAACCCTAACTCGACATAATGACCATGGAACCGCTTTGAACCTTAGGGTTTGTGGCAGTTCTGTGGTGCCATTAATGAGGTTTGGGTTTGCCCTTCTACGGTTGGTCCATAGGTACTGTGGCATGTTCCGGATATTATTAAAATAGTGCTCAAGTGTTGAGCTGTTGGGAAATTGTGGGACTTTGATGAATCAATCAAAAATTTTAACGTCGTCCGGATATCATGTGATGGGATACAATAATTGGAATCTATCCAGTTGCATGCAAGTTTAATATTTCGGCCTCGGACGGAATTGGGAATCTTGTTGAATTACCCGACTTCCTTTGAAAAGTGTTTTCATGGTTGAGACCTAAATGTAAATTTTGCATTGTTAGGCATAAAATCCAGAATATGTGATATTCCGGGTTTATGATGTCTAAGGGCAGTGCGGATTCCAATTGTTGTAGTTTTTCACTTTCTTTTTTGCGACCGTAAGTGTAATATGTGGTGTATCGCCGGTTTCGTTGCTATATGTCAACGACAATTGGGATACGCATATTTACTTACGTTGATGACATATGATGTTATGTGTTGCTGGGATATGTTATATTGGATTGTCGTGTTTGAATATCCGGGGTTTTATATGAGATGAGAGTTTTTCATTTTCATTCATGTAAAAACTTGTATATAATATTCCTTTATTGGGGCACTTCCGGGTTGAAGAAGATGTCACCGTTGACGTATATTATTCACTTTTCTGCATTAGGATAGACCCAAGGAGGGGAGCACAAGTAACCGGGTTCTAGAGTCCAATGGGAGACCATCTCGAGGCGTCGAGTCCGGGTCTCCTAACTCTAGAATTGGTAGGGTTGCTTGCCGCTCTCGTAGGAGTCTAGGGATGTGGGTTTGGCCATTCATCACGACCGTAGAATCCGTGTTTTATACAGGCTTAATATAAAACCCGGAAATCCTAGTATATCAAATATTTCATATGTTGTTTTCTGCTGCGATATCTGTGATGTGATCATTTGATATGTTGAGATAGATACTGTATGTAGTACATATGATATATTATATAGACGTTGCTTATGTTTTACACCCGCGCTAGCCCTACCCCGCTCTGCTGTTAGTTACCTAACCAAACGGTGCATGACGGGACATCGAGATGAATGCGGATGGCATAAGCGTACGTTGCATTTATCTGTAATGGTTAGGTAACTTAAATGATGGGACTTCATTAATGAGATTGATGAAAGAAAATAAACCTAAAAATGTTGTGGAATCGAATTTTCAAAAACAGGTAGCTACAGTTCTTGCTTTGCATGGCGGTGTTCCTTGAAGAACATCCTGCACTTTATTTGATTAGGAAAGAGCCGAGATCTCTTCACCGGGAGTGACCTCTTTAGCAATAACTGGCAGATACTACAACCCTTAGTTTCGTATTTTGATTGCTTCTGTAGTTTTTGCTTTGCATAGTGGTATTTATGAAATATCCTGCACCTCATTCGATGAGGAAAGAGCCGACGATCCCTTCACCGAGAGAGATCTCTTTAGCGAAACTAGTAAAAGCCTCAAAAATACTCCTTTTCAAAATCACTCGATTCTACAACGATATCAAGTTCATTACGCAAAAGGTTTTCTTAAAAACCTGTCGTAGCCCTCCATCATTTTAGATAAGTACTAGTTAGTATTCGTGCTACGTTTGTTGACTATGTTAAGACGTAGTGTGCGGTAGTTAATTAGTGCTTATCTGCTTAAACATGAGATGCGATTGGATTAGGCTATTCGTGCGACTTTGTTGACTATGTTAAGGGTCATGCAGGTGGGTTTAATTCAATCAAGAAATGTACATGTTGAACTTGACCAGCACTTATGATTTGTTGACTATGTTAAGGTCATATAGCTGCTAGGGGTAAAATATTATCGGGAATTTCAAGTGTTGAAATTTGTAATGAGATTGCATACCTTCTATGAGATAGTTGGATCCGGATACCCACTGCGAGTAAGAGTTACTCCTGGGAGAGTTTTGCACATTACAATTAGCCGATCAAGTAGGTATCTAGAAAGGTGTCAACAGGGTTACGCCCCTAGAAAAACAAGGTTTATTTTAATTAGGTCCGTGCGAAAGCACGGGGAACCTCCCTCAAACTACCGGCACTGGCCTGGCTGAAAGATTGGCAAACTTGTAGGGTGTAATTAATCCCGGCTAGTCTTTCCTTTTAGGGTTTGGAGGAAGATTTGATAAAAACAGTGGGAGCCATCCTGATTAGATAAAATAATAACCAATCTAATTTTGCAAGAGCATACGCTGAGTGTTTTCTTCTCTCTCTCTCCAGGTAGCGACCATGTCACGCCTTAATCAAGATAATAATATGGATGTATTGACTGAACCCGCTTGTTATACTGTGCTGGGGAACGTTGGTCCCGCTCCAACTTATAATTGTTATAAGACCGAGCAGGAAATAGGGGATTACCAGAATTCCCATGCCGCCCAAACGAAGAAAGTGTATGTTGATGCATCTTCTTCGGGTGTGTTCATTACCAAGAACTATTTCTCAGTATCCTCTACGTCCTGGGTATGAGATACCGGATCAGGATCCCGCATATGTAATATGTTATATGGGCTACAGATAGGTAGAGAACTGAGAATGGGTGATAAAGTTTCAAGAGTTGGAAACGATGCAATTGTTGCAGCCAAGATGTTGGCAGTTGATTGTTTGAGATTTTCTGTGTGCGTTTAAAATTTAAGAATACCGCAATTAAGACGGTGTCGCTTGGTAGATAGCCGGTTGAGTACGAGTCGATCTACAGGGAAAAGGTGTTCTTTTTAAGTTCTAACGAGTTAAGTCCTAACTTTGGTAGGTTTTGTTTTATGATCTAAGAATGAGAATAAATTGATTTAAAGGCTTGCTGGGGATAGGATTAGGTCAGTTCGAAATAAGGATTCTTCTCACTTCTATCAATGCCCTAGTTAAGAATATAGGAATTAGGGTAATAGTCAACAACGGAGATTAGCACGAGTGGGAAGAAACTTAGTTTTTCCTTTTGGTCCTTGTCCGTCCGTTCTTGGCTCTTAGCCCTAACCTCCAGTTAATCCAACCACAACCGGTCTAACTAGGGAATCACCGCTATCATGTAGGATAGGGTACCATAGTGAGCGGTGTGTGGTTGAATTAAATAGAGTTCGTATTTTAAAATTATATGGGCAAAGAAAGGAGTGAGAGATTTCCTTCTCTCAACCTTCCCTCTCCTATCCCTAACAAGTGAGGAATTACTCACTCATTAGGAAGGTTACAATAAATTTCATTTTTATATTTTTATTTAATAACCTAAATTGCAGATAATAAAAGAACAAAATAAAAATAGCAGATAATAAATTGCAGATAAAAAATGCGAGATGAATAAAAACGCTTACTTTTATTGATGACCTCTCAATGATTCATTACAAAATGAGAATTAAATCTAAAAATTGAAAAGAGATTAAAAACTAAAGAGAGGCATGCCCCAAAAGAGGCACCCTGAAAGAGGTACACCTAATTAGACTTTTGGCTTTCCTATTTATACATAGAAAAAACCCTAGGTTACATTCTGATCCATACATGAATTTACCAAACTACCCTAAGAAAACCGGATCAAAGCACCGACACGTGCACCATACGGCCGCGGTTCCGCGGCAGAATAGCCTGTTTGGCCGCGGTTCCACGGCCAAATGGTGGAGTCGTGGGCTTATTTCTTCAGAGTTGCTTCATGTTGCTTTTATCTTCTGTTTTCTTCAGTTGGTTTCTCAGAATCTCTTCTATTTCCTTCCAGATTTCCAACAGTGCAGATTGATGTGGACTTTTGCCTTGAGCTTCATGTTGAAGTCTTGAATCTTGTGCTACTTGTGCTTTGTGCATTGAACTGTCTAATGATTTTCCATTTGTTTCTTGAACTGGTAGGAGGCATCATACGGATTCATCTGTTGTTGGTCGTAGTCTCACATTCGTAGCGAATTTTCATGAATTTCACTGTAACGAGCTGAGAGCCTGTAATCTGCAACTATTTAGCAGACATGGATCAAAAGCACCTACATATATGCAATGTGATTAAGAATGGGCGATATAAAAATGCAAAAATCTGATATGAACAAATACCCCCAAACTTATCTTTTGCTCATCCCGAGCAAAACCAATTTCATTCTCAAAAATTCCTAACCTCACTTTCGCAGGGAATGTGATTGCACTGAGCTCGTGCAACAAGTCGTTAAAGCTCTAGGTGTCCCTAGTAGGAGGAGTGTTGTCTCCTGAGGATTTTCAGCGGATACTGTCCGATCAATTTGGTCGTTGACTCTAATTCTTCAATTCAGTATTCTAGCAAGAAATTCTATTATTTTCAACTTAGAAATTGGCAACCCGTATTTTTCACACTCCCTCTTCATTTAACTTAAGATCGTATATATTTTGCAAATTTATTAAGCTTTCAGTATCTTTTGAATTTTCCTTCTAAGGTGTAATCTCAACTCAGGAATTTTTATCATCTTTACTGAAGATATAAGTCCTATCTTTCATTCCTATCTCTCATCCAAACCCCAATCATATACCCCTACGTGTGTGTAATTTTCACCCCTACACTTAGAAATTCAATTCAAGCTATCATACTCTTGCCCATCTTCCTAAATACTTTTAGTTGGTGGATTTTAGATGAAATTGCCCACACAACCTTCATGCGACTGTTAATACTTCTTGAGGTACTAAACGACCGATTACAAAATGTGCTTGCGTATTTAGGCGTAATTCCTCGTCTTGCAATACCTAAGGCTTAGCGGTGACTCCCAAACCAGTTGGTCTAAGGCACTAGGTGATAAAGCACCCTCGCTATATTTTTTATTTATGAAGCCTTAAGTAATTACAAAACCAGTGTTCATTTTTTTATCTCTTAATTCACCACTTATACTTTTATTTTATTTTCCTTCATACTAAGGATTTTAGACAAGAGCATTTCAAGGTATCCTCTACTATCCCGAGTTTCAAGATGTGTATGAGTGCGTAAAGTAGGGTATATATTTTCAGAATTTGGACTTATGGTTCAGAATTATTTTTCAGACTTATACTTCAAATAGAGCTTTCAATACTCTTCCCTTATTTCGATTTAGCCCAAGAACTGAACTCAAAATTTGCCTATTTCTAAATAAACTACAAGAACGTATATTTTCTACAGTTAAATTTTAAGGAATGTTATTTTTAGGGTTTTTAATTTACTAAGCCTAGGATCTAGTTTTTCCTAACTAGTCAACCGTCATGTTGAACTTAAGTCAACTATGGCCAAAATTGAACTTTTTAATTTTTAATTTTTATTTTTTTTATTTTTTTGGGTTTTAAAATAAGTATGTAAATGCAAAAATATACATATGAATGCGAAGGAAGAAAACTTACCGAGCACACCCCCAAACTTAAACTCGACAGTGCCCTCACTGTCAGGCTATACCAAGAGGGTAAAAATTGCCGGTACTCCCCTGTTTGTTTATTTATTAATTTTTTTTATTTATTAACAAAAAAAGAAAAGAAAATATATATACACAAAAAGGTCCCCCCAAACTTAAGTGAAACAGTGTTTACACTGTTGTCATTTGTTAAATCTCAGAAACCTGTAAACTTGGGAGAAAAATTTATTAACGGGGATATGAAATATGATTGTGAAAATTTCCCCCAAACTTATTTTTGGCTCACCACTTTGAGTAAAAAAAATTATTTTCAAGAGCCAAATTATAACCCCCCCCCAAACTTAAGTTAAATAATGCTAAGCTTTTAAAGAGGGGGTCAAAGTTACCGATCAATGTCAAGCTTTGCAAAGACCAAAAGTCAACACCAACCATTCGAAAAATTTATCAGTGAAGCGCACCTGTTGGTTGAAGAACAAGTTGTATAGAGTCAGGAAGAAATGGGGTACAGATAAGTGGTGTAATGGAAAAGGTTTACGTCTCGATTTGTATAAACAATAATGGTGAATGGAAACGAGAATGTGGATGATTAGGAATGGGAAGAATGGTCACATTCTCGTATGGGATAAGAAAAAATGGTGGTGGCTCGACTTCTTCAGGTGAAGGTTGATTAATCACAAATTCCGTGTCGTTTAGGAATGCGAGTTCTTTGGCGAAAATATCTTCGAAACTTTCATTGATGGTCCGACTGAATGTTTCAATGTCAATAAGTGTTGCGCCAAAATTCAACACACTTGATTTTTCAAAAATTATGGAGGTAAGAGACTCGTAAGGCTCATCTACCTTATTCTTAAAAGAGTCTAAATCAAGTTGTTTTTCTAGAATTATCGAACTCAAAATATCGGATTGTGGTTCATTAACACTCGCTATCATTAAAGGAAGATTAGAAGAAGAACCAGAGAAAGTGGGAGAAAGAAGTGGAATACGAACTTGAGGGTGGAAATGGAGTGTATAAATTAGCACAATTTGTAATGACCGGTGTGTAAAAAGCGATTGTGCTAATCTATCAACCCAATGAGAAATGAGGTCAAATCCCTCAAGATTCATGAGAAAACATGGATACGTCGAACTTGGTAAACCAGACATTAAAAATGATAGTGATACGGTTTCTTACGCGATTGGAATGATGGAAAGGATGAAGGGGGTGATTTAGGAAGTGTAACAGTTAAAGGTTCAGGAAGGTGTACACAGTCAGTGGAAGGGACATGATGAATTGGAAAATCCGACTCATCAAACAAAACTGGTTCATCCTCAATACTATCCTCATAATTCCCCTCAAAAGTTATCTCATCCATGCAATTATCATCAAAATCCAGACGCATATGAAGTTCGGGAAAAACAGTTAATGACTCGGGATGATGAATTAGAGAGAGAAACTCATCCAAATCTGTGGGTTCATCATCCAAAATATTCCCAGCATCAATATCCTCGATCAAGTGAAAATTAAATTTCTCAGAAACCTCATCAAAAGCATGGATATCAATCAATTCAGGTTCTAGAGTGGAGGTGTAGAGGTCAAAAGGATTGGTGATGGTTTCACTCGAAAGGGACCCTTCACAATCAGGTAAATCAAACACTACAAAGTCGCAAAACTCATTAAACGTTCTATTTTCAACTGGTGAATCATTTGGGACACTTGATAGACATCCAAAATCGGAGTTGTGGGATTCAATTGGGAATGGGTAGGTTTGATTTGGAAAGGTGCACAGCTCACACTCTCCACTCAAATTCTCAATCTGTCCAACCGCCTCATCATACATTGGAAAATTTGGAGCTAGTTGGAAACCAGCTACCGGGTCACTAGGTTGTAAGAGGGCAGCCATGGACGCATTTAAATCCATCATCTGTTGGCATGACGCTACCTTAAAGCCTTCCAACGCCTGTTCCAGACTAGACATAGGTTGTGAAGGTGTTTCAGTAAAAGATTCAAGGTTGTTTGGATACTGGAAACTCCCAAATGGCTGTGTAGAAGCAATGTTTAGGGAAGGTGCGAAAGTCGGGTAGGACTAGTAGGAATTAAATGGTTGGACAAGAGTAGGATCAACATTTGGATAAGAAAATGAATGGAATTGTTGATCCAAAGAATTCGCAGTGGTGAAAGAAATGAAAGATCGGTTATGAGATTGTTCAATATGTTCAGCAATAAACATAGGTTTTGGGGTTACAACTGAACTCTCAAAAGGGGTATCAATATGAGAAGGGGTGAATGTTTGAAACGGTTGATACGGAGTGGATTGCTGAGTCCAATTGTTTGTCCTAAACGCGTCTATTCGATCTTTTAAAGAGATTTTTGGTATGGAGGGGTCGTTCGAAATTCGACCAAAACAAGAACCGTAGGAAGTAATGTCTGGTTGTGGGTACCAAAGTTCGGCAAGAGTTTTGCGAGGTAGGCTACCCATGATGTGATGAGAGAAAGGAGAAGAAAAAGAATGTGATTTTTTTTTTAAATTTTTTTATATTTCTAAAAAAAATTGTTTGTTTTTGGAGTTTTGAAAAAAAAAATTTAAAGTGTTTTTTTTAGAAAGAGTTTTTACAAGAATGTGTACGGACTTACGGCACAATTTCAAACATTCACAGTTTAAACATGCATAATCAAATCTAGAGCTAGGGTCTCCTAAGTCAACTAGACTGCTCCTAACTGTTCCAAAGTGACAAGTTGTGAGATATCTCTCAAATCGCCTCTTCACCGCCAATTGTGGCCAGCTAAGCACAAATGAAGAAAGGAGGGTTCCGCTCATGAATTACCGTGAGACGGGCCTTTTAAAATTACCTTTCTTACTTGTCTAGGCTAGGCACCGCAAAGTCAGGTTTAGATAAATGGCTGAATGCCCACAACCTTCCTCTGTCCTAATGAGCGAGACAGTCCTTAATTGGCTGAGTCTAGATATTTTTTAATTAACTCAATGGTGATGCATATGCTTTTAGTGATTTTTGGGGTCTTAGGAAGGGTGATGAAATCCCTACCCAATCTGAGTTGGTGTTATAGCCCCTTAAATTCCGTATTAATTATGCAAAGCAGGAACAACCAAAAAAATCTAAAACACTTTCAAAAAAATTTTATTTTGCAGCGCAAAGAATCCTGCACAAAAACAATTTATTGGATAAGAGAAATAGAATCTGTGCAAAGAATCCTGCAGGAAAATTTTTTCAGTGGAATACAGAGGAGAGGAGAGGAGAGGAGAGGAGAGGAGAAATAGGATGCTTACAGAGAAAAGTGGGTCGCTGACATCAGCAGTTGACCGCGGTTCCGCGGTCAAACGTGCACTTGTGCCGCGGTTCCGCGGCTGTTCTGAAGGTTGACGTCGTCAAATTTGTTCCCTCTGCCGAGTCGGTTCTCCTTTTTCTGTTTAGATCCTCTGTTTCTGGATTTGTTCATTGAGTTGCTCCAAATTTGAACCAAAGTTTGCTCCAAGCCTGCACACTTGCACAAAAACCTTTCAAAAATAACAAGATGATTTTTATTATTATTTGTTTTATATTATTATTTTTTTTGTTTTAAAATTTTTCAATTTTTATAATTTTTTAAAAAAAATTTTAATTAACCCGAAATTACACAAAAAAATAAACTACCATCTCCCCTGCAATGGCGCCATTTGGTTGTTTGAGATTTTCTATGTGCGTTTAAAATTTAAGAATACCACAATCAAGACGGTGTCGCTTGGTAGCTAGCCGATTGAGTACGAGTCGATCCACATGGAAAAGGTGTTCTTTTCTTTAGGTTCTAACGAGTTAAGTCCTAACTTTGGTAGGTTTTGTTTTACGATCTAAGAATGAGAATAAATTGATTTAAAGGCTTGTTAGGGATATGATTAGGTCAGTTCGAAATAAGGATTCTTCTCACTTCTATCAATGCCCTAATTAAGAATAAAGGAGTTAGGGTAATAGTCAACAACGGGGATTAGCACGACTAGGAAGAAACTAAGTTTCTTCCTTTTGGTCCTTGTCCGTCCGTTCTTGGCTCTTAGCCCAAATCTTCAGTTAATCCAACCACAACCGGTCTAACTAGGGAATCACCGCTATCATGTAGGATAGGGTGCCGTAGTGAGCAGTGTGTGGTTGAATTAAATAGAGTCCGTATTTTAAAATTATATGGGCAAAGAAAGGAGTGAGAGAGATTTCCTTCTTTCAACCTTCCTTCTTCTATCCCTAACAAGTGAGGAATTACTCACTCATTAGAAAGGTGACAATAAAATTCATTTTTATATTTTTATTTAATGACCTAAATTGCAGATAATAAAAGAACAAAATAAAAATAGCAGATAATAAATTGCAGATAAAAAATGCGAGATGAATAAAAAGACTTACTTTTATTGATGACCTCTCAATGATTCATTACAAAATGAGAATTAAATCTAAAAATTGAAAAGAGATTAAAAACCAAAGAGAGGCATGCCCCAAAAGAGACACCCTGAAAGAGGCACACCTAATTAGGTTTTTGGCTTTCCTATTTATAGATAGAAAAAACCCTAGGTTACATTCTGATCCATACATGAATTTACCAAACTACCCTAAGAAAACCGGGTCAAAGCACCAATACCTCCACCGACACGTGCACCGATACATGCACCATACGGCCACGGTTCCACGGCAGAATAGCCTGTTTGGCCGCGGTTCCGCGGCCAATTAGTGGAGTTGTGGGCTTATTTCTTCAAGGTTGCTTCTTGTTTCTTTTATATTCTGTTTTCTTCAGTTGGTTTCTCAGAATCTTTTCTATTTCCTTCCAGATTTCCAACAGTGCAGAATGATGTGGACTTTTGCCTTGAGTTTCACGTTGAAGTCTTGAATCTTATGCTGCCCTTGTGCTTTGTGCATTGAACTGTCTAATGATTTTCCATTTGTTCCTTGAACTGGTAGGCGACATCATACGGATTCATCTGTTGTTGGTCGTAGTCTCACATTTGTAGCGACTTTTCATGAATTTCACTGTAACGAGCTGAGAACCTGTAACCTGCAACTATTTAGCAGACATGGATCAAAAGTACCTACTTATATGCAATGTGATTAAGAATAGGCGATGTAAAAATGCAAAAATCTGATATGAACATCAGTTATCACCCTATATTACCAAATACATTGATTCTGAACGAATGTTATTAGATACCGAACCTGATATACAATAGCATATCAGTCTCTTTATTTACTAAAGAAGGATATAATTTTGTATTGTTGGATAATGTTTTGAACATTTCCTATATCAAGAGTTGATCGGTTTAGACACGTTATCTAAAAGCATATACGTTCTAAATCAAACTATAGTTCTCAACGTACAGAACACACACAAGAGGAAGAGTTCAGAAATGAACGAATCCTTCTTGAGGTATTGTAGACTAGGTCATATCAATGCGACCCGACTAGCTAAGTTACATAAAGATGCATATTTAAATCAGTTTGAATTTACATCTTGTGAAACTTGTCGGTCATGTCACAAAGATAAAATAACCATAGCTCCGTTTACTGGAAACAGAGAAGGAGTTAGTAAACTCTTAGCATTGATACATAATGATGTATGTAGGTCCCCTGTCTACACATGCCAGGACTGGTTCTTTTTACTTCATTACATTCACTGATGATCTCTCAAGATTCACACATGTGTTCCTGTTGAAACAAAATTTTGAACCTTCTGAGAAATTCAAAGAATATAAGTCAGAAGTAGAGAACCACAATATGTATAAGTATTATGTCTTTTAATGTGATCAGGGAGGAGAATACTTGAGTACGGAATTCCTGGACTATTCTAAAGGAGAATGAGATTCACTCTCAGCATTACTCCTTCGTATACACCACAGCACGTTGGTATATCGGGACGGAGCAATCACACCCTATGTGATAAGGTGTGCTCTATGATGAGTACTACTGAGTTGCCTATTTCCTTTTGGGAGTTATGCACTTGAGAAGCAGCATACCTATTGAATAGGGTTCCAACCAAATCAGGAGCCTACCACTCCATATGAGATATGGTATGGGAAGAGCCCATATCTTAAGTATGTTAAGATTTGGGGTTGTCCAGCCTATGTCAAAAGAAAAATCCGGACAAACTCGAGGCAATGTCAGTTCTGTGGAAATTTGTAGGATATCTCAAGCATTCGCAAGGGAATATCTTCTAGCACACTGAGGAGCAAAAGGTGTTTTGTTTCTCAGCATGCCACCTTTTAGAAACGGAATTTCTTGTGAAGAAATTAGTGGTCATGAGGTAGAACTGGAAGGAGTTCCAGCTATACAAACTGCAGCTGATGATTTGGTAGAACCGGAGGATTCAATAGCTCCCGACGAACCTCAGCCTCTCCGTCGATTAGGTACGGTTCCTCATCCGCCTGAGAGATACTTCGGTTTCTCGATGACAGTGGGAGCGAGGATTACATCATAAGATAATGACCCAACTAGTTTCGAGCAGGCCATCAAGAGTGGGGACTCTGTAAGAAAGGCTGGATGCTAAGCGATCTGAGATGGAATCCATATACACCAACAAAGTATGGACTTTGATTGCTATATCAGGAGCAAGTATATCTTGAGAAGATTACTTGGTGTACATGAAAAAGTTGAGACTTTCAAAGCTAGACTAGTTGTAAAAGGTTTTCATCATTGACCAGGTGTGGATTATGATAAAACCTTTTCTCCTGAAACTATGCTTAAGTCTATCCAGATCCTACTTGCCATTGCTACATACCATGACTACGATATTTGGTAGTTGGGTGTTGTAAGTCCACGTTGCCCACCCCGGTACTTACGGGGAGGCGGAAAACGGAATAAAAATCGGATTTTTATTGGCTTAGGCAACATGGACTATGCTTAGAAGGATCTTTGCTAAACAAAAACTTGCTAAAGCTAACTAATAACTAGCTAAGAGCTAGAAAGGTTATACCTTTGGTCTTTTTGTCCTTCTCTCCTTGCTCCTAGAAGTAGTGGAAGGAGGTCACCTTGTCGTCTTCTCCCGTCAAAGAAAGATCCACCCGAAAGCCTCAATCTTTGGCTTCAACTCCAAGCTAGGAGTAACTAGGGTGCAAGAAGTGCTAATACTTGAACCCTAGATGAAAGTAGAGAAGATCAAGAGAGGGTTTTTCTCAAGCTCAAGTGTTTCTCAACACATGAGAGGGGAGAGCTTGAGGGAGAGGAAAAACAAGAGAGAGAAATGAAAATGAGAGAATGAGAAAGAATAAAGCCATTCTCACTAATATATGTGTATTAATTTAATTAGATAATTAGTAAGATAATTGTCATGGCTTAATCAAGACATGACCATTATCATTTCATTTTAAATGCAAATTGCAAGGATCAAAGAGCATCTTCCAAATGAAATGATGATGGTCAAGGTGTCAACCAAGGTCAACAAGTCAAAGAAGTCAAATGGTCAACAACCATAACCATGGACAATTATTAAACTAATTATTAATTAACAACAATACACACATAAACATTAGGGTTAATAAAATGACAATAGCCATTAACCCTAATCAAGGTCCTCTCCCTCAATCTCAAGCAACTGTGCATACGCACCCGCATTCGTGGTCCGAGGAACACGAATACACAGAGAAAAACCAATCTCAAAACATATACTAGGATCCGGCTTAAACCAAAGCCCGCTAGTATAAACTGTCCGGACAGCAAACGTGCACAAGTGCGCGAATGTGAACGAACCCTGTCGCAAAACCATGCGACCTCTACTCATTTTGCCTAAAGGCGAATAGCTCTCTGTGTGGGACTCTAAAGACTCGACACTACGCTGGCAGTGGGTTTAACTACAGACCGCAAGTGGCACTAGCTGTACGTAACGGTCCCCAGGTAGATGTTGATAAGAAGACTGACGAGGTGAACCCCATCTGAACTCCTACTGAGACTGTATGTGACAATCTCCGTACAGTCCGGTCTGTTCGTCTGATACATCGCATGGCGGGCCTAGGGGGTGGTGAACGTCAGTCCCCTAATAGCGGTACAAGTCGTGTTGAGTGTAGCCCAGAACACCCTGAGATAACACTGGAAACCTACCAGTATATCTCGCTTGCCCTGGCCAGGGACTACTCGTGTAATGGCTCTCCTGGACACAGCGCGATGTCAACCCCCAATACCGGGAGAGACGAATCCTGTCTAACCGTCACTGCTTCCAAGTGCTTCGGGACTGCACCCAAAAACTACCTGTTTGCACGACTCCTTTGAGCCGTGGTAGGGTAGTAATCAAAGTGCAGTGGGAACACACTCGAGGCGAAGTGACAGTGTCAAGTCAGCGGACTAAGCTGTACTCTGATAACTGACGATAGGTATAATACCAACCAACAGTCCCCGACGAGTCCTATCCAGTGTACTCGTAACCCAACGAGCACCCGTATACTATCTCAAGTACGACGTACTGACGGCTGTGGGACAGACCGTCTCCCACACTGGGATGAGAAGCGCATACGCTAGTCTACTCCGGAGTATCGATGCCCTGTCTCGATAGTCCAACGACAAGGGACCTGTATAAGGATGTGCTTATAGATCACCCAGCTCCCATGAGTGTGAGCGCCATCACCACGCTGGTAATCAAGCAAAGATCATAAGGGCTCTACTAATATGTATATCAGCAATATGCTAAAAGAAACACATGCACATATTAAATCAGAGACAAACCAAGTAGCATACTACCATTTCGAGCAAGATTGTATATACAACTGTGAATATCCCAAGCTTCCATCAAGTAATATACAAACTAGTATGATACAGTAATAGCCTCTAGGGCATATACACTAACAATCTCCCACTTGCACTAAGGCCATGTACTGGCGTATCGAAGACCTATCATCTCGATCAGCCGCTCGAACTGAGTCTGGGGTAAGGCCTTGGTGAATGGATCTGCAGTGTTATCCTCTGATGCAACTCTCCGGACCTCGATCTCCTGGCGATCCACGATCTCCCTGATCAGGTGATACCGCCTTAAGATGTGTCTGGATTTTTGATGGGATCTGGGTTCCTTCGCTAAAGCTATAGCCCCGTTGTTGTCGCAATACAGAGGTATTGGGTCAACAATGGACGGAACCACCTGAAGTTCTCTCAAGAACTTCCTCATCCAGACAGCTTCTTTTGCGGCATCAGATGCAGCGATGTATTCCGCTTCCATCGTCGAGTCTGCAACGGTTTCCTGTTTGGAGCTCTTCCAACACACCGCCCCTCCATTGAGGGTAAAGACAAAACCCGACATGGACTTGGAATCATCCTTGTCACTCTGGAAGCTGGAGTCAGCAAAGGCCTCAATCTGCAGGTCTTTTCCGCCATACACCAAGAACATCTCCTTAGTCCTTCTCAGGTACTTGAGAATGTTCTTTACTGCTATCCAATGTTTCTACCCTGGGTTTGACTGATACCTGCTTACCACACTGAGTGCATAAGCCACATCCGGTCTGGTACACAACATCGCATACATTATAGAGCCTACCGCAGAAGCGTAGGGTATAATAGACATGCGATCCCTCTCCAAATCATTCTTGGGAGACATCTCTTTGGAGAGGGTGATCCCGTGACAAGCCGGTAGATTACCGCGCTTGGAATCTTCCATACTGAATCTCTTCAGTATGGTGTCGATGTACCTGGACTGTGAAAGTCCCAATATCCTCTTGGATTTGTCACAGTAGATCCGGATACCCAGAATGTATGAGGCATCACCCAGGTCTTTCATGGAGAACCTGTGTGACAAGAACCCCTTGACAGATTGTAGCATAGGAATGTCATTTCCTATTAAGAGAATGTCATCCACGTATAAAACGAGGAATACTACAGTTCTCGCTACAAATCTACAATAGATGCATGGTTCATCTGGATTTTTGATAAAGCCAAATTCCTTGACCGTCTCATCAAAACAGATGTTCCAACTCCGCGATGCCTGCTTTAGTCCATAAATGGACTTGAGCAACTTGCACACCTTTCCGCTGCTCCTACTCTGAATGAAACCCTCTGGCTGATCCATATAGACACACTCCTCTAAATGACCATTTAGAAAAACTGTCTTTACGTCCATCTGCCAAATCTCATAATCGTGGAAGGCAGCAATGGCAAGAAGGATCCGAATGGATTTCAGCATAGCTACTGGAGAAAAGGTTTCGTCATAGTCCAAACCAGGTCGTTGACGAAAACCCTTTGCTACCAGTCTAGCTTTATAGGTCTCAACCTGTCCATCTACACCAATCTTCTTTTTGAAGATCCACTTGCATCCTACGGGTTTTACCCCATCTGGAGCAATGTCCAACGTCCATACTTTGTTGGTGTACATGGACTCCATCTCGGTCCGCATTGCATCCAGCCATTTTACCGAGTCGACGCTCTGAATGGCTTGCTGGAAGCTAGTAGGCTCATCACAGTCTATGATGCAATCCTCTCTATCCCCGTCAATGAGAAAACCGTAGTATCTCTCGGGCGGATGAGACTGCCTACTACTCCTGCGGAGTGGCGTGGGAATGTCCTGATCTTTCGAACCCTCTGGTTCTACTAAGCTTTCAGTAATAGCTTGTGGTTCTGGAATTTCTTCCAGTTCTATTGCGCTCCCACTTATTTCCTTTTCTAAGAACTGATGTTCCAGAAAATGGGCATTACGAGAAACAAGGACTTTTTGTTCCTCTGCGTAATAGAAAAGATACCCCCTGGAGTTCTTTGGGTATCCCACAAACTTGCACAGTACTGAGCGTGCCTCGAGCTTGTCCGTATGCTGCTTTTTTACAAAAGCTAGACATCCCCAAATCTTCAGGTATTGAAGATAGGGTTTCGTCCCACTCCATATTTCATATGGTGTGGTAGGCACAGTCTTAGTTGGAACTCGTTTCAAAAGGTATGCAGCTGATTCTAGCGCATATCCCCAGAACGATCGCGGCAACTCAGCGTTACTCATCATGGACCGTACCATATCCAATAGGGTTCGGTTCCGTCTCTCCGATACACCATTATGTTGCGGAGTGTATGGAGGAGTAAGCTGAGAGAGAATTCCATTCTCTTTTAAGTAACCCAGGAACTCGGCACTCAAGTATTCACCACCTCGATCAGATCTCAGTGTCTTTATACTTTTGCCAGTTTGTTTTTCTACTTCATTCTTATATTCCTGGAACTTATCAAAAGCTTCGGATTTATGCTTCATTAAGAAGACATGTCCGAACCTTGAGAAATCATCCGTAAAAGTAATGAAGTAAGAATAACCGCTTCGTGAATGTGTAGACATTGGACCGCACACGTCGCTGTGTACGAGTCCCAAGAGCTCGCTCGCTCTGTCTCCGTGTCCAGTAAACAGAGTCTTTGTCATCTTTCCCTTGAGACAGGATTGACAAGTTGCATACGATTGATATTCGAACGAATCCAAATATCCTTCTGTGTGTAACTTAGTCAACCTTCTCTCATTGATGTGACCCAGTCTACAATGCCATAAGAAAGTTTTATTGATTTCTGGAGACTTTCTTTTGTGTGTATTCTGGACATTGAAAATCTGTGGTTGGTTTAATACGTATATACCGTTGTTCAATGTACCTGACCCAATCAAAGCTTGATTAAGGTGAATGTTCACTACATTACTTACAAATGCAAATTCATAACCTTCTTTAGATAATAAAGATACAGAAATGATATTACAGGTTGCATTTGGTACATAATAACAACTACGCAAAACCAAAAAATGTCCATCTGACAATCCCAGGTGATAGTCCCCCACGGCCTCAGCATCCATGCTAGCACCGTTCGCAACTCTGAGGGTCATGTCACCTGCCTTCAAAACTCTACGCTTTCTCAACGCCTGCAAAGAATTACAGATATGAGATCCTGATCCGGTATCCAATACCCAGGAAGTAGAGTTTATTGATAGACAGTTTTCAATAACATACACACCTGACGCTGAAGCTGCAACTCGCTTCAAATCCTGTGTTCTGGCTCTCCAAGCCTTGCAATCCTGTTTCCAGTGACCACTTTTGTGACAATAGAAGCATTCTTCCTTCCCCACTAGCTTCCCCGCTATCTTTGTTGCTTTACCTTTTCCCTTCGTATCCACTTTACCGACACCGCCTCTTGGTTTGGCGGAGGCTTTCTTCTTCTTACCCTTGGCTTTCGCCTTGGATCTAGAAGAGGGAGATCCTCCTACAAACAAAGTGGATGTCTCCCTACCTTTCTGTAGGGTGCCCTCAGCACTCCTCAACATGTTCAGAAGTTCGGAAAGTTCTACCTCCTTTCCTTGCATGTTGAAGTTAAGAATAAACTGGGCGTAAGTGGAAGGAAGGGACTGGAGAATCAAATCAGTATAGAGTTCATTCTCCAACGTGGTCCCAAGGTCCGCGAGCTCCTCAATGTAGCCAATCATCTTAAGCACGTGTTCCGCTACCGATGATCCGACGGCCAACCTTGCCGAAAATAGCTTCTTCGACACTTCGTATCTTGCGATATGAGACTGCTCCCCATACAGTTCTTTTGTATGAAGAAATATGGACTCAAGATCCATATTCTCATGCCTCCTATGATGTTCATTGTCCATCGAGGCTAATACGAGGCATTTGGCCTTCGCGCAATCTATCTCCCATGTCTTACGGATTTCCATATCCGCGACGCTGGAGGTGGGACCTGGGACAGGGGGAGCTTTAGTGGTAAGGACATACCCCAACTTGTCGTAAGTGATTGCCATCTTGACATTCCTGAGCCAATCTTTGTAGTTTGGCCCTGTCAATATGTTTTTATCTAGTAATAACTTAAGTCCGGTCATGTTGAATGGTCACTGCAATTAGGAGAGAGAAAAGAAACACTTTAGCATGATGCTCTTGCAAGTTTAGAGTGGTTTTTAATTTGTCTAAACTGGATGGCTCCCACTGTCTCTCGAATCCATTCTCAAACCGTAAAGAAAGGATTAGTCAGGATCACTCTCACCGTACAATACTTGCTTAACCATTCAGCCAGGCCAGTGTCGTTACTTCGAGGGAGGTTTTCCAACGCTTTCATGAAGTTCCTTAATTAAGTAACCTCTTTTCCCTGTGGGCGTAGCCCCGCTAACACCTTTCTAGACACCTACTAGGTTTATAGCATTGATCGTTAAGTGAGAGTTTTCCCGAGGAGTAGCATATACTCACAGTAGGATCGGGATCCAAATATCATCGCGTGATAAAACCGAAGGAATCCTACCAGAATCATCACACTCCAAATGGTATGCAAAGCTAGCAAGTTTCAGTACTTATGAAACTCCCGATGTGGATTTTTGCCCCATGCTCTTATGACCTTGGCGTGAGGTCAAAATGTCATAAGTAACATGTCAAGTTCTTCCCATCATTATCCCGGTTAATTTGAACCCACCCGTACCTACCCTTGACGTAGGCCAAAATGGCAGTACGACTGTCTCAAACCAACGCATTCTATCTATGCAACAGATAAATATCCGGCAGCTACCAATCACTATGCCTTGGCGTGAGGTCAAAATACATAGCTTGAATACTACCGTATATTTAACTGAAATGATGGAGGGCTATGGATGGTTTTGGCGAAACCGTGAACGTAGTGAACTTGATATAATCGATGGAACGAGATAGCTTTTAAAAGGAGTGGTTCAAGCTCCGCGTTTAAAAGTTTAGTTTTGAAAAGAACCGAGTGGTTTTCAAAGTGTTCCAATCGACTTTTACTTGGTTTATTTTCTTGCATTAGTTCTTTTAATGCATCCCATCATTTAGTCCTACCATTGCAGAAAACAACCAAAATATGACGTACGCTTATGCCATTCGCATTCGCCACGGGGCCCCGTCATCACCCGTTAGGTTACTTAACTAACGACAGAGCGGAGGCTGGGCTAGCGCCGCTGTAAAACATAAGCAACGCCTAAATAGTTATCATATATAAATATATAGCAATGATAGACATTACAGATCATAGATGAATACATTGGATATACTAGGAATCCGCAATCCATTCGAGCCTGCAACAAAAAGCGGATTACACGGTCGCGGTGAATATCCAAATACCCCACCCAAGACCCCTACGGGTGCGGCAAACTACCCGCCAAGTACCCGAAGCGAAGCAACCTCCCTCACCACCGTGAGTAGGCCACTCGGCACTTCGAGATACCCGGTAGTTTGTGCACCCCCTCCATGGGTCTATCCTAGGAGCAAAAACAGTAAAAAGAATTATACAATGACGGCTACAACCCCGACCCGGTTGTGCGGCCAAACAAATAATAATATTACATCAATTTACATATTACAAATGAATGAAAGAAAAGCAACACTCATCTCATATCCATCCCGGCTATTCACCCGCGACAATCCAACCCATTCATATACACAAACCAGTATCAATCACAGATCACAGAGATGTATAACCCCGACTAATCGACATATAGCGATTAGCCGACGTTCAATACATACAAACATCATAGATATAACCGTTGTAGTCAAAGTGTATTGAAGTTCGAAAAAAAAATACGGATTTATAGGCCCCCAAAAATAAATTTCTATTCTGGAAAAACTGGGCACATATAACATATCTCAAAAATCCAAAAACCAAGCCAGAGATACACTGCACCAAACTCGACCCAGTGAGGAGTCCAAACGGCGGCGGTTCCGCGGCAATAGCTTGCTATTGCCGCGGAAACGCGGCGGTTTAGACGACTCACTGGACCGGGTTTTGTGGTTATCTTTAAAAAACCCTGAGACGATTTTAGCAGTATAACAAATTTTGTTTTGACCAGAAAAAAAAATTAACAGAAACTTAGGGTTTTTGAAACTTGGTTTTTCGATTTTTCGGTTTCGAACTTCGACACACTTCACTACTTAGCTAGTTTATGTTTAGTTAGGCTCTGATACCACTGTAAGTCCACGTTGCCCACCCCGGTACTTACGGGGAGGCGGAAAACGGAATAAAAATCGGATTTTTATTGGCTTAGGCAACATGGACTATGCTTAGAAGGATCTTTGCTAAACAAAAACTTGCTAAAGCTGACTAATAACTAGCTAAGAGCTAGAAAGGTTATACCTTTGGTCTTTTTGTCCTTCTCTCCTTGCTCCTAGAAGTAGTGGAAGGAGGTCACCTTGTCGTCTTCTCCCATCAAAGAAAGATCCACCCGAAAGCCTCAACCTTTGGCTTCAACTCCAAGCTAGGAGTAACTAGGGTGCAAGAAGTGCTAATACTTCAACCCTGGATGAAAATAGAGAAGATCAAGAGAGGGTTTTTCTCAAGCTCAAGTGTTTCTCAACATATGAGAGGGGAGAGCTTGAGGGAGAGGAAAAACAAGAGAGAGAAATGAAAATGAGAGAATGAGAAAGAATAAAGCCATTCTCACTAATATATGTGTATTTATTTAATTAGATAATTAGTAAGATAATTGTCATGGCTTAATCAAGACATGACCATTATCATTTCATTTTAAATGCAAATTGCAAGGATCAAAGAGCATCTTCCAAATGAAATGATGATGGTCAAGGTGTCAACCAAGGTCAACAAGTCAAAGAAGTCAAATGGTCAACAACCATAACCATGGACAATTATTAAACTAATTATTAATTAACAACAATACACACATAAACATTAGGGTTAATAAAATGACAATAGCCATTAACCCTAATCAAGGTCCTCTCCCTCAATCTCAAGCAACTGTGCATACGCACCCGCATTCGTGGTCCGAGGAACACGAATACACAGAGAAAAACCAATCTCAAAACATATACTAGGATCCGGCTTAAACCAAAGCCCGCTAGTATAAACTGTCCGGACAGCAAACGTGCACAAGTGCGCGAATGTGAACGAACCCTGTCGCAAAACCATGCGACCTCTACTCATTTTGCCTAAAGGCGAATAGCTCTCTGTGTGGGACTCTAAAGACTCGACACTACGCTGGCAGTGGGTTTAACCACAGACCGCAAGTGGCACTAGCTGTACGTAACGGTCCCCAGGTAGATGTCGATAAGAAGACTGACGAGGTGAACCCCATCTGAACTCCTACTGAGCCTGTATGTGACAATCTCCGTACAGTCCGGTCTGTTCGTCTGATACATCGCATGGCGGGCCTAGGGGGGCGGTGAACGTCAGTCCCCTAATAGCGGTACAAGTCGTGTCGGAGTGTAGCCCAGAACACCCTGAGATAACACTGGAAACCTACCAGTATATCTCACTTGCCCTGACCAGGGACTACTCGTGTAATGGCTCTCCTGGACACAGCGCGATATCAACCCCCAATACCGGGAGAGACGAATCCTGTCTAACCGTCACTGCCTCCAAGTGCTTCGGGACTGCACCCAAAAACTACCTGTTTGCACGACTCCTTTGAGCCGTGGTAGGGTAGTAATCAAAGTGCAGTGGGAACACACTCGAGGCGAAGTGACAGTGTCAAGTCAGCGGACTAAGCTGTACTCATGTCACCTGGGAACTGATAACTGACGATAGGTATAATACCAACCAACAGTCCCCGACGAGTCCTGTCCAGTGTACTCGTAACCCAACGAGCACCCGTATACTATCTCAAGTACGACGTACTGACGGCTGTGGGACAGACCGTCTTCCACACTGGGATGAGAAGCGCATACGCTAGTCTACTCCGGAGTATCAATGCCCTGTCTCGATAGTCCAACGACTAGGGACCTGTATAAGGATGTGCTTATAGATCACCCAGCTCCCACGAGTGTGAGCGCCATCACCACGCTGGTAATCAAGCAAAGATCCTAAGGGCTCTACTAATATGTATATCAGCAATATGCTAAAAGAAACCAATGCACATATTAAAGCAGAGACAAACCAAGTAGCATACTACCATTTCGAGCAAGATTGTATATACAACTGTGAATATCCCAAGCTTCCATCAAGTAATATACAAACTAGTATGATACAGTAATGGCCTCTAGGGCATATACACTAATAGGTGTCATGACCGCTTTTCTAAATATTGATTTAGAAGAGAGCGTCTATAAGTACACAGCCAGATGGCTTCGTAGATAGTAGGAGCAGTGGAAACATGTGCAAGTTGCTTTACGGGTTAAAGCAGGCATTGCGGAGTTTGAACATCTGTTTTGATGTGGTAGTCAAAGCGTTTGACTTCATCAAAATGGTAGATGAACCTTGTATATACAAAAAGGTAGTAGAGAGTAAGGTGGTCATCCTCGTATTGTACGTGGATGACATACTCTTAATAGGAAAGGTGTTTCATATGCTACGCTCGGTCAATCTCCTCTTATCACAAGGATTCTCCATATAGGATCAAGGTGATACCTCCTAAATCCTGGGTTTTGGATCTATGAGATAGATCTAAGTGGATGTTAGGATTCTCACTAAGTGTAGTGAGATGGTATCAATCGGTCCTGGGGAGAATCACTGGATAGCTTCCAGGGTGGTAAGGTCGACTGAATGCCAGTCACAGGCATTGTCTTTACCCTCAATGGAGGGATGGTATGTTGGAAGAGTTCCAAGCAAGATACCGTAGCAAACTAGACGATAAAGGCTAGATACATCGCTACCAAAGATGCTACCAAAGAGGCAGTCTGGGTGTATATTAGTTCATGAGATGAACTTCGTTCCTACCATTGTGTGACAATGGAGTTTTGGCTTAGGCCTAGGAACCCCCGTCCCATCAGTGACCCAGACATATTCTAAGATAGTATCACCTGATCATGGAGATGGTTGATCTCCAGGGGATCGAGGTTAAAAGAGCAGACTCAGAGGAAAACACGGCGGATCCACTCACAAAGGCCTTTTCCCAAAGAGAAACTTTTATGGGATGGTTGAGTATGAGATACTACAACCACTGCTATATGATGGCCCTAGTGCAAGTGGGAGATTGTTAGTTATATGTATGCCCTAGAGGCCATTACTGTACATGAGATTTATATTGTAGTGGATGCTTGGACATATATAGGAAGGACTTTCTTGCTCGACATGATAGTATGATATCCGGTTACTCTTTATCTTAATATGTACACTGATTGTCTCTCTGTTATATGTTGGTAAAGCCCTTAGGATGCGTACTTGACTACCTAGATTATGATGGAGATCATACTAGTGGGACAAAGGTAGTTTGTGAGTACATCCTTTAATGTCCCTAGTCGTGGGTGTATCGAGACGCGGCATCGATATACCAGAGTAGACTAGCGTGTACCTTCTCGACCCATGTAGATGGGCGATGGATGATCACATATCTATTGGTGTTTGACATCAAAGATGATATACGGGTGCTCAGTGGAGACTGGATACACTGGACGGACTCGCCGAGAACTCCCAGATGGTATTATACCTCACTTCAGATAGCAGTTCTCTGGTGACACTGTTACAGATTAGTCTGTCGACCCGAGATCGTCATAGAGTCTTGTGTGATTCCCACTGTGCTTTGATTTCCACCTTACCACGTTCAAGAGAACGTGCAAAACGGTGGTTTTTTGGTACAGTCCCGAATCACATAGAGGCAATGAGCGATAGGAGGGGATTCGTCTCTCCCGGTATTGGGAGTTGATGTTGCGTTGTGCTCGATTGGCTATAACATGAAGTCCCTGGCCAGGGCTGATTCTAATATTTACTGGTAAGTGTTATCAGTAGTTTCTTGACCTGTTATGAGCCTCACATCGGCATGACTTATCGAGTTACTGGGATCTGACGTTTACCACCCCTAGAAGAGATATGCGACATATCAGACGAAGAGACCGGACTGTACGGTAAGTGTTACTGATTGGATTCGCAGGAGTATGAGCAGGCTTGCTTGTTGATCTTTCGATCGCTCAATACCCAGGTAGTCGTTACGTTTAGCACGCCTCCTGCGGCTTGTGGGTGTTTGATATAATCATCACCTACTGCCGGCGTATTGACGAGTCTTTAGAGTCCTACACAGAGGTTTCCTGGCTCAGGCGAAATGGAGTAGGAGCACATATGAGATATGTGAGGGACCGAGATTAATACATGTATGAGATACCGTATTCTATTCTCGCGATTTATTCGTATCGATCGGTTATATGTGATATAGCTGGGTTATCGAATCAAGTGTTGATTCGATAAATTGATACACATGATATTAGTCGGTTATATGTGATATGGCCAGATTATTAAATCAAGTGTTGATTTGATAATCTAATGTATAATTATATATTTGATATATCAATTTACATTAACTAGTATTAGCTCACTTAAGATTCTTTTCTCACTTGTTTTGCACATTAAGTGTATATGTGATATATACTTATGTACATAGTTTGTATCATGCTTGATGATACATGCAAGCATGGGTGTGTGTGTATGACTTACACCATGATAATTAAAATGTGAAGGTTTTTATTTATCTTAATAATTCAAAATTAGTGAGAATTTTGTCATGCTTGGAAGCTTGGAGAAGCTTGAATCATCTTTGACAAAGTTCACTTGTTTTGTCTCACTTAAGATATTTATTAACCTAACCATTTTAATTAGCCATGGTTTAATCTCTACAATGGTTAGTATATGACACTAACTCACCCATGGTTGTTATTCTCACCTCATTAGTTTTCATTCTTCATTTTTCATGGTTGCTTTTTTCATCTCCTACCTTCTTCAAGCTTACTAGCTCCATAAAACATGAAGAAATATTGTGAGAAATAAAATCTAAAGTGAGCCCACTTCCTACTTCATCATCCTATACACTTGCTTGGGTAGTAAAAGGTGTTCTCTTCACAATGTTCTTGACCTAGTGAAGAAGTAGCTTGGGTTTGAGTCTCCTCGACGTAGATCATCTTCGGCCTCGAAGACTTCGGGCAAGCTTGTTCATTTCTCCAAGGGAACCCATACTAGAGTTTGGGAGATCTTCAATCGCAGCGAAGGGACTAATACACAGAGCTTTAGAAATGAAGGACCGGTCTATAAAGGTTGTATTCCTCATTCAGTTAGTGTAATGGTTGATTACATGTTATATTGTCTAGTTACTCTAGCTTGATCCTAGCTTAGGATTGATTAGCACATTAGATTTTTTAAATTTGGCATGGTAGTTGCTGTGAAAACCCAGTAGGGTGCTAAGGAATCCTAACAGAAGGGAACCCCGTTCGTTTGGGATCATAAATGCCAAAGTGCACTGGAAAAAATCAAGCAATATCTGCAGAATCCGCCAGTACTGACCGCTCCGGTCAGGGAAAGCCCCCATCCTGTACACAACAGCCCTTGAAGGTTCTTTAGGCGCGCTATAGGCACAAGAGAACAACCAGGGGAAGGAGATGGTTCTCTACTATTTGAGTCGAGTTCTTCTGGGGGTAGAAAACAACTACTCCCCCATTGAAAAGCATTGCCTGGCACTGATCTTTGCGATAACGAAGCTTCGACATTATGCCTTGGCACATGAGGGCCATCTCATATCAAAGGTGGATCCTCTCAAATATTTGATGTCAAGAGCCATACTAACAGGAAGGCTTGCCAAATGGGCCCTTCTCTTGATGAAGTTCTCGATAACATATCGACCCCTCAAGACAGTGAAAGGTCGGGCCAACGCCGACTTTCTCGCTGAGCATCCAATACCATCTGATTCTCCCTTAAATTGCGAATTGCCAGATGAACATGCGTTCGACGCAATTGAAGGGGAGAAGGAAGGAAATAACGCCCGATGGGAACTATACTTCGATGGAGCATCTTTCTTGAAGAAGCGAAAGCAAAGCACCCCCATAATCAAAGTTAGGGTGGGCCTTATCTTCGTGACTCCGCAAGGAGGGATAATGCGTTTCGCCCTTTCCTTAACAGAGCCGAGGACAAACAATGAGGCTGAGTACAAAGCTTTGATAGCGGGTCTTGAGATTGTTGTCGACATAGGAATCGAAAACCTCCTCATATATAGAGACTCTCAGCTAGTTGTTAGCCAAGTAAATGGCGACTATCAGACGTATAAACTGGAGTTGGTAAAATATGTCGAAAGAGTGCAGCAACTGCTGACTCAAATTCCCTCCTACATCCTGAAAAGTATACCGCGTGCGGAAAATAGCAAGGCGGATGCGTTAGCCAAGCTTTCTAAGGAGATGGCCGATGAAAACCTCGATGACGTGAGGATCATTATGCAAAGCCGCCGGATTCTCACGCCAGCAGAAATATCTCCAGAGTCTTCTGTAAGAAATGAAGCGACCAAACAAGCAGCCTTCCAATTAGAGCATGAAAAAAAGGCTAAGGATTGGAGAGAAGTCTTCATAGATTACTTCAAATCCCATCAAACACCCGAAAATGCATCTTCAAGACATCATCTCATTAAACGAGCTCTGTCTTTTGTCTTCGTCAATGATACTCTACATAAGAGATCGTTCGACAGTTTGTGGCTAAGGTGCCTGGCACCAAAAGAAACAAGGAGAGTCGTCTAAGAAACCCACGACTGACTCTGCGGTTCTCATCAAGCCGGGCCAAAGATGAAGCTGAAGATCAAGAGAATGGGTTACTATTAGCCTACAATGATTCAGGACTATCTTGAATATGCGAAGCAGTGTCACTCGTGCCAGATTCACAGGGACTTCATCCACCAGCATCCAAATCCGCTATACCCAACACTGGCCAGTTGGTCGTTCGAAATTTAGGGAACCGATATAATTGGGCCCATCGAACCAGCGTCATCCAAAGGACATCGGTTCATATTGGCAACAACTGATTACTTCTCTAAGTGGGCAGAAGCAGTACCCTAAAAGAAGTGAAGATAAAGAACATCCTCTATTTCTTCAAGACACATGTCATCTACCGGTTCAGCACTCCGCGACGGATCATCTCGGATAATGGGCCGGCCTACAGAAGCCATAAGATCAGCCGCTTCACACAGCAGCTTAATATAGACTGGAGATACTCTTCAGTCTATAATCCCCGAGCTAACGGTCTAGCTGAGGCTTTCAACAAGACCTTGACAAAGATCATAAAGAAAACGGTGTCCAGAAATAAAAAGGACTAGCACGAGAGACTGCATGAAGCTCTCTGGGCATATCGAACCACGTT
Source organism: Agapanthus africanus (assembly GCA_030015575.1). NCBI lineage: Eukaryota > Viridiplantae > Streptophyta > Magnoliopsida > Asparagales > Amaryllidaceae > Agapanthus > Agapanthus africanus. Next base: position 111,513,469 of record JASDDO010000008.1, on the reverse strand, counting down.
CAAAATGACTACGAATACAACGCCATTCGCGTTGGTATTCGGCACGGAAGCGGTACTTCCCTTAGAGATAGAGCTACCCTCTCTACGAGTGGCAGTTTGATACGAGCTGACGGATGAAGAAAATGCCCATCTTCGGCTTGAGGAGATCGAAGCCCTCGATGAAACTCGTCTGATGGCGCAGCAAAACCTGCAAGCTTACAAAGAAAGGATGACGCGCTCATACAAAAGACTAAGCAGGCCAAAAACATTCCGCCAAGGCGAACTCGTGCTAGTCGTCAAAAGATCTATGATCCCCAACCGTGAAAAACGGGGGAAATTCGAGCCAAACTATGAGGGTCCGTATATCATAGACAAAGTCTACCAAGGTGGGGCCTACTTGCTCATATATATGCACGGCGAAAGACCCTTACGGCCAATAAACGGCCGGTTCCTTAAAAAATACTACGCTTGACAAGTCACAACTTAGGTTAATGATAGATGACAACGCTCGTGTCCGCTCGCTATCTTCCTAAGTCAAAACTCTAAAACTAGTATCCAATAGAATTTCTGTCCCAAACATGGCGACAACGGACCGAAATGTCCTTAAACTAACCGTTGCCTCCAAAATGGCAACATTGGACCGTAATGACTTTAAACTAAAACGTCGCCTCAAACACGGCGACAATGGATCGAGATGTCCCTAAACTAACAATGGACCACTACGTCCTTAAACTGGCAATAGACCGGAACGTCCCTAAAATAGTACTCCGCCTCAAACATGGCGTATCGCCCCCAAATACGGCGATATCTTCTCTTGGGATCTATGTTGCAATCAAAGCTCCAACGGCAAAGACTGCAACCCAAGTTAAAAAAAATGGTATGTCCACAAGCGAAATAGGCACGGATGAAAACCCAAAAGGGCGTCGTGAGTAAAAACAGCAGGGTTACCGGCGATCTTGTGAAAACCTGAAAGGGAGCAATCTCGTTGTTAAAAAAACGGTACGTCCACAAGCGAAATAGGCACGGAAGAAAACCTGAAAGGACCCCGTGAGTAAAAACAGCGGGGCTACCGGCGAGCCTGTGAAAACCCGAAAGGGCGCGCAATCTCGTAAAATTTTCACTTACGAGATCCTCTCGACTCGTAAGAAGAACTCCCCCTGTGAGACCCCCATGACTCATAGGGTTCAAAGCCTTAAGCTACAGAGACCTGGACCTATTCTTAAGCCGTCGTATCACCCAAGTTGCCCTACAGGTAGTACAATGCTGGCCCTTGCATACAATCCACGGGCACAAATAAACGATTCCCCCACCAAGTTCCACCAATCACGAGGAATGTCCTCATATAGTGAACGACACTTGTAAGTCCTCTCAACTTATAAAGAGAAAATACTCTTATGAGATCCTTACGACTTATAAGAGAAAACACCACTTAGAAGTCCTCACGAGTTCTGAGGAGAACATACACCTACGAGATCCTCACGGCTCGTAGAGAGAAATACCATTATGAGACCCTTACGACTCGTAAAGTCAAAAATCCTTAGTCAATGTCACGCCCCGCTTCCCAGAGTGTGCTAAGATCGGCACGTGACAGAGCCAACCATGCTACCTGTGGCTAGGAAACATCCCTCCACAGTCACATTACGGCTATCTAGAAGATATCAAGAACAGGAAAATATAGTAAACTATCTAGTACATGTCCATATGCCAGAATAAACGAGCCAAGAAATAATATGCGGAAGTAATAAATCCAATAAACAGTAACAATCTGGAAGGTACGTCCCAAAATACGGGCTCACATCAGGAATGAAAATGCTGAAAGAAAACTAAACTAAAATACTAACAGGTCCTCACTGCTCGACCTGTTCACTGAAATACTCCTGATCGGCCTGCGACAAAGGTAGAGGATCTGGGCCATGCAAAACCCAGACATCAGTGCATCATAATATCAACAATAATATAATCAGGGGGTAGCAAGACATGCAGGCACGAGTATGAACAGTAATCAAAGTAGAACAGTAACACGAATAAGGAACAGTGAAGGGTAAAAGCATATGTGGTGTGCAGTGAGTAATCTGAACTAAGCTACTGGGTTAATTACTCTCAAGTCTTTGAAATCAATTTAATGAATCGTCGATGTAACTTAATAGTATCCCGTGCATGCCCGGGACCACGGTCCAGATTCTCGGACTGAAACCGAGACATGTCGCTAGGCACTAAACAGGAAACATGTACAGATGAATGATGTCAGCAGTAGCATCCCAGGGCTGGCCTAGCCCCTAAAACTATCAGTATAAGCATCGAACTGTCGAGTTACAAGTCAGGTTTCATCATTGATTTCCCCATACCCCCAAGTTATGTGTTCAAGTCAGGTATTGATAAATCTGAGACTAATGCCAACACAGGATCAAGCAGGAACAGGTTTGTCTATACAGACAACAGGATATGTCCATCGGGACAACATGTCAGGATTGTCGGTATTAGAAACAGGATCAGGTAACATGTCAAGTAGTGATATATCAGGCCATGTCAGGTAGTGTACATATATCAAGTCATGTCAAGTAGTGGTATCAGGTCATGTCAAGTAGTGCACAGGTATCAAGCGGGTGCTCATAATCAAACTGTAGCAAGTATTGAATCAGGGTGAAAGTACGGATGTACAATAAAACCATGGATGCACAAATATCGATCAGGGTTTACATCATGACTAAGTAGGATGCACAATATCAAGCATGGGGTACTAATGTATTAATAATATGAGTTAATGTAATATGGAGTGCAACTAGTTATGCAGAATTAATGGTATGGATACACAAATAAACATGGATGCATAAATAACTATCAGGGGTTACAACTATAGCTTCATGACTATGCAGGATGCACATTATCTAGCATGGGGTGTTAATGTAGCAGTAATATGAAATAACGTGTTATGGTATTCAACTAGATATGTAATTAATGGTATGAATGCACAAATATCGATTAGGGTTATATTTACAGTTCCAAGACTAAGTGGGATGCATATTATTAAGCATGGGGTGTTACTACAATAATAACATGAATTAATATGATCTATAGATGCAGTTATATATATTTTAAATGATATGGATGCAAACGGGTATCCGAAAATGGTAAAACTTTAATATGGATGTATAATGTGATAAACGGATAATATTTTACTCATATGGATGCATAATAATATACATAGCATGTAGCAAGATGAATTAGCATGCGGCTAGATATGTAAATAGTGATATGGATGCACACGGATGTCCGAAGCCAGTAAAATAGTAAAATGGTAATGTGGGATGCATAATTAAACAATAAGTAATGTTATTATTCACATGTGTGCAATTTATTGTAGTATAGCATGTAGCAAGATTAACTTGCCTCGATGGATCACGCGACGGATACGTCCGACGTCGGTAAATCGTCGCAACGCACACACGACACGCAGGACGAGGGCAGAGGCGAGGCGTGGGTTTCGTTCGTAGGCGGGAAAACGTGAAGAAGAAAGGGAACAGTGCTTTTCTTTATATGAGATTTAAAAAGTATATCAAATATATATATGTGGAGAAGAGATGCAGGAGTTGTAAATATTGAAAGAATTAATATTTATAAAGTAACAGAGAGAGAGGGAGAGAGTGGAGAGAGAAAAAGGGGTTGTTAGTTTGTTAGGAAATTAGTTTAGATTTAAATTTTTAAAAAATATTTTATTAGTTAACTAAATTTTAATTTGTATCGGTTTATAAAATTAATATTATATAAATAAAATTTGATATTCTGGTAAATACAAACATAGTCCAAAACACGCCCAGGTCAGGTCTAAAATTCAGTTTCAAAATATGAAAAATATACATGTTGACCAAAATTAAAACAAGATATCCGGGTAACGAAAATGCATACCCTCAAAAACGAATGCACGCACGTGCACGTAGCCATCCAAACAGGTCCATTACACTGAGCGGAACAAGAACAAGTTGCGCGGATGGTACGACAGGATTAGAGGTATCATGCAGGCCATGCAATGTATTTTTAAAATATTTTATATGACTTTAAATGTTATATTTAGAAATGCAGATGCCAGGTATAATGCTAGTATGCAATATGTAAATATGGAAGTGCACGAGTCCACGTAACAAGTCAGGATAAATCATAAATATGAGTCAAGACTGGTTTCAAGCAAGCGGGTCAGGTCAGATGCAAATACAGATGTCAAATACACTATTCGCACCCAAAACACAATAAATCAAGAAACTACCATAATAAAAAATTACTTGACTAGAACTAGTATAATTGAACTAGGGTGTTACATTATACCCAACTACAAAAAGAATTTCGTCCTCGAAATTCCCGGAACAAGAAAAGACAAACAAGCATGAATTTACTAGAAGAGGTGTGGAAACTTATGTCGAATCTCGTCTTCACGTTCCCAAGTCGATTCTCCGTGCGAGCGATTTCCCCAAGAAACAAGTACGAGAGGGATAACTTTGTTCTTAAGGACTTTTTCTCTTCGATCAACAATCGACTTCGATCGTTCCTCAAAGGTTAAATTCTCCCTTACAGTCAGCTCCGAATGATCCAGCACGTGTGTTTCATCTCGAACATACTTACGGAGTTGAGATACATGATACACGCCATGAACATTCGCCAAAGATTGTGGTAACGCCAATCGTTAAGCCACTTCTCCAACACACTCCATAATCTCGAAAGGCCCCACGAATCGAGGACTAAGCTTGCCTCGACTCCCAAAACGAATCACTCCTCTAGTCGGTGATATCTTCAGGAATACCATATCACCAACAGCAAACTCTAGAGGTCTTCTCGATGCATCGACCCAACTCTTCTGTCGATCTTGTGCTGCCTTCATGTGATTTCGGATAGTATTAACTTTTTCCACAGTTTACACGATCAAATACGGTCCCAACACTCTTCGTTCTCCGACATCGTCCCAACAAACGGGTGAACGACACTTGCGACCATACAACGCTTCGAATGGAGCCATCTGAATAGTCGCCTGAAAACTGTTATTGTAAGAAAACTCCACCAAGTGTAGATGATCCTCCCATGAACCCTTGAAGTCTAACATGCAAGCTCTCAACATGTCTTCAAGAGTTTGGATCGTTCTTTCCGACTGGCCATCTGTCTGAGGATGATAAGCAGTGCTAAACTTCAATCGTGTTCTCAAACTTTCTTGTAGACTCCTCCAGAAGTGCGATAAGAATCGGGTATCACGATCAGAAACGATGCTCACAGGTACTCCATGCAATCTCACAATCTCCTGCATGTACCGTTCTGCTAACGCTTCCGTTGACTGACCAGCTCGAAATGGAATGAAATGAGCTGCCTTGGTCAATCGATCAACAATCACCCAAACTGCATTATTGCCCTTTGGACTCCGCGGTAAAGCTGTCACGAAATCCATGGTTATATGTTCCCACTTCTATTAAGGAATCGGAAGTGGTTGCAATAAACCAGCTACCCTTTGATGTTCAGCCTTAACTTGCTGACACACCAAGCACTTCGCTACAAAGCGGGCAATCTCCCTTTTCATGCCTTTCCACCAGAAATGCTGTCGTAGATCACGGTACATCTTCGTGCCTCCTGGATGTATGGAATATGCAAAACTATGTGCCTCCTTCATAACATCTTCACGACTATCTCCCTTCGGCATACACAAACGGCTACCATATCGCAATGAACCATCTTCATGAATCAACAAGTCCGTTCGAAGTCCCGCTTCAACCAGTTCTCGAAACTTCTGCAATCTTGGGTCTTGTGACTGCGTTGCTTTAATATTATCGATCAACGATGACTGTACTTGCAACTGCATCAACAGTCCTGAAGAATGCAGTAACACGACCTCCAACTCGACTCTCCGAAAACCATCTATAAGTTCCTTCTGTGCAGTCAACATCCGAATTGCTGGCAACCGACTAAGCGCATCCGGCACTACATTAACTTTCCCCGGATGGTACTTGAGATCAAGATCATAGTCAGGCATCAGTTCCAACCATCTACGCTGCCTCATGTTAAGCTCATTCTGCGTGAACACGTACTTCTGGCTTTTGTGATCGGTGAATATTTCGACCCTTTCGCCCAATAAGTAGTGTTTCCAAATCTTCAAAGCGAAAATCACTGCTGCAAGCTCCAAATCGTGGGTTGGGTAATTCTTCTCATGGGTCTTCAACTGTCTCGATGCGTAAGCTATAACCTTTCCATGCTGCATCAAAACACATCCCAAACCTTTCCCAGATGCGTCGCTGTGAATCACCAATCCTCCGGAACTGTCTGGTACGGTCAAAATAGGAGCGGTTATCAATCTCTACTTCAACGCCTCAAAAGATGACACACATTTATTCGTCCATACGAACGGTACCTCCTTACGCGTAAGCTTGGTCAAAGGCTCAGCCAAACGAGCAAAATTCTCCACGAATTCTCTGTAATATCCGGCAAGTCCAAGAAAACTTCTGATCTCTGCTACGTTCTTCGGAATTGGCCAATCTCGAACAGCTGCAATCTTCTCGGGATCAACGATGATTCCATCTCCAGATACGACAGGCCCCAAAAACTTCACTTCTTCAAGCCAAAACTCGCACTTGCTCATCTTTGCATACAATCTTTCTTGTCTCAATATCTGCAGTGCGATCTTCAAGTGTTCCGCATGCTCTTCAATGCTCCTCGAGTACATCAGAATATCATCAATGAACACCACTATAAACTGGTCCAAGAACGGTAAAAAGATTCGGTTCATCAAGTCCATAAATATCGCCGGTGCATTCGTGACTCCGAATGGCATCACTAAATACTTGTAATGTCCATACCGAGTTCGGAACGCGGTCTTGCAAATATCCTGTGGTTTAAATCGGACCTGATGATATCCGGATCGCAAATCCAGCTTCGAGAATACCCTCGCACCACTGAGTTGCTCGAACAATTCGCCAATGCGAGGGATCGGGTACTTGTTCTTAATAGTCACACAGTTTAATTCTCGATAATCGATGTACATCCTCCTTGTGCCATCTTTCTTCTTGACTAGAAGAACTGGAGCTCCCCAAGGTGAATTGCTGCTGCGAATCCAAACCTTCTCAAGTAATTCGGTAACCTGCTTCTTGACTTCTTCCAACTTCACTGGTGCCATTGGATAGTACGCCTTTGAGATTGGCGCTGCACCAGGAACAAGATCGATCGCGAACTCCACATCTCATTTTGGTGGTAAACCCGAGATGTCCTCGAATACGTCCATAAACTCTCGAACTACAGCTGGCGCTTCCTCCTTATCAACTTCCATCGACGAAAGAATATTGTTTGCCGGCCTAGCCCTAAACTCGACTGGCCCGACAGAACTGCTTCCTCCAGCAAAAACAAACTCCAGATGTCCGGGAATCTGGAAAATCACTTTCTTTGCCCTACAATTAATGTGAGCGTGAATAGTGCCGAGAAAGTCCATTCCCAAGACAACATCATAACTGCCGGTATCGATCACCAAGAAATCTGCAAAACATGAACTGGTAAGCAATGAAACTGAGAGAACCAATGAAATTTCATGACCATGAATCAAGGAAATGAATCAAGACCAGGACTCCAAGTTACTTAAATAGAGTACCGCATTGTAACCATGCTGCAGTTCATAGTTACAATCACATAACTCCGTTCAAGTCGCCCAAATCCAAGTATCAGAATCAAAGGAACAGGGAGAAACAATAGGGAACCAAAGGTTCCAAGCCGAGATGCAAAGTTGTTTGCATATCGTCAAGACAAGGATCAAGAGAAAGATATGATTCAAGAATCACAATAACAATGTGGCAGGACATGTTCCTAATCATGGATTTTCTGATTCGTGTATTGGGTCCAATACCCAACTACAAAAGAATCAAACCCGATTAACCTAAATCATATGGCTCTGATACCAAACAAACTCTGTCATGCCCCGCTTCCCAGAGTGCGCTAAGATCGGCACGTGACAGAGCCAACCATGCTACCTGTGGCTAGGAAACATCCCTCCACAGTCACATTACGGCTGTCTAGAAGATATCAAGAACAGGAAAATATAGTAAACTATCTAGTACATGTCCATATGCCAGAATAAACGAGTCAAGAAATAATATGCGGAAGCAATAAATCCAATAAACAGTAACAATCTGGAAGGTACGTCCCAAAATACGGGCTCACATCAGGAATGAAAATGCTGAAAGAAAACTAAACTAAAATACTAACAGGTCCTCACTGCTCGGCCTATTCACTGAAATACTCCTGATCGGCCTGCGACAAAGGTAGAGGATCTGGGCCACCCAGACGTCAGTGCGTCATAATATCAACAATAATATAATCAGGGGGTAGCAAGACATGCAGGCACGAGTATGAACAGTAATCAAAGTAGAACAGTAACACGAACAAGGAACAGTGAAGGGTAAAAGCATATGTGATGTGCAGTGAGTAATCTGAACTAAGCTACTAGGTTAATTAATCTCAAGTCTTTGAAATAAATTTAATGAATCGTCGATATAACTCAATAGTATCCCGTGCATGCCCGGTACCACGGTCCAGATTCTCGGGCTAAAACCAAGACATGCCGCTAGGCACTAAACAGGAAACATGTACAGATGAATAATGTCAGCAGCATCATCCCAGGGCTGGCTTAGCCCCTAAAACTGATCAGTATAAGCATCGAACTGTCGAGTTACAAGTCAGGTTTCATCATTGAATTCCCCATACCCCCAAGTTATGTGTTCAAGTCAGGTATTGATAAATCTGAGACTAATGCCAACACAGGATCAAGCAGGAACAGGTTTGTCTATACAGACAACAGGATATATCCATCGGGACAACATGTCAGGATTGTCGGCATTAGAAACAGGATCAGGTAACATGTCAAGTAATGATATATCAGGTCATGTCAGGTAGTGTACATGTATCAAGTCATGTCAAGTAGTGGTATATCAGGTCATGTCAAGTAGTGCACAGGTATCAAGCGGGTGCTCATAATCAAACTGCAGCAAGTATTGAATCAGGGTGAAAGTACGGATCTACAATAAAAGCATGGATGCACAAATATCGATCTGGGGTTACATCATGACTAAATAGGATGCACAATATCAAGCATGGGGTACTAATGTATTAATAATATGAGTTAATGTAATATGGGGTGCAACTAGTTATGCAGAATTAATGGTATGGATACACAAATAAACATAGATGCATAAATAACTATCAGGGGTTACAACTATAGCTTCATGACTATGTAGGATGCACATTATCTAGCATAGGGTGTTAATATAGCAGTAATATGAAATAACGTGTTATGGTATTCAACTAGATATGTAATTAATGGTATGGATGCACAAATATCGATTAGGGTTATATTTACAGTTTCAAGACTAAGTGGGATGCACATTATTAAGCATGGGGTGTAACTACAATAATAACATGAATTAATATGATCTATAGATGCAGTTATATATATTTTAAATGATATGGATGCAAACGGGTATCCGAAAACGGTAAAACTTTAATATGGATGTATAATATGATAAACGGGTAATATTTTACTAATATGGATGCATAATAATATACCTAGTATGTAGCAAGATGAATTAGCATGCGACTAGATATGTAAATAGTGATATGGATGCACACGGATGTCCGAAGACAGTAAAATAGTAAAATGGTAATGTGGGATGCATAATTAAACAATAAGTAATGTTATTATTCACATGTGTGCAATATATTGTAGTATAGCATGTAGCAAGATTAACTTGTCTCGATGTATCACGCAACGGATACGTACGGCACGTCTGACGTCGGTAAATCATCGCAACACACATACAGCACGCGGGACGAGGGCAGAGGCGAGGCGTGGGTTTCGTTCGTAGGCGGGAAAACATGAAGAAGAAAGGGAACAGTGCTTTTCTTTATATGAGATTTAAAAAGTATATCAAATATATATATATATATATGGAGAAGAGCTGCAGGGGTTGTAAATATTGAAAGAATTAATATTTATAAAGTAACAGAGAGAGAAGGAGGGAGAGGAGAGAGAAAAAGGGATTGTTAGTTTGTTAGGAAATTAGTTTAGATTTAAATTTTAAAAAAAATCTTTTATTAGTTAACTAAATTTTAATTTGTATCAGTTTATAAAATTAATATTATATAAATAAAATTTGATATTCTGGTAAATACAAACATAGTCCAAAACACGCCCGGATCGGGTCTAAAATTCAGTTTCAAAATATGAAAAATATCCATGTCAACCAAAATTAAAACAAGATATCCGGGTAACGAAAATGCATACCCCCCAAGAACGGATGCACACACGTGCATGTAGCCATCCAAACAGGTTCGTTACACTGAACGGAACGAGAACAAGTTGCGCGGATGCTACGACGGGGCTAGGAGAATCATGCAGGCCATGCAATATATTTTTAAAATATTTTATGTGACTTTAAATGTTATATTTAGAAATGCGGATGCCAGATATAATGCGAGTACACGAGTCCACGTAACAAGTCAGGATAAATCATAAACATGAGTCAAGACTGGTTTCAAGCAAGCGGGTCGGGTCGGATGCAAATACAGATGTCAAATACACTATTCGCACCCAAAACATAATAAATCAAGAAACTACCATAATAAAGAAATACTTGACTAGAACTGGTATAATTGAACTAGGGTGTTACAGTCGACAGCATCCTAACCCTGTTTGCTAAGCCACCTTTGTTCAAATCGACAAAGGCAAATGATAATTCGCTCCTGACAACCTCCCAGTGGTAGCGATGCTGATGCCTAAATTGGTATCAAATTCTAAGTCCTTTCAAGGAAAATGATGATTCGCTCCTGAAAACATCCTAGTGGTAGCGATACTGATGCCTAAAGTGGTATCAAATTCTAAGTTCTTTCAAGGCAAATGATGATTCGCTCTTCGCAATATTCCAGTCGCATCGATGATGATGCCTGAACAGGTATCAATTTTCAAGTCCTTTCACGGCAAATGATGATTCGCCCCTGGCAATATTCCAGTCGCAGCGGTGCTGATGTCAAGATTAGTATCAGATCTCAAGTTCTATACTCGCAACAAAAATTAGCGAGCAAAAAATACATATGAAATAGCCGAAATGATGGGGCGAATCGCAATAAAAATCAGCAAGCAAAATATATGCATATAAAAATAGACGAAATGATGGGGTGACTCGCAATAAAATCAGCGAGCAAAATATATGCATATAAAAACAGCCGAAATGTTTGGATAACTCGAAATAAAAAGCAGCGAGTAAAAAGAAAAGAATAGCCGAAATGATTGGGCACCGTGATAAAAAGCCGAAATGATTGGGCAATCGTGACTCTCGCGATATAAAAAGCTGAAATGATAGAGCATCGCGGAAAGAAATAAAAAAAATGAAACTTTTGCCCTACAGGTGAGTCCACATCAACCCCTGTATACAATCCATGGGCATAAACGAAAAAGGAACCATATTTTCCCACCAGGCTCCGTCAAAGGGAGAGCCAAGTCTCGACGGTTCATAAACAACCTAAAAACCACCTCAACACTCGCCTCACTACAGCAGCAAACATAGTGTCAACAACGGCGTTCTTCTCACTCCAGCAGGATGTAGACACAACGTCAACAAACGACCCTAGGGTCGAAATAAAGGGAAGCCATGGTAAAGTCCCTAGTTCCAAGTCTCGACAGTTCATAAACAACCTAGAGACCACCTCGACACTCGTCTTGTTACAACAGACGCAATGTCAACAACGGCATTTCTTCTCACTCCAACAGGATGCAGACGCGACGTCAACAAAAACCCCACGATCAAAACAAAGCGGAGCCATAGCAAAGTCCCTAGTTCAAAGCCTCGACGGTTCACAAACAACCTAGAGGCCACCTCGACACTCGTCTTGTTACAGCAGACGCGATGTCAAAAACGCCGTTCCTTCTCACTCCAGCAGGATGCAGACACAACGTCAACAAACGACCCCAGGGTCAAAACAAAGTGGAGCCATGGCAAAGTCCCTAGTTCCAAGTCTAGATGGTTCACAAAACAACCAAGAGACCACCTCGACACTCGTCTCGTTAAAGCAGACGCAATGTCAACAACGGCATTTCTTCTCACTCCAGCAGGATGCAGACGCGAAGTCAACAAAGACCCCAGGGTCAAAACAAAGCGGAGCCATGGCAAAGTCCCTAGTTCTAAGCCTCGACGGTTCATAAACAACCTAGAGACCACCTCGACACTCGTCTTGTTATAGCAGACGCAATGTCAACAATGGCGTTCCTTCTCACTCTAGCAGGATGCAGACGCAACGTCAAAAAACGACTCCAAGGTCAAAACAAAACGGAGCCATGGCAAAGTCCCTAGTTCCAAGTCTCGACGGTTCACAAAACAACCTAGAGATCACCTCGACATTCGTCTCATTACAGCAGACACGGTGTCGACAAAGGAAGCGAAGGCCAAATTCCTAGCTTTAAGGTCTTGACGGCAACTCAAATAAAACCCGAAAGACTATCGGAGATCATCCCACACCAGTGCGGAGTGGTTATGACTCATCGGGGCTCTCAAACTAAGCCTGACCTCAAGTAAAAAGCGACATGGAAAAATTCCTAACGCTTGCTCTTCCGACGGTCAAACTACCTAAGGAGATTACTTGAAGACATCTTGTCCAGCCCCCGAAGGGATCAGAGACACGACAGTCACGGGCTACTTGAACAGCAGCGTAAAAACTGCATATCGGGGAATGCATCAGCCAACGCGACTGTATGACGGACAAAAACCCTAGAACCACAAAACCTAACGGACCTCTGTCGTAAAGAGCATGGGTTATCTATGACGTTAGGATAAGTTTACCTACAAGCCCAAGGGAGGTAAGCTAAACAAACTCCGAAATGGGTCCATGAACTACAAGCTCCGAAATGAGTTCATAAACTAGAGACTCCGGAATGAGTGAATAAACTACAAGCTCCGAAATGAGTTCGTAAACTAGAGACTCCGGAATAAGTGAATAAACTACAAACTCCAAAATGAGTACGTAAACTACTTCACGTCAACTCAAGATAGAAAGGCGCAACCCATAAGCACCAACCGTTTACTATGCAAGGCAGTAAGGAGATTATTTGATTCACACCCGACTAAGCGTTCATTCACAACTGCATGCGTACTTAAATGGAAATAGTGTTCAAAACGTGCTGATTTTTGTATGTGTAAGAAGGATTAGCGCATGACACAACAATGGCGCTCGCACTTAGCAAAAATTCCTAAGGGTAAAGTATAAAGCTCATGCACAGAAGCGAGATACACGTACGAATAAATGATGAAGAGGAAACATTCAACAGTCAATAATAAGAGAAATACATTGAAATAAACATACTACTCTACAAGGAAGAGATCACCAAATATGGGATCATAGATACAGAGGTTAACAAAACAATAAACAAAGTTCCCCAATTCCCTCTCTGCCCTCTTCACCATGTCGAAGCGGCGGTCTTCGCAAGGAGTTGCTCCCTATCAAGCATCAGCAAAGGAAGAAATGATAGCCCGTTGAGCCCGTATCCGACTTAGCAACTGAACCGAACGGTCCTTCAAAGACTGGGTAATCAAACGTGCCTTGTGAAAGCACTCGATCTTGTCCTCCGCCGCATCGAGAATCGCCGGAGTCATCTCTGCCGGATGAGGGGGGATGTCGGCAAGCACGGATAGGAAAATCATTCAGAGCCAAATGGAGCCCATAGGAAGAGGAGAGACCCTACGAGTCAGGAGCTCATACATCACCGTGTCACATTGAGCGTCGGTGAAAAGGGGATCCACTAGCCGCGCGGCAAAACGAGGAATAGTCTCTTCGATGGGCACCTCCCATGGTTGCCGACAAGCGTGAGGACGATTGCAAGCCATAACTCTTGGTTTGTTCCTTTAGAAAATGGTTACCTTGAGTTCTGTCAATAGAAATGGGTATCTCTTTGTGAAGAACGAGGAAGACATAGCTTCTGATTATAAAGAGAAGCATTCAAATCTAGGCACGGAAAATTCTGTGCATGGTGGAACTATTTCCAAGGCTGGGAAAAAGGGCATGGGGAAAGAAGATAGTTGACCCATAGAAATCAGAGCAAGAAGGTGAACCGATTCCAGCACTTCACGAACAGTGGAAAAGATGCCACCGCTGCACTCACGTACGAGCCACGTGAGCGCAACGGTGGGGGAGCATTTGTTTCCCCCAATAAAAGAGCAAAACTCTGTTCAAAACTTAAGAGGCAGCGCCTCACGTGCCTTCCACGAGGGCGTCGGCGCCAGAGTTAAAAATTCTTATATGAGCAGCGCCCGTGTGCAAAACACACAAAAATCTTAAGCAGCGCCTCACGTGCCTTCCACAAGGGCGCCAGCGCCAGAGTTAAAAACTCTTATTGGCGCCGCACGTGCTCCTCACATGGGCACCAATGTGCAAAGTACATGAAAGAATTAAAACCTTAATAAGAGCCCACGTGCACAGCACGTGAGCGCCGACGCCTAGTAGAATTAAATTCTACTCTCTATTAAACAGAGCCGTAGGATCTCGATAAATCATCAGAATGCAGAATTAAATTCTGTTTAGAGAAAATCTTTCTAAACAAGAAAGTTTGCCCTCTGTAAAACAGAGTACCGTTGAATTAAAAATCCAATGGTGATTAAAAAATCACCGATCTGCAGAATAAATTCTGTATGGGTAAATATGTCCCCAATCTTGTTAAAAACAAGAAAAATATGTTTTGTAAAACAGAAACCCTTGGATCAAAAATCCAATGGTGGGTAAAAATCTCCAAATCAATTAGGATCTCTTAATGATAGATTTCTTCAACTAATCAACAAACATGACTCTACTATATAAAGGACCCAAGACTTCAAGTCTAAAAAAGGAGAAACCCCCTCCCCCCATAAGCTTCAGAAAGAGCAGAGAATTAAACTCTCGAGAAAGAAGAACCCTCTTCTTAAAAAATTGGGTAAATAAAAATAAATGAGTACTTAGCACTCAGGGACCAGCGCCCCACGTGCCTCTCGCATGGGCGCTACAAAATAAAAGAGTGCTTAGCACTCGGTGATTGGCGCTCAACGCCCAGCACCCCACGTGGGTGCTACAAAATAAAGGAATTCTTAGCACTCAGTGAGCGGCGCCCAGCTCCTCATGTGGCCCTCACGTGGGCGCCACAGAATAAAAAGTGTTTGACACTCACCAGGAAGCGCCTCACGTGCTTCGCACGTAGACGCCATAAAAAGTGCTCAGCACTCTATAAAGAGACAAAAAAGAGTAAAGTGTTTAACACTTATTGGGCAAATCCCCATGACTGAAAACCCCACATGGTTATGTGTGAGCGTCAGAACTTATATAAGTGCTCAGCACTTTTTGCGCAAAAAAAGAGGACCGGGCCCAAACAAGTGCTTAGCAGTTCTTTTCAAATAAAAAAAAACTGAGTGGACCAAGCCCAAGTTGGCTAGGTCCCTAACCCAGATCAACCGAGCCTATAGGTTCATTATTTCCCAAACTGATCTCAGTTCCAAATACGACTATCGATCTTCCAACTGATGATATCCAAAACGATATTCGTCCCACATTCCCCTTAGGAAATCTTAATCTCAAAATACGACTAATGATTCCCTGGTTTACCATTAATCCCTGTTCTCTCAAACACGGGAATTGGTTCAAGGATACATCTCTCTACATCTCTGATACATGTCGTTGTAATTCCTCAACGTCTTCAGAGAGGTGGCAGGTCCCGACAGCCAACTGCTTTTTGGTGCACTTCTCAAACTGACGTGCGCATCCCAGATCAAACCACATCCCAAACTGGATGCATCCCATATCATCGTTGCTCATCTCGTCACGTAACAAATACATGTGCGGCGCTAGATGGAAAACGGACCGAAACGTCGTTAAACTACAACGGACCGAAATGTCCTTAAACTAAACGTTGCCTCCAAAATGGTAACAACGGACCGTAACGTCCTTAAACTAAAACCTCACCACAAAAATGGTGATCTACAGACCGAAATGTCCTCAAACTACAACTTCGCCTCCAAAATGGTGTTAAGGGACCGAAACGTCCTTAAACTAAACCAATAGAGCCCAAATGCTTTCTTGTTAGATCTGAAACAAAAATGATTATTCCCCTCCGAACGGCGGCGCACAGGACTGCGATGTCCTGACGCTGAGATTCGGGGCAGATGCTATTTGGTTTTATCCGTCCACCTCTCCGAAGATGCCAAGTTGATTTATGGCACCGTGTATCGGAGGTTTAGACGGATGCGGCCGATGTAGCAGACTTCGTCAGATTCCCCCTCGGGGTGAGGGGTTTTTGATTATGGGGACGCTCTTCCCTGCAGGCGCAAGCCCCTGCAGTTAATTATGCTACCGCATCGCGGTAACAACTTTCTCCTTCTCCAGAATTTCACTTCGTGTCGTGTGTGTTTGTTTTGTTTGTGGTTGCCCGTGGATTGTATACGGAGACTGAGTAATGCCGTCGCCCGTAGGACGTGGATTAGTCCAAATCCGTATTTACTTAGATTTGGGTTTGGTGTTTTTAGTTTAAGGATGCATTAGTCGCGTTGCGGCTAAGATCAACTTAAACGTTCGTTAAGGATACATTAGTCCTGTTTTAGACTAAGATCAACTTAACGTAATGATTCATTTAATAAATGGCCGTCAGGACTCGTCACCTCTCTGACGTCGTTGAAGGATTACAACGACACGTGTCAGAGGAGCTCAGAGATGTACCTTTGAACCAAAGTTGATTTGGAGTTTTATCATTCATTTAAATGTCTAAGGATACGTTAGCCGTATTTGGGGCTAAGATCAACTTAAACGGGACCGTTTAGATCCGGCAAAAGAGCATTTAGAGGCTCTATTGTTCCAGTTTAGGGACGTAGTGGTCCATTTTCCAGTTTAGGGACGTGATGGTCCATCGCCAGTTTAGGGACGTAGTGGTCCGATATTAGTTTAGGGACGTTTCGGTCCGATATTAGTATAGGGACGTTTCGGTCCGATATTAGTTTAAGGACGTCTCGGTCCATCATTAGTTTAAGGACGTCTCGGTCCGATATTAGTTTAGGGACGTCTCGGTCCGATATTAGTTTAGGGACGTCTCGGTCCAATATTAGTTTAGGGACGTCTCGGTCCAATATTAGTTTAGGGACGTCTCGGTCCACGAGTTTAAGGACCCCGCAGTCCATATTGACGTATGTGGTCGTCGGGACCCGTCACCTCTCTGACGTCGTTGAATGATTACAACGACATGTGTCAGAGGAGTTCGGAGATGTACCCTCGAACCGGATATAAATTGATTTGAGAGAGAGAGCAATTATGCTCAGTCAATTTAATTTGAGGACTTACGGCCACGATTGGGCTAAGTCCAGTTCAGAATATTCAATACTTTTATTTGTTTTTTGGCCTATTAGGCCTGTGCTAGGGCTTGGCCCATTTTTAACAATGCATAGCATTAAATCTTGGTCTCTGTTGGACCTTTATTTAGGTTCTGCCCCTTTTAAGATAATGCATTGCATTATTTATTATTTTGTTTGGGCTCTGCCCATTTATAAATGATGCAGAGCATCAATTCTGTTTGGGCTCTGCCCTCTATAAAATGATACAGAGCATCAATTTCATTTGCCCTCCCTTTTATTGCTCTGCAATTTAATTTGGGCCTGGCCCTTCAAGCAATGCATTGCATTGAGAATCTTCAAGAAACAGAAGTGCAGAGCACTTTTTAATCCTTTGATCTAAAGAAAAACAAGTTTTTTTTTCTTCTTTTCTTGTTTTTCCTTATTTCAGAGAACCAAGGGTTCATAACAAGTGCAAGGCACTACTTCTTTTTTATTTTATTTACTTATTTATTTATTTATTGAAGATCCATGATCTTGTTCTTAGATCAATGATCTGTTCCCAAGAGAATTCTCTCTTTTAAAGGTTTTACCTTTTTTTTTTGTTCTTCCAGAATTCTCAAGAGTTCTATTTCTCTCCTTTTTCTTTTTGCAAGATCTTCCATCCCTTTGAAATGAGGTCTGGGCTCCTTTTTATAGTGCTCACAAATTAGTTAATTTTGTTAAAGAGATCTTTCTCTGAGTGATTTGGGGAATTTTCCCCACCGTTGGATCTTTGATCCAAAGGCCCCTGCCTTATACAAGGAAATCTTCTTGTTTCAACAAGATTTATTCTGTTTTGCGCAACTCCCCCAGTGAGTAACACGTGTTGCACAATAAAGCGCTTGCGCAACTGCTCTTGCGCAACTGCGCAGACACGTGTCGCGCAGCGGTGCGCTTGCGCAACTGAGCACTACCTTTTGTTTTTTAAAGAGCCTTGCTCTGATTGGACGCACTACCTTGGTCGTTGTGCTGGCGTGTCAACTTCTGACACGTGGCGCGTTGCGCGCAGCGCACGGGATCTGAAGCGTTGCTTCAAAAATTTGAATTTTCAAAATTCAAACAGAGCCTTGCTCTGATTGGGGAAACAAATGCCCCCC
Organism: Agapanthus africanus; assembly: GCA_030015575.1. Lineage (NCBI taxonomy): Eukaryota > Viridiplantae > Streptophyta > Magnoliopsida > Asparagales > Amaryllidaceae > Agapanthus > Agapanthus africanus. The sequence goes on along the minus strand of JASDDO010000008.1, from coordinate 111,495,024 downwards.
CACCGTTGCGCTCACGTGGCGCGCACGTGAGTGCAGCGGTGGCAAGATCCTAGTCGTTGGATCAAGGGGGTCAGTTGAAGGGGCGCAGGCGCCTATAAATAGGACCCTTGGTCCTTAGAAAATTCTTTACTATTTCAAGAATTTTGACTCAGAGCCTTGCTCTTGCTTAAGAATTTTCAGAGCCTTGCTCTTGATTTTTTCCAAGAACTCCAGAGTTCATAACCATCTTAGGTATTTAATAAAATTAAATTAAATTAAATTAAAGCTGATTAATAGAGCCTTGCTCTCATAGATTTTTGATCTAAAACCCTTTTGGGGTTTCCTCAACAGAGCCTTGCTCTTATAGATCTTTGATCTAAAGAGAACCCCTTTGGGGTTTCATCAACAGAGCCTTGCTCTCAAAAATTTACAGAGATCTTGTTCCTGGGTTTTAACCCATGAACAGAGCCTTGCTCATAGATCAAATGTAGATCTTCCCTTTTTTCTTATATATAAAAATGGAGAACTCCTAAAAGTTTTCATGGATCTTTAAGACCCCAAACTTTTTTAATCCTTAGGAGTTATAGTTTTCATTAATATTACAGAGCTAGGCTCTTTTTTAGGAAGTTTTATTCCCCTGAGACCAGAGTTTGACAAATGTCACTCTGTGACAGAGCTTTGCTCTAAAATAGAAGATTTTCTCCTTGTCTCTAGGGATTTTCCCCAATGAGGATATTCTCTTGGGGGTCTTTGTCATTAACTGACAGTCTCATCCAATGATGGGACTGTCTTATCAAATGATGCGCCGTCATCCAGATTTTGTGGGTCCCCCTTTTTTTCCCCTACCCATTGCATCATAGTGTGGAGTAGGATTTCAAAATGCCAAGTGTCGGAACGCTAACGGTTATTTTTGTCTTTCTACAGGAAACATGTCCGGCGACTTGTCTTTCCCCTTTGTTCGCTCGGAAGGAGGGTTCCCCCATTCGCCAGTGGACCGGGTGGCGTTCGCTCTCATTAAAGATCATGACCCTGAGTGCAAAAAGCTCCACCTGTGGGGAAGGTGGTACAGCCAGATCATCCAGGGCCGTCGCAGCTTCAGTTCCGCCACGCCATCTGAGCCAACATCTTCACTCCCCTACGCAGATGAACCCCCGGTGAAGTATGCCATGGAGGTCAAAAATTGGAATTCGGATGACCTCCTCCAGCCTGCGATTGGTGCTATCCCCGTGCAGCCACCGCCAGCAATAGATATTTTAGGGAGGAGAATTTGTCAGGGTGAAGCGCGCCCTTGGGGACAGGCTTATAACATTGGACTGATCCCACGGCCGCCTGCTGGATATTTGCAATGGGCCCGGTACATCCTATCAGCGAGGAGGACTCATCTGATGAGGATTGGTTTGTACTCGGCCATTTTCGTCTCGCTCTTTGAGTATCCTTCTCCTCCAACGTGGTGGGTTAAGGCTTTTATCGAGCAATGGAATATTCCCACACATACCTTCCTGATGACGGACCGGGAAGTCTCTATCTCCTTGGAGGAGTTTGCTGAAATCTCGAGTCTGCCGATGAGGGGAGAGCCTTACAAGGAGCTGCTTCCTCCCGATGAATACGTCTTTGCCACCAAGCCGCTGGTGTTTGACCTGACGCCGAAGAACGCTATTCAGCACCAGTACCCGGGCTTAGTGAAGGTATTGGAGATATATGAGGAACTCCATTTGGAATCGGGCGACCGGGGCGTCAGTTTCACAGATTTTATTGCCCGCTTTATTCGCCCGGAGTTCTTATCAGAGCAGAGTGAGAAGTTCGCTCAGCTTGTTGACCCCTTTGGTTTCGGCTTGGACCGCCGACCTATATCGGAAAATGACCAGTGGAATTTCTATCTCCCTAACGCTGCCATCACTGCTTTCTCAGAAATCGCCGTCCCAGGCATGGATGAGGAAACCTTTTTTATTGGATTCTTGGGCTTGTGGCTATGCAACTTTGCACTCCCTATGCACCCCCGCCTCATGCGGCCCTCTGTCTTTTACCCAGCGCATCGGATGGTGGCTGGTTTGCAGTTATCGGTAGGAATTGCTGGGCTGGCTTACCTTTATCATGGACTTAGCGTAGCGGCGGACGCCAGTGAGCCTGGGGTACAGCCTGCTAACTTCCCGACGCACTACTTTACTTCTTGGATGGAGATGCATGTGTGAGGGGTGTTTGGTGCCTACAAGACTCCTCCGTTCTTCAAGAGATACAAACTCCCGAGAGTCATGCGGTTGGTCGGGTGTTCAATTGTGGTTCCAGCACCACGGGAGTCTAGAGGGCTGCTCCTTCGTCCACATCTGGTCGGAGCGAAGGTTTCCTTTGTGGATAAGGTCATAACCATAGGCTCAGAGACCACCAAGTCAGTGGTGCCCCTGCGTGATGACTTCAAAGATGGGGCTTCTGCATTGAAAGCTCGGGAAATCCTCCATCTCTACTCCATCCAGCCGGGCTATCTAGTGTTCAGGCAGAATGAAACAGCCTTGTTTATGAGATATAACCCATACCGATTTGCCCGGCAGTCAAGCTACAACCAAGGGATCCCGCTGGAAGCTTTCTTGGAAACGCCCGTGGTCGGCCCAGAGGGGATAAAGAATGCGATGCATCATTTTACACGGCTTAACACAGGTTCCTATTTCTTCATTAGTGAACCCAGCTGTGCCCCTAAGATACTCCATTCATATGTAGCCTGGTACGCGCATGCTATGGGCCCAATCATCTTAACGGAGAAGCGTATGCTGGTTGACCGTAGGGGTGCGCCTCCCGGCGGCGATCGCAAGGCCCCTTTGCAGCCAAGGCTCCCGGTCGTCCCTCCGCTAAAAGATGCTGGAGTCAATCGACCACGCGTGTTGAGTCCTCCGCGGGGATTGCCGCTGCCCGCTACGGTGGATGCACCATCGGCGCCTCGTGCTCCCACGAAGGCGGCTAATGTAGTATCGCCAGAGTCAGGCGTAGGAGCAGATATTGGGACCCGCCGCCCTAAAGTAACTGCCAAGCGCAAACCTATCCCGGGTGGACCTAAAGCCGGCGGGCAGAAGAAGAAAAAGTCCACCCTTTCCCTCGATGCGATCCTTAGCCTAGAGCCTGCGGCTCCTCCCAACGAAGGCATAAGTGAATATGGCAGCAACGAGGGCTTCTTGGTAGACCCTGCAGACACTAATTTGGCTGCCGCCATTGCAGCTTCGGAGCGATCGGCGAGGCTCGAAGCGAAGTTAAGTAAACTCGCTGAGTCAGATAATCATCAGCCACTTTCTTCGTCATTTTATTGCACTTTTTATTATTATCTTTAACTAATATTCGCCCGATTTTCAACAGGTGTCTCTTCTGAAGAGCCTATTGCTGCCTCTTTGAAAACCTTCCAAGAGGAGGAGGAGAAGCGCGCTCTAGCAGGCGTTGGTATGTCTCACCCCTTTTTCTTTTATAAGGAAAGTTTGTCATCTTTTCTGATGGTCAACCTAACCTTCTTTCGTTTCCTTGCAGGGGTTATATCAGTTGATGCGGGGATCCTTCCTGAGCCTGTTACTGAAGTCCCGGTCTCGTCGAGGCTGCTGGAGAGGCCTCGACTTGATAAGACGACGAGGGATGCCCTGAAAAATCTCGAGGCATCCCTATTCACGGACGAGGATGCCTCAATTAGAGAAGCCCTAGTGGCATCCGTCTCAACGGCTCGGGCGAAGCGGAAGCGGCTGAGACGCGAAGCGAAGGCGCGCCGAGCTGCTTTGGCCACGGGAGCGGGCCCTAGCACTATTCCTCGCGCTGACACTCCTTCTGAAGAGGCCCCTGTCGCCCTATCTACTGCTTATAGGCAAGCGGCGCGCACGGCCCGAAGTGCAAACGATAAATCCTCTTCAGGTAGCATTTCTTTCAGAGCTTTGTTGTAAGAATTATAAATCCATTGGCTCATATGCATTCCATCTTGCAGGGCCTAGTCCGACTGAGGGGGAGGCGGAGACCGTTGAACCCAGGGAAACGGCGGAAGCGGTGCCTGCCGAACCCGAGCCGACGGTGAGGCGCGTCGTTGGGGCCACGGGGCCTGAAACAGAGGTTGAGGGATCCGCCGCCGAGAGGGTCATTGATGCCGCACCTGAAGTGGCGGCAGATGAGATGATTGTCTTAACCGAGCCGAAGGCGGTAGAGGGCGAGGCGCTTGAGGATGGAGACCTCACGGCGACGGTGGACGAGACAACCGTGACCGCAGGACCCGAAGGAGTAGCGGGTGAGGTGGCCACGATTCCTGAGGACGAGCCAGCCGCTCCTTCTCTGGAATCTGGAAATACTCCAATCATAGCCCTCCCCGCGTATGGTTCCTTGCCGTCTCCAGGGCTTGCGAGCACGACAACGGTTCCCATCGAGTCGGGTGATGAGGCTACGGGCGGTGGTCTCGTGTCAATAGAGGAGGGGATTGCTTCAGTTTCGGCTGGCAGCTCGTCGGGTAAACTTTGAGTTACCAGCGTTCTTCTTTTTATATATCTCGCGATCTCTTCTAACAAGTTTGTCTTTGCAGGTGCGGCCAGTGCCAACGCTCCATTGCTCGAAGGAGCACCGTCAACTACTGCTTTGGCGGTGGTCACCTCCCCGCCTTCCCTTGTACCATCGCGGATGTTGGAAGGTATGGATTTACGACTCATGCGTTAATCTTTTAAACATGTAGTTTTTGTACTAACGTTATACCACTGTGCCCTTTCAGGAGTGCTCTTTGATCATTTATATCAAGTGTTGCTCCCACACTTCTCCTTCCCATCCGAACTCGCTTCTCCCTCTAGTGGCACCGGTGAGTATACGTTCACTACAATGTCTTTATTTACCCCCTTTTTTAGCAATGGGATGATTTCTGACTTTTCCTTTTCCTTATTGCAGTGCCACAAATCGAAGGAGGGGATGCAAGACCTGCCACGCCACCGGCCCTTCCGGCTTTGCCGTCCGTTGCAGCTGGTATAGTAAATTTCCTTTTTGGTAACCCTTCAACATCTCTTGAATCATTGTTTGACCATGTTTTGTTTTGCAGCTATTGTTCCGGCTCCGGTCCCTCTTGAGTCTCGCGTCTTTTCACCGGCAGGCCCTTTCTTGAAACGTCCATCTTCAAAGGGTGTTGTGATGAGTTTGGGCATGCTGAGCGGGTACATCGAAGAGCTTAACATGGACGCTCTCCCTTCTGCCGTAGATTTCGCTGTGGAGGTTAACCCGATGTTGGCGGCGCTCGTAAATTTTCATAACGAAGGCATCGTCGAATCTTGGGTTAATCACTGCAGGGAAATCGAGGCCTGTCTACATCGGCTAGAGTCGACGCGTCCTTCTCCCGAAGTTTTAGCCCTAAGCACCCAACGAACAGCTTGGCTCGAGCAAAGCACTTCTCACTTCCGCCATTTGGAGCAAGAAGCAGCTTTAAAACTAAAGGAATGCCAAAAGACCTCGAACGAAACGGCCCATCTGCGTGCTGAGGTTGAAGCAAATGCTGCCCAAGTGAAGACTATCTTTGAGGGTCTCTTGGAGCGCATCTCCCATGGGCTAAACTTGAAGCGGAAGCTTGACGTAGCTGAGCGCAATACCCCAGGTCGGGAAGCTGCTTATCAAGTCGTCCGGGAGCAGCTTGCGTCTGTCTTGCAGCAACGAGCCCAAGTGGAGGCGGAGCTGGCGGTGGTAGCCGATCAAGAGAAGGCGTGGAAGGAAGTATGCGAGCAATTGCTAAATCTATGCAAGACGCTTCCTTCTCAGTAATTCCCCTTGTATCATCTGTACTTGTAGAATATATGCATATTTTTTATTCTTTAGTACAATGTATCCTGTACTCGATCAATATTTATGAATAAAAGATACACATTTTTGTAATGTCCTGTGTCATTTCTCCGCCCTTTTCTTTCTTTTGTTGTCAGTGTGCCACCTTAGTAACCATGGTTGACGGATAATAGGGCATGCATCTTGACTTTCTTAAGAAATAGCGATGGCTTAGGCCGCAGGTTCAGATCTGCTGACTAAGACTTTTCAACTCCATGAGCCGTGAGGGTCTCAGAGAGACTTTTCTCCCTACGGATCGAGAGGATCTCGTAGGTGGTTTTTTTTTCCCTTAGGAATCGTGAGGATTCCTAAGTGTGTATACTCTTACAAGTCGTAAGGATCCTATAAGAGAATTTTTCCCTCTTACAAGTCGAGAGGACCCGTAAGCGGTTGTTTCCCTCCTTGTCGAAAATCGACTTCGGAGAGTGAGACCAGTGAATAGTATGCAAGAGACCATTTTGGATTGACTTGCAAGGCCCCAGTGCTTAGGAAACAGGCTTCGTTTATGCCCACTGCCTAAGGCTTTATCTCACGAGTCGAGCCGCCTCAACAATTTTTTCCGCAAGTCGAGACGAATCGAGCGTTTCTCGCAAGAACATCTTAACGTCGCATTTAACCTCTGCTCTTTACGACAGAAGCCCGTTAAGGTTGGTGGTACTTAGGGTTTTGGCCATCGTACCGTCGTATAAGCTGATATAGTCCTCGATAGGCAATCGTGCTGTTCGAGTAGCCCTGCGACTGCCGTGTCTCTGATCCCTTCGGGGGCTGGACAAGACGTCTTCAAGCAATCCTCCTTGGCAGTTTGACCGTCGGAAGAGCAAGCGTTAGGAATTTGCCATGTCGCTTTTTACTTGAGGTTAGGCTTATTTTGGTGAGCCCCGATGAGTCATAACCACTCCGCGCTGGTGTGGGGATGATCTCCGATAGTCTTTCGGGCTTTATATGAGTTGCCGTCAAGACCCTGAAGCTAGGAATTTGGCCTTTGCTTCGTTTGCTGGCATCGCGTCTGCTGTATCGAGACGAATGTTGCGGTGGGAACTAGGGATTTTACCGTGGCTCCGTTTGTTTGATGACGTTGCGTCTGCTGTGTCGAGACGAACGTTGGGGTGACAACTCGTCTACTGTATCGAGACGGACGTCGAGGTTGTCTCTAGGTTGCTGGTGAACCGTCGAGGTTTGGAACTAAGGATTTTGTCGTGGCTCCATTCGTTTAATGGCGTCGCATCTGCTGTGTCGAGACGAACGTTGGGGTGACATCTCATCTGCTGTATTGAGACGGACGTCGAGGCGGTGACCATTCTGTGCTGGTGCAAGATGATCTCCGATTGTCTTTCCGGTTTTATATGAGTTACTGTCAAGACGTCGAAGCTAGGAATGTGGCCTTCGCTTCGTTTGCTTTGGTGTGTCCAAATCCTATTGGAGGAAGAATGCTGGGGTTGACATTTCGTCTGTTGTATCGAGACGAACGTCGAGGTGGTGACCACTCTGTGCTGGTGCGAGATGATCTCCGATTGTCTTTCCGGTTTTATGTGAGTTACCGTAAAGACGTTGAAGCTAGGAATGTGGACTTCGCTTCGTTTGCTTTGTCACGTCTGAATCCCTGCTGGAGGAAGAACGCTGGGGTTGACATTTTGTCTGCTGTATCGAGACGAACGTCAAGGTGGTGACCACTCTGTGCTGGTGCGAGATGATCTCCGATTGTCTTTCCGGTTTTATGAGAGTTACCGTAAAGACGTTGAAGCTAGGAATGTGTCCTTCGCTTCGTTTGCTTTGTTTGTTGACATCGTATCTGTAATATTGCGACAAATGTCGAGATGGTCTCTAGGTTGTCTATGAACCGTCGAGATTTGGCTTCGCTTTCTGATGGAGCCTGTTGGGAAGGTATGGTTCCCTCCTTATCTGTGCCCCTGGATTATATACAGGGATCGATGTGATTTTACCTGTAGGGCAAAAAGTTTCATTCTTTCAATTTTTTTTTATTCTTTTCGCGATGCTCTATCATTTCAGCTTTTATATCGCGAAGGTCGCGATTGCCCAATCATTTCGGCTATTTTTCGCGGTGCCCAATCATTTCGGCTATTTTTCTTTTTACTCGATGCTTTTTATTGCAAGTTGCCCAATCATTTCGGCTATTTTGCATGCATACATTTTTACTTGCTGATTTTGTTTGCAAGTTGCCCCATCATTTCGGCTATTTAATATGCATTTTCAGCTCGCTGATTTTTATCACGAGCGTAGAACTTGGAATCTGGTGCCAATCTCAGCATCAGCATCGCTACAACCAGAATATTGCCAGGAGCGAATCATCATCTGCCATGAAAGGACTTGGAATTTGATACCGATTTAGGCATCAGTATCGCTACAACTGGGATATTGCTAAGAGCGAATCATCATCTGCCTCCGTCGATGTCGAACAAAGGTGGCTTAGCGAACAGGGTTAAGGTCCTGTCGACTAAGGCTTTTGACTTCATGAGCCATAAGGGTCTCACAAAGGTATTTCTCCCTACAAGTCGTGAGGATCTTGTAGGTGTATTTTCTCCTTAGGAATCGTGAGGGTTCCTAAGTATTTTGTTCCTCTGTAAGTCGTAAGGATCCTACAGGAGGGTTTTCTCCTTGTAAGTCGAGAGGATTTACAAGGGTTGTTCACCATGCAAACATATCCCTAGTCTCGGATGGGACTTGGTTAGGGAAATGTTTATTCGAGCCCGTGGATTGTATACAAGGGCCAAAATAAGACCACTTGTAAGGCAATGTCGAAAGTTGTGGGGGTTGCTTAAGCACAGGTTTAGGCCTCTGTAACTTAAGACTTTCAAATCTTACGAGCCGTGAGGGTCCCATAAGAGCCTTCTCCTCACGAGTCGTGAGGATCTCGCAAGTGTATTTTCTCCTTAGGAATCGTGGGGATTCCTAAGTGTGTTGCTCCCTTATGAGTCGTAAGGATCTCACGCGGGTGGTTTCTCCTTACAAGGTCGAGGGGGCCCTGTAAGTGTCTTTTGACGAGGTTGCGCCCTTTCGGGTTTTCACAAACACTCGCCGATAGTCCTGCTGTTTTTACTCACGGAGCCCTTTCGGGTTTTCATCCATGCCCGTTTTGCTTATGGACATACCGTTTATTATTTTATTTTTTTTATATTCTCGTCAGCCTGAGAATGCTGCGGTAGTAGTTTAAAAACATTTCGGTCATTTGCAAGTTTTAGGACATTGCGGTCCATCATTGGTTTAAGGACATCTCGGTCCGACGTCGCCGTATTTGAGGCGAATATCTAGTTTATTGACTTTTTGGTCTATGAGTCCTTCTCCATGAATGAACATGATGCCCCCGGCGTATCCATCTTCTTCGGAGCGTGCGGTTGTGGCGGACTCACCTTCCAGTTCTCAGACAGCGCAAACTTGCCCTGTTGGTATTGGTCTTCAACCCAGTTTTTGAAGACATAGCAGTCCTCGATCAGGTGACCTACTGTTTGGTGGTAAGGGCAATAATTAGGATTATTAACATCGCCTGGCCGCAACGGACGTTTTGGACCCGGCAGATTGATGAGTCTGTCGCACACTGCCAGCTCGAACAGTCCCCTTATTTTATCTTGCGGAAACGAGTAAGGACGTTTCAACTTTTCCTGGAGGGGTTGCCGCTTTTTGCTTTGGCAAGCAACCGGTCTAGGGTCACCTGATTGTTGGTGAGCGCTGGCGACGAGGGCCTTTTTTCCTTTTCTTTTATCCTTTTTGTTCGCTCCGTTGTTTGCAGGGCCGGGATTCTTTCCGAGTAGCATGCGATTGCATGGCTGAACGTTCTCGTAGCTTCTCAATTCCTTTATTTTTGAAATAGATTCCCCGAGGGAAGAGTTGGGGATAGCTTCTTCATCAGAGTTGCTTCCAAAGGTGATAATTTGCGATGCCTTAGAGTCGGCTATATGGCAATCGTCGGCGACTCCTTTGCGCTCATATATCGCATTTTTCCGATGTCCATAAGCTTCACACTTTGTCTCGTCGAAGTGTTGCTTTTGAGCGACATATCCTTGCCACCAACAGTTAAAGGAATCGCAGTCTTCGGTAGGATGTATAATCTTCTGATGATATAAACAGAAGTTAGGGTGCATCTCTGCCTCAGCGAGAATATTTTCTTCAGAGGGCGGTAGCTTCATTCCTACTGACAGAGCTTTGGCGAACCTTTTCCTCGTCTTGAATTTGTTTTTATCCGCAGTGGATGGTTTTTGATTTGACGGGAATGCCTTGGCTTTTTCCAGTATGGCCATTTCATGCTCTTGATTGGCTTTTGCTTTCAAACGAATTTCATTTAGGAAGACATCGATCAACTTGTCTGATGGCTGTAGAATCTCTGGCTCAGGGTTCGCTATTGATTTCTCAGCGCAAGGAGCCTCCTCATTATCCGTCAGTGAATGAGAAATCACATGACAAGTCACTACGTAGTCTTCAGATTCATCCGATAAGTTTTCTCCATCGTTTTCATCCTCGACAAAAGAACAAGTTGCCCCCGGCGTGTCCGTTTTCTTTGGAGAGTGTGGCTGTGGTGGGTTTACCTTCCAGTTTTCCAACAGCGCGAACTTGCCTTGTAGGTACTGATCTTCGATCCATCCCTTAAAGACGAAACAATCCTCAATCGGGTGACTTACCGTTTGGTGGTAAGGGCAATAATTGGGATTATTAAGATCGCCTGGCTGCGACAGACGCTTTGGACTCGGCAGATTAATGAGTCTGTTGCGCACGGCCAGCTCGAACAGTCTTCTCGTTTTATTCTGAGGAAACGAGTAAGGACGTCCTAGCCTCTCGTCGAGGGATGGGCGTGGACGCACGTTGTTTTGGTGAACGACCGGCTTTGAGTTGCTCGACTGTTGTTGAGCATTGGCGACGACGATCGCTATCCCTTTTCCTTCTCATCTCGGGAATCTGATTTTGGAGGAGACGGTCTATGGCCTATCTGGTCCATTTGGGCTAATTTGTCAATCAAGGCCTGGAAGGTGGTCGGCCTGAAGAATATCATGAATTATGATATGGTCGCCTGCGGATCGAGAGTGCCTACAAACATGCCTACCGCAGGTGCCTCTTCTATGCGTTGTTCGCATTTCGACCATAGGTTCCGCCATCGTGTTACGTATTGGACCCACGTTTCGCCGGGCCTTATCCTGGCATTTATCAGTGCTGTAATCGGGGTGCGTTCACTAGCACTCGTGAATCTTTGTGTAAACAGCAGTTCCATCTCTGCAAATGTTTTGAAAGAGTCATTAGGTAGCTCCGAATACCATTCAAAGGCTGTATCTGCTAAGCTGCCGACGAATTGACGTAGCAACAATTTGTCATCGCCTCCAGTATTGCCGCATAAGGCCCTGAATTGAGCGACGTGCTGATACGGATTCCCTGTCCCTTTATATACGTAGAATTTAGGGATGGTATATCCTAGCAGGTAACTGATTTGGTCATACCAGCTCGGATACGGTCGTCCGGTCCTAACAATTTTCCCAGCCGCTTCATTCGCCTGATGAACCCGGATCTGCTGAGCTATATATTCGTCTAGGTCAACTTTGGAGATTGCCTCCTCCTTGGCTGTTGACAGAGCCGGCGGAGGATTTGACGTTTCTCCCCTGTCGTCTTCAAGGACGATCGGAGGATCTTCAACAGGAGGGTCCGGCTGTAACATCATCCCTACCATATCTTGGAAGAGGAGCGCCATCTGTTTTATGTTAGCCGCTTGCTCTGCAGCTTCTTTGTCCCTCTTTTCGAGGACTCTGCGTAAAAAGTCAGCGTCGGTTTCTTGTTCTTGACGCTCATCCGAAGACGTTTCAGAGCTTTCTTTTGGCTCAGTGAGTGCAGCCATTGTAGTCATCATTTCCTGAAGCTTTTGTTGTTGCTCCTGGGCTTTCATCACGGATCGGGTAAGCGGTCGGTGGCCCATAGAAGTGCGGCTTTCCTCTTTTCCAGAAGCCATATAAACAGTGTGCACCACCATGCCCCCAGACTTGGGGCGTTTGTGTTCGGTGTCTTTGCGATTTGCCGAAAACACAGGGGCTTTTTGCGGCCTTCTTTTTTGAGTGATTGGAGTTAAGGGAGCCGTTGTAGTGGGCACCCAAGTAGCTTTTGCTTTTTGTGGTTTGACAGAGTAATCCTTCCCCTGCCGAACCTTCATCTTTTTCTGTCGTCGGAGGCAGTCTTGATCGATCACCGACTCTTGGACCTGTCGCCAGACTTTGTAAATTTTAGAGGGCAGCCGTTGAGGGGGCTGCTCTAGCTTCTTCTCTGAAGTATTCTCCACAGGTGAAGGAGTTCTCTTCAATGTAGCGATTGGAGAGTTCTTCCGTACCCTCCTCAGCGGTTCAAAGCTGTTCCCAGTTGGAACAGTAGCATCGACTTCCACTACTGGAGCCGGTGGAGTTAGCCCTGAGGGGGAGTTGCCCCCTGCCTTTCTTACTCGTTGCCAATGGCGACGTCGAGCACGACGAGCCGTTGGGATTGGCTCAGCGATAGAGATAACTTCTTTTTGCCCCCTGTCTGAATGAGGCGCCACCGGCGTTAACCTCTTAAAGACTGAGGTTGTTCCTTACAGGGTAATATCCAATCTGTCAAAGACAGATCTTCGTGTAGGGGCAGGAACAGGAATCGTCAGCCTTGAAAAGACTGACTCTTTAACGGAAGAAGCCGCCTCAACGTCTTCCGGAGCAGCGGCCGTTGCCCTCCTTGGGACAGCCATTTTAGAGTTCTTGGGCTTCTTAGCGGGCCCTTCAGAGTTTTGATCCAGCCTCGCAAAGACAAAGGCTGTTGGCTTGGTGGTGGGCGACCCGTTGACAGGGGTCGTGGTAGCAGTGAGCCGGTCGAACACCGACTTCTTGTCCACTTCCGGTGCAGGTATCGGCATAGAGAAGCTTGTAGGTGGGACCATGGTCCCGAAAAACAGGCCGGTGGTGGCCTGGGTCATCTGTTCTACCGGCAGAGCGAGGAAAGAGGCCGCTTGGGGCCCATATGCTACACCTCTAGGTGAGGTGGAGCGTCCGTTGCAGTGGCACTTCGCGTAATTGGTGCAGTTAGAATCCATGGATGCTTGAGTTCTGCGCCAGACAAAAGACCAAATCTTAGTAACTCGAAAATCCAAAGGCAACCATTTAACAAACCGCGATTGGTTCGCGAAGACGACACACGAAGTGTGGAGTGGAAAGAGGAAAAGGTCCCACCGGGCGTGCCAGAATCTGTTCCCCTCCGATCGGCGGCGCACAGGACTGCGATGTCCTGACGCTGAGATTTGGGGCAGATGCTATTTGGTTTTATCCGTCCACCTCTCCGAAGATGCCAAGTTGATTTATGGCACCGTGTATCGGAGGTTTAGACGGATGCGGCCGATGTAGCAGACTTCGTCAGATTCCCCCTCAGGGTGAGGGGTTTTTGATTGTGGGGACGCTCTTCCCTGCAGGCGCAAGCCCCTGCAGTTAATTACGCTACCGCATCGCGGTAACAACTTCCTCCTTCTCCAGAATTTCACTTCGTGTCGTGTGTGTTTGTTTTGTTTGTGGTTGCCCGTGGATTGTATACGGAGACTGAGTAATGCCGTCGCCCGTAGGACGTGGATTAGTCCAAATCCGTATTTACTTAGATTTGGGTTTGGTGTTTTTAGTTTAAGGATGCATTAGTCGCGTTGCGGCTAAGATCAACTTAAACGTTCGTTAAGGATACATTAGTCCTGTTTTAGACTAAGATCAACTTAACGTAATGATTCATTTAATATATGGCCGTCAGGACTCGTCACCTCTCTGACGTCGTTGAAGGATTACAACGACACGTGTCAGAGGAGCTCAGAGATGTACCTTTGAACCAAAGTTGATTTGGAGTTTTATCATTCATTTAAATGTCTAAGGATACGTTAGTCGTATTTGGGGCTAAGATCAACTTAAACGGGACCGTTTAGATCCGGAAAAAGAGCATTTGGAGGCTCTATTGTTCCAATTTAGGGACGTAGTGGTCCATTTTCCAGTTTAGGGACGTGGTGGTCCATCGCCAGTTTAGGGATGTAGTGGTCCGATATTAGTTTAGGGACGTTTCGGTCCGATATTAGTTTAGGGACGTTTCGGTCCGATATTAGTTTAAGGACGTCTCGGTCCATCATTAGTTTAAGGACGTTCCGGTCTGATATTAGTTTAGGGACGTCTCGGTCCGATATTAGTTTAAGGACGTTTCGGTCCAATATTAGTTTAGGGACGTCTCGGTCCAATATTAGTTTAGGGACGTCTCGGTCCACGAGTTTAAGTACCCCGCAGTCCATATTGACGTATGTGGTCGTCGGGACCCGTCACCTCTCTGACGTCGTTGAATGATTACAAAGACATGTGTCAGAGGAGTTCGGAGATGTACCCTCGAACCGGATGTAAATTGATTTGAGAGAGAGAGAGCAATTATGCTCAGTCAATTTAATTTGAGGACTTACGGCCACGATTGGGCTAAGTCCAGTTCAGAATATTCAATACTTTTATTTGTTTTTTGGCCTATTAGGCCTGTGCTAGGGCTTGGCCTATTTTTAACAATGCATAGCATTAAATCTTAGTCTCTGTTGGACCTTTATTTAGGCTCTTCCCCTTTTAAGATAATGCATTGCATTATTTATTATTTTGTTTGGGCTCTGCCCATTTATAAATGATGCAGAGCATCAATTCTATTTGGGCTCTGCCCTCTATAAAATGATGCAGAGCATCAATTTTATTTGGGCCCTCCCTTTTATTGCTCTGCAATTTAATTTGGGCCTAGCCCTTCAAGCAATGCATTGCATTGAGAATTTTCAAGAAACAGAAGTGCAGAGCACTTTTTAATCCTTTGATCTAAAGAAAAACAAGTTTTTTTTTCTTCTTTTCTTGTTTTTTCCTTATTTCAGAGAACCAAGGGTTCATAACAAGTGCAAGGCACTACTTCTTTTTTATTTTATTTACTTATTTATTTATTTATTGAAGATCCATGATCTTGTTCTTAGATCAATGATCTGTTCCCAAGAGAATTTTCTCTTTTAAAGGTTTTACCTTTTTTTTTGTTCTTCCAGAATTCTCAAGAGTTCTATTTCTCTCCTTTTTCTTTTTGCAAGATCTTCCATCCCTTTGAAATGAGGTCTGGGCTCCTTTTTATAGTGCTCACAAATTAGTTAATTTTGTTAAAGAGATCTTTCTCTGAGTGATTTGGGGAATTTTCCCCACCGTTGGATCTTTGATCCAAAGGCCCCTGCCTTATACAAGGAAATCTTCTTGTTTCAACAAGATTTATTCTGTTTTGCGCAACTCCCCCAGTGAGTAACACGTGTCGCACAATGAAGCTCTTGCGCAACTGCGCAGACACGTGTCGCGCAGCGGTGCGCTTGCGCAACAGTGTTTGCGCAACTGCGCAGACACGTGTCGCGCAGCGGTGCTCTTGCGCAGTTGTGCTTGCGCAACTGCGCAGACACGTGTCGCGCAGCGGTGCGCTTGTGCAACTGAGCACTACCTTTGTTTTTTAAAGAGCCTTGCAATGATTGGACGTACTACCTTGGGCGTTGTGCTAGCGTGTCAACTTCTGACACGTGACGCGTTGTGCGCAGCGCACGGGATCTGAAGCGTTGCTTCAAAAATTTGAATTTTCAAAATTCAAACAAAGCCTTGCTCTGATTGGGGAAACAATGATCCTAACACCCTGTTAAGTAGATCTTAGTCTCAAATTGGACTAATGTATCCTTAACAAAAATCAACCGAGCCCCCAACTGCTCGTATACATTTAAGTCGATCTTGATCTCAAAACGGATCAACGATTCTTAAATCAACCCAAAACCAAATCTAAGATATACGGATTTGGACTAATCCACACCCTACAGGCGACAACATAAATTAGTCTCCGTATACAATCTACAGGCAACGAAAAATAAAACAAACACATACGACACGAAGTGAACTTCTAGAGCAGGAAAAATTGGTTATCGCGATGCAGTAACGTAATTAACTGCAGGGTCTTACGTCTGCAGGGAAGAGCGTCCCTACAATCAAAAACCCCTCGCAAATAAGTGGGAATCTGACGAAGTCTTCTACAACAGCCGTATCCGTCCAAACCTCCGATATAAGGTGCCGTAAATCAACTTGGCATTTTCGGAGAGGTGGACGGATAAATCCAAATAGCATCTGCCCCCAAACTCATGCAAGACGATCTATCCCGGTTTGTCTCTGTTTTTGGCGGTAAACAGCTAAATGGACATATAGCAATTAGACGACGTTCAGCAACACATATACACATCACAGATACCGACGATGCAAAAGTTTTGAGTTTTTAAAACTCCCAAGTTTTCCCAAAGCTAAGATGACACAAATTGAAATCTGGGACAAATCAAACAACACCAAAAATACCATTTTACAAAACCCAACACACGCCATGAAAACGAGCTCCAAACAAAATACAAAAAACGGCAGCGCCGGCCATATCCCCGATCTCGCCGGGCCAACTTTGATGAAATGTTCTCGTTTTCATTGTGTGTATCTATCTAGTCAAGACTAAGGTTCTGTACTTGTTTAAAAAATTTAGAGACCAAAAATATTTCGACAGAAACCGGGTTTTTGAAATCGGTGTTTTCGGTTTTGAAACTTAAGCATCGTCAAACACTGGTTTTTGGTGTTTGGGTGGCTCTGATATCATGTTGGGATCCGGCGCCCGCGCCGCGAAGGCCGTGGGTGAAGCGGAAGAGAAAAACAAAAACTTTTCGTGGGCACCGGACGCGCACACCCGAGGATACGAACCAAACATCCTAAACTAGCTAACTGAAACATACAAGGTTGAGAAATACAACCTTTGTCGCATGTCCACCCAATTATGGAAGACCCCTCCAAGCTCGTAACCGTCGGAAACGCGCTTGAGCATCGATCACCCTTGTCGAAGACGATCCACCTGAGGGAACGCGGAGGAGGCTCAAACCGACGGTCCAAAATTGCTAGGTTTGGATGGCCGGTGATGTAGGAATACTTCACTATATTTTTCTCTTTAGAATATTGCTTGAAAATGAAAGCAAGAAGAAGGAGAAGGAGAAGATGAAGCATGAGCCATGGTGGAGGAGATGAAGAAAAAATCTCATCTAGTCAACAAGTATAGAAAAAGAATGGCTACTAATATCAATCATGACGCAATAGTGCATCCAAATGAAATAACATATAAAAATACATAGCCATGTCTCTCTACATTGTTTGCAACCATGCTTTACTTTCTCCACTTGCCACATCATTTCCTATTTAATTTTCTAAAAAGGAAAATCAAATATGAGGTCCTTCTTCTAGAAGTATTCCCGTACAAATACGGAATACTTTACCTGGTATATATATCGGTACATATACGCGTATCCGTATAAAAATACGGATAGCACCAAAGAGAGAAAATAAATAGCGAACGATAATACTAAAATATATGTATCAAAATACATATATAAATTATTAAATCAAAACCTGATTTAATAATCCGGCTTAACCTAAGCAGGCTAGTATTATCAACCGTCCGATTAAAATCCGTGTATCGCGTACACATATTTAATCGGACCCCCTGCACGTACCAACGTACGGCTCCTACATCTGTCGCCTGAACCAGGAAAACCCTCTGTATAGGACTCTAAAGACTAGACAATACGCTGGAAGTGGGTTTAACCACAAGCACGTCAGCGGCACTAGCTGTACGTAACAGCTATCCAGGTACTTGTCGAAAAGGGGTCGACAATCAAGTGCGTTCTTACCATACTGAGTATGAATGTGACAATCTCCGTACAGTCCAGTCTCTTTGTCAAAGAGTATCGCATATCGGATTTAGGGAGTGGATAACGTCAGACCCCTACTAACCCGATAAGTCGTGTCTGAGTCAAGCTCATCACCAACTAAGATACTAATGATCAACTACTAGTAAATCTCCCATGTCGTGGCCATGGATTTCTGGTAATAGCCAACCAAACACAGACATCGACTCATAATACCAGGAGAGACGAATCCCTGACAGTCGACCACTGCCTCCATATGGCTCGGGACTGTACCCAACTAAAACCTGTTTGCACGACTCCTTTGAGCCATGGTAGGGTAGTAATCAAAGTACAGTGGGAACTCACACGAGATAAATGACGACTTCAGGTCAAACGACTAACCTACACTCATGCCACCTGAGAACTTCCATCTGACGATAGGTATAATACCATCTAGAAGTTCTCGGCGAGTCCGTCCAGTGTACTCACCTCCAGTGAGCACATGTATACTATCTTAGGTGACACAACACCAATGGCTTGTGAGACCGGCCACCGTCCCTCGTCGGGGTCTCGAAACGTATACACTAGTCTACTTCGGAATATCGATGCCCAGTCTCGATACTCCTACTACTAAGGACATTTAAGGATGTGCTTATAGACCACCCAGCTCTCACATATATGATCACCATCATAATGTTGGTAGTCAAGTAAGAATCCTATGGGCTCTATCAACATGTAATAGTGATCTGCAATACCACATAATGCATGTACATGATGATAAAGACAAATCAGATAGCATACTATCATTTTGAGTAAGATTGTTCTACCTGTATAGGTCCTCTCTCAATTATCATAATCGTGTGCCTGTAATTACAATAATTACCTTGAGGGCACTATATCCAACTGTCCCGAGAAAGAATTGGCCGCTGCTGGTCGCGTATTACGAATGCGATAATGTTCAGGTATAAATTTAATTTTTAATATTATAATAATATAACATGAAATCATATTTTGTGTATATAATATTATCTTCTTTATATTTGCAAGGTGGCATCGGTTCGCAACAGTGAGAACCGAAACAACGGCGTCAGAGAACGCGCTATCCTGATCCAAGCGAAGCGGTCGTAGGCTAGCTCTCAGCACCGGCTCGTGAGTATTTCGACGTTTAAGGATATATGTTTTCTTTGTCGTAAATTACTTATTGAAATAAATCTTAATTTTAATGCAGAAAAAAAAGACCCCCACCAACTACACTGCTGCTAGGGGATGATCCGCGTTACACATGGGCACGGCCGAGTACATGGTAAGTAGCATATAATCAAGTCGATGTTGTAGTTAAGTTAACACCTTTATATATATCTTCTTCACAGACCCGGTTCCAGGAGAGGACAGACGCCTTAGGACTTGGTCCCGACGAATTGATTACCGCCATTGTCCCTATTCTGGATTCGATATCTGGCGGACATCACGGTGAGTATGAGCGCGGGGTTGGTCACAGAGCCCACTGACACTTTGCCAGGTGTTCGCCCATCCACGAGTACACTATGGCCCAGACGTGGACAGATGCGGCTGCTACGTCGCAGGAGGAGATTCGTCAACTCCAAGATCGGGTGGAGCTGCAGAATGTGCGGGTGGATACGCTTGAGGCGCAGATCAAGAAGCTGAGGCGGTCAAACACGAAGACCATCAAGCAGGCCATACAAGATGAGTTTGGGAGTATGTTCAGGTCACGGGACGATAGAGCAGGATCATCCCAACGACCATAGATTATTGATTTTTTGATACAAACATTTGTTTTATTGGTTTATTGATTATACTGTTTGATGTATATATTTTATTTATAATTGCATTTGATTCTAATCATATTACTTATTGATTGTTATAATTGCGTGAGATTTTATCATATTATTATTATCTATTGCTGGTTGTAATTAAAAGTAGCGCGTATAGGACGCGCAGATTTCTGTTTTTAAAAAATTGATAAAATATTTGGTCACGGTTTTAACCGTGACCAAATAATATATGGTCACGGTCAAAACCGCGACCATAGGATATAGTAACGGTTATCTGCTACTAGCAGCTAAACCTCACTATGGTTTCATTTTATAGTCACGGTTTAAATCATAATTATAGGGTCTATATAGTCACGGTTACCTACTATAGCAGGTAACCTACATTATGGATTAACTTTTAGTCACGGTGTACATCATGACCATATATCTCATATGATCACGGTTTAAACCGTGACCATAAATTGGTCACGGTTAAAATCGTGACCATATATATAGACTCCACACAAATTTTATTTAGTTGTTTGAACCGTTTTTGGTAACGCCACGTATATGGTTACGTTGCTAATCGTGACAAAAAAAATATGGTCATGGTTAAGGACGTGACTAAGTTTCTCGTGACGGGGTTTTAGGCGACGGGAGTGTTACGGTTTTAAACGTGGCCAAAAGTGTCTTTAATCATGGTTAAAACCGTGACCAAAGCCATACTCGGTAATAGATTATTGATTTTTTGATACTATATTCAGGTTACGGGACGATAGAGCTGGATCATCCCAACGACCAAAGAATATTGATTTTTTTATACAAACATTTGTTTTATTGGTTTATTGATCATACTGTTTAGTGTATATATTTTGTTTATAATCACGTTTGATTCTAATCATATTACTTATTGATTGTTATAATTGCGTGAGATTTGATCATATTATTATTATCTATTACTGGTTGTAATTGAAAGTAGCACGCATGGGACGTGCAAATTTCTGTTTTAAAAAAAATTGATAAAATATTTTTTCACGGTTTTAACCGTGACCATATATTATATAGTCACGGTTAAAACCGTGACCATAGGGTATAATAACGGTTACCTGCAGGTAAACCTCACTATGGTTTCCCTTATGGTCACGGTTTAAACCGTGACTATAGCGTCTATACTGTCACAGTTACCTGCTATAGCAGGGAACCTATATTATGGATTAACTTTTAGTCACGGTGTACACCGTGACCATATATCTCCTATAGTCACGGTTTAAACCGTGACTATAAATTGGTCACGGTTATAACCGTGACCATATATATAGACCCTATCCATATTTTATTTAGTTATTTGAACCGTTTTTGATAACGCACCACGTATATGGTCACGGTTGTAACCGTGACTAAAAAAATTATGGCCACGGTTAAGGGTGTGACTAGGTTTCTCGTAACGAGGTTTTAGGCGACGTCGGGTGTGTCATGGATTTAACCGTGACCAAAAGTGTCTTTGGTCACGGTTAAAACCATGACCAAAGCCATACTCTGTAGTAGTGCAAAGAATCATGTATTTAGGAAGACATGGAAATCATGACAGGTTGCAATTTCGGGACATGCAAACCAGCACAAAAAAGAAAAAGTATGGTAACAAATCGATTTAACCCAGCTATATCATTTAAAAAAAGTATTTCTATACTCTTGAAATTTAAAATATCATACTATTTCTTTAGCCCTCGACTTACCTTTGCCTTAATTGTTTTCAATATATCTTTTATAGGTTTCTCAAGCCATTTTAGTAATTTAGAAGTGAAAATGACCATTAATTAGTCTTTGAATTGAGTTACATTTCCAAAGTTATTGAATCACAAAAATGGAAAAACAAAATATATTGTATAAACATTTTGGGAAATTTTGGGATGTTGTACAAAACATCATTCTATAAATTCTTCAATCATTATGGATTTTTCAAGTTTAAGTTTTTAGTTACATGAGAAATATTTTCACCCTCAACAAAAGACTAATTTTTTAGAGGTGGATGCTATGCTCACTTATATTTCTCATGACACTCCATTCCTTCCTAAAATTGTATAAATATAAATAGTGTGCGACCCTTTTAGGCACTACTAAAATAGGGGGTTGCCCCTACGGATATTGAAATCCGTAGGGGCAGATTTATTTTGACCCTACGGATTAGTCCGTAGGGCTAGACGGTTGCCCCTACGGTCCTTACATATTTATATAAAAATTATTAAATCTTAAATTGTTGTTTTCCCCTACGGAGCCGCAAACCAAGAACCTACGGACTTATCCGTAGGGACATCTAAATAGGGATTTAAGGTAAAAGCTCAGATCGATCCCTACGCTCATTATTCCTAATTCTCACGCGAAGAAAAAATTCCCAAACCCTCGTTCCCGCCGATCGATCGTCGTTCTCGCCGTTCTCGTCATCGCCAGCGCCGCCGATTCGTCGTAGCCACCGCCTGCTTTCGTCGTAGCCACTACCTGCTTTCGTCGTCGCCAGCGCCGGGTCATCGGAGTTCTCGTCGTCGCCTCTGCACAGGTAAGGAAATCTTCAATTACTCAAATTTTTGATTGGGGGTAGGGCTGGGGCTGCGGGCTGGGGCTGGGGCTGGGGCTCGTGCTGCGGCTGAGGCTGTGGTTGGGGTTGGGGCTCGGGCTCGGGCTGCGGATAGGGCTGTGGTTGGGGTTGGGGCTCGGGCTGCGGTTAGCGTTAGGGTTGGGGCTGGGGCTCGGGCTCGGGCTGCGGTTGGGGTTAGGGTTCGGCAGGGGGTTGCTGTTGGGGTTAGGGTTGGGGTTGGGGTTGGGGTTTTGGATTTCAGGGTCTAAGTTAATTTCCATTCTAATTAGCATTAAGCTCGTTAATTGAAATGTTGATGATAATCATAAGAGGAAAATGTGTCTAGTTTGAGAAGGTGTTGGAAACTGGACTAATAATGTGGGTAAAGCCCAGTTTAATTAATAATTTTATTTGTCATTCTCAAATTTTCTTGGAAACGGAGACTGTTTTGTGGAACTTTTAGCCGTTGGGCATGTTGGGGTTTTGTTTTTGGAGTCATGGGACCTGGCATTTGGTAGGTATCCAAAGACCCCGTGTTTGATTTTGGATATTTTTGATTGATTTAAACTGTGGGTCTGAGTAGTCCCTTAATTTGATCTGGTTGGGGTTTGAGTATGCAAAGGATTTGTAGTCTGATGGAAATTTTGTGGGTGTTTTCGGTTGAATATGTTTGCTAATTGCATAAGATGCTCATAAGATTCTGGATTTTGAGGATGGGCCGTTGTAATTGGAAATGCTTAGAATTGTAGGACCTTCTTTATTTTAGCTATATATAATTGCAAAAAAAAGACACATTTCTGATTTGAAGAAAAGGAAAGGAAAAATAGGGATTTAGTTATGGATTTTACTTGGGCGTCTCCTCTTTTAATACATGTCTATCTTTACAAGAATATCGTGTCACATATTCGGTTTTAGCATCTGTACGCAACTGCTTTGATTATCATCGTGTTATTAACATCTTGAACTTCTATCCTTTTTCTAATATGTTTCATAGTTAATATAATAATCCTTTGTCTATATTTGTTGACAGTGGCATTTCTTTTGGATGAACATGTTTTTTTGATGCATGTTTCAGTCTTGTGAATTCATATGTTGCGTATAACGCTTTATGATATCAGTATCCTACATTTGTAGTTTTAATTGTTTATTGTTATAGATGAATGTCATTGCAATAATAGTTTTTGGTTGATGAATGATATTGCAATGTAGGATGATCAGTTCTATCAATCTTGATCTCAATGGTTTAAAATCATGTTACACATACAACACGAATGCACAACAAACGCATAATTAGAGAGTGATTCAAGATATTCAAGTTAAAACCAATATATGATACTCGATGATAATATGAAACCTTCATATTCTCATCGATACTCATATATGAAACTAAAAGCGTCACTTAGTCCCCGTCTATCGGTTAACATACGTGCGATACTCGTCGTGACCTAGAACTATACGAAGGTTGTTAAATATCGGACAGTATAGCTCGATACTAACAACCGTCGTATAGTCTACGCGACGAGAAAATTCAATCGTATGGTAACCCATAGATTTGTCCCGTGTGGACAAGTTAAGAATGTATAAAGCAAACGCCTCCATTCACTTGTGTTTTCATCCATTTCGAGATATTTCGTCGGTACCTTTCCGCTGGTTCTCCGTGTACAAAGATAGATTAGATGTTCATTTCAACGTTGTTTCACAGCTTTGAAATGATTATCTATTCTATTACAGTGTACTCGGAGAACAGCGGGGAGGTGCTGCCTAAATTTACTCGAAACGGTTGAAAGCACAAGTGATAGGTGTTCGCTCTATACATTCTTAATGGGATAGAAGCATACCCCCGACAGCCGGAACACACACATACAACAAGAATACACAACAAACGCATAATTAGAGAGCGATTCGAGATGTTCAAGTTAAAACCAATATATGATAATATAAAACCTTCATATTCTCATCGATACTCATATATGAAAGTAAAAGCGCCACTAAGTCCCCGTCTATCGGTTAACATACGTGCGATGCTCGTCGTGACATAGAACTATACGAAGGTTGTTAAATATCGGACAGTATAGCTCGATACTAACAACCGTCGTATAGTCTACGCGACGAGAAAATTCAATCGTATGGTAACCCATAGATTTGTCCCGTGTGGACAAGTTAAGAATGTATAAAGCAAACGCCTTCATTCACTTGTGTTTTCATCCGTTTCGAGATATTTCGTCGGTACATTTCCGATGGTTCTCCGTGTACAAAGATAGATTAGATGTTCATTTCAACGTTGTTTCACAGCTTTGAAATGATTGTCTATTCTATTACAGTGTACTCGGAGAACAGCAGGGAGGTGCTGCCGAAATTTACTCGAAACGGTTGAAAGCACAAGTGATGGATGTTCGCTCTATACATTCTTAATGGGATAGAAGCCTACCCCCGACAGCCGGAACACACACATACAACAAGAATACACAACAAACGCATAATTAGAGAGCGATTCGAGATGTTCAAGTTAAAACCAATATATGATAATATGAAACCTTCATATTCTCATCGATACTCAGATATGAAACTAAAAGCGCCACTTAGTCCCCGTCTATCGGTTAACATACGTGCGATACTCGTCGTGACCTAGAACTATACGAAGGTTGTTAAATATCGGATAGTATAGCTCGATACTAACAACCGTCGTATAGTCTACGCGACGAGAAAATTCAATCGTATGGTAACCCATAGATTTGTCCCGTGTGGACAAGTTAAGAATGTATAAAGCAAACGCCTTCATTCACTTGTGTTTTCATCCGTTTCGAGATATTTCGTCGGTACCTTTCCGCTGGTTCTCCGTGTACAAAGATAGATTAGATGTTCATTTCAACGTTATTTCACAGCTTTGAAATGATTATCTATTCTATTACAGTGTACTCAGAGAACAGCGGGGAGGTGCTGCCGAAATTTACTCGAAACGGTTGAAAGCACAAGTGATGGGTGTTCGCTCTATACATTCTTAATGGGATAGAAGCCTACCCCCGACAGCCGGAACACACACATACAACAAGAATACACAACAAACACATAATTAGAGAGCGATTCGAGATGTTCAAGTTAAAACAAATATATGATAATATGAAACCTTCATATTCTCATCGATACTCATATATGAAACTAAAAGCGCCACTTAGTCCCCGTCTATCGGTTAACATACGTGCGATAATTTATTCTTTTCAACGACAAACGCACACACAAATCATATACACGGATTTTCTCTTTTGTCGGTAACTATCCCGTTCTTATATTTCTCAATATGATCAGCATAACCTACAATTTATATGTTATACAGTCTAACATGGCCCATGAGTACGTCAGAGTTAAGGACTGGATATATGGGTGGATTGGAAACAACGTATGCAACCTAAGTTTGTCGTAGGAGTTGCTGCTTTCCTTGAATTTGCACGCGCACATAATAAGATCATAATAGAGAAGATTCTCTGTCCGTGCGATAGATGTAGCAATAAGTACTAGCAGAAGGTAGAATTGGCAGAGCTTCATATTATAAAACATGGGTTTACTAGACTTTATACAACTTGGAAATATCACGGGGAAGGAGAAGAATGCAGTACTGCGGCAGAAGAAGAAGGAGAACACAATAATGCGGCAGGAGAAGAAGAAGAATTCGGTAATGCGGCAGGAGACGGTAATTTATTTCCATCAGAAGAAATGGAGGATATGGTAGAGGCTGCCCTAGGTGAATCTATTCGTACCGAAGATGACATTCCTTCCGGTCAAGGACCGCGTGCGGATAAATATGAAAATTTCATGAATGATGCTAGGAAACCAATTTATGAGAATGCGAAGTATTCCACCCTCTCATGGTTCGTCCAACTTTTACAGATTAAGTGCCTAAATGGATTGAACAACAAGTCATTCACAATGCTTCTTTTGTTCTTGAAAGATTCTATGCCTCCGGGAAATAATGTGCCCGACAGCTGGTACGAAGCCCAGAAGATGATATCTGATTTGGGTCTAAAGTGCGAGAAGATTCAAGCATGTCCTAAAAATTGCGTATTGTACCGGAAAGAGAATTCAGATTTGAAAGAGTGTCCAACATGCGGAGAGGCCAGGTATAAGCCGAAAGATTCTGATAAGAAGCCTGATACCTGTGAAGATAGCACGATACTTTCCCATAACACAGAGGCTACAGAGGCTATTCAGGTGCAAGAAAACAACCGAGACAATGATTTGGCATCACCGTGCTCCTCCAAGCGAAGATGGAAAAATGAGTCATCCAAGAGATTCACCGGCATGGAAGGATTTCGATAGGCGGCACGCAATATTCAGTAGCGATCCTCGCAATGTCCGGCTCGGACTGGCTACTGATGGATCTGCCCATTCAACTATATGGCTGGAAGTCACAGCACATGGCCCGTTGTAATGATAATTTATAATCTGTCGCCTTGGTTGGATATGGACCAATCATACTTTATGATGCCTCTTCTTATCGACGGACCAAACTCACCGGGGAACAATATCGACGTCTATCTCCGACCTCTGATCGAGGAGTTGAAATCTTTGTTCATTGATGGTGTAGAGACATATGATGCAAACACAAATACAACCTTCATACTGCGTGCGGCTTTAATGTGGATAATTAATGACTTTCCTGCGTATGGAATGCTATCAGGTTGGTCCGTACATGGTCACAAAGCATGTCCTCATTGCCATGAACACACAACATCAAAATTCTTGAATTTTAGCAGGAAGGTTTGTTATTGCGGCCATCGACGTTTCCTGCCTCCAGACCACCCCTATAGGTTAGACACGGTTCACTTTGATGGTCATCAGGAGCTTCTTGGACCTCCATCCCCATTGTCCGGAGAGGACGTGACTGCTAAATGGGATGGTTACAATAACGTGACCTTCGGGATAGATCCGACGAAACAGGTCAAACCGCCATATTGGAACAAGTTAAGCATTTTCTTCGAGCTTCCGTACTGGTCTACAAATTCAGTGCGTCATTGTCTGGACGTCATGCATATAGAGAAGGGAGTATCAGAGCACATACTTAACTTGCTTCTTTGTAAAGACGGGAAATCGAAAGACAACATGAATGCTCGGATGGATCTATAAGAGTGGGGAATAAGAAGTGAATTGCACTCTAGACCGGTAGCGGGTAAACCGGGCAAGTTTGTACTTCCCAATACCGCTTATCATATGTCACAACCGGAGAAGAAAAGATTCCTGCAGGTGTTGCATGATTTGAAAGTCCCTACAGGTTTCTCAGGATCATTCAGCAAGAAAATAAAAATTGTGAAGGGCAAGATCGATGGGCTGAAAAGTTATGATCACCATGTTATCGTGGAGCACCTTCTTCCATTAGCCCTCAGGACTTCTCTCCCCGACTCGGTTGGTCTAGTAATCAACGACCTATGTTGTTTTTTCAGGGAGTTGTGTGCTAAAACACTGGAGGTTGCGACGCTAGATAAACTAGAAAATTCTATTGCGTTGATACTTTGCAAGTTTGAGCGTATTTTCCCACCGTCATTCTTCGATATCATAATACACTTGACGGTTCATCTTGCAACTGAGGCGAAGTTAGCCGGACCGGTACAATATCGATGGATGTATCCCGTCGAGAGGTACGTGTAATTTTTCGTTTCGCGCAATTTATAAATTTATTGTTGTCCTGTATGCCCGTATTTATTTATTCAACATATTTTCATTAGGTACCTCTACACTCTTAAGAAGTATATAAGCAATAAAAATCGACCAGAGGGTTCTATCATGCAAGGTTATCTTCTTGATGAAGCAACCACATTTTGTTCCCGCTATCTGGATGATAACATTGAGACAAGGCTTAACCGGCCACGAAGAATTCAAGACGGGCCATATGGTAAAGCCGAGTATAAGAGGGTAGACACTATGTTTATCAACAAGATATACCGGTTTATCTTGCTTAATTGCGCATGTCTTGAACAAATTAGAGAGTAAGTTTTTTTGGATTAATTGTTATATCTGTGTTTATGTGTGTATGAAATGATATAATATTAATGTCACAATTATTTGTCGAAAACAGAATTCATTTTAACGAGATACGTGAGGGGCATCCTGATTGGAACGAAGAACGTTTGGAAAAATACCATCAGGATAATTTTTGTGATTGGGTCACAGATCATGTAAGTTATTCGAAAAACATTTTATTGCTATCAGTTTTAATCTAAACTTGTATCGTTATGTATTTGTCGTAAAATTTGTTTTGTTAGATCCACGATCCGAACTTGTCTGCATCATTTGAGAGTGATTCAAGATGTTTAGCTCAATTTCCTAGTATGGAGGTTGCATATTACAAAGGATTTGGTGTCCTTGGATACAAATTCGAAATTAAGGACATAGAAACATCTAGAACCACTCAGAATAGTGCGATTGCGACGGTAGGATCGGACGGTGTGATTTACTATGGGTACTTAAATTGTATACTCGGCATCCACTATCCCGGACGATCAGAACCCTTTTATATATTCCAGTGTACTTGGTACGATCCGCGAACCGATACGGACAGGTGGAGAAGCAATCTTGGGATTTGGAAAGATGAATATGGATTGACCAGTGTGAACATACTTCGATTTTACGGTCAGGAAGATCCGTTTATCTTTCCGAACCAAGCGTTCCAAGTATACTACTTACAGTGTTTGAAGCATCCGGGATGGAGTGTTGTATGCCGATGGAAACCCAGAGATGTCTACGATGTCCCAGAATTCGAGGACAGCGATGAGGACGAAGAAGAAAGAAGGCTTAAAGTGCTCTGACCGTCTGTTTCGAAGGACGGGTTGTCTTCGACCGATCATGAAGTTACGTGGGTTAGAAATGACATCGACGATGAAATCCAAGTAGATATGTATAATGCGCCCACGAAACGAAAAAGGTTATCAGTAATGTTATATTATTACATCATATTTTACGCTCTATACATATATAGTCAATACTTTTAATGATTGTCTAATGCGTCCATGAACCGTTTATCTAGATTTGATGACGATGTCGGGAGCAGCGAGGGGCGGCAGGAGCTCCAGCCGCGGCAGAGACAGAGGCAGAGCGGTTCTGCCGCCCGGAGAGCTCCGTAGGGAGCTTCAGAGGGCCGGTCTTGCACCCAGATCGGAGACCCCTTCGGATGCCTCCTTCCGTGTGGATTTTGCCACACCTCCAGGTATACTGCACGCATATCCATTTTGAATGTAATATTACAGATATTCATGCATGTTTATGTCAAAATTACTTATATTGTCAATGTTTGATTGTCTAGTTGTTGGTGATGCGTCCACATCTGGGACAGAGGCCACTCCCGCTCCTCCAGATATGTTTATATATCATATAGTGCATGTATATTGATTTAGAATGCTATATCATAAATACACACATTCCTTTTGCTCTTACTTAGCAATTTTTATTATTGTCTAGTTGTAGGTGGTGACACCACCGTACCTGCGGGTATGTTTATATATCCTATAGTGCATGCATATTGATTTAGAACGTTATATTATTGATCTACACATTCTTTTTGCAATTACTTATATAATCTATTTTTAATTGTATAATTATAGGTGGTGCGTCCACATCTTCCGCAGGGGCCACTCCTGCCGCTTCCATACCCTTCGCATCGTCTGCAGGTTAGTATGAATAAATTTAAAATATTTATTCATTTTACATATGCTCTATAGAATAAATATGAACTTCATGGAAATTTAGCGTCAATGTTTATTTTCTAGTTGGAGGGGATGCGTCCGTATCGGGGACCCCGGTTGTTCCTCACCGAAGGAACTATCGTCCCGCTCGTGCTGCTGCCCGGGCCCAGGCTCGTGCGATAGTCACCGGAAGTATATATCACACTTGAATTTTCGTTTAACCTTGATTTCTTAATACAACTTTGTCTTAATATTGATTGTCTTGATATTTCGTGCAGACGCAGGGCCTCCCCATCCCCAGAAGGGGACTCGAGGCCCGAATCAGTCCCATAGGCTAAGGCCTGACAGAGCTAGGGGGGACGAAGCATTCCCCCTTTTTTTTACCCTTGACTATCGCTATATCGGTCCTCATGCCGAGAGGTTCGGCCGGTATATGGGGGACGAGAGTCGGCTCGTGAAGAACTATCCACTTCACGTTGAGTGGTGCGAGCCGCACCAGCGCTCATTCGCCCTCTTCTTTGATCAGGCTCGGGTACGTATTAATATATATTTTCAGTTGATCTATCCGCTTATCATATTTATTATTAACACTTGCAATCTAATAACAATGTTTTTTTTTGTATTTTCAATTGGATTACGATTTTCAGCCTGTAGCCGACCCTGATCATCCGGGGAGGGTGCTCGACCTTCATGCTCTGTACAATGGCCTGATGAAGAACATGCAGGCCAAGGTCCGATACAACAGGAATGAGCTGAAGGCGACCCCCGAGGATGGCGACCCCCGAGGTAGAGAGAGCGGCCCTCCTATCTACTCCGGCGTTTGCGAGAGTCGACGTAGAGACATGGCCTCTATTATGCGAATATTTCGACTCCCAGCGCAAACAGGTATGTATTTTAAATGTAATTCATTGTTTAGGATATAATTTATTTTTTGTGTTCCTTAATTAGAAAACTAAATGTTAATGCGTTGTGCAGAAACAGGCCGCTCAGAATACAGAGAACAAAAAGTCGGCGAAGAAGGGTCGCCCTACTTACACAGGTGGCTCGAGGAATATTACTCGAGCCATGGAGTTATAGGTAAATTACAATAGACCGACCTTTGTGATATTCTGAAATATTAAGAGTTATTTTCTAATATTTATAATATTAAGATTTATTTTCTAATATTGCAGACAGCTCGGACCGTGGCATCAGGTGATACACCGAGCGTGCTGTCCGCATATCTTGCCGTCCACGGCACCTCGACATATCCCGCCACGGGCGAGCTTCGATATCCCGACGTCGCTACCCAGGAGTATTGCGTAAGTGTTAATATTTATTCTACCCAAATTTGAAATTTTAGTTTTGGAAGGTTCAAGTTTAAATTTTATACTTATACTTTACTGCTTAATGTGGGTGTAGGAGCGGGTGGTTGAGCAGGCCGAGGCCTCGGAGATCGATTTTACCGGACAGAGCGATCCGAGGTTACTGACCCCAGTTCTGGACGCCGCACACGGAGGGCACCATGGAGGTTGGGAGAGAGGCCGGGGACTGGGCCCTAGCAGGGCCCATATGAGGTTGGACTCCACCCCGGCGGTTACTTCCTCCGTCTCCAGTGACCGACGTGTCCATCAGGAACTGGAGAGCTTGAGGGCCACCGTTCAGGAGTTGAAGGAGATGCTGGTATGTATAATACTTTATAGTAAAATATCATGTCATATTATAGATATCAACATATCCATAATTAGTACGTAGCTTGAGCTTATTTGGTTTTAGACTTAAGTTTGATTAATCATACATACATATGTAATTAAAATAAACAACGGTTTTCCAAACTAGATATCCAAACGGGGTTTCGAAATAACTTAATAATGATACGAATTCGAATAATACACAGTTCTTACACGCTTCTTACACACGTTAGGTCCAGACACGACAGGGTACATCGACCGAGCCTCCACATGCATCTCCTTCGACTGCGGCTCCGCAAGCTACTACATCGGCTGCGGTTCCGCAGACAGCTCCTATAGCTCCACCGCCCGCTCAGACTCCCGCAGCCGCGGCTCCGCAAGCGACTATCTCGACGGCGGCTGCGCGGACCACATCGCCAGCTCCACAGGCCGCTCAGACTCCCGCACGCGCCGAATTGCAGGGTTTATTAACCGAGGAGCAGGCGCGCTTGATTCTATCGTTTATCAGGGGTGGAGCTGGACCGAGGTAGGGTAGCTTTTTGATTCATATTTTTTGAAACATGTATTTATTTTTATCATACATATTGTACTACATTTTGAAATGATATTGATATTGATATTGATATTGGTTTATATTTATATCATATTCAGTTTTTGGGTTTTTTTTGTATATTATATGCGTGAGATGTGATTATGAATACTGCGATATATGTTGTGTGATGATTAATTTTATATTTTATTGTTATATATATTATTGTGCACAGAGCGGGAAAAAATCAGGCAGCCCTTTTTTTAAAAAATACAGATAATGTGTACCTACGGATTACACATGTTGCCCCTACGGATATATCCGTAGGGGCAAAATATCAGCAGTAACTGATATTTCCTCCCTGATCTCAGTACCAGAGGGTTGGGAGTGCCCCTACGGATATGTCCGTAGGGGCCATAGTTTCGCCCCTACGGAGTTATCCGTAGGGGCAACATATCAGAAATCCTGATATTTTGCCCCTACGGATAAGTACCTACGAAGGTATCTGTAGGGGATAGTACGTGGCCCTACGGCTATCTCCGTAGGTACAGTTATTATATTTAAAAAAACCATAAATAATATAACTTTTTTTATCCTACGGCCTACTCCGTAGGTGAAACAAGACCTACACAGAACTCCGTAGGGGCAAGATTTTGCCCGTAGGGGCAAGTTCAGGGCTTCAACTTGCACCTGCGGCCTTTGCACCTACGGGGTCTTTTTTCGTCCCTACGTACATCTCCGTAGGGGCAGTGGGTTGCCCCTACCGATAAATCCGTAAGGACAACCCTTATTTGTAGTAGTGGGGGTGCGGGAAATAAACTATGGGCATGTAGTGATTTGTGGAAGAAAGTAAAGCTTTTTATCAATCAAAGCTTCCATCAATTTTCTCTATATACAGTATATTAAACAACCAAATGATCTTTTCTTTAAGTTTTGTGTGTGTGTGTGTGTTATATATATAGATGCATGCTCAACATTTGCCTTAAGAGCTAGCTTATTGCATGCCTTGTACTTTCTCAACTATAAAATAAAAAACATGCATGCCATGCACAATGAGAACCACCACTAGTTCTCTTGCTTGTCCTTAACCAACTTTAGAGCTTGATGGAAAGGTGATATGGTCAATTCTCACAAGACAGTTGGCTTACATAAAGACAATTTATATTTAAAAAATAATAATAATAATATGTAATGCCACAGGCTTATATGCATTAGATTAACCAATTGTCTCAAAAAGGAAGAAAAGGGCATATTTTTATGAATGACATATGCAAAATACCTAGTTTGTGGAGGCTCCCTCATAAACGTCAATACATAGCTGTAGTGGCCTCAAATCCATGCGAGGATCAATATATTCAAAAGGAACACTGTTCTGTTCTATATATAATTTCTATACATATTATTCCCCCAATTTGGCTCCTGATTGAGACTTGTGTGTCCCTTCTCCTCCTAGTGTTGTTGTGTAAAGCTAATTCCTTTTGCTTTCTTTGATCTTGTCTCTCTTACGCATTTCTTCACTTTTCCTTTGTTCCAAAATTAACCATGCCCTTTTATCTTTTTTCAGGTGGTGTATGAGGCTATAAGCAATTCCTTTCTACATTTTAGTGCTAATAGCATCTATATATGTATGATTCATGCATGCATGCAATTGTTTTTAAATTCAGACACAGGAAGGAACATGCTTTCGTAGCTCCTCCCACTCTCCATGCAACTAAGTTTGTGTGGTTGGAGATGCGTTGCTTATTTTGATTTTATACTGTCTGTATTACCGTTATGGAGCTGTAAACTGTTATTACCATTATGGAGCTGTAAACTGTTAGATTTCAGTTCTTCCGCATCGACAGTATGTTTCACACCAATTATAACATGCAGTTGCAACTGCACACTAGATTCGAGAGACAATTAAGAATACATCTGCCATAAAATTGAGATGCATGGTTGTATACAGGCATGCAAAAACCCATGGGCATTGAGCCTAGTCAGCACACACTAGTCCTTAGTTCATGCCATGTACATAGGATCGTGGCATCAGCGACGTCCCCATAGGCTGTGGAATATGAATTGTACAAGTTGGTTTCTGGTAAAGGCTTGTACCAAGCTAAGGAGAGGAAGCACTTACAATGGTTCAAGCTTTGCCATCTGCATGCCCTTTATGCAAAACTTTATGATGATGATGATGATGAACAAACTTAACCAACTGAGGGAAGAAAAGTCATACATAATCAAAAAGTAGTGTGATGCAGTGAGGAATTCATTAGAAAGGATTAAGAATAAGCATCTGTGTTGAGAGAGCTTGTGCCCATAATTTATCAGTGTCGCCATTTCTTTACTGTATGAATATTATTAAACTATTCTGTTGCTCGCTCCCTCCGTCCCACTTTAATAGTCATTTTAGAAACTTTTTTTTGTCCCACGATTCTAGTCTTTTCTGTAATTGAGGTAACTTTATCAATTGATTACCGAATTTACCGTTCATTAAAATCTCATACATGTTACTTATTGCACTTTGATTTTTATGATTAAAATTACTTTAATTAGGAGTATTGCGGTAAATTGAACCAGTCATAATTTAACACTTTAATAAACGTGAGAAATACCAAAACGACTATTAAAATGGTATTATTAAAATAATATTTTTTATATGTAAATCAACTTTCCTCAATCCAACGACAACTATCAACTATGAGCTATAAAAGCACATTGTAATAGAAGTCAGAAGACATAAGCTTTGTAGCTAAGCAGTTAGAAAGGCAGCATACGCACGGGAAGCTGTGATATCGTAAATCAAACGAATTAGGAACCTCTGCTCGGTTTAAAAAAAGAGCATCTACAGCATATTCTTGTTGATCCACCGGTCTTTCCATTGATAGCTATTCCTCGTTATTCACCAGGGCTACATATGAAGTGTAAGACACGTGCGTAACAGAAGATGTACCATATCCAAGAAATTTTAACTCTATATAATGGAAATGTTCCAATGCACAAGCATGTTCAAGTATTGAGTACCCAGTTCGTGAAATATGTCAAAAACACGAATTCACGGTATATAAACTATGAACTTGAAATCCCAATACACCAATTTAAATTCTACCTAGTTCACTCAGTTCAGCAAACAAACCGGCCACGCTTAATGACATATGGCCACGCTTAATGACATATTCCACGAGATATCAATATAAAGTCCTTCAAAAACATTTATATGAATTGACACTTTGGATTTGTCGCAGAACTGACTCGATTGGTGTATAAAAAAAATGTGGCCAGTAGGGGGGGAGACACAATACAAACTCAAACAACTCACTTCTAAAATATCATTATCTGAAACTATAAAAAGGAGAAACAAATAAAAATGAGATTTTAATATCGTAACTCCATCATCAGGATTGCACAGCCAGCCTTTGAAGATGTTCACAGAATACTTGAAGGCTTACATCATCCGTGAAGATGATGTCTGAACCTGGAGCCACATCATGCGCTGAGTTATACGTAGCCGACGGGTTCAATTTCGCCAACAGAAATCTTGCCTGCAGAGTACACAAAGCATTGTAAGATTTTTCTCCAAGCAAAAGAAGAAAAAAAATCTATAAAAAAAATGAAATGAAAAGGAAAGTGATTTTTTTAAAATAAAAATAAAAACTAATTCATGTTGATCCTAATTGCAGAAGCTTAATTTGGAGAAAATTGCTATATCCTGCAAGAGAATTATATCAGACTGCCTATCCATTAAAATGTTTTCCATTTTTGAGACAAGTACGCAAGTTAATATTCCTTGACTGGTATTTGAAGATGCATGAAAAAAGTTTTAGTAAATGATAACATGTCTTAGTTATGATTTAGTAGTGAACTTATATATTCAAAACGTAGCGACATTGTGATGATTAAAAGAACTGTTTTTCATCTTTGAATGAAGATTAAGATTCAAAAAGCACTCAGACAAGATAGAACAACTTCAGTAAAAAGATTTAAAAAAAAAAGATAAAAGCTAGAAATTCAAATTACTTGGTTAATCTCATCATAGACAAAAACATAATCTCAAAAAATATTAATATACTTAAATAATAATAACTAGGCTTAATTCCAAAAAGGGGGATATAGGTCCCCTAAAACATTGGTATTTTGAAAAACACCACCTAAAACTTTATATTTTTAAATACACCCCCTAAAACCTCTCTGTTAACTAAAAACACTCCTTTACTTAAGTTAATTAGGACTAATAATCGGATTAAAGCTAATATGATAAATTATGAGATGAAAATTCTTATGTGTTGGGATGATAATTAAACATAGGGCCAATTTAGTTTAATTAAGAGTTTTGGGGGGCATATTTAAAAATATTATGTTTTAGGGTGTGTTTTCAATAGTAATGTTTTTGGGGGGCCTATATAAAAAAACCCTTCCAAAAAAACTACTAAATACTCTCAAAACTACGATAAACTACCATAAGACTTTCAAAAACTACAAGAAACTACCGCAAAACTTTCAAAAACTATGAAAAACTACCATAACTAAGTTGACACGTCAGCAATATTTGCAAGAAACTGCCACAACTTTCAAAGCATAGTAGTTTCTTGTAATTATGATAGTTTTTTTATAGTTCTTCATATCTGAGCCAAAGTATTTGATAGTTTTTTTGTAATTAAGTCTAAAAACTATCAACAAATGGATACCTAAAACATATATAGATTCTGATTCATCTTTTATCCAACGGTCGAGTTCCTAAAAAATACGAATCTTACAAAATTACTGCACCTACCCGGAACACTAATCTGTGCAAGATACTTTCTAATAATAATCTAATTAAAGCACAGATAGATCAATCAATTTGATAGTTTATAAACTAAACCATTCCATCTACGGAAAATGATGTTATCCCCTCAATTAAACATAAATAGCAAGCAAATGTCCACATGAACTATCTAGGAGTTTCAAAATAAAATTCCTCCTATAAGAGATTAAAACAGTAGTGTGTGCTCAAATAGAATTTTTCTTGACCCAACTAGATCTGAATGCCCCTTACGAGGCAATACAAATCACACTAGCATTAACTACAGGTAACAGCAGGTTCAAATACATACCTGGGAGCCATGTTGATCACAAACAACTAATCTGGGAACAGGGAATCGATCTCTGATGATCATTTGTGCATCATCCTGTGGAGCTTGCAACAGCTGAGCAAAGGCCTGACAACAAAAATAGAATACAACAGAACCCCTGATGAGATGATATAAAATTAAAACGTTTTGAGGTTTGCATGGTAGATGCCGACAAATTCTCTAAGTGGCGTGATTCGGATATGGATATGGGAGATGGTACAAGTTAGATTCACGAATTAGAAATTTTAGAGCTAGGATACGATTCATTCGAATACACTAAAGTCCTTTTGTTGTATACATATATGTATACATCATAATAAAAGCTCGTCTAATTAGATAATCTTATTAGAGATAATATTAGATTAAGTGGCTGGGATTTGATATCAGTGATAATATTAGAACAAGTAGTTGGGATTTACCCATAATCACAAACTCTAGTATAAATATATGTATTTCTTCATTAATTTCTTAATAATGAGAATTCTATTTTTCCATCAAATATATTGTCATGGTATCATAGCAGCGTTTTGCAAACCCCTAGACACCACGAAGTCCCTCGTTCCCTTGACCAAATCGCCTCCTCGAGTTCCCTCGTTCCCTCGACCAGATCGCCATGAAGTTCCTCGTCCCTCAACAATCTCCTCCATTAATCTAGTTCCAGACCAGATCAGATCCTAAACCAAATCAGATCCCAGACCAGATCAGATCGAAGCCTCCTGGTACCAGATCAGAACGAAGCCTCCTCGATTCCAGACCAGATCAGATCGCCCCCTTGATCCCAGACCAGACCAGATCAAAGCCTCCTCGACCCCAGACCAAATCAGATCGCCTCGTTCCCTCAACAACCCCTCCGGATCGCCTCGTTCCCTCAATCTCGAACCCATATCACGCCTCCTTGACCCCATACCAGTCGCAGAATCATCCAACGATCTTGCGGTTTGGTATGTTGTTCGCTGGATCCTTCGTAGTTTCTATCTTGATCTATAGTTGGTTGTTAGTCGTTGGATGTTAGATCGTTGTATATTTTGTTGGTTGTCTATCGTTGATTGTTAGTCGTTGATTGTTGATTGTTGTTGGTTATTGTTGATTGTAGTTGTAGTTGATCCTTACTGTTGGAATCATGTCGATGTCATCGGGCAATGGAGGAAGTTTATTTAGCTCGGCTGATTTTATTCCCATAGTATCGACAAAGATTAATGGTGATAATTATACCCAATGGTCTGTTACTGTTGAGACC
Organism: Agapanthus africanus; assembly: GCA_030015575.1. NCBI lineage: Eukaryota > Viridiplantae > Streptophyta > Magnoliopsida > Asparagales > Amaryllidaceae > Agapanthus > Agapanthus africanus. The sequence continues at coordinate 111,457,011 of JASDDO010000008.1, read as the reverse complement.
TTCTTGATGGGTAAACGGAAGTTGCATTACTTGCTTGAAAGTCCTCCTGCTAAGGACAAGGATGAGAAGAAATATGATGATTGGTTCGCTGAAGATGCGCAAATTAGGACTTGGTTGTGAATGGTATGGAACCTAAGGTCAACAATAACGTTGTGTTTTTGCCTACATCGAAGGAGATACGGGAACTTCTTAAAAATACATACTCGGGTTCTAGCAACATTGCACGTATTTATCAGCTGTACCAGGATTATTTCCAGGTGGAAAAAGAAACGAACTCTCTTGACGATCATTACTCATCTTTCAAATTATGCCAAGAATTGGATTTGTATCAACCTATTTCTTCCAATGTCACAGAAATGAAAAGGCAACGTGAGATGCTGAATGTTCGTTTTTTATCGAGTCTTCCCCGGAGTATGAATCTGTTCGATCTGCTATCTTAGGAAATTCAGAGATTCAGACTCTTTATGAGCTATTCTCCAGGGTATGGAGTTCCACCATGTCGGATTTCTCGTCTAATGTGCGTGTTAATAGTAGTGTAGATAAATCTGCATTGGTGACCACATTTGGCAGTACATGTGGTCATGGTCGCAGCTATTTTCATAGTGGTCGTGGTGGTGGTCGAGATGGAGGACGTGGTCGTAGTGATTGTCGAGGTGGAAAGTTGTGCACACTTGGGGAAACCAGGCCATTCTGTAGACTTTTGTTGGGATCTACATGGCAGACCTTCTGCTTATCATGCATCCTCTCAGGATGATATATTGGAGTCCTCATATCCCACTGCTCCATCTGATATGACATCTTCGACATCAAAGATGATATCTATTTCTGAGGATGAGTATCATAAGCTCCTCTCTACTCAGTGGTCCTCTCTACTCAGTGGTCTGCTTCTGTTACCATGGTAATCCATGCTTCATGTACTTCTACAGCTTGTAGTGCTACTACCAAGCCCTGGATCATTGATTCAGGTGCTACAGATCATATGCCAGGTACTCGTGATTCTTTTATTTCCTTCACACTATCTACACAGAAATCTCATGTCGCCTTGGCTGATGGATCTTCCTCCTCAATCACTAGGGATGGGTCAATACATCTGTCCAGGGATCTTTCACTTTCATCTGTTTATCATGTTCCACGATTCACGGATAACGATTCTTTCTCAGGTTCCGCAGCTTTGGTGTCCTCGTCAGTGTCTCCTTTTCAGCTTCACTGTCAGATAGGTCATCCCAACTTGAAGGTTCTTCAGGGTTTATTCCTGCATCTTAGGTCTATGAAATCACTTGATTGTGAGTTGTGTCAGTTTGGTAAACATCATCGTACATTTTTCCTATTTCTGAGAGTCGTATGTTAAACCATTTTCAGTTAGTGCATTCAGATATTTGGGATCCCTTTAACGAGACATCTTATTTAAGTTTTAAATATTGTCATATTTGTGGATGATTTCTCTCGTATCACTTATTTATATTTGATGAAAAATCATTCTGAATTAAATAATATATTTCGTGCCTTTCATCTGAAAGTTCAAAACCAATTTGGTGTGTCGTTGAAAATCCTACGTACAGATAATGCAAAAGAATATGTTTTTGATTGTTTCAATATATCTTGCTGATAATGGGATTATACATCAGACATTTTGCTCATATATCTCTCAACAAAATGGGGTTGCTAAACGGAAAATGTGTCATTTATTGAAAGTTGCTCGCTCTTTGTTGTTTCATATGCATGTTTCCAAAAAGTATTGGAATGATGCAGTTTTAACTGTATGTTATCTTATTAATCGTCTACCCACTCCTATCTTAGAAGGAAAGTCTCATCAGGTTTTGCACCTAGGGATTTCGCATTTCCCGCTACCTACTAAAGTGTTCGGTAGTGTATATTTTGTTCATAAACTTGCTTCTTGAGGAGATAAATTGGATTTTCGTGCCATTAAGTGTGTTTTCTTAACATACTCTCGACTTCAGAAAGGCTACAAATGATGACCCTATATTGAATAAACATTATGTTTCAACATATGTCACCTTCTTTCACAATATACGATATTTTTCTCCATCAAATGAATTCTCAACCGAACCATTTCTGTTTTCTTATAATTGTTTACCTATTATGGATGTTGATTTGAGTCCTGAAGAACCGCAGGTTATTTCTACCAAACCACCAGTCCATTTTTATACACGAAACCCATGATAACATCCAGCAACACAATCAGCTCCACAGTCTGTAGATCACGCACAAGCTTCACAATCTGATCTCGATCTTCTTATTGCGGTACGAAAAGGTACACGCTCTAGTACTCATTCTATATCGAAGTTTGTTTGCTACTCATAATTATCATCCAGATATTAGTCCTTTGTATCTTCCTTATCATCTGCTTCCTTACCTGATTCTTTACATGAAACTTTGGCTCATCCTGGCTGAAAAAGACTGTGGAGGAAGAGATGGATGTTATGTATCAAAATAGTACGTGGGAATTAGTTTCTTTACCGTCTGGTAAATCATCACTTGGAAGTCGTTGGGTGTACACTGCTAAATATCATCCTAATGAGACTATTAAACGGCTGAATGCTCGTCTTGTTGCTAAAGGCTATACAGACATATGGGATAGATTATACATAAACGTTCTCTCCAGTATCGAAACTTCAATCCGTGCGCATTATGATCTCTTTAGCGGTGAATTTGAATTGACCTTTATATCAGTTGGATATCAAGAATGCATTTCTCCATAGTGAGCTTGAAGAAGTATATATGGACCAACCACCTGATTTCGTGGTTGTAGGGGAGACGGACAAAGTATGTATACAGCGAAAAGCTATATATAGGCTCAAGCAGTCTCGAACTTGATTTGATAGATTCAATGCCGTTGTATAGAAGTTTGGTTTATATCAGTGCAAAAGTGACTATCCGTTTTTACACGAGTTCTTGAAGGAAAAAGAATTACATTAATAGTGTATGTTGATGATATTGTTATCAGTGGAGATGATACCGACGGCATTGTTGTTCTTAAGAAATTTCTCCAATATCACTTTCATACAAAGGACTTGGGGTCATTGCGATATTTCTTAGGAATTGAGATTGCACGCTCCCCAGAAGGTATTTGTTTGTCTCAGAGGAATTATGTCTCAGATATTTTAGAAGAGACTGGACTTTTGGGTACCAAACCTATAGATACACCAATGGATCCTAATACGAAACTCTATAATGATCAACGAGAATTATTAGAAAATCCAGGAATGTATCGTCGATTGGTTGGTAAGCTTAACTATCTTACGATAACAAGACCGGACATCTCTTTTGTTGTTAGCATGGTGGGCCAGTTTATGGATTCTCCAAGGGAGCCTCATATTTTCGCTATTTGAAGAATTCACCCGGTCAAGGTTAATTTACCACAATCATGGAGATATTCAACAGTTGATTGGATTTTATGATGCTGATTGGACGGTATCTCCTACTGATAGAAGATCCACTACTGGCTATTATACCTTCCTCAGTGGTAATCTTGTATCATGGAGAAGCAAGAAACAATCAGTTATGACTAGATCAAGTGCGGAGGCTGAATACCGTGTTGTGGCTCATACTACGTGCGAGTTGATTTGGATAGCTAACCTCTTAAGAGAGCTTGGATTTCAAATTCATCGGCTTATCCCTCTCTTTTGTGACAATCAAGCCGCAATTCATATTTCGTCTAATCCTGTTTTTCATGAGAGAACCAAGCACATTGAAGTCGATTGCTATTTTGTTCGGGAAAAGAGTGAATAGATTTCTTAACCCTCACTACATTGCAAGTAAGGATCTAGCAGCAGATATTTTCACAAAAGCATTGGGAAAAAGGATTGAATGTTTATGTAATAAGCTGGGTCTACATGATATATACGCACCAGCTTGAGGGGGTATTAGAAATAATATTAGATTTAAGTAGTTGAGATTTGATATTAGTGATCATATTAGATTTAGTTGGAATTTACCCATAATCATAAACTCTAGTATAAATATATGTATTTCTTCATTAATTTCTTAATAATGAGAATTTTATTTTTCCATCAAATATATTGTCAAATCTAAACTAAAAATACAATTAATTTGATAGTGTTGATGCATGGAGAGTAGATATTTTAGTGATTTATACATTGTTCGATGCATCTAAAACATGAAAATTTCTTCGGTGCCTTCGTTATTGGGATTTCTTGGGCACACACTCTGAGTCGGCAGGACCAACCAATAACATTACGCCATGTGTCGGTTTCACACATTTTGGTTATTCACATGTATTGCTACAGGAATGTCAGATCAAAACTTTGTTTTTTAACTCCCCTTCCCTCCTTTCGTCAGGACCCCCATTCCTCCCTCTCTCCAGCTGCAGCAGAACCCGGCCATTTTTCTCAATCCCACTTCATGTCCTCATCGTCGTCAACCCAGCATAACCCAACCATTTTTCATCGATCCTCCATCCCGAATTAAGCGCACATACAACATATTTTTCAAGTGTGGCAATAAAAGAGAAGGTTTTCTTTTCTTCCATAGATGCTTTTACTAGAAAAAAAACCCAAGAGCTTAAGCTCCCAGAGAAATACAAAAAGATAGTCCCCATTCAAATTTCATCCATTGCATTGATCAAAATCTAATTTGGGAGACAGCTTATCAAAGGGATCAATGTATGTCCACATTTAAATAGTGGGCAAGTTGCCAAATGACCAAACGCATCTAGCTCTCCATTGTTCATATTGATCCATTTTTTCACTTTAAAATATTAGTTTTTGTGTGTGTGAGAGAGAGGGGATTAATTTGAGATCTAAGACCCATTAATTTGTTTGGGGCAGAGAAAGAGAGTTTGAAGAGGATTCAGATGGGAGTTGGTGGTGATCACTAAGGAGGATGAAGGCGAGATACGTTAGTTGCAGTGGATGGACAAGTGAAGTTCGAGCTGGATGAGGATGAAGGTGAGGTAATAAGATGGAAAAGAAGAAAGGGGGAAGGGGAGGGAAAGGGAAGGAAGTTTGAGCTGGAGCAGTTGGCGGGCGAAGATGAGGAAGGGACGGTGGAACCGCATAGCGTTGAGGGGAGGGAGAAGATGAACAGTACTTGAGGGTGGGGGAGAGTAATTTATGAAAGGGCCCACTATAATCACTAAAACCATAAAGATAAAATATTTGATTTAATTATTATACGGAGTAGGTGAGCTTCTTGGATTTGATGAAAAGCTGATGACCGGTTGCAAGATGAAATAACCGAATCAGCTGGTTGCTAACAGATCCAATGGCCCAAATGAATTCCATACGGTGCATTGAAATTTGCAAAAAAATGCACCGAATATGGACTCCTAAAACATCATATAAGTTTTTAAAGGTGCAAAAAGTTCTATGGGTATACTCAAAGAATCAGAAAGATTCCAACATGGACATGAGTCCGATACAAATCCAAAGCGGGTACGTCTTTAGGGCAACATTAAATTCTAATTAAGGCAGGCCTTAACACAGCTGAATTGAAGAAAAGGATTGCAAGCGACCCCAAAGGTTTGGGATAAATGCATGTTGTTGTTGATGTAGCGCCACTGATGCAAAAAAATTATAAAAAGTACTATAAAAGAAAGAAAAATCAATGCAAGACTGTAGTTACATGGTTCAGGTAGTGAAAAGGTTGGCTCCTGTTTCCCAAGGCAGGTTTTCCTTATTGGTACACAACTTATTACATAAAGGCAAGAAATTACGCAACAAAGAGAAGTTTGAAAAACATAAAAATATGGGAAACTTTAAAGCCGGTCCCAATTAGTTGCTCAATACTTGCATGTTGCAGTTGAAAAGAACCAGGCAATATCTCAAACGATTTATCAAGAAAAAGGAAGTATGGGTGGAATTCTTGCCAACCTACAAGGCAATAACACACACAGCTGCAACCGGTACGCTGGAAGCAAAATTAAAGCTAACACAGGAAGAAATTTAAACTCAACTCTAGAAAGATTCTGTCTCTCAAATTTTCCCTAATTTGAAGATAGTTAACATGAAAAATGCCTGACAATTCATCAATTAATGGTTATTTTGGTAAATGTGGGCTTTCCATACAAAGGGCCAATATTCGTCTTTTCCAAACTTAAACTCTCTTGCAGATCATTTCTGTTTGGATTTTTAAGATTCAAAGCTCCCACGATCTCTTAGAACCCCAACCAAACTAATTTCAAATCCAATTTATCTCATGTTTTCTGAATATCAACTCGGGTGATCTCAAATCCAATCAAAGTTATGATATCATCTATGTACAATACAGATGTATGTTTTAACTGGGTTGTTGCTTGGGTCCAAATCTAGTCACACAACAATTTAAAAGGTTACAGGCTAAAGCTTTAGACATAGTCCAAACCTGATATGGGTAATCAAGCCATCATATGAACATTTCTTTTTACTCGTGTTTACCTTTTTATGAAGATTAATCTGTTATAAGGATTTATTGAATTGATATTGATGCGTCCATATCATGAGGGTTTTATGTTTATTACTCAAACTGAAACCTCATTAAAGCTGGACCAATAAGTGATAACATTATGTTTACTCCAGATTGCAAAGTTGAAAACCCCACTTACAGCCCCCGCACAACAGCTAAATCATAAGTACTCCTATAAGCCCCTTAAGAAAGAGATCGAGACAAGGTATTCAAGTATGGCTAGGATATAGCTCGGCTGGGATTCGGGACTAATTTGAGCTCAATAACTTGTTGATTTGTTCTTATTATGACAAAAAAGATCAATCAATTTGTTAGTGTTTTGAATTGGATCTAGCAGTAAAAATTTTAATATATCATTAGGAGTTTACACAGTAATTTCCTTCAAAGTAGAAATTGACATTTATCTTTCTAGCCTTTTCCTCCTATTTGAGGGTATAACATTATATTTTGCGTGAAATTTGATAATTCTAATATAGCAATTTCCCTTTCTTTCATTAATACCTGACTGACTTTAATCTTACATTTTATGGGTAAACTTCAAAACTGTTGTAATCTTAACAATATTATTTTGAAGGATATTTAAATTTAGAGAAAAGCAATATATTATCTTTACTTCAATTTAACAAGCAAAACAAGAAATTAAATTATATTAAATCTATCTTTGTACATAGTATTTTCGTTCTCTCATAAATTTGATTCAAAAAGTGTCATTTCTTCTTGATGAATTCCTTCAAAAAATTAAAGCCTATCAGGCTTTTGGTCAGGCTTAATAAAAAATTAATACCTATCATGTTTTGAGTATAATTAATCAAGAATGTCACTATTATGAGGTTATTATAATAATTTTATTACTAAAAAATATTTCTATGAAAAAATAATTGACGGTATTGGCAATAATTTCTCTAGCATGCCATTACATAGCCCAATTTACTAGTCTATCTACAAAGAAATGTTTTCCCATATATGCTAATTGCTAAAGCAAAAATTATGCATAATTCAGGCAGTGATTATCCTTAAAAAAATAGGGATGGAAGAAGAGCTAAATAGCTGCATTTCGCCAATGATAAAGAGAAGTGTAACAACAAAGATGACAATCTTTATCCCAAGACATTTTGGTCAGGGCATGAATACTTTTCCTCCATTCAGCCATATAAAAGGCGAACCATTTAGTTAGTTGAAAACCAATAACTAAATAGGCTGGTGATAATGTATAATCATCTAAAAGCAAAAGCTATGAACAAGAATCTCTACTTCTAACCCCTATCCATTTTCCCTTCCAGACGTTCTTATCAAAGAGGAATGTGCATCAAATTATATCTTACCTCTTCCAGGTCTCTATTACAATAGCAAACTAAGGTTACTTTAGGAGTAAACCAGAATCAACAGCACAAACTGTGTACTAATTGAATTTAATATTGACTGATCAGATAAGATCAAAATTCCTCATGCCAAATCCTCATGGAAAACAGCTTCCTGTAAAGGGTGATTAGGCAACTGAGCTGCATACTATGAGTCCCCTTTGGAAGTGAGCAAAAAAAGTGCAGATACTGAAACTCCCGCTACTGCCCGCTAGGGCCTTCAGAGGATGGCAAAAGATCTTTGGGAGATCATTAGGTTCTAGTTACAACTAGAATTAGATGACCAGTTAATTTATTTTTCACGGAGGGGGGGGGGGGGCTTAGATGACCAGTTTGGACTTTATATCTACTCGTGTGCAAAACGGGTCGCGAAAGATCAGGGTTTTTATGCACTTTGAAGTCAGGTTGACAGCACATAAAAACTTGAAATTTCTTTTCTGGGCATTCACGTCTGTGAGTCTTGCTCCACACCCTTTTAGATGGGAAATGCAATGGTGATAGTAATATTATTGTGGGTACAGTACAATATAGCAACGCAATATGAAAAGTGAAGGGCCAGCACAGGAAGGGTATAATCAATATGGACAGTTTCATCAGTAAACCTGCTTGCATATATAACATGAGATCTCGCTAATTAATTGCATTTATAAGTCAAACCATACATCTTCATCAAGATCAGGAGAGAGCTGGAACAGTCAGCTTTCCTCAAACAGAATATACGATTAATTCGTTAGTTTATCAGACCCTTACTTTGCAACTAAAAGCAAATATCAGCTTGAATTATCAAGCAAAGGGCTTTTATTTTTTAAGATCTTATGGAAAGGACTTAAATTCATGAGATGTACATGAAATTCATATCGCATATGACTAACCCAATTATATAACATGTGGCATGCAAGGTGAAAATCATATAATCAGCTAAACAAAGTGATTTTGCTGAATTAGTTGCAGCAAAGTTACCTGATGCTCTGGTTGATTTTGGTAGCCCATATTCCGCCACTGAGCAATCGTCATGCCATGAAAAATTACAACACTAAAATATGCATCAAGCAAGAGTATGCGATCTGCAGCTATAGATGCTACATCCAATAATGCAGGAGTTGGAGGTGCATTAAAGGAATATGAAAGTAGTGAAGGCTGAATCATGACAACAGAATTGGTAATACTCTCCCGGTTCAGCAACATACGAAAATAAGCAGTTTCATCTGGACTGTTGTTGAAAACCTGCAGGTATAAAGCAAGTTACTAAAAGGTACAAATGTGCATACTTGAAAATTTAAAAAACAATGTTGCAGATCACCTGTACGAATTGCGACCGTCGTAGATTAAATATGAATTGTGGGAATATTGAAAAATTGGGGTTAATTATAAAAGATGAAGGGTCATCTTTTCGATAGTCACCAAACCGTGAACATAGGCGGATGAGGGACCTGTCCAACCACCGTGTGGCATCAAACTCTTCCTGATAAAACAAAGAAGAAAACAACGCATTCATTAAAAAGAGTGAACAGAAAATAACTTATGAGGCCGCCACAAATAAAGGCTCACATAAACACCTCATTGGTGTAAAACGAAACAAAAATATTATTTACAAACAATAATATACATATCTAATTTTGTGCCAATGTGCGATGATGCAACCAAATTCTGTAACCAACAATATTCTGTGTATATATAGCAAATGGCAACTTAGCAAACTATAGCTGATTGCTTCTCTCCATTAAACCATTGTGTGTTATCAGATTAATTTTAAAAATGAACTAAGAGAAGACTGTGATAATGTATTCCTAGTGATTGGAGGTGGTTATCTTACCTCCATTTCCATTTTCAAAGAAATAAATCTTGCTAATACAACAGCTGCAGTCTCCTGGTCAAAGCCTTCAACTAATTCCTGCAGGTGCAATGTTTAGTAAACCAGTAAAAGGGAACAATAAATGTATAACTACAAACAAACAACAGGTCTCTCAAAGCAAACTAAAAAATCTATTTTTTACTTGAGCACGTGCTTATAAAGGTGATGGGCCGGACTGAAAATATTCAGATATAGGCATATGAATTGCCAATAAAGCTGCAGGTTATAATGCTAGCTCGGGTGTAGTTTCTATCAACTTTCTAATCGACCAGCTCACTATAGCCCATTTCAGCAATTGAAAATGAGGATATAAGACCAAGCTTGGTCAGAAAATTTGTATTATGAGAGGAGAGAGAGGGGGGAGGCAGGAGGGATTAAGCCCATAAATTTGTCTTGAAATACATTGCTGGCCCACTACCTAGTATCGTTGGTTGGCTTCCGGTCGACTTGTTTATTAGTTCCAGAGTCTGGAATTGAAAACATCCCTAAAAAAAGACTAAAGTACCATATTATTTGCTTATCAAATTTGTAGGGGACCAGGGACAATGTGTGAAATTGGATATATACATTGCCACTCCACTAACCTTGAGGTTAGGATTTTACATTGATGTTGTTTAAAACCAAAATACCTAACATAGGAAAAACACTATACCCAAGGAAAGTTAACACCACAATCTAGTTTATTTTGAGGTGAACTCAACAAAGGAGAAAAATGTTTCAACAAAGAACCTGAAGGTGGGTCTACTATATTCCATAATGGCATTTTGGGTGTAAGAGAATATGGCGTGAATGAAATTGCTGACATTTCAATTAAAAAAAGATGGCACCGTGGGTGTAAATATATAATGTGAATGAAATTGCTCACATTTAAAGAAGAAGAGAAGGTCCAAAAACTAATTATAAAATAACACAAGCACGGCACCTTTCAAATGGTGTCAATCAGATCCTTGGTTACAAACCACCAGAAACGAGGGGGTTAAAAATAAAAAACTGTAAGCAACAATATAGTTGCATAGTATTTGGGTATCTTGACAGAAACAAATTCAATTAGTAACAAATATGAGATTGATTGATTCTGCAATCTGCAATTAGCCATTACACGTCGAACCAAGGAAGTGCATATGGTTAACTGACCAACCAATGCATGCATACTGAAGTAGAGCTCTGTCAACAAAGTAGTATAGGACAGAACAGGTTGAAATAAGAGACAAATCAAATGCAGAAATGATGGATACCTAAGATTTTTTTTTACTAGGATTAATTCTGATCGTTTTGAAGACTTTCCCGAAATATTGTAAATCCTGTTACATCGTGGTCAAAATACCTTCACCTCTGTGGGTCAACAGCATCAGTTCCAATCAAGTCTGATGGGATCTAGTCATCATGTAAGAATGAGGAACTAGAGGCAATGCATGCCACACCTCGCGCGGAAGAAGGCTCCAAGAATTCTTACTTGCAACTAATATTTTAAGTTTTTATGAATACCAAAAGAAGCAGAGGTGGTGACTATTCTCACTGAAACAGCTAATTAAAAATAAGATGGTGCTTAAGCTAAAACCAAATTTCCAAACCTGCTAATCTATACAACTGCAACAAAAATATTTTGATACCACTTTAATTTCAAAATGGATCCACATTTTATAGAGGTATTTCATAGTTTCAAGTAAATATACTCTCTCTGCAGCATTTGAAGGATATGAAAGCAATGAAAATTGGGGGGAGTTGAAGCAAAAATAAATAAATAAATTTGTAACTAACCTCTGTGTTGGCAGAATCATCGACCCATTTTCTTGTGATGGTTGAAACCCGAAGCCTCATTTGGCCTTCAGGATTCTGGTAACTGCAGGGAAATAGACATATAGCTTCAAGGAATATATTCTCAACATGAAATGGAGGAAAAAGGGGGGAGCACAAGCGTTGCGCAGAAGAAACATACGTTGTAACAAACTGTATGTACAATTGTGGATTTGGGATTCCTGGCTGGTTTGATCGATCGCTCGGTGATATATCAAAGAAGACCGTCAAGCAGGTACTCCTATCTAGGCCACACATTTTCCATGAAGTTGTATTTCCTTGTCCAATCACTGTATCAGCACAAAGCACTCCTTTCTGCATGCATATCATTATTCGCGTTGATTCATATGTTTTTCGGGAAAAAATATTGCGAAAAAAGTAGCTAAACTATCAGAAGATGGGACCTTTTCCAAAGATGTACATGGCCCAATGATTCCCTGAACTTTGATATCCTTGGAACAGTTGATGTCAAGTGTACCGCTGAAATAAAAGTAAACATGAATTTTCATTGATCATGAAATATCACTAACAATAGTTGTAAGGATATATAGAACAGAAATGTAAGCAATACATGAGAAGTAATAATGGTTTTGCAGAGAGTGTCATATATCAACACCATAAACATGCATGATTCTAAAAATAAAACGATAGGTTTAAAATGCAGAAACAATCTACAAACTAGTAAACGAATAATTTAGCAATTTGCTATAAGAACAAAAATTAGTTGCCTTTGGACAGAAAAATAAAAAAAATGATCGTGTGGCATATATAATCTATTAGTTGGTGGTAGTGATGGCGAAAGAAATCTCCAGCCGCCTTCCACCCTCAGCCACAAAAACCCACCAAGCAACTTCAAACCAAAACCAAAACCAAAACCTTTCTTTCTATTCCTAAAACTCAGCTTTTCCCCTAACAATTTAAAATTTCTAGCCAACTCTTCAAATCCATTAGCAAATGTTCTCTCCCGCAAAGATTAAAACCTCAACATTTCCCCCCACTTTTCGCAACTCCTCCATACCCAATCTGTATTCATATCCTCCCCTTTCACCAAGTGTCCGTGGTTTTGAAGAAACTGGGGAGGAAATACCAGAGAAAGGGCGAAATAAGTTCGATAGATCTTGTTTGGCTTTCAATATCCCATGGAGCCAAGCATATCTGTAGAAGAATGGTGTGGTGGGTACTACTATCTTTTCCGGTGACGACCATCGCATCCGGAATTTCCAATCATGACTGTCATATTGTATTGAAATTGCTGCAGCACATGGTGTCTGCCTTCTCTATCATGATTCCAAATTGAAGTGAAATTGTTATTTCAATCGCATCCGGCAAATCTGGCTATGGTAACACCCAATCCAATGCTGGGTTCAAGAGATTGGAATAAAGGCTTGGGCAGAGTCCTTGCTAGGCAACTGCCGATTCTTAAAGTGCTATGTATTTGTGTATCAGGACTTGTTTGATTGTGGATAAGTTAAGTCTAGTTCGTTATGAATCCTTCCATATATGATGCAGCATACTGTAAGATGTAGGCTGCCTTTCTCGATTGTTGTGGAAATGCATCATTCGAGTGCAGAAGTTTGGCCATCTATGCAATGCAGCAATTGTAGCAGTTGCGAGTCTCATGACCATTGTGTAGTTTTTGTTTCAATATGTTTTCGGTATATGTGGATCTAGGTTTGCAAGTTTGAATCATTTCTAGCAAGATGAAACTTAGCTTATTGCCAACTTACAATTGGGAAGTGATTGTTTTTTGTCATAACATCAGTAAGATGTTATGAACAATTTGACATGCAATATCACAAGCACACTTGTATAAAGGCGGAATAAAACAGGAATTTCATGCGCAGATGAACAAAATGATTCAGAAAGATGCTAATAGAAGCATCCCTCGCCAATGTAGTTTGTCCTGAAAGACAACTAATGGCCTTTAAAATCTTCTCTATCATGTCGATCGAGAAGCAGCAAGGTTCGAGGTTTCGGCCGAAACCACCGATACGTGGAGGTTTCGTATCGGTTTCGGTAGAGACCGATACGAAACCAGAAACCGATACGAAACCAACCATACAATATCGTTTCGGATGAAATCATTAAAACCTTATTTTTTTATACCATTTTTACTGTTGTTATGATCATTGTAGAGGCCTTCGTTGTTAGAAAACCACAAAAAAGTGAACCCAAATCCTATATTAATACTTATCTAAATACACTTTTCAATATATTTTGCATCATGGCTGGATCTTTAAACACTAGAATCATTGCCTTGTAATATAGAACCATAAATTTAAGTATTTAATATATCTACACTTATGTATGTTGTATTATCGTTGAAACCCGAACCGAGATTAGCGAAACTAGCCGAAACCCATCGAAACTAATAAAATTATGAGAGATCGAAACCGAAACCAAGTTCTTGAACTTTGAGAAGCAGTTTTAATTGTACCAAATAGTGAGTTAGCATGCGTTTGTAAGAGCAAACGGTGAATAAAACAATAGGAATAAATTCAATGCTCAGGGAAGAAATGCATAAAAGGGGCTAATAGAATGTCTACTCCACCAAAAAAAAAGACGATGAAAGAGTTGAATCAATTACCTAATATTGAAAGGTATTAAAATATATTGCAGTGTGTAAAAAAGGCTACGGGATGCAGAAGGAAATAGCAACTAAAAGCTTCCAACGTAAAGTAAGTTGTATGGTCTGAGAGAAAATAATTGTCAATCCACTCTGCAAACCTATTCTCAGTCAATAGCCACTAAACTGAGTGGCATGGATGACGGGGAGGACAATGGGAACGATACCAGCCAATTCATAATTTTTCAAAAGTTCAGGATACAAATAACAATTTGCGACAATATGTTAAACTTTTATTTGTTTTTATATATAATCAAAATTATCATTTTATCAGACTATAGATTCTAAATTGAGAATACAATTAAATCCCACATTTTATAAATTCTAAGATGTGGCAGAAAAAGGAGAATGACAAGTATTCATTAAGTAAACATGCCTCCTGGCTACCTTTTCTTTTGAAAGAAAGGTACTGGCTAGTGAGTCCCTAGAAACGATAGTCAAATTTATAATGGAAAATGCCAGATCAGTAAATTAAAGGCTTGTAATTATTGGAGAAGCAAATGCAATTTATAATAAAATGGGAGCATGGCCAAGAACATACCGCAAATGTTGGATGCACCTCTTTCAATGAACAACTAACTCATTCTGCCTTATTCAATTTTGTTCAATTTTACAAACAGATGGTAGATAGCTTGGCATGCTTTATGTTGAATTAACCAAGGCTACATTGCAAAAGCAGTTAAAACATATATGGATTGCACAAAAGGCAGGATTATTAAAGCAGCATGATGGTGAAAAGGTTCACAATGCACTGCTCATTAGAAATGGTTGAGTTGGATCAGTGGTAAACAAGGGACAAAAACATCAAGCTTACAAATGGTTCCTCACCAGATATAAAATTAAGATGGCTCCATGATATGCAACATATAATCAAGGAGGTAAAGAGATTAAAAATAAAGGTCCACATGGAAATATACAGCCACGCATAAATGGTAAACAAGAAACGATAAATGCATGGTATTATAAGAATGTAAATATACTCCTAATTAGGAGCTATGAATAAGTTTACTTCAAATAAGCTTAATCAGGCGTTAAGGCCTATATACAATCTCAAGGGCAAACCACGATTCTGTAAAGCACAGTTCATAATTTATATTTATCAATGGGAGCTACAGTGTCATAAGCAATGAATATCAAACTGGCTTTCCAGAAAGGAAAAAATTAAAAATGATTCTCTATATTCAAAAACACAATCCCAACTTACTTAAAGGAAAGTCCAAGAGATTGTTCACCATCCTCAAATATTCGCTTGAATGAGTCTTTAAAAACTGAATGACCAAAACTCTCTGCAAGGACAACTAGACCACCTGTCCTTTCAACTGCAACTTTCATCTCCGCAACGCCAACCTGGACGTAATTACAATCATGTGATAGTTTTGGGATGACAAAAATATCAACTCACCATCTAAATGTATAACAAATAAATAGGTTTCGTAAAACAAGGTTGAAAAGGCTTATTAGTTGGCGTTTACATGTTTTGATGAGCAACTGCTTTGTTAAAAAAAGGTTGAATGACTGCATGATGGATCAATGCCAAAACAAAATGCAGGTGAAAGGTCATTTAACAGATGCACATGACATGCATAGCTCACCAAATACCCACAAAAAAAGGAGCGCAAATTCAACATCAACTTAATAGAGACCTAATTGTCCCTCTTACCATCAACTTTTTTTTAACATTGGTCTCATTTTTTTCAGGTTTTCTACACATGCAAATTAAAGTCTTTTTTGGTGTATTCCTTGTATTCGGGTTATAAAGGGTATAATCCTATTATGAGTTATGTGCTGGCAAAATATACAGAGAACAAATGTTTACATAAATGTTTACTGGTAAAGGTAAAGGTATTCTTTTGGTTTTGTCACCAAAATACGGTTCATAGAACAACCTGATGCGGCTTTTACCATAAAATGTAGATCCATATAAAATCAAGTTCTTTGTTTACAGCATTTAACTATAAGTATTCCTAACAAATGACATGATCAATGTTGTGGAAAGTGGAAAGCATAGAAAAGCAGTAGGGTGGGGCTTAAGCTTTAGTAGGGCTTTAGCGGCAAAATCCACCAAGACTTTTCTATGTAATATTAATATAATGATTATGCATTGTATAAATAGAAACATTATGTAAATAAAAACATTTAGAAACAAAATAAAACAAAATAAAGATATGTTTTCTTTTTTATAATTTCTATAATATAAATATGCAATAATAGAAATATATTGAAGCGTAAGAAGGCAATATTAGTAAATATGTCATGATATAATGTCTTAAAAAAAGATGATTTTATAAATTATAGACGAAAATGAGATTTAATTATTCCATCATTTAATATAATAATTTGCAATTTTTATAGAATAAAGACTTTATCCCATTCCATGCACTTCCAGGCGGGATTAAGCGACGCTTTAAGCACATAAATAAAGCAAGTGAACGCAGGGCTTCAAACCTCAAAAGCAGCACAAGGGCTTTATACTAACGGTCTACCGCTTTATGCCAAAACGAAGCAACTCATGACCGCAATCCGCTAAAGCAAGTTTTCAGTTAGGGTTTATGGGGCATTTTAAAAACAATAGAAAAGAAAATTTTGGTCTCAGAAAACATGGAGAGGCTCTACCTATATTTTTCACACATATAAACTTATCTAATACCTTTATTTCAGAGGGAAGAGGGGGTTGGTAAAGTATGGGAATTGTGACTTGTGAGTTTGTCACATGAAAGCGACAAGTTCAAGACAGGAAACCAACAAAATGGGAAAGGAGATTGATTCTGTTTACTAAAAAGGAGGGGGTGGTAATGCAAGACCATCTTATCATGAGTTAAAATAAAACTTTATTAAAGAACCATCAAGCTAGAGCATATAAACCATGTGTCCTACTTTATTGAAAAATCATCAACCTGAAGCATATATATCATGTGTCCTAGTTATTTCATTCTTATACCCTATGACGTTTTGGCCAAGTAAATATAATAAATGTTCAATTTCTCAAGAACTTTAAATGATTTCTGCTAGATCTTTCTCTTGCACAAAATGACAATAATCTCAATTATCAATATGCCTCATTCTTTCATTGCCTAGATTATCACCAATGTCCATAGCAGATTTGTCATCACACTTCAAAATCAGAGGCTTTAAGCATCGGTAGGAAGTAATCTTGGTTGCAGGAACCTTGGGGGCATATAACGAACCGCACTTCGGAATCTTGAATCCACGGTTCTTACTGAGATTTGAAATAGAATCTCATCTCTCATACAATAGAAGCTCGATTCAGTTTCGAATCTCTTCATGTGGGCTATTGTCTCTGCAGCTTCTTGGCTTTTAATGAAATATTGGACTTATAACCTAATGAATTATTCTAGGGTTTGTAATTAATCAATTCATGGTGCAATTTTATAATTTTATGGCATTTTATCTATATAATTTCATATACATATATATAATATAAAGCGCTCCCCCGACGCTCCTAACATAAGATTCATTTAGGTTTTGGCAATTTCCCGCCCCCGCCCCCGTTTTGTGCGACTATGGGAAGTATTTCTCAGCCACATTAGCCCCCAGGTAATATCTAAACACTGCTCTATTTATTATCGTGTCAACATTACATTTTGTGTTTCTAAGATACGATGCAACCTCCAACAAATACATGACGACCACTTACTCGTATCTTACTTATTAAACTTACAAAATGAGAAATTTTAGGCCTTTCAATAGCTATTAACTATAAGAGATGACTCTTCTAGATGGCATCGATCATCTACGCAATTTCCCAATTATTTAGTTGGCGAGGAAAAAAAACATAGCTTTGGGTTTGAGATGGCTTGGGCAAAAGGATGACCAAAATGTTAGCACTGGTTGTCAGCCTGAACCTGCTATTTCCAGATCCACGACTGTTACAAAGATAAGAGTCTACGCAAGACCTAGAGAGCGAATTGGAAAGTAGAGAGGATTCTACTATGTATGCTACACAAAACAGTTACAACCAAACGGAATCCCACAAAATTTCTAGGACTATGAGAAAAGTTCTTCCACAAAGTTCCCCACGACTGTGGAAATAGTTCATAGATGGAGGGGAACAAAGAGAAAAATTGCTGTAAGAGTTGCATTCATTTAGAGCCACAAACTAGGATTCACACACAGATTATTAATTAAAATAATGTGAGGTTCTAATTAAAGTTCATAAGATTGCTTATAATAAAACTTGCATAATTAACTAATGTGCTTAACTAAAACATACGACCATCTCAGCGTAAAGACATATGCATAGCATTCTTAATGCTCGTCTATTTCACCAATATAAAGAAATTTGTTTGTGGCTCTTACTTGTATACCAAGTCAAATTAAATGTCTTTTGAAGACCATTACATAACTTTCTATTACCCTTCCAGAAAGATGCTATCACAATGAATTGCTCCAATACCAAATTTGTGGATGGTGTGTGCAGTATATGTAATAGCTAACATATAAGCGCTAAAACAAGAAAGAAAATGACTCAAACCTGATCAAGCGCAGATGCAAATAGGTCTAGTACATGGCCCTGGCTAACCAGCTGTTTGGCGAGGTTGTCGTAGAACTTTACAGCTTTGTGGAAATGTGGAGCTACATCTTTATCAAGATCTTTGTGGGAGCGCACAGGTTCTGATAGATCTTTGGACACAATCTGCAAGAAATGCACAGTAAGATTGAACATGCTAATAACATCTGAAATCAAATTACACTACAATCAAGTGGCATGCATTGTTGTTCAATTCAATTCACCGAAGAAGAGCACAAGATGGTCATACCATTCCAGGACCTTCAGTACATGGCCCACCAACCAATGCTATAATACGAGCTCCAGTACCCGGCATGCACGCCCCCAATAATCCAGCTGCAACATTCAATGCGACACCTGTGCACCGCAGAGCCCGGTTCCCAGACTCTACATGCCACTGATCTGTCTGCAACTCATCTAACAGCTGCCAAAAATACCAGCAACATATATTAAACTCATAAACTTTATTTCTTATATAAAAGCTGAACTTTGTGAGAATGTGATCTAGTCCCTTTAAATTAAATAAAACACCCTATAGCAACTCCATGCCTAAGAGTTCAGCATAATTCCTTATAGCAAATCTGTCATCTTTGTCCATCCTCCAGACTTTCCCCCTTGCTCTAATAGACAACTATAACTGATCATTTATAAGATTATGGCAATCCCCTCTCTTGTTGAAAGCCTACCCAGCTACCATTTTGATACTAATTAAGAGAAGCATGGCGTAAAGTCAACCCCAAATAGCAATTTTTTGTCAAATATTAATCTTTTGTGGAGCATTTGCTCAATAGCCCACCCCATCTCAACGGGGAAAACGGCTATATAACTATAATTATGAAGCCAAACAACTAAATTTTACAAATCTTACAGTGGTAAGTGTGTACTCGCAATCCGATGCAGGCAACAAGAACCGATTCACTGAAGAACTCCCCATCACGTTCTGCTGCTGCAACCCATTCGGCTGCCCTCCCCCCTTCACAAACCCCCGTCCCGCCCCAGACAACCCGAGCTGATCCAAGATCTGATCTTTCGAGATCTCCTTCGTCCCCCTAAACACATAAATCTTCAAAATGTCCGGAAACCCCAACTCGTGCAGATGCACCTGCGTCCCATACGTGATCAGCCCCACCAACGCGTTCTCCGGCAGCAACCCCACAGCCCTCCTCATCGCCGACTTCACAAACTCCAATTCCTCCTCGATCACACAAGTATCGATTACGAACAAGAACACTGGCGGCGGGGGAGCCGTAGCCGAGTCGAATTGCGACGTCATCTCGTACTCGACGGTGGAGCACTGGGGGTAGAGCTCGCCGGGGACGCTGGACTCGCTGATCGCGGCGTAGTGAGGGGGGAAATGGTTGCGGGAGAAGCAGAGGGGGCAGATCCAGATCTTGGCGACGAAGTCGACGCGGCAAAAGGGGTTGAGGACGGCGGAGCACGGCGGCTTGCAGCGGAGAGGGGAGTAGGGGAGCGTTACGAGATCGGGGGAGGCGCGGATCGGCGAGATCGAGGCGGCAATGGGGATGATGCATTTCGACGCCTCCACTTTCGACCGCGGCCACGCGTTCCACGACATGCGCACGCCGTCTGGGCCGTCGGGATCGGAGGTGGGGCCGACGGCGGCGGCGCCGAGGTCTGCCGCCATGAATGGATCTCGAATAGAGGAGAGAGGTAGGCTTGGGGAAGAGAGAGAAAGAGGGGTTTTTTATTTTGTTTTTGATTTAATTTTTGGGGGATTTACGGAGTGAAGAATTGGGGGGCGGGGGTGTTTTGATTTTGTTTGGATGCGGTGTATTAATTTCAGGGGGAAATGTTTATAAAAGCAATAGTCTTAGGTTTCTAGACCAAAGAAAGTTGTGAAAAACTACTTGAGCTTGAAGATTTTTGTATTTTAGTCTCTATAATGCATTTACTATTGTTTTATGCCAACACTGTCCTTTTAGGCAAACTACTACATTTATCTTTCAAGCTACTATAGTTATCGTTCAAAGCACTATATTTGTGTTATAAAGTACTACATTTGCGTTAAAACACTACATTTAACATGAAATTGTTACATGTTTTAGTAAAATTACTATATTCATTACATTGACCTATTTCAATATAAATGCAGCATTTTAGAAGATAATCTAATATTTTAAAATATAACTATAGTAATTTAAAAGGTAAATATAGTGGTTTACATGAAATATCAGTACTGGCATAAAGAATAGTAAATATACTGCATAGACTAAAACACAAGAATCTTTAAATTTGCGAAGTTTTTCATAACCTTTTTTAGGCCAGGGACCTAAACCTATTGCTTTTAAAAGAAAGGGACTTAAATTGATTTTTCCCTAAATTTTATGATGTGGTGTGGATACCTGTTGGTGATGTTACCGATGAGGGAAATGGAGAGGGTTGACGATGGTTGGAACTTGGAAGAAGGAAAAGCATGGGCTTTATGGTCTACCCAAATTTAGATCCACCTTTTGTTTTCACAATATACTTCCCATGAAATATTCATTCACTAAAAACATTTTATTTTTAAATCCCCTTCTTTTTAAAAAAGAAAGATCCCTTTTGGAAAATAATTCTGAAAGGAGAAAGTGCAGCTACATTGCGCAGCACACCCAAAAGCTGGGCTGTGGCCATAGTCACATAATTCGCGAATTTTTGATCAAACAAATTAATCTGCGAATTAATCGCCATTGCCGAACTGGCCGAATTATTCGCGAATAATTCCCGAATTATGTGAAAAAATAACGAATAATTCAAAAAACAGCAAATAATTCAGAAAATCAAAACCTAGCGTCTCATATATTAATTTATTGCTCGAAATCCTTCCCGAACACTTACCGAATCTTTCCCGAATACCTGCCGATTTTTTCCGAATAGTTCTCCGAATCCGAATTTTCGTCCTCGCCGAATTATTCCCGAACGGCGAATTTGTGACTATGGTTGTCGGCGTAATGCACTTAGGTGTGGGCCCATTTCGTAGCTACACCAACCTCATTCTGAAATATCAAATTCCAAAATTATAACGAAAATGACACTCGGCACAAATGACATCTGCATGCTATTTTTATCTTTTGGTAAGGCTTAAACATCTATGCCTGCTGAGAAAAACGAAAAATAAAATCCTCTTTTTAGAACAGTTGATATAACTGAAAAAATCTATTATTTTTATATTAAGTACGAGTAATTTACATCTAATTTTAATTTGTTATATTTTGTGTTGTTTGCTTCGATCTCTACTTCTTAACGCATTGGTAATTGAGCGCATTGCTTGAATGCTTATTAGGCTTTAAGCACCACTTGAACATCGCATGTCTAGAGAGCTCTAACACATGATAATATTCTAACACATATCATTACTGTCACCGGAACTCTAGGGAGTTTGTGTGGCATTTTGACTAAAATAAAATGATCGAAAAACTTAGAAATCCATAATTCTTAGATGGTTCATACTCTTTCGGTAAAAAAATCCTACAGAATCAATAGTCGCGAAAGCCTACAAAATATCTATAGAAAAATGTTTTAATAAGATTATTTTGAACAACAGAATATTCAACAGTTATAGAATTCTGAAGCCTAAAGATATTTGTCTCTTTAACAAGGTAAATGTTTTAAATCCTTTTATTACATTCTTCTGCTTTGTTAGCATGGGGCCAGCCACCATGCTTGAGCTTTGTCTTAGCTTTGGCCGGGCATGGGCCCACTTGACTTGGGCTCGGGCTCGGGCCCACTTGACTTGGGTCCTGGCTCGGCCCTTGTCACGCCCCGCTTCCCAAAATACGGAAAATGAGGGATGACTAAGCCAGCCATGCTTCTACGGTCAAGGAATAATCCCGCCGTAGTCACACTTCGGCTTCTAGCATTACATGGTAATCAGTAAACAAAGCACAAAAGTAAAGAAAATACATCACTAAATTATTACATCAACTTTCATGTTCACAATTTTACAATAAAACAAGAAAAGAACTACTAACCAAATTCGAATACAATATCTCTTTTAGGAAAAGCAGTAAAAGATGAAAGAGGTACTCCAGACTAAATCTCCGCTAGCTCGAATGGTAAGCCCGACTCCTGCGCTGGTTCTTCCTCGAGATCTGAGCATGCATACTCAGGTCGTCAGAGCGACGTAGTAGTAATATTATAATAGTGACATGAAACAGGCAAATAAGATAATAACAGTGGAAGTAAAAAGCAGGTAATCTCTAAGTCACTAACTGATGCAAAGTATGATATGTGTCCCTATCAGTCTCTAAGTCATGTTTGAAATCGAGTTTTGGAAAGGAGGATCATGTTTAACGAGGGTCTCGTACATACCCGAGACTACGGCCCACACGCCCAGGACATAACCCTGTCAGTCGGATCGCTAGATCCTACCTAATATATATAAGAGTCGTTGTTCGAATGATCATCCTCTAAATCACTGTCCTCGCTAAATACGATACTCTTTCCACTTCAATTTCCCCTTTTTCCCCAGGTTTACACCATTGACGAGTATGGTTTAGTCGTGTACAAGCATGCACCAATAACACGGTTTTGTCACTGTTCACTGTATTAATCACTGTCACGAATCATTCACTTTTTCATTGGCGTACTTGACACTCCTAAACCAATACCGTTCATGCACGATAATGCATTGTACACTGAATAATAACGCGTACTATCACTATGGGTGTGGCAATCGGGTAATATACGTGTTTTTATGCAGTTAACGAGTCATGTGTAATATGAACTATTATGCACCTCATGAGCCTATAAAAATTGCAGTAAATCATATGTTCAGAATTCAGCGAAACGATACAAATACGGCAACAAGTATACTCTGTCGGAAGTTCAGCGAAATTTGTTTCAGTGCAATCGGATTTCGGGTTTGCAAGTTACAGCTGTTTCATTTTAAGTGCTCGCTGCAGGAAATTCAGTTTCTGAACTGAACTTCCATTTCGCTGCACAATTTTCACCCAGTTGGGATCAGAATTTAGCGACGCTACAGTTGAATTAAATTTAGAATTTTCAATAGGGTTTCCAACGCACCAGAAGGATTCTCAATATCATCTCTACGTCAGAAGTTATGCACTGTTCAACACTAGGGTATCAGTTCTGTTTCTGTTTGGGACTGCTATACGTCATGTTCTTTTAAACTGCAGTTTAAATAGTAAACGACGGTAAAAAGGGATGGAATCACCTGCGTTATTTAGATAACAGTTTCATCTTCAATAAAGTATAGGGTTACACAACATACAAGTTCAGGTAGCAAAGGGGTAAGCATTACGAGACAGAAAACAACAACCAGAGCTGCTCTGGGCTGCAGTCCAGAGCCGCTCTCCGAACCAGTTCTCGTCATATTTTCAGTACAGAAACAATTAAAACTTTTATAGGGTTCTAGGTCGTCAAGTCGTCTTCGATTTGAGCCCTCGAACCCATCATTTCAATATGTAGACAATTAATTATGATTTTAACAAGTTTCAGACGCGGGAAATATTCAGTTTTAACGGGTGTAATTGGGGGTGATCGTTCAAGTCAGTAACGATTAAATTTTCCAGTCAAATTTCACCACAATGTTCATTGACACACGGGCCAGCATATATAATCAAGTTCCGTCAGTTTAATGGAAGGTTTTCATTCGGGTTTTGCATCAAGCACTTGTGTCGTATAAGTTTTCACGAATTATAAACAAGGAATTAATAGGGTTTTGGATTGTAACAGTATAATCTAGCATGTAGCAAGTAGGGTACTTGCCTGGAGATGCCTTGGCGACACACGGCAGCGGCAACGGCATGAACGCGCAACGAACGGTACGGTTTGGGTTCACGGCCTCGGCTCGAGTCCGGGTTCGTCGTCGGAGTTGCCCGGGGATGGCTCGTGATTGCTGGAAGCGGAGGGGGTGCTGTGGATCCCCTGGGAGTGTGCTGAGGTCGGCGATGGTCGGCGGTGGTCGTTCTGGCGATGGCCACAGCAAGGGTTCGAGGCTCGTGGCTTAGTGGCCGAGGAGAGAGAGGAGGCGGTGAGTGTGCTCGAGTTTGGTGGTGATGGTGATGATGCTGATGACGCAGAGGGTCGACGAGGTGGTTCAGGGCAGTGGGGAGCTCGTCGGCGTCGGGGTGCAGGGGAGACTCGAGCTCGTCGGGTATGGTTGGGTTCCGGCTCGGTGGTTGAAGTTGGTGAGGAGGGTGTGCAAGCGAGGTGGGGGTTTGAGTTCTGAGGAGAAGAGCGAGGGAGGAAACAGCGGTGGTCGTAGTCGTCGGCAGCGGCGTGGTGTATGGGTTGAGGCAGAAAGTTTTCTTTTGAGAGAGAGGAGAGGAGGGAGTTGGAGAGGGTCCGAGAATGATGAGGGAGAGGGTTAGAGAGACGAGGAGGGGTTGAGGAGCGTGCGCGGTCGTGGTCGGGTTGAGCGGGAACGTGGGTCGGCGACGCGGGCTTGGGGCGACGTGGGCACGACTTGGGGACGCGGGAGCGAAAAGGAAAGAAGCGGGAAAAGTTTTGTGGGGAAGAAGAGATAAGCGGGTCGGGTCGGGTTTGGAGAGGGGCGCGGGCAGGGAAACGGGCCGTGAGGTTTTGTTTGAAATATTTATTAAATTGGAATTTTGTTTGGGCTGGGCAAAGGAGGTGTTGGGCTTGGGATTTTATTATTTTGTAAAGGAAAAAGATGTGGGCTGAGGAAAGGGATTTAATTAATTTGTTTATTTAGTTTTGTTTTTATTTTATAGGCTTTTGGTTTTTGTTGGGCTGGTTGGCGGGAAAATGGCTGGGTTTAATTATATGTATTCAGTTTGTGTTTTTATTCTGTTGGGCTTTGTTTTTAGTTTATTGTTTAGGAAAAATCAATTGTTAAGTCTTAAGCAACCAATTACGCAAAATTACGAGGAAAGAGAAAACATTCGGGGAACTTGGGAAATATAGAAAATTTCGTTGATAGAAACGGGGATTTACACATACCCCCCTTACAAAAATTTCGTTCTCGAAATTTAAAAAGAGACAACGAAACAAAAGTACTAAACAAAGAGATATGAAAAACGTGCACGGATATCTTCCTCACGCTCCCAGGTAGATTCTCCTGGGGAACGACCGCCCCAAGACACTCGGACTAACGGAATGACCTTATTCTTCAGCACTTTCTCCCTGCGGTCGAGGATGGTGGTGGGCTGCTCCTCGTAAGATAGGTCGGTACCCAAAACTAACTCCGAATAGTCCAGAATATGGCTCTCATCCCGAATATAACGCCGCAACCGAGACACGTGGAAGGTATTGTGCACACCAGCTAGCGATGGAGGCAAGGCAAGTCGATAGGCCACCTCTCTTACTCGCTCTAGCACCTCAAAAGGTCCGATGAAACGGGGACTGAGTTTCCCGCGACCTCCGAACCTGATAACTCCACGGGTATGGGAAATCTTCAGGAAAATGTGATCTCCGACTTCAAATTCTAGCGCTCTCTTGCTGGTATCTGCCCAACTCTTCTGTTGATCCTGAGCCGTCTTAATGCGCTGCCTGATCATTTGGACCTTGTCGACTGTCTGAACAATGAGCTCGGGACCCAGTAATCTTCGTTCTCCCACACCATCCCAACAAACTGGGGATCGACACTTCCGTCCGTAAAGTGCTTCGAAAGGAGCCATCTGGATGCTAGCCTGATAACTGTTGTTATAGGAAAACTCGGCTAGATGCAGATGATCTTCCCAGGAACCCTAAAAATCCAACATGCAGGCTCTCAACATATTCTCGAGCGTCTGAATCGTACGCTCGGATTGTCCGTCCGTCTGCGGGTGATAAGCTGTACTAAACTTGAGGCGGGTACCCAAACTCTCCTGTAAGCTCCTCTAGAAGTGCGAAACGAATCTGGTGTCTCGATCTGATACAATGCTGACCGGAACCCCGTGAAGTCGCACTATCTCCTGCATGTATCTCTCCGCAAGTGACTCTGTCGACTGTCCCACTCGGAAAGGTAAGAAGTGTGCAGGTTTCGTGAAGTGGTCGACGATAACCCAAATAGCGTTGTTGCCCCTAGGGCTCCGTGGTAAGGCCGTCACGAAGTCCATAGTAATGTGCTCCCACTTCCATTCTGGTATCGGAAGCGGTTACAACAATCCTGCTGTCCTCTGATGTTCCGCCTTCACCTGCTGGCATACCAAGCACCTGGATACGAACCACGCAATTTCTCGCTTCATCCCGTTCCACTAAAAATGCTGTTTTAGATCTCGATACATCTTCGTACCTCCCGGATGCACATAATAAGCTGAACTATATGCCTCAGCCAGTACCTCTTCTCGAACATTCCCCTTGGGTACGCAGAGTCTGCTACCGAATCTCAGAGAACCGTCTTCATGTATGATTAAGTCCGTTCTCAGCCCGGCTTCTACTTGCACTCTGAACTTTTGCAATCGAGGGTCACCCGCTTGTGCAGCCTTGATGCGATCCACAAGGGAAGAATGCGCCTGTAGTTGCCAAACCTACCAGATTGCGCTCGGTGTGACGACCTCAAGCTCAAGTCTCTGAAAATCCTCAATAATGCTCCTCTGATTGGTCAACATCATGACCGCTGGCTTGCGACTGAGAGCATCTGGTACAACATTTACTTTCCCCGGGTGATACTGAAGGTCCAAGTCGTAATCTGCCATCAGTTCTGGCCATCGGCGCTGCCTCATGTTTAGATCTTT
Source organism: Agapanthus africanus (assembly GCA_030015575.1). NCBI lineage: Eukaryota > Viridiplantae > Streptophyta > Magnoliopsida > Asparagales > Amaryllidaceae > Agapanthus > Agapanthus africanus. The sequence continues at coordinate 111,429,788 of JASDDO010000008.1, read as the reverse complement.
CTGAGTGAAGACATACTTCAGACTTTTATGATCCGTGTACACCTCCACCTTCTCGCCCAATAGATAGTGCCTCCAAATCTTCAACGCAAAAACCACTGCAGCTAACTCCAAGTCATGCATAGGGTAGTTCCTCTCGTGATTTCTCAGCTGTTGAGAGGCGTAAGCAACCACCCGACCGTGCTGCATCAGAACACAGCCTAATCCTTTCCCTGAGGCATCACTGTGTATCACCAAACCACCGGATCATCTGGTACTGTAAGAATGGGCGCCGTGGTTAACTTCTGCTTCAGTGTCTCAAATGCCCGGATACATTCTTCTGTCCACACAAACGGTACCTCCTTCCTTGTCAGCCTCGTCAACGGTTCAGCGATTCTTGAAAAGTCTTGGACGAATCGCCGATAATATCCTGCTAGTCCCAGAAAGCTTCTGATCTCGGCCACTGACTTCGGTGTTGGCCAATCTCTGACAGATTCTATCTTTGCCGGGTCCACTGAGATGCCTTCGTCCGAAACAATGTGTCCTAAGAACTGAACCTTGTCGAGCCAGAATTCACACTTACTTAATTTCGCGTACAGCTTCTCTTCCCGAAGAATTTGTGGAACCGTACGCAAATGCTCGACATGCTCCTCCCGGGTCTTCGAGTAGACTAGTATATCGTCGATAAATACAACGAAAAACGTGTCCAAGTACTTCGCAAACACCATGTTCATCAAATCCATGAATATCGCTGGAGCATTGGTAACACCGAACGGTATCACGAGGAACTCATAATGTCCGTATTGGGTCCTGAAAGCCGTCTTGCATATATCCTCGACTGCTACTCTGATTTTATGATATCCAGAACGGAGATCCAACTTCGAAAATACCTTGGCCCCACTCAACTGATCGAATAAGTCGTCGATGCGCCGAATTGGATACTTGTTCTTTATTGTGACTTTGTTCAGCTCTCGATAGTCTATACGCATCCGCAGCGATCCATCCTTCTTCTTCACTAACAGAACCGGTGCACCCCACGGTGAAATGCTCGGCCAGATAAATCCCTTCTCCAGGAGTTCTTCAATTTGCTTCTTCAATTCTGCCAACTCAACCGGTGCCATTCTGTACGGGGCCTTGAAAACTGGTGCGGTACCTGGAGTCAAATCAATCGAGAATTCCAAGACGCGGGGAGGTGGTAGACCTGGTAAATCCTCAGGAAACACATCCAGAAAGTCCCGAACAATCTCTGGGGCTGGGCTCTCATCAATCTCCATAGCTGTCAGCTGCTTTGGCTTGGCTCTATACTTGGCTGGCTCCAAAGATTCGCTCCCGCCTTCAAAAATAAACTCCGGGTGATTGGGAATGCGGAAGATTACATTCCTTGCTCGGCAATCAATGACTGCATGAAAGGTACTCATCCAATCCATCCCGAGAATTGCGTCATAGCTGCCTGTCCCGATCAAAAGGAAATTCGCATAGAATTCCCTGCCACACACTACAACAGAATATGATCTACATTCTCGACTGGATACTATAACACCATTACCCGTATGTATTTCCTAGCCCTCGGTTAGTGATTCATGTGGTATGGAGTGTGTATCAACGAAATGCGCAGATATGAAACAGTGCGATGCTCCAGAATCAAATAGTACTCTAGCTGGTATGGAATGTACGAGTAGAATACCTGTGACAACTTCTCCTGAAGCCTCTGCCTACTTGGCGGTCAAGGTGAAAGCCCGTCCCTGACCGCGGCCTGTGTAGGGTTGTCTCTGCTCCTGCGGTCTCTGCTGCTGCAGTCCAGACCCTCCTTGTATCTCTGCTCGCTCGGGGCAACCGCTAATTCTATGCTGACTGGATCCGCAAATCAGACACTGTCCCTTGGCGCGGCGACAGTCCTTCTGGGTATGCCCATCTCTGTTGCAGTAGCCGCAAACTACGTTCTTGCTCTGGGGGCGATGCTGGAGAACGAATGGGCGCTTCATCTGTGTCGTTCCAGGCCTGTGAACTGGTATGACTCCTCGAGACGGTGCGTGGGTGCGTGCTGGAACAACTGGGGGCTTCCTGAATTTGTTGATCAGTTTCTCCTGAATTCTCGCCGCGTTGAGTACCTGTGCAAAAGTCCGCAACTCAAGTGACGCGATCAACTGCTGCAGCTCGAAATCAAGTCCCTGCAAGAAGCGTCTGGCCCTGGTGGCCTCTGAAGCGACCATGTACGGAGCAAATCGGCTCAGACGGTTGAACTCTGCCGCATATATGTCCACGGGATAGCCATTCTGCTTCAGTAGGATGAATCTTTCTTCCATCTCTGCCTTGGCAGTAGAAGGGAAATAGTGGTCCAAGAAGCACTCCTTAAATTTGCTCCATTCGATCGGCCTTTCTAGTCTGCTTTCTTCCACTGACCACCATGTACGGGCTTTATCTTCCAACTGGATCTTTATCACATTCACTATATCTTCCTCTGGTACCCTAGCGGCCGTCAGTAAGTTCTCCATATTCACCAGCCATTGCTCGGCCTCAAGTGGTTCGGCTAGCCCTGTAAATGCAGCTGGATGTAACCTCCGGAAATTTGATACGGTGCCAGCCCTGGCAGAAAAAGCCGGTGGAGCAGTGCCAACGGGGGCGGTAATGAATGCGGAGGGTCCCCCTACAGCGGTAATAGCCCTGAGTCCCTCGGTGAGTAGGTCCGTCTTTCTCTCCTGAGCTTCTGCGAGAGAGGTCAGTGCACTAAGTATCCTCTCCGTGCGATCCTGAGAACTTGAGTCCGAGAAGTGGTCGTTCGGGGACGTCATATCGCTGGAAGATATTTAAAAGAATATGATTAGATTCAAGGATGGAAGTCAGGAATAGTGAAGCGAGAATAACGTAATAAAGCGTAGTTAATGTTATCCCTTACTACTGAACACGTCTCCGATACCAACAAAACCATGTCACGCCCCGCTTCCCCAAATACGGAAAACGAGGGATGACTAGGCCAGCCATGCTTCTACGGTCAAGGAATAATCTCGCCGTAGTCACACTTCGGTTTCTAGCATTACATGGTAATCAGTAAACAAAGCACAGAAGTAAAGGAAATACATCACTAAATTATTACATCACTAAATTATTACATCAACTTTTATGTCCACAATTTTACAATAAAACAAGAAAAGAACTACTAAGCAAGTTCGAATACAAGGTCTTTTTTAGGAAAAGCAGTAAAAGATGAAAGAGGTACTCCAGACTAAATCTCCGCTAGCTCGAAGGGTAAGCCCGACTCCTGCGCTGGTTCTTCCTCGAGGTCTGAGCATGCATACTCAGGTCGTCAGAGCGACGTAATAGCAATATTATAATAGTGACATGAAACAAGCAAATAAGATAATAACAGTGGAAGTAAAATGCAGGTAATCACTAAGTCACTAACTGATGAAAAGTATGATCTGTGTCCCTATCAGTCTCTAAGTAATGTTTGAAATCAAGTTATGGAAAGGAGGATCGTGTTTAACGAGGGTCTCGTACATACCCGAGACTACGGCCCATACGCCCGGAACATAACCCTGTCAGCCGGATCGCTAGGTCCTACCTAATATATATAAGAGTCGTTGTTCGAATGATCATCCTCTAAATCACTGTCCTCGCTAAATACGATACTCTTTCCACTTCGATTTCCCCTTTTTTCCCAGGTTTACACTATTGACGAGTATGGTTTAGTCGTGTACAGGTATACACCAATAACACGGTTTTGTCGCTGTTCATTGTATTAATCACTGTCACGAATCATTCACTTTTTCATTGGCGTACTTGACACTCCTAAACCAATACCGTTCACGCACGATAATGCATTGTACACTGAATAATAACGCGCACTATCACTATGGGTGTGGCAATCGGGTAATATGTGTGCCTTTATGCAGTTAACGAGTCATGTCTAATATGAACTATTATGCACCTCATGAGCCTATAAAAATTGCAGTAAATCATATGTTCAGAATTCAGTGAAATGATACAAATACGGTAACAAGTATACTCTGTTGGAAGTTCAGCGAAATTTGTTTCAGTGCAATCGGATTTCGGGTTTGCAAGTTACAGCTGTTTCATTTTAAGTGTTCGCTGCAGGAAATTCAGTTTCTGAACTGAACATCCATTTAGCTACACAATTTTCACCCAGTTGAGATCAGAATTTAGAGACAATACAGTTGAATGAAATTTAGGGTTTTCAATAGGGTTTCCAACGCACCAGACGGATTCTCAATCGCATCTCTATGTCAGAAGTTATGCACTGTTCAACACTAGGGTATCAGTTCTGTTTCTGTTTGGGACTGTTATACGTCTTGTTCTTTTAAATTGCAGTTTAAATAGTAAACGACGGTAAAAAGGGGTGGAATCACTTGAGTTACTTAGATAACAGTTTCATATTCAATAAAGTATAGGGTTACACAACATACAAGTTCAGGTAGCAAAGGGGTAAGCATTACGAGACAGAAAACAACAACCAGAGCTGCTCTGGGCTGCAGTCCAGAGCCGCTCTCCGAACCAGTTATCGTCATATTTTCAGTACAGAAACAATTAAAACTTTTATAGGGTTCCCGGTAGTCAAGTCGGCTTTGATTTGAGCCCTCAAACGCATCATTTCAATATGTAGACAATTAATTATGATTTTAACAAGTTTCAGACGCGGGAAATATTCAGTTTTAACGGGTGTAATTAGGGGTGATCGTTCAAGTCAGTAACGATTAAATTTTCCAGTCAAATTTCACCACAATGTTCATTGACACACGGGACAGCATATAAAATCAAGTTCCGTCAGTTTATGGAAGGTTTTCATTCGGGTTTTGCATCAAGCACTTGTGTCGTATAAGTTTTCACGAATTATAAACACGGAATTAATAGGGTTTTGGATTGTAACAGTATAATCTAGCATGTAACAAGTAGGATACTTGCCTGGAGATGCCTTGGCGACGCATGGCCGCGGCAACGGCATGAACGCGTAACGAACGGTACGATTTGGGTTCACGGCCTCGGCTCGAGTTCGGGTTCGTCGTCGGAGTTGCCCGGGGATGGCTCGTGATCGCTGGAAGCGGAGGGGGTGCTGTGGATCCCCTGGGAGTGTGCTGAAGTCGGCGATGGTCGGCGGTGGTCGTTCTGGCGATGGCCACAGCGGGGGTTCGAGGCTCGTGGCTTGGTGACCGAGGAGAGAGAGGAGGCAGTGAGTGTGCTCGAGTTTGGTGGTGATGGTGATGATGCTAATGACGCAGAGGGTCGACGAGGTGGTTCATGGCAGTGGGGAGCTCGTCGGCGTCGGGATGCAGGGGAGACTCGAGCTCGTCGGGTATGGTTGGGTTTCGGCTTGGTGGTTGAAGTTGGTGAGGAGGGTGTGCAGGCGAGGTGGGGGTTCGAGTTCTGAGGAGAAGAGCGAGGGAGGGAACAGTGGTGGTCGTAGTCGTCGCCGTCGGCGGCGTGGTGTATGGGTTGAGGCAGAAAGTTTTCTTTTGAGAGAGAGGAGAGAAGGGAGTTGGAGAGGGTCCGAGAGTGATGAGGGAGAGGGTTAGAGAGATGAGGAGGGGTTGAGGAGCGCGCGCGGTCGTGGTCGGGTTGAGCGGGAACGTGGGTCGGCGACGCGGGCTTGGGGCGACGTGGGCACGACGTGGGGATGCAGGAACGAAAATGAAAGAAGCGGGTCGGGTCGGGTTTGGAGAGGGGCACAGGCAGGGAAATGGGCCGTGAGGTTTTGTTTTAAATATTTATTAAATTGGAATTTTGTTCGGGCTGGGCAAAAGAGGTGTTGGGCTTGGGATTTTATTATTTTGTAAAGGAAAAAGATGTGGGCTGAGGAAAGGGATTTAATTAATTTGTTTATTTAGTTTTGTTTTTATTTTATAGGCTTTTGGTTTTTGTTGGGCTGGTTGGGGGGAAATGGCTGGGTTTAATTATATGAATTCAGTTTGTGTTTTTATTCTGTTGGGCTTTGTTTTTAGTTTATTGTTTAGGAAAAATCAATTGTTAAATCTTAAGCAACCAATTACGCAAAATTACTAGGAAAGAGAAAACATTCGGGGAACATGGGAAATATAGAAAATTTCATTGATAGAAACGGGGATTTACATCCCCGCTTGACTTTGACTTATGACTTTGAATTTTGACTTTTCGATTTTAGTAAAAAAGGGTGTAATTTTAGACCCCAACACCGAGTGCCTCATCGATCGGCCACCATCGACGGCAGTAGATAAAACAATTCCCAAGGAGGTATGGACTATAGGGACTGAGAATTACTCAGGGTTTCGTAGTTCTACATGCAAAACAAAATGGTACAAAACTTTGTGTCCCGATACTAACGATGGAGTAATCAGCCAACATTTGATTGTCGTTGAGTTTACGATGTCTCGGAGAAAACAGACTCAGACAGATGGTGAGCAGAGAACATGACCACCGCCAGGCGATGTTCGAGGCTTCAGTCCAGATTATAGAATATGAGGTGGTCCGTACTTCAATTCAGGCGGAAAGTCCGGTACAGCCTATTGTGCGGAGGCCTATGGGATTTAGACGCATGGAGGAGAGGCTAGGGACGAGTCTTCGTGGATATAGGATCGGGAGTTCGACATAAAGTCTACATGGGAGATTCGTGGTATGGATATTTTCATAGATGGGGAGTTGTGTACGTTGCAGCACTGTATTTAGCAGATTCTCGCTCGGTATGGAAGAGAGGATACTCAACCCGTGTCTTCTTATTTAGTGGAGCACTCCAAATTTTCGATGTCATCATCAAGAATAGCCAGTAACAAGGATAGATGGAGGTCGAGAATGGGTTATAAATGTAAGTCCACGGTAGCGCCCCTGCCGTCTAACAGACGCCAAATGCGGAACAAAAACTTTTTACAACTGGCGCTATCGCGTACTATAACCCAGATCTGCCATTAAAGCTAAACTAACAAACTACAAAGTGGGTAGAAATGTTATACCGAACGATCCGAGTCCTTCGGTCTTCAACCATCATCCCACGCTTTGTTGTGGCTGCTCCGATCTCCTGAATCTCCAATCTTCTCGTCCAGGTGGCACCACGTCGACGGATCTTTAAACGGGCTCCCGTCTCTGAACCGAGGCAACTCGATCATCAAGTTTGCTAAAAGAGATGACCAAGATTGATGTAGAGAATGAGTAAAACATTTTGTCTCGTTACGTCCAAAGCTATGGACGAACGGTTAATGAAGTTGCCTTTTGGATTGGGTGATAAGAAAATCAACTATGAAATTTCCATGAACAAATTTATCATCTCATTTTTTCCAAACACAACACACTTTTTTTGCAAATGAGGGGCCGACCAGTTAAGGAGAGGGGGGAGGTGAGTGTAGGAGAGGGGGGGTGACTCCAACAATTAATGAAGAGAATGAATCATCATAAACACCTTGCATTATCATTTAATGAACAAATAAATCATCACACTTAGTCATACATTCATTAAATGCTCCATTAATGCACTAATGATTCACTAGCCACCTCATCATCCTAGTCACCATCAAGAAGCTTCCACACATGACTCCCCTCAAGTAGAAAAGATAAATCCGCATTTAACCGAATGTTAAATACGGCTGATAGAAAACTGGAAACTGGCAACTTCCAAAAGTGATCCTGAAACGAATTTCAGGATAACCCCGTAACAGTATAAACATACCAGCATTTGTATTACGACCGAATACAAATGCAACTGAGACAAAGATATTATATCTACACAGTATAATACTCAGATCCGGCTTAAACCAAAGCCCACCAGTATTATCTGCCCGAAATATGACATGTGCGTAAACACACGTGCATTTTCCGAACCCTGCCATAAAACCATACGGCCTCTACAACGTTTCGCCCGAACTTGGGAAAATGTCTGTGGGGGACTCTAATGACTCATCAACACACTGGCACTGGGTATAACCACTAGCACGTCAGAGGTACGAGCTGTATGTAACGGTTGCCTATGTATTGATTGGAAGGGAAGCTGACGAGCGAACTCATCCAGAAACCCTACTGAGCCTAACAGTGACAATATACATACAGTCTGGTCCGTTCGTCTATGAGTATCGCATATCGAGTCTAGGGGGGTGGATAAAGTCAGACCCCTAATAACGTGATAAATCGTGTCGGCATGAAGCCCATCACCACCTGAGAAACTACTGATCCAAATCAGTAATTCTCCACTACCTCGGCCGAGAATTTCTAGTGATGGCCACCCGTGCACTGTGCGACATCAACCCCCAATACCGGGAGAGACGAATCCCCGACGATCCGCTCACTGCCTCCATGTGGCTCGGGACTGTACCCAAAAAATACCTATTTGCACGTCTCCTTTGAGCGTGGTAGGGTAGAAATCAAAGCACAATAGGAACTCACATGAGACAAATGACGATCTCAGGTCGACAAACTAACCTGTACACATGTCACCAGGGAACTGCTATCTGACGATATATATAATACCAACTAGCATGTTCCCGGCGAGTCCTGTCCGGTGTACTCATAACGCAATGAGCACCTGTATACATCTTAGGTGAACCAACTGACACCAATAGCTTGTGAGACCGGCCATTTCCCCTCGTCGGGGTCTCGACTGTATACACTAGTTTACTCTGGAGTATCGATGCCCTGTCTCGAAACTCCCATGACTAGGGACACATTAAAGGATGTGCTTTATAGACCCTAGCTCCCATGTATATGATCGCCATCATAATGCTGGTAGTCAAGCAAGAATCCTATGGGCTCTATCATCATGCAATAGTGAACTAAAGCATATATACGATGATAAAGACAAACCAGATAGCATACTATCATCTCGAGCAAGACTGTCATATCGGTATAGGTCCTCCATCAATCATTGCAATCACGTACCTGCGATCCAATAATTGACTTTGAGGGAACTATATCCAACAATCTCCCACTTGCACTTAAGGCTAATTATTGCGATGTCGCATACTCACAGCCCGTGTGATACCGAACATCCAACTCCTCTACTAATCAGTTTCACAAAGCTAGTTTGTAAAACTCTTGTGTTCGAGAAATAGCCTTAGTGAGTGGATCCGCCCTGATGTTTCTTTCTATGTCTCTCTTAATCTCAAGTTCGCGGAGAAAGCCATCTCCCGAATCGAGTAATACCTGTCTTAGAATATGTCTGGATATCTGATGGGACCTAGTTCATAAATGAACTTCAAATCCAAATTTCTTAGACTGTAGTGATCACTGAACCTAATCAGTATCCAGCACCATGCCTCCCACAGTATCCTCTTGGACCACCTGTCCATAATACTGTCCCTCGTCAGAGGGAAAACTATAACTCTGACAATCACTCTGTCATCCAGGTCACTTTGGAAGCCGGGAATGATAACCGTCTCCCGAAGGAGGCTGCCATTATCAAATCCATAGAACATCCATTCATGTTCTAAAACTGCTTCCTGATGTTTCTCCAGGATTGGATTAATATAAAATTATCGCATCTGGTGCAAAAACAACATCTGGTGTGGTACTTGACATCTCACGATTGACTCAATTGCCAAAGCAAGTGATCTGCCAATCATGCACATCCCTCTCTCCTTTAGTCTATAAGACACCTTTAGAGAGGGTGACTCCATCAACTGCAGGTATACCACCATGCCAGGAGTCATCTATTCTAAATACCTTTAGAATACTGTCAAAGTACCCTAATTGGAAAACTACCCAAATCTAGATCTAAAACCATAAATCTAGAAACCAGAATGTCTGATATTATATCCATATTCTTTGTGGAGAAACAACTGTGTGACGACCACAATATAACCGATCGTAGTATAGGAATTTTACTTCCTGGTTCCCCTCCGAATGGCGACGACGACGCGGCGACGTCTTGCCTGAGATTCAGGGCAGATGCTATATGGTTTTATCCGTCTACCTCTCCGAAGATGCAAAGTTGATTTATGGCACCGTGTATCGGAGGTTTAGACAGATGCGGCCGATGTAGCAGACTTCGTCAGATTCCCCCTCGTTTAAGGGGTTTTTGATTGTGGGGACGCTCTTCCCTACAGGCGCAAGCCCCTGCAGTTAATTACGCTACCGCATCGCGGTAGCCACTTTCTCCTTCTCTAGAATTTCACTTTGTGTCGTGTGTGTTTGTTTTGTTTGTGGATGTTCGTGGATTGTATATGGAGACTAAGTTATGCCGTCGCCCTTAAGATGTGGATTAGTCCAAATCCGTATTTACTTAGATTTGGGTTTGGTGTTTTCGTTTAAGGATGCGTTAGCCATATTGAGGCTAAGATCAACTTAAACGTTTGTCAAGGATACGTTAGTCTGATTTGAGACTAAGATCAACTTAACGGGATCGTTTGGATCCGACAAAAGAGTGTAGGGTGTTTTTCGTCACCCCATTGAGATGGGAATACGAGCGCGCTTGTCAGGCATACTACAGATTCCCCCTGCCTAGGGTAGGCCGGGGTTTAATGATTATGGGGATCCGAATCTCCGGCAACCACGGACTAAGTTGCCGTTAATTACCCCCCGCCTTTGGGGCGAGGGAACCTCCGATTAACGGGTTAAACTGGTCATGCGAACTCAATGTGCAGTGTACGTATGTTTTGTTTTAGAGGGGGGTTTGGATATATCGGGAGCCACGCAGAGTTTTTACGGGGGTCCCACTACCCGGATAGCGGGCTGGGGGTCAAGGGGGCTAGCAGCCCCCTTGCGGGGTGCAGGGCAGCGCCCTGTTAGAAATTTTTTTCTAACAGGGACAGTGTCGTAGAGTATGTGTATGTGTACATATGTATACATATGTATATATATACATGTATATATAAATAAAGAGGGAAAAAGACATCCAAAGGATGCGTGGGGCAGCACCTTGGGCGCTGTGCGTCTAGGTGCTGTGCGCTCAGGCGCTAGAGTGCCACGTGTCGGCACGTGGATGCTTTGCGCTTGAGCGCCACGTGTCGGCACGGGGGAGACTTGCGCTGGAGCACAAGCGCGCCACGTGTCGGCACGGGGGCGCCCAGCGCTCACCGGGGTGACTTGCGCTTGCGCTTGAGCGCAAGCGCGCCACGTGTCCGCACGTGAGCGCTCTGCGCTGGAGCGCAAGCGCGCCACATGTCGGCACGTGGGCGCTCTGCGCTTGAGCGCCGGAGAGAAAAAGAGGCTTTTAGCCTAAAAAAATTTCTCGGAAGAGAAATCAGAAAGGAGTTGGACTCCTGAGTGTTTTTTTTGGGGTTTAGTGAAAGATGTTCTTCTTCCTCCTCCTCTGTTAGCTGGATCTTGAAGATCAAGAGATATGGGATTTTTTAAAAATCTCTTCTTTTTGAGATCTAATGGAAGATCTGAGTTCCCCTTTATGGGTTTTGTGGTGAAAAACTAATTTGTTTTATAAAAAGAAGAGTAAAACTCTTGATTTAATTCAAGAGAAAAAGGAAGGTTTTGGAACCTTGAAGAAGGAGAAAAGATCTCAGATCTGAAAAATTTTGAGAGAGAGAGAAAAGTTATTGAGATATTTCATTATCTTTGCCTTTATAGGCTGTACATTTTACACATAGCCCCTTGGGCTTCACAAAATGGTATTTTGCCCATCTCATGGCTCATGTGCCATTTCTTTTTGCACATAAGCCATGGGCTTTACAAAAATTTGGCTTTATGCCTATTTTTCTTACATTTATCCATAAAATAAAATAAAAGAAATACAACAAAATTGTTTATTACAAAATTTTTATCTTGGCGTGGGGGAGGCCGCCCGCTTTATGTTCGGGCTCGACCCGGACATGGGCTCACTGGATCTGGGCTTGTGCCCACTTGGCTTGGGGTTGACATTAATTTTGACTTGGTCAACCGGGGTGTAAATTTTTACCCCAACAAATTGCCCCCCATCAATAAATGCACACCACATATGTGGGTCGTGTGCATGAAATTGATGGATCTTCTTTTACTTGGAGGCGACCTGATTTGGTTCCCGCTTTTTAGGAAGCTAGCACTGCCCTTTTTACGACATGGATGGTTGTTGCTTAACATGTCCCCGAGATGGAGTGTCCGTGATAGACGTTTCCCTGGCCCGGAGTGATCTGGTTCCCGCTTTGTAGGAATCCTGCGCTGCCCTTTTTACGACATGGACGGTCAATACTGCCCTTTTAGCGACTTGGACGGTCGATGCTGCCCTTTTTGCGACTTGGACGGTCGGTGCTGCCCTTTTTGCGACGTGGACGGTCGATGCTGCCCTTTTTGCGACTTGGACGGTCGGTGCTGCCATTTTAGCGACGTGGACGGTTGATGCTGCCATTTTAGCGACATGGACGGTCTATTCTGCCCTTTTTGCGACTTGGACGGTCGTTGCTGCCCTTTTAGCGACGTGGAAGGTCGATTCTTCCCTTTTAGCGACTTGGACGGTCGGTGCTGCCCTTTTTGCGACGTGGACGGTCGGTTCTGCCCTTTTAGCGACATGGACGGTAGGTGCTGCCCTTTTAGCGGCGTAGTCGGTCGGTCCTGCCCTTTTTGCGACTTGGACGGTCGGTGCTGCCCTTTTAGCGACGTGGACGGTCGGTTCTGCCCTTTTTGCGACTTGGACGGTCGGTGCTGCCTTTTTAGAGACTTGGACGGTCGGTTCTGCCCTTTTTGCGACTTGGACGGGCGGTGCTTGATTTGACTTGCTTTGCTTCTTGCAGTGTCAGGGGTAGACTTGACTTGCTCCGCTTCTTGCGGTGTCGAGATTGGATTCTGACTTGCTCCGCTTTCTGCGGTGTCGGAGTGGAAGTTGACTTGTTGATTTTGATTTGGGTTGACATCAGCATCGCTATACTGGAATATGGTACCAGGAGCGAATCATCATCAGTCATTGAGAGGATTTTGGGATTTTGATTTTTGTTTGGCATCTGCATTGCTGCACTGGAATAATGCCAGGAGCAACTCATCATTTGCCCTGGAAGGATTTGGGAATTGGTTTTTTTTTTCGGCATCTGCATTGCTGCACTGGAATAATGCCAGGAGCAACTCATCATTTGCCCCGGGAGGATTTGAGAATTGGTTTTTATATTTTTTATATTTTTTGGTGGGACTTTGAATGTGGTCTCACCGGCAGGACTTGGGAGAGGTTGGGATTGTTTTACGCCCGTGGATTGTATACGGTTTTGCAGGATGTATGATCCAGACCGTAGGACCGGAAAAATTTCGGGACTTTGTCGGCGTCTGCATCGCTGCACTGGAATATGGTACCAGGAGCGACTCATCATTCGCCGTTGGGGTATGAGATTTGGAATTTGGTTGGCGCTGCATCGCTGCACTGGAGTATGGTACCAGGAGCTACTCATCATTCGTCATTTGGGGATTGGGGAGCGATGGCTTAGGAGACAGGTTTAGATCCCTATCGCCTAAGGCTTTTCAATTTTATGGGCCGTGAGGGTCCCATAAAAGCATTTTCTCCCTACAAGTCGTAAGGATCCCGCAGGTGTATTTTCTCCTTAGGAGTCGTGAGGACTCCTAAGTGTGTTTTTCCTTTATGAGTCGTAAGAATCCCACAAAGGTTTGTTCTCCTCATATATCGTGAGGACACATGAGTGGGTCTTATCAATGGAGCATCATTCCCCAAAGCAGAGACCAGCCGCGTAACTGGTGATTACGGTGGGACATGGGTATGATGAGAATTATTTGAGCCCATGGATTGTATACGATGGTCAACTTGGGGACCCACCATAGGGCTGGAGAATTTTGAGAAATTGGATTTTGGTTGGCGTCTGCATCGCTACACTGGAATATGGTATCAGGAGCGACTCATCATTCGCTATTTGGGGATTGGGGATTTGGGTTTTTGGCCGGCATCAGCACCGCTAACACTGAAGCGAAATACCAGTAGCGACTCATCATTTGCCGTTGCCCGTTGGGGAACGATGGCTTAGGAGACAGGTTTGGGTCCCTATCACCTAAGGCTTTTCAATTTTATGAGCCGTGAGGGTCTCAAAAAAGCATTTTCTCCCTACGAGTCGAGAGGATCTCGCAGGTGTATGTTCTCCTTAGGAATCGTGAGGATTCCTAAGTGTGTTGCTCCTTTGTGAGTCATAAGGATCTCACGTAGGGGTTTTCTCCTCCCAAGGTCGAGAGGACTTTGCGAGTGTATTCATCTCTTTTCATGAGTTTGCGCCCTTTCGGGTTTTCACAAACTCGCCGGTAGTCCTGTTGTTTTTACTCACGGAGCCCTTTCGGGTTTTCATCCGTGCCCGTTTTGCTTGTGGACATACCGTTTTTCTTCTTCCGCTGATGGGACTTTAAAAGTAGTCTCACTGGCATGATTTGGGAGATATGGGGGCTGTTTATGCCCGTGGATTGTATACGGTTTTGCAGGATGTGTGATCCAGACCGTAGGGCTGATGTGCTCAATTCACCTTCGACTTGGAGCATTCACGTGTAGTATTTCTTGAGATATCGGCCATTGATGGGTGGCATAGGCCTTACTCCCTCGGCACTTATTAGTTGGTAGGATCCTCCGTCAAACACTTTCTCGATGACGTATGGTCCTTCCCAGTTTGGCTCGAATTTTCCCTTGGCATGTCGATTGGGGATAATCGGTCTTTTGAGGACCAACACCAATTCACCTTTCTTGAAAGCGCGGAGACGGGTTATCTTGTCATAGGCCCATGACATTTGGGCTCGGTATAGCTCCAGGTTTTGCTGCACCGTGAGCCTCTTTTCTTCGAGCGCGTCGAGCTCTTCAAGCCGAATGAGCACGTTTTCCTCTTCCGTCAACTCGTGTTGGATGACCATTCTTAAACTTGGAACCTCGATTTCGAGGGGGAGGATCGCCTCCACTCCGAAGAGCAATGAGTATGGAGTGGACTGAGTTGGAGTACGGTGCATGGTACGATATGCCCACAACGCCTCGTGAAGCTTGAGATTCCAGTCTCTCTTGTTGGCTGAAGCATTTTTCCTCAGGAGCTTGCATAGAGTCTTATTGAAGGCTTCGGCTAGCCCATTGGCTCTTGGATTATAGATGGAGGAATATCTCCAGTCTATCTTGTGTTGAGTAGCAAACCTTGAGACATTGAAGCTCTTGAAAGAAAGCCGTTGTCAGAAATGATTCTTCTTGGTGTACTGAAGCGGTATAGAATATTATGCTGGAAGAATGTCAGAATATCCTTTGTCTTGACTTCTTTTAGCGGGACAGCTTCAGCCCATCTGGAGAAGTAGTCTGTCGCGGCCAGTATGAACCGGTGGCCTTTGGATGACGGAGGATCAATTGGGCCAACAATGTCGGTGCCCCAGACTTCGAAGGGCCACGACGCCACCGTAGGATGCAACGGATTGGGATGCTTGTGAATGAAATCACCATGGATTTGGCAGATCTGACATTTCTTTGCATGCTCTCCGCAATCCCGTATCATGGTGGGCCAGTAATACCCAAGCCGTTTGATTTGAAGTCGCATCTTGGGGCCAGATTGGTGAGCACCGCAAACGCCCGAGTGAACATCTTTCATGACCTTTTGGGCTTCGGCCAATGATAGACACCTGAGCCAGAGTTGGTCATATGACCTGCGGTATAACGTGTCATTTACAAACACGTATCGGAGAGTTCTTTTCTTCAGCTGAATCCTCGCAGATTTTTCTTCGGGCAGCTTGTCGTATCGGAGGTACTCTATGAAGGGTTCTCTCCAATCGGGCTCATCTTGGATGATCGAAGCTTCTTCGGCGGGACTGCTCTTCTGTTCCGCGCTTTCCTCTTCTCATAGAGAGACTGGGGGTAGAATTTGTCAGCTCCTGACTATGATCAGAATTTCGTCCATGTCAGGATCAGCCAGCTCCTTGGCTAAGCGAGCGAGTATGTCGGCTTTTCCGTTCAATGCTCTGGGGATTCTCATTAGTTCAATGCGAGTGAACCGTTTCATGAGTTCCACCACCCGACCTCTGTACCGATCTAACTCGGGTTTGTATATCTTATAGTCGCCGCTTACTTGGTTGACGACAAGCTGGGAGTCACTGTAAACCCGTAGCCGAAGGATTTCCATTTCTTTGGCGAGTTCCAAACCAGCTATCAGAGCTTCATACTCAGCTTCATTGTTTGTCCGAGGCTCGGTGAGAGCAAAAGAACGCCGTAGGGTTCCCATTGATGGCGTGATGAACACCAATCCTATCCCTGCTTTTATCTCCGGGACACTTGATTTACTGGAGGTCCTTATTGATGAGGCTCCATCGAAGTAGAGCTCCCAACATGGCCCATCTTCATCGAGGTGCAACACTTGTTCGTCGGGTAACTCACAATTTAGCGGCGGCCCTTCTGGTATAGGATGAGCGGCAAGGAAGTCTGCAAGTGCTTGCCCTTTTACTGCTTTCTGAGGAGTATAAACTATATCAAACTCAAGTAGCATGACAGCCCATCTTGCCATTCTGCCGGCTAGGCTCGCTCTGGTCATCAAGTGTTTGAGCGGGTCGACCTTGGAGATCAGCATAACCCGATGAAGGAGTAGATAGTGCCTCAGCTTCTTCACAGCAAACATCGGAGCCAGGCATTGCTTTTCGATTGGGGAATAGTTGTGTTCCGGCCCGACTAGAGTTCGACTGAGGTAGTAGAGGGCATTTTCTTTTCCCTCCTCGTTATTCTGGGCAAGGAGCGCACCAAGTGACTCATCTAGCGCAGCAGTGTAGAGAATCGGCGGTTTATTCGGAATGGGGGCGGCCAGCACTGGAGGGTGCAACAAGTATTGTTTGATGCTTTCGAACGCTGCTTGACATTCGGCATCCCAGATAAAAGGAGCTCCTTTCTTCATGAGCTTTGAGAAGGGCCTACATCTCCCCGATAAATTTGAGATGAACCTCCGTATATAAGCAAGCTTGCCTTGAAAAGATCTTAGCTGCGTCAGACTCTTCGGAGGGGGCATCTCCATGATGGCCTTTATCTTTGATGGGTCAACTTCGATCCCTCGATGTCGGACTATGAAGCCCAGGAATTTTCCCGATGACACGCCAAAAGCGCACTTCAGAAGATTCATCTTCAGATCGTATTCCCTCAGTCTGGTGAGAACGGTCCTAAGATCTTGGATATGATCGGCCTTGGTTTTAGTCTTGACGACCAGATCATCAACGTAACATTCGACGACTTTATGAATTAGGTCATCAAAGATATTGGTCATTGCCCTTTGATATGTAGCACCTGCGTTCTTCAGTCCGAACGGCATTGCCTTGTAGCAATATATTCCGATCGGGGTTCGAAATGCTGTGTGCTTCTCATCCTCAGGCGACATCTTGATCTAATTATATCCAGACGAGCCATCCATAAAGGTGAACAATTCGTAATTTGAGGTGTCATCGACCATCATTTCCATGACCGGTAGCGGGAAGTCGTCTTTAGGACATGCCTTGTTGAGGTCCCTGAAATCGACACAAACTCGGATCTGCCCATTTTTATTCTTCACTGGGACTATGCATGCGATCCAGTCCGCATATTTCTCTTCCCTGATGAAGCCGGCATCGATGAGTTTCTTGGTTTCCTCGATGACCTTTTCTTCCAACTCCCTTCTCATTCTTCGAGGAGCTTGTTTGACTGGCTTAGCATTAGGATATATAGCCAACTTATGTACGGCCACTTCAGAGGAAAGGCCAGGCATTTCTTTGTATGTCCACGCGAAGCAGTCGACGAACTCATGCAGCAGGGCAATTTGCTGCGCTTTCATTTCCTCTGATAAGAGCGAGCTGATGTAGGTTGGCCTTGGATTATCGGGCGTTCCTAAGTCAATCTCGGTTAGCTCGTCAAAGGTTGCTTGTCCGCCATCTTCGAGCTCTTGAGGAGCTTCTTCTGTCTCGGCCATCTCGTCATCACCATTTGATCTTTCGCTGGCCTCACCAACATGGACCATGTAGCACGCTTTGGAATCAGGTTGAATGTAGCCTATGCCCCGTCTATCTGGAATTCGTCCATCGATGAGTGCTCGGACCTGGGGCGGATACCATAGCCCTTCGTAAATCTTTGCTTCGGACTCCGTTTGATATAACCGGCATCCGCACTTTTTGAAGTATTCCCGCATCTCGGGCACATAGTATCTGGGATTGAGGACGGCCCTTATGCCTCTTTCGTATGGAAGGCATGCAACAGACAAATCGTCCGGATGCACAACGGGGTTTGACCCATAAAACAGGATGCCCTTCTGTCCACTTTTCCTCCCGGGAACGTAGAAAGTTTTCAGCTGGTCCACGGTGGAGACTGACAATGCATCAAGCTCTTTGCACATCTGCTCTGGTACCCTTGTGACGGCTAGGGACCCTTCTGCAACTTCGAAGGTTTCTCTTAGTTTCGCTTGCTGCATGGGGGTCCAATCTGCACAGCTGTTGCACGGCAGGTCCTCTTCTTCTGACTCTTCAGTGTCACTGCTAAGATGAGGGCGGACTTTGCTGCTAGATGGGCCTTCAGCATCAGATTCGTCCGTATCCCTACCGAAATGAAGGCGAGTTTTACGGAAAGACGGACTTCCAGCGTCGGACTCATCAGTGTCACTACCGAAATGCGGGCGTACTTTGGCGTTTTTGCTTTTGAAAGTGACAGCCGGCTCAGATTTGCCTTTGAGTCTTGGGGCCGCTTTATCTTCAGTCAGTTGTGGCTTAGCATTTTGGTGGTTCATAAAGTACCGAGAATCTTCATATCGGACTTCATGCACACCGAACGGCTGGATGTCTCCGTCAATGCGTATTTCTTCACCATTTTTAGTATACTTCATGCATTAATGGAGAGTTGACGGGATGATGCCGTAATCGTGGAGCCACGGCCGTCCCAAGAGAATCTTATAAGACGTGTCCACATCGATCACGTATATCTTAGCTTCGGTCTGCAGATCCCCGAATTTGATTGGCAGAGCTATGGACCCCAGAACTTGCTGGCAATTTTGGTTGAAGCCTTGAATGACAATCCTTTCCCTTGACAGGTGTCGGACGTCCATTGACAAACTCTTCAGCACCCGCAAGTTCATGATGTTCACTGAAGACCCCGGATCAATCAATATGCGATTAATCCGATCTCCATCGCTGTACCCGGTCATATAAAGCTGCCGATTATGCTCAGCCGTTCCCAGTAGCAAGTCTTCATTCTTAAATGTGACTGCGGCGGCATGCAAAGCGTGCTGGGCTTCTTTCATATTAATTTCCGCAAAGTGAGCCTGATACCGCTTGGGGTTTTGTAGAGCGTGAATGAGAACATCTCTAAGCTCCTTAGATAGGACCAAGGCGTCGTAGATGCTCAGGAGAGACGGAAGCTTCCGAAGATGTGCCAAGACATTATAGTCCACCGAGGAAGGACTTATGTTTTCATCAGCCAGTTCTCTGCCATCTTCTTCATTAGCGACTTGTTTTTCCTTCCCTTTTGGGGCGTTGCCCTGATTTGGCGGTAGAGCCCTGCCGCTTCTGAGCTGGATTTGATTGGCCGTTGTGGCGAGCTCCTCATCCTCTTCGGGAAAACAGAGCTCCTCTTCCGAGTAGCTGCCAAGATGGATGGCGTAGCAGGTCACTACTGGGATCTCTTCATTGGAGTCTTCTTTTAACTCCTCCAGAATTTCAGCCGCTTGTACAGGGAAGAACTCCTTCAATTGAATCAATGTTCTTTCCTTTTGTTCATATTCTTCGAGGGAATCGATATATTTTTGAATGGTCGATCTCCCTGCAGACTCTTTTTCGTGCCGAGCTGCACTTTTCTTCTTCTTGAGCTTCTTGGATTTTGAGCCTGATGGAGCCGCATTGGCAGCTGGACTGGTAGGCTTCTTCTGTCCTTTCTATTCCATCCTGGGCTCTTTCTGAAGCAGCTTTAGCATCTTCTTCGTCTTATTAGATATCTGCGTACTCCACGGAGGCCGCGATGAGTCAGTTTCGTTTGTCAGGGCAGCAGGTTCAGCTGTCTGCTCCCAGAAGGCTTCAACTTCTGTCTGTATAAAGTTGGCGGTTGCAACTTGATTGTTCACCAACACGCTTTTGGACAACTCGATCTCTCCAGCCTTGTACTGCTTCTCGACCAAGTCTTTGAAGATATAGCAATCCTCAATCGCATGGCTCACTACTCGGTGGTACGGGCAATACAGAGGATTGTCGGTCATTTTTGCTTCTTGGGGTCTTTTCGACTCCGGCAATTGTAGGCCGTTGTTCAAGGCATCTTTAAATATCTTGCAGACCTTGTCCCTTCTGAAAGAGTAAACCTTGTTCTTTTTCTCCTCCAGGGAAGGCCCATCTCCTCCCAGCAATGGCTTTCGAGACCGGTTAGTTTTGGATTCGGCCGCCCTTCGCTTTTCTTCATTGTCGGACGCATTGAAGACATTGGTATTGCTGGAACTCCCGCTTCTACGGTTATCGTCCTGCTTGCTTTTCTAAGTTTTGTCTCTCTGAGAATCCGGCGGGGACTCTTTCTTCGAGCGTTCCAGCACTTGGACTTTCTTGGTTAGCTCCTGAAATGTCTTGAGGCCCGCCGTACACAAGAATGGGACCATCCAATTGCTGAGGTTCCCAATGAGAAGGCTGACGGACTGGTCCTGCTCCAGCGGCGTTTCGCACTTGACTGTGAGATTACGCCATCGAGCGATAAAGTCGGTGTTTCTTTCATTCTTCCCCGGCTTGGTCCTCACAAGGTCGGCAATGGAGATTTTATCACTGGCACTCATGAACCTTTGCCGAAACAGGGACTCCATTTAGGCAAAGGTAATGACGGACCCGTCCGGTATACTCGCGTACCAGTCGAAAGCGACACCGGTCAGGCTGTTGACAAACCGACGAAGAAGGAGCGCGTCATTGCCCCGTGTATTTCTGCACGATGCTTTGAAGTGGGCGACGTGCTGATTTGCATTCCCCGTTCCATCAAATCTTCTGAACTTAGGAATGACGTAGCCTCTTGGGAACTCAATAAGATCGTACTGCGCGGGATATGGCCGCCCACTACTGCCGATTTCTTTCTGAGCTTCGGCTTCGGCCACCAATGTTTTAACCTTGCTAGTGACCAAATCCATTATCCGATCCTGTGTTAGCGGGATAGTGCTATCTGGGGCCAAGGCGTCCCCAGAAGCGGAGTGTGGCCGGCTTTCATGTGGCTCGACCAGTCTTGGACCTGAAGGAACAGGCATTGGCTGCCTCGGATTGTCATCACCCGGCTGATTAGTAGCGGCTTGTGCTTGATTGGGAGGCGCTCGAGCAATTTGAGCCGTAAGCTGCATCACCACGTTCGTTAAGTCGTCAATCTTCGAATAGAGCTTGGCCATCTCTTTATCTTTGCTCTTGAGCTGTTTTCGAAGCTCTTGAAGCAGCTCTTGCTCCGCAGTCCTGGGGCGGAAAGTCGGCTCTTCCTCGCTGTCCGAGCTTGACTCTACATGGACCAAGGGGTCTTTCTGCCTATCATCCTCATCGAGAGGGTTTTCTTCATCCAGCGGGGGCGGCTGTTCTTGGGCAGCGGCAACCACATTCAGGCTAGATTGGGCTTGGGATGTGGTGGCCCCATCCTTGCTTTTGCTGCGAAGGTTGTCGCTAGGGTGCCCGCCCGCAATATAGACCGTATGGATGATATATCCGGCCGTCTTTCTATCATTGGCGGCTTATTTCACGGATCGCTGTCTTGACCCCCTTGTTTCGGTAGCTGGTAGTCGATTGAAGACGGCTGGCCTAACCAGGTTCTTGAATGGTGCCGGCGCTTCTTTTCTGGGTTTGCCCCGCTGCTTTCGTGCGGCACAAAGTGCTTGATAGACTCTTGAAGAGACAGTGTCATACTTTTTCTGTTGGGGCCGGGACACGTCTCTTTGTGGCACTGTTCGGACCGCTGTCTTCTTGATTCTGGCGGTCATGGCGTTTTTCTGAACCCACTTCAGAGGCTCGAAGGAATTGCTGATTCTTACGTCCGACTCAGCCGTCGTCGCGGGGCAACCCTGCACTTGGAACTTCACACGATTCCATTTGGCCGAAGCCTTGGCCCTCTTGTTGGCTCGGTACCTGAGCCGCTTCTGCCTTAACTTTTCTGTTCTAAGCACCTGGCAGACTTCGGCTCTTTGGGAAGACGCCGCAGACCGGTCAATGGAGGGCTTTGGAGATACGCTCGATTGTGCATTTGTTGGACTCATCGCCTGAGCTCATCCGCAACATTTGATGTTGCCCTTTGTACCGAAGTTCTTGCCCCCCGCTGGAGCACCAGAGAATCGTTCAGATACCGTCTTAAGTTTCGGTTGTGGTGCCTTGGCGATCACGACATTCGGCCTCTTACCCTTTGAGACCGGCTTGGCCACCTATTCCGCCGGGATCTCCGCCAGATGAGCGCTTCCCGCAAGGTAGATGATGACGGAGCCAAACTGGAGGGGCGGTTCCTCCCACTGTCGACTGAGGCTTGCGGGAAGAACCACACGAGCGTTGATCTTGACCACGTACGGAATCGGGGTCACGTTGGAAGCTGAATTCGTCTGGGGAGACATTGTCGTCGAAGGTTGATTGCTGCACGGAAAAAAGAACATCATTTCAGTATAGGCAATCGATATGTAAATTGATTGAGTTCGCATGAACGTTTAACCCGAAATATGGGAGGAGAGAGCAGTCCCACCGGGCGTGCCAAAATCTGTAGGGTATTTTTCGTCACCCCATTGAGATGGGAATACGTGCGTGCTTGTCAGGCGTACTACAGATTCCCCCTGCCTAGGGTAGGTCGGGGTTTAATGATTATGGGGATCCGAATCTCCGGCAGCCGCGGACTAAGCTGCCGTTAATTACCCCCCGCCTTTGGGGCGAGGGAACCTCCGATTAATAGGTTAAATTGGTCATGCGAACTCAATGTGCAGTGTATGTGTATGTGTACATACGTATACATATGTATATATATACATGTATATATAAATAAAGGGGGAAAAAGACATCCAAAGGATGCGTGGGGCAGCACCTTGGGCGCTGTGCGCCTAGGCGCTAGAATGCCACGTGTCGGCACGTGGGCGCTGTGCGCCTAGGCGCTAGAGTGCCACGTGTCGGCACGTGGGCGCTGTGCGCTTGAGCGCTGTGCGCCACGTGTCGGCACGGGGCGACTTGCGCTTGAGCGCAAGCATGACACGTGTCGGCACGGGGGCGACTTGCGCTTGAGCGCTGGGCGCTTGAGCGCAAGCGCGCTACGTGTTGGCACCGGGGCGACTTGCGCTGGGCGCTTGAGCGCAAGCGCGCCACGCGTCCGCACGTGGGCGCTTTGCGCTCGAGAGCTGAGCGCTTGAGCGCAAGCGCGCCACGTGTCGGCACGCGGGTGCTCTGCGCTTGAGCGCCGGCGAGAAAAAGAGGCTTTTAGCCTAAAAAAATTTCTCGGAAGAGAAATCAGAGAGGAGTTGGACTCCTGAGTGTTTTTTTTTTGGGTTTAGTGAAAGATGTTCTTCTTCCTCCTCCTCTGTTAGCTGGATCTTGAAGATCAAGAGATATGAGATTTTTTAAAAATCTCTTCCTTTTGAGATCTAATGGAAGATCTGAGTTCCCCTTTAAGGGTTTTGTGGTGAAAAACTAATTTGTTTTATAAAAAGAAGAGTAAAACTCTTGATTTAATTCAAGAGAAAAAGGAAGGTTTTGGAACCTTGAAGAAGGAGAAAAGATCTCAGATCTGAAAAATTTTGAGAGAGAGAGAAAAGTTATTGAGATATTTCATTATCTTTGCTTTTATAGGCTGTACACTTTACACATACCCCCTTGAGCTTCACAAAATGGCATTTTGCCCATCCCATGGCTCATATGCCATTTCTTTTTGCACATAAGCCATGGGCTTTACAAAAATTTGGCTTTATGCCTATTTTTCTTACATTTATCCATAAAATAAAATAAAAGAAATACAACAAAATTGTTTATTACAAAATTTTTATCTTGGCGTGGGGGAGGCCGTCCGCTTCATGTTCGGGCTCGACTCGAGCATGGGCTCACTGGATCTGGGCTTGGGCCCACTTGGCTTGGGGTTGACATTAATTTTGACTTGGTCAACCGGGGTGTAAATTTTTACCCCAACAAAGAGCATTTGGAGGCTCTATTGTTCCAGTTTACGGACGTAGTGGTCCATAGGTAGTTTAAGGACATTTCGGTCCATTGGTAGTTTAAGGACATTGCGGTCCATTAGTTTAAGGACGCATAAGTCCGTGGGTTTAAGGACCCCACAGTCCGTATCTTGGTTTAAGGACGCATAAGTCCGTGGGTTTAAGGACCCCACAGTCCGCGTTGATGTGTGGTTGTCGGGACCCGTCACCTCTCTGACGTCGTTGAAGGATTACAACGATAGGAGTCAGAGGAATTCGGAGATGTACCTCGAACCGGATGTAAATTGATTTAGGAGAGCAACCGTGCTCAGTCAATTTAATTTGAAGACTTACGGCCATGATTGGGCTAAGTCCAGTTGAGAATATTCAACGTTTTTATTTATCTTTGGTCTATTAGGCCTGTGCTAGGGCTTTGCCCCTGCCTTTTTAATTGGGCTTGGCCCTTCAGTAAATAATGCAATGCATTTTTCAGGCGCTTTGCGCCAATTATTGAGCGCAAGCGCATGTGGTGGTGACACGTGTCACGCAAGCGCAGTGCGCTGCGCCAGTGCGCTGCGCTGTTGCGCTGCTGACACGTGGTGCGCTCTGGTGAGTTGCGCTAATTTCAGAGAGCAATGCTCTATCTTAAAAGCGCATAGCGCAAGTGGTTCTGGTGCTGACACGTGGCACTCTCTGGCGGCTTGCGCCAATCCAGGAGCTCAACAATGCAGATTTGCAAGTACAAGGCACTGTTTTAATGACTTGATCCAATTTTGGATTCAAGCGAGGATTTTTTCTGAAATTCCAGAACCAATGGTTCATAAAAAGTGCAAGGCACTGTTATTTATTTATTTATTTTTTTATGGAAGATCATTAATCTTGTTCTTAGATCAATGATCTATTCAGAAAAAATTCTTCTATTTTATAAAGGTTTTTACCTTTTTCTTGAATTTTCTTCAGAGTTCTCTCTGTTTTGAAGTTCTTGATCTCTCACAATGTTTTTTTTTTGAGTTGGGGTCTAGGGGTCTTTATATAGTGCCCATAGATTTGTTAAGTTTGTTAAAGAGATCATTCTCTGAGTGATTTGGGGAATTTTCCCCACCGTTGGATCTTTGATCCAAGGACTTCTGTTTTACAGAAGGCAATCTTCTTGTTTTAACAAGAACAGAAGGATCTTACTAGAATTTTAATTCTGTTTGGCGTAAATGCCCCAGCGCGTGACACGTGTCGCGCAGCGCACAGCGCAGCGCAACTGCTCTTGCGCTGATACGTGTCGCACAGCGCAGCGCCTGGTCAACTGCGCTTGCGCAACTGCGCTAACACGTGTCGCGCAGCGCAGCGCTTGCGCAACTGAAGCGTTGCTTCCTTTAATTTTTGTTTTAAATAGAGCCTTGCTCTGATTGGGCGCGCCGCCTTGGGCGCTGCGCTGACGTATCAGTTTTTGACACGTGGCGCGTTGCGCGCAGAGCAAGGAATTTGAAGCGTTGCTTCAAATTTTGAATTTTTCAAATTCAAATAGAGCTTTTCTCTGATTGTGGGAAACAAATGCCCCCCCACCGTTGCGCTCACGTGGCCCGTACGTGAGTGCAGCGGTGGCAAGATCCTGACCGTTAGATCAACTCAGGAGTTGAAGAGGCGCAAGCGCCTATAAATAGGACCCCTGGCCCTCAGTAGATGATTACCATCTTTTAAGAAATTTGATTTTCCAGAGCCTTGCACTTGTTTTCAAGAACTCCAGAGCTTTGCTCTCATTTCCAAAGTTAGAAAAACTTTAGGTAAAATTAATCTTAGATTGAATTAATTCTAATTAATCTTAACCAACAGAGCCTTGCTCTCATAGATCTTCTGATCTAAAGAAAACCCCTTTGGGGTTTCACCAACAGAGCTTTGCTCTCAAGAATCCATAGATCTATAGAGATCTTGTTCATGGGTTTTAACCCATGAACAGAGCTTTGCTCATGGATCAAAATGTAGATCTTTTTGATTTAAAAATGAAGAACTCCTAAGAGTCTTCATGGATCTTTTAGGATCCCCAAATTTTTTTTTAATCTTTTAGGAGCTTAAAGAAAGCTTTGTAAAAAAAAATAGATTTTCTCATCATTATCACAGAGCTAGGCTCTTTTAAGGAATCTTATTCCCCTGAGACCAGAGTTTGACAAGTGTCACTCTGTGACAGAGCTTTGCTCTATAAGAGGAGATTTTCTCCTTGTTTCTAGGGATTTTTATTATTGATGAGAATATTCTCTTGGGGATTAACTGACAATCTCATCCAATGATGGAGTTGTCTTATTAACTGATGCATTGTCATCCAGATTTTGTGGGTCCCCCTTTGGTCTCCTACACACTGCACTGTAGTGTGGTGTAATTAATTTTAATTAATTTTTAATTAATTAATTAATTAATTAATTTTTATTTTTTTAAAAAAGAAAACGCCAAGCGTTGGAATTACAACACAAACGGCTAATTTTGTTCGCTTGCAGTGAACATGTCTTTCGATACCTCATTCCCGTTTGTTCGTTCGGAGGAAGGATTTCCCGAAGCGCCCGTGGACCGTGAAGTCCTAGCTATGATCAGGGACCACGACCCGGAATATAAGAATCTTCACCTTTGGGGGTCGTGGTACAACCAAATTATCATGGGTCGACGGAGCTTTTCGTGCGCAGTACCGTCAGAACCTATTACGGCAATCCACTATGCCAGCCCACCCCCGGTGCAGTATGCCATGGAGATGGTCGATTGGACTTCAAAGGGCTTTCTTCATCCTGCTATAGACGCAATTCCGGTTCAGCGTCCTATGGTTTTGGATATCCTGGGACGCCGTATTTGTCAAGGTGAGGCGCGACCTTAGGGGCAATTATATAACATAGGTCTGATCCCCCGCCATCCGATCAGCTATCTGCCATGGGCTCGCTACATTCTGTCGGCGAAGAAGTCGCAGTTGATAAGGCTAGGGTTGTACACTGCAGTTTACGTTTCCCTCTTCCAATATCTTACGCTTCCCACCTGGTGGTTTAAGGCCTTTTTGGAGCAGTGGAACATTCCTACTCACACTTTCCTCGCAATGGACCAGGAAGTGTCGATTTCTTTGGAGGAATTCACAGAGGTCTCCGGCTTACCGGTTATAGGGGAGCACTATGAGGAGTTGCTTCCTACAGACGAGTATGTCTTCGGTGCTAAGCAAGCAGTAAGGGGCCTCACTCTGGAGAATGCTGTTCAACATCAATTTCCAAGTTTGATTAAAGTGTTGAACATATATGAGGCCTTTTTTATCGAACGTGGGAGCCGCGGAGTTAGCTTCGAGGATTTCATCGCTCGATTCCTTCACCCAAATGTCCTCTCGGCAGAAGCTGCTAAGTTTGCCACACTTGATGACCCTTTCGGTCTAGGTTTGGATAACCTGCCGGCGAAGGAAATAGACCAAAAGGGTTTTTTTCCTTCCTAACTCCCCAACTGTGTCTTTTGCGAAAGTTGCAGCCCCCGGGATGGACGAGGAGGCCTTCTTCTTAGGATTTCTTGGGCTATGGCTGAGTTGGTTTGCGCTCCCGATGCATTCTCGCCACATGCGGCCCTCTGTCTTTTACCCAGCTCACCGGATGACCATTAGGGTAAAAGTGGCTGTTGGGATCGCCGGCTTGGCACACCTGTATCACGGCCTCAGTCAAGCGGCGGATGCTAATGAGCCTGGGGTACTGCACGTGATCTTCCCGATGCACTACTTCGTATCATGGCTCAAGCTACATACATTGGGCGTCTTCGGTATGCACAAAAGGCCCTCGTTCTACGACAGGTGCAGCTCCCTCGAATTATACGACTGATTGGCGCCTCAATTGTGACTCCATCGCCACAGAATGCCAGGGGTTTGCTCCTTCGTCCCCACACCATTGGAGACGGGGTGTCTTTCATTGACAAAGTACTGACTATTGGAAAGGCATCTACCACCACAGTGCGGCCATTGCAAGACACTTTCAAAGATGGGGCCTCAGTTTTGACGGCCCGGGAGACCCTCCATTTATATTCTATCAGACCGGGCTTCCTGGTGTTTAGGCAGAACGGTGCGGCGATTTTCATGAGATACAACCCGCATCGTTTCGCCCAACAACTGAGCTACAACCAAAGGGTACCATTGGAGGCTTTCCTACTGGAACCTGCTGCTACTGAAGAAGGATGGAGAACGCGCTGCATCACTTCATGCGTCTGAACACGAGTTCTCATTTTTTTATCAGCGAGCCGGCTTGCGCCCCACGACTCCTCAATGTATATACAGAATGGTACAATCATTCGACGGGCGCCGTTATAAAGGAAGAAAAGCGATTGCTGGTCAACCGTAAGGGTGTGCCTCCCGGTAGCGACCGCAAAGCTCCTCTGGTGCCAAGGACCCCGGTAGTTCCCCCGCTGAAAGATGCTAGAACCTGACCACCGCGTGTGCAGAGTCCTCCACGCGGATTGCCGCTTCCCGATACTGTGAATGCACCACCAGTGCCCTGTGCTCCAGTGGAGACAGTAGTTGTGGCTTCACCGGAGTCTGGTGTGGGCGCGGACATCGGGACCCGCCGCCCCAAGGTGCCTGCAAAGCGCAAGTCGATCCCGGGTGCACCTAGGGCTGGTGGGCAGAAGAGGAAAAAGAAGTCGCTCTTCGCAGCTGACACTGCGTTCGGTCAGGAACCCCACGCTCCCTATAGCGAGGGCCTGGGTGAGTACGGGACCAACAGGGGATTAGTTATGCCGCCGGATGACACGGACCCGGCGGCCGCCATCGCAGCTTCAGAGCGATTGGCGAGGCGCGACGCGTGGCTAGCTAAGTTTGCGCAATCGGGTAATTACTAGTCGCATTTTTTATTGTATCATATCTTTATTATTGCCTTTGACTAACGTTTTTCCCTTCTTTTCTTCGAACAGGCATCACCACTGAAGAAGCCATTGCTGCTTCCCTCAAAACTTTCCAAGAGGAGGAACGACTCAGAGCGTCCTTAGGCCTTGGTACATTCCGATTCATCAAGTCTTTATTCTCCTTTTGTTATGGTCAATCTAATCCCCCTTTTTTTTATCGCAGGAACCACAATGCCGGTCCCGCCAAGTGACGCGGAGACCCTTCCCGGGCCAGCCGCTGATGTTTCGGCCTCTTCGGGGCTACCGCGAGAGACTCGACTCGAAGAGCCGATGAGAGATGCCTTGAAGGCTCTGGAGGCAACTCTAAACGAAGACGACGACACCTTGATGAAGAAAGCGTCGAAGAGGTCCATCGCGATGGCCCGGGAGGAGAGGAAGCAGTTGAGGCGCGAAGCGAAGGCACGCAGGGCTACTTTGGCCATTGGAGCGGGCCCAAGCACCGCCCCTCGTGCTGATACTCCCTCAGAAGAGCCCCCGGTCGCCTTGTCTACAGCTCACAGACAGGCAGTGCGCGCCAATAGGGAGGCTAACGATAAGTCCACCTCTGGTAATATTTCTTTCAAAATTTTGTTGTAAGAATTATAAATCTGTCGGTTCTTATATATTCTGTCCTGTAGGGCCAAGTCCAACCGAGGGGGAGGCGGAGACCATCGAACCTGAGGGGCCAGAGGAAGAGGTATTGGTCGAACCCGAGCCGATGGCGGACGACACAACCGGGATTGCCGGGCCCGAGCTAGTGGCTGACGAAATGGTCCCTGAGAAGGTGGCCGATGCCTAGCCCGAGGCAGCAGCGGACGGAGCGCCTGAGACCGATGACCCCGTGGCAACAGTGGACGAGGCGGCCGCGACTGCTGAGCCCGAGGGAGTAGCGGGTGAGGTGGACATGATTTCTGAGGACGAGCCGACCGCTCTTTCTCAAGAGTCTGGCAATGCTCCGATCATTGCTCTCCCCACCTACGGCCCTCCGCCGTCTCCTGGCCTCGCGAGCACGACAACGGCCCCCGTAGAGTCTGGGGATGAGGCCACGGGTGGTGGACTTATGTCGATGGAAGAGGGAGACGCCTCCGTCTCGGCTGGAGGCTCATCAGGTAATTTTCGGATTACTGCCCTTTTTTTCTTTATCTTGCAATCTTTCCTGACAGATTTATCCTTGTTTTTAACGCAGGTGCGGCCAGTGCCGATGTTCCATTGCTCGAGGGAGCGCCGTCAAATACTTCCTTGGCGGTGGTCACCTCTCAGCCCTCCCTTATACCATCAAAGATGTTGGAAGGTATAGGTTTGCAACTTATTAGTTTTATCTTTCAGACACATAATTTATGTAGTAAAGTCATACTGTTGTGTCTTTTCAGGAGTGCTTTTTGACCATCTCTATCAGGTGTTGCTCCCACACTTCTCCTTCCCATCTGAACTCGCTTCTTCCTCTGGTGATGCTGGTGAGTATAGTTTCCAACCGATATCTTTCTCTCTCTGTTTTTTTTAGTAATGGAATTGTTTCTAACTTTCCCTCGTCCTGATTGCAGTACTACAAATCGAAGGAGGGGATGAAAGATCGGCCGCGCCACCGGCCCTTCCGGCCTTGCCACCTACTGCAGCTGGTATAGCAAACTATCGCATTGATGACCCCTTTTTTGTATTTCTTAAACTGCCATCTAATCGTATCTTGTTTTTTCAGCTGTCGTTCCGATCTCGGCGCCTTTCGAGTCTCGTGTCACAATGCTGGCAGGCCCTTTCCTGAGACGCCCGTCCTCGAAAGGCGCTGCGAATAGTCTGCGCATGTTGAGCGACTACATTGAGGAACTCGACGTCGAGACTCCTACGTCTGCCGCAGATTTTTCTACGGCGGTTAACCCAATGCTGGTGATACTCGTAAACTTCCATAACGAGGGCATCGTTGTGTCTTGGGTTAATCACTGCAGGGAGATCGAGACCCGCCTGCATCAACTGGAGTTCATGCGCCCTGCTCCCGAGACCTTAGCCGCAAGCCATCAAAGAGCAGCGTGGATTGAGCAAAGCGCTTCTTGCGTCCACCACTTGGAACAAGAAGCGGATTTAAGGCTGAGGGAATGTCAAGAGTCTTCAAGCGAGACTGCTCGCCTACGTGCTGAAGTTGAGGCGAACGCTGCCCAAGTGAAGGCTATCTTCGAAGGTCTCCTGGAACACATCTCAAATGGGCTGAACTTGAAGCAGAAACTTGACGCTGCCGAGCGTAATGCCCAAGGCCGCGAAGCAGCTCAGCAGGCCGTTGGGGAGCAACTTGCATCCCTCTTGCAGCAACGGGCTCAAGTGGAGGCAGAACTGGCGGTGGTGGCCGATCAGGAAAAGACATGGAAGGAAGTGTGCGAACAACTGATAGGGCTATTTAAGACGCTTCCTTCCCAGTAGCTGCCTTTGTATCAATATACTTGTAAATTTTTCTCTTTTTCAAATAATATGTACCCATTCTTTATTCTTTTGTACGATTCACCTTGTACTTGATTGAATTGATAAATAAAGATACACACTTTTTCTTTGCAATGTTTTGTATGCTCTTTTGCTTTCTCCCTTTCTTTCATTATCAGCATGCTGTCTTAATAAACACGGTTAACAGATAATAGAGTAAACATCTTAGTTCTTTTTTTTTAAGAAATAATAATGGTTTAGGCTGCAGGTTCAGATCTGCCGCCTAAGAATTTTCAACTCTATGAGCCGTGAGGGTCTCATAGAGATTTTTCTCCCTACGGATTGAAAAGATCTCGTAGGTGTATTTTCTCCTTAGGAATCGTGAGGATTCCTAAGTGCGTTTTCTCTTATAAGTCGTAAGGATCTAATAAGAGAATTTTCCCTCTTACGAGTCGAGAGGACCCGTAAGCGGTTGTTTCCCTCCTTATCGAAATTCGATTTTGGAGAGTGAGACCCGTGAATAGTATTCAAGAGACCGTTTTAGACCGACCTGCAGGGTCCTAGTGCTCAGGAAACAAGTTTTTTAATCCCTGCTGCCTAAGGCTTTATCTTGTAAATTGAGACGAATCGGGAATTTCTCGCGGAGACACTGGTTTCTCTGCGGGCCGATGCGAATCAGGATTTTCTCGTCAAGGACACTGGTTTCCCTGAGTCGAAGGATTTTGCCGAAGACACTGGTTTGTTCGGGGTTGAAACGAATCGGGAATTTCTCACGGAGACACCGGTTTCTCTGCAAGCCGACGCGAATCAGGAGGCTCTCATTAAGGATGCTAGTTTCCCTGAGTTGAGGTATTTGCCAAGGACACTTGTTTCCCTGGGGTTGAAACGAATCGATAATTTCTCGCGGAGACACTGGTTTCTCTGCGAGTCGACGCGAATTAGGATTTTCTCGTCAAGGACACTTGTTTCCCTGAGTCGAAGGATTTTGCCGAAGACACTGGTTTCTTCGGGGTTGAAACGAATCGGGAATTTCTCACGGGGACACTGGTTTCTCTGCAAGCCGACACTAATCAGGAGGCTCTCATCAAGGACGCTAGTTTCCTTGAGTTAAGGTATTTGCCAAGGACACTTGTTTCCCTGGGGTTGAAACGAATCGAGAATTTCTCGTGGAGACACTAGTTTCTCTGCGAGTCGACGCGAATCAGGATTTTCTCGTCAAGGACACTTGTTTCCCTGAGTCGAAGGATTTTGTCGAAGACACTGGTTTCTTCGGGGTTGAAACGAATCGGGAATTTCTCACAGAGACACTGATTTCTCTGCAAGCCGACGCGAATCAGGAGGCTCTCATCAAGGACGCTAGTTTCCCTGAGTTGAGGTATTTGCCAAGGACACTTGTTTCCCTGGGGTTGAAACAAATCGAGAATTTCTCGCGGAGACACTGGTTTCTCTGCGAGTCGACGTGAATCAGGATTTTCTCGTCAAGGACACTTGTTTCCCTGAGTCAAAGGATTTTGCCGAAGACACTGGTTTCTTCGGGGTTGAAATGAATCGGGAATTTCTCACGGAGACACTGATTTCTCTGCAAGCCGACACGAATCAGGAGGCTCTCATCAAGGACGCTAGTTTCCCTGAGTTGAGGTATTTGCCAAGGACACTTGTTTCCCTGGGGGTCGAACTGATCGGTGGTGGTCTTTCAGGTTTTATATAAGTTACCGTCGAAATCGTGAAGCTAGGAATTTGATCTTCGCTTCATTTGCTGGCACTGCGTCAGCTGTATTGAGACGAATGTCGCGGTTGTCTCTAGGCTGTTGGTGAACCGTCAAGATTTGGCTTAGCTTTCTGGCGGAGCCTGTTGGGAAGGTGTGGTTCCCTCTTTGTTTGTGCCCTTGGATTGTATACAGGGATCGATGTGATCTCAACTATAGGGCAAAAGTTTCATTCATTTTTATTGTTTTATTTCCGCGATGCTCTATAATTTCAGCTTTTATATCGCGAAGGTCGCGATTGCCCAATCATTTCGGCTATTTTTCGCGGTGCCCAATCATTTCGGCTATTTATTTTATTTTTACCCGCTGCTTTTTATTGCGAGTTGCCCAATCATTTCGGCTATTTTGTATGCACACGTTTTCTTTACTTGCTGCTTTTTATTGCAAGCAGCCCCATCATTTCGGCTATTTCGTATGCATGTGCGGCTTGCTGGCTTTTCACCGTAAACCTAAAATTAGACACCGATTTCGGCATCAGCACCGCTACAACTGGGATATTGCCAGAAGCAAATCATCATTTGCCTCTGTCGATGTCGAACAAAGGTGGCTTAGTGAACATGGTTAAGGTCCTGTCGACTAAGGCTTTTAACTTCATGAGCCGTAAGGGTCTCACAAAGGTATTTCTCCCTACAAGTCGTGAGGATCTTGTAGGTGTATTTTCTCCTTAGGAATGGTGAGGATTCCTAAGTGTATGTTCCTCTGTAAGTCGTAAGGATCCTACAAGAGGGTTTTCTCCTTGTAAATTGAGAGGACCTACAAGAGTTGTTCATCATGCGTACATATCCCCAGTCACGGATGTGACTTGGTTAGGGAAATGTTTATTCGCGCCCGTGGATTGTATACAAGGGTCAGTGCTGAGCCACTTGTAGGGCAATATCGAAGGTTGTGGGGGGTTGCTTAAGCACAGGTTTAGGTCTCTGTAACTTAAGACTTTCAAATCTCATGAGCCGTAAGGGTCCCATAAGAGAGTACTCCTTACGAGTCGTGAGGATCTTGCAAGTGTATTTTCTCCTTAGGAATCGTGGGGATCCCTAAGTGTGTTGCTCCCTTGTGAGTCGTAAGGATCTCACGCGGGTGGTTTCTCCTTACAAGGTCAAGAGGACCTTGTAAGTGTCCTTTAATGAGGTTACGCCCTTTCGGGTTTTCACAAACACTCGCCGGTAGTCCTGCTGTTTTTACTCACGGAGCCCTTTCAGGTTTTCATCCGTACCCATTTTGCTTATGGACATACCGCTTTTTTTTATATTCTTTTTATTCTCTCTTTTTTTTATGAGGTCGCGTCCTTTCGGGTTTTCACGAACACTCGCCGGCAGCCCTGCTGTTTTTACTCACGGAGCCCTTTTGGGTTTTCATCCATGCCCTCTTTGCTTCTGGACATACCGTTTTTTATATATTTTTTTTATATATTTTTTTATTTTTTTTTATCTCGTCAGCCTAAGGATGCTGCGGTAGTACTTTAAAGACGTTTCGGTCCTTCATTAGTTTAAGGACGTTTCGGTCCATCATTAGTTTAAGGACGTTTCGGTCCATCCAGGAGAAGGCTGGCTACTGCTTATAAAGTTTGAGCTTAGGAGATAGCGAGTGGACATAGTCATCGTCATCTATCATTGCCTTAGGCAGTAACTCGCTAAGCGTAGTATTTCTTTAGGAATCGACCATTTATTGGCCTGTAAGGCCTTTCCCCGTGCATATCCATGAGTAGATAGGCTCCACCCTGGTAGACCTTGTCTATGATGTACGGGCCTTCATAGTTTGGCTCGAATTTTCCCCGCTTGGTGCGATTGGGGATCATAGGTCTTTTGACCACTAGTACGAGTTCGCCCTGGTGGAATGTCCTCGGCCTGGCCAATCTTTCATATGAGCGCGTCATCTTTGCTTTATAGGCCTCCAGATTTTGTTGCGCTATGAGCCGGGTTTCATCAAGGGCATCAAGCTCCTCAAGCCGAAGGTGAGCATTTTCTTTGTCCGTTAGTTCGTAGTGGACTGCTACTCATAGAGATGGTAACTCTATCTTGAGGGGGAGCACTGCTTCTGTACCGAATACCAACGCGTACGGCGTTGTGTTCGTGGCCGTCTTGAACGTAGTTCGATACGCCCAAAGAGTTTCTTGCAGCCTCTCATGCCAGTCCTTCTTATTTCGGGACACTTTTTTCTTCATGATCTTTGTCAAGGTCTTGTTGAAGGCCTCAGCTAGACCGTTAGCTTGCGGATTATAAACCGAGGAATATCTCCAGTCTATATTGTGTTGTTGCGCGAAGCGACTGATCTTGTGGCTTCTGTAAGCTAGCCCGTTATCGGAGATGATCCGTCGCGGAGTTCCAAACCGATATATGACATGCGTCTTGAAGAAATGGAGGATATTCTCCGTCTTCACTTCCCTCAGTGGTACTGCCTCTGCCCATTTGGAGAAGTAGTCAGTCGTCGCCAGGATGAAACGATGTCCCCTGGACGATGCTGGTTCGATGGGGCCGACTATGTCAGTCCCCCACATTTCGAATGGCCAGCTAGCCACTGTCGGGTGTAGCGGATTTGGATGCTGGTGGATGAAGTCCCCATGGATTTGGCATGAGTGGCACTTCTTCGCATACTCGAGGCAGTCCTGAATCATCGTGGGCCAGTAGTAACCCATCCGTTTAATCTTCAACTTCATCTTTGGGCCTGCTTGGTGAGAACCGCAGAGTCCATCGTGAACTTCCTGAATGACTCTTTTTACCTCTTCAGGTCTCAGACATCTCAACCACAGAGAATCAAATGACCTTTTGTACAGAGTATCATTGACGAAGGCGAAAGACAGAGCTCGTTTCATAAGCTGATGTCTTGAGGACGCATCTTCGGGCGCTCGACGGTATTTGAAGTAGTCTATAAAGACTTCCCTCCAATCCTCGGCCTTTTCCCGGTCTTTTATTTGCAGAGCCATTTGCTCAGTCGCTCCCTTCTCTTCGGGTGATTCCGGAGATATTTCCGCTGGGGCGAGCACCCGACGGCTTTGTACCACAATTCTGACGTCATTGAGGTTCTCGTCAGCCAATTCTTTAGCGAGCTTGGCCAACGCGTCCGCTTTGCTGTTTTCCGCGCGCGGTATGTTCTCCAAAGTGCAGGAAGGAATTTGGGTCAACAATTGTTGCACCTTTTCGCCGTACTTCACCAATTCTGGTTTGCATGTTTGGTAGTCGCCGTTTACTTGACTAACGACCAGTTGGGAATCTCCGTATATGAGGAGGTTTTCAATTCCCATGTCGATGGCGATCTCGAGGCCTGCTATCAAAGTTTCGTATTCGGCTTCATTGTTCGTCTTCGGTTCTGTTAAGGAGAAAGCAAAGCGCATTATCCCTCCTTGTGGAGTTACAAAGATGAGTCCTACCCCCGATTTGATTATAGGGGCACTTTGTTTGCGCTTCTTCACGGAGGATGCTCCATCGAAATAAAGCTCCCATCGAGTATCACCACCGTCGATCGCATCAAACGCATGTTCGTCTGGAAGATCGCAATTCAAAGGAGAATCGGCGGGTATCGGATGCTCAGCGAGGAAGTTGGCGATGGCCTGGCCTTTCACTGCCTTGAGAGGTTGATACGTTATCGAGAACTCCATCAAGAGCAAGGCCCATTTAGCGAGTCGTCCCGTCAATATGGCCTTTGACATTAAATATTTAAGAGGGTCCACCTTCGAAATGAGACGGACTTCATGCGCCAACGCATAGTGTCTGAGCTTTGTTATCGCAAAGATCAACGCCAGGCAGTGTTTTTCAATGGGGGAGTAGTTGCTTTCTGCCCCCAGTAGAACTCGACTTAAGTAGTAGAGTGCTCTTTCTTTCCCTTGATCATTCTCTTGTGCCCATAATGCACCTAAGGAACCTTCGAGGGCGGTTGTGTAAAGGATGAGGGGCTTTCCTTTGACCAGAGCAGCCAATACTGGCGGGTTCTACAGGTATTGCTTGATCTCGTCTAGCGCGCTTTGGCATTTTTGGTCCCAGACGAACGGGGTTCCCTTCTTCATCAGGTGGCTGTAAGGACGGCACTTGCCTGAAAGGTTAGCTATAAATCGCCGTATATACGCGAGCTTCCCTTGGAGAGATCACAGCTGTTTAAGAGTCCTTGGCGGAGGCATTTCCATGATCGCTTTAATCTTTGATGGATCTATCTCAATAGCTCGGTGTCGGACGATGAATCCCAGGAATTTGCCCGAGGAAACTCCGAATGCACACTTGAGAGGGTTCATCTTCAAGTTGTATTGTCGAAGGCGTTGGAATACGGTCTTCAGATACTCGAGATATTCCTCGTATGATTTTCTTTTAACCACGAGATCGTCGATATAGCATTCGACAATTTCGTGTATAAGGTCATCAAAGATCTTCGTCATGGCTCTCTGATAGGTGGCACCGGCATTCTTTAAACCGAAGGGCATCACCTTGTAGCAGAATATACCTAGCGGAGTCCTCAAGGCGGTGTGCTTCTGGTCTTCGGGATGCATCTTTATCTGATTATACCCTGATGAGCCGTCCATGAAGGAGAAAACCTCGTGAGTGGACGTATCGTCTATCATCAGTTCGGTGACTGGCACTGGGAAATCGTCTTTCGGGCAAGCTTTATTGAGATCCCGGAAATCCACGCATATGCGCACTGTCCCATTTTTCTTCATTACCGGGACGATGTCGGCGATCCACTCGGGATACTGGACCTCCTGAATAAAACCAGAGTCGATCAGCTTCTTGACCTCGGCGTTGATGCTCATCTCAAGCTCGAGCCGCATTCTTCTCGGTGCCTGTTTGACTGGCTTGACGTCCGGGGATATTGCCAATTTGTGGACGGCAATTTCTGGATCTAGTCCCGGCATTTCGAAATAGTTCCATGCGAAGCAATCTCTATGCTGCATAAGCAGGTCTTTTAATGAAGCCACCCTCTCTTCAGACAGAGTTCACTAATGAATGTCGGTCGCGGGTCATCCGCCGTCCCCAACTCGATTTTCTTGAGGTTATCCGCAGTGGTATGTATTCCATCCTCCAGCTCTTTCGGTGCTGGCGGAAATTCTGAGATCACCTCATCGCTGTGTTTTCGAAGCACCAGGGAAGGTCATCCATGTTCTCGGGCTCTTCTTTTGATATCGTTATCATATGACAGGTACGAATTCGCTTCCAAGCCCAATGTGGAACTGGTTCTGCTCTCGTGGCTTTGGGTTCATGCTTCTGTGGTGGCGTTACCCTCCAGTTGTTAGACAGAGCGAACTTGCCAAGCTGATACTGATCTTCAACCCAATTCTTAAAGGTGAAGCAGTCGTCGAGAGGGTGCCCTATCACTCGGTGATAAGGGCAATAGTCCGGGTGAGAGACTTCGCTTGCTTGTTCGGGGTGTTTAGACTCCGGCAGTGTAAGTATCTGATGTTTTAGAGCGAGGTCAAGTATTTTCTTCGTCTTGTCCCGAGGAAAAGAGTACGCTCGACCCATTTTTCTTATGAGGGATAGATCGGAACCGCTTGATTCCCGCTTGCGTGGCTTCTTAGTCCCTCTTTGTTGCTGTTGAGCGTCTTTTTCGCGTTTCGACTTGTTTCTGCCTCTGCGTCGAGCCTTCTTTATAACAGGTTGACAGGGAGCGGCATTTTCATCTTTCACAGCTTGTTGGAAGAGGCGTTGCGCTTTGGCTTTCTCGTAGATGGTCATTTCGCGGTTATGATCATCTCTGACTTTTTGACCAGCTTCCCTTATAAGCTTGTCCATTTGCTCTTCGAACGACGGACTAGGCACTTTTGCATCGAGAACTTTTACTGGTCCAGGACTAGCGTCCTCCCATTGAGCATCCGCTTCTTCATCGAAGTCATGCACGACGTAGCAACCTTGGAGTAGCTCTCGTTTCTTGGACCGAATGTATCCAAGCCCGATTGTTTCCATTCTCCCATTAGGCAACTTGTGCTGAGTCCCGGGAACGTTCCAGACCCTGTCATAGAATTTGGTTTTCCGAGCGGTCTGTTTGAAGGATATCCCTTGGCGCTTTAGCAGCCTCTTCAAGCCTTCTGTATAATATCTGGGGAGACGGATGGGCTGAAGTCTGTCAAGTGTTGGATCCATACCGTGCCAGGTTTCTTTCTCCACTTTGGTTTCCTCAGAGCGGTAGAATAGAATTGCTTTTTCGCCTTCTCGCCTAGGAGGGACATAAAACATCCGCAACTCCTCTACACTGTAGGTATCGAGCGCATCCAGTTCTTTATAATGTTTAAGCGGCACCATGGCGACTTGCAGACTTTGCTCTTCGTTAGCGGACGTTTGTATTGAAGGCCGAGCAGAGAACACAGCATGAACCTCATCTTCCGAGTCGCTACCAAAGATCAATGTAGGAGTAGATGGTCCCGGCTTGTTGTGTTAGGGTGGACCCGAATAAATCATCTCCTCTTCCTCCTCGGTATCACTGCCGAAGACAGGGATGGTGGCGTTAGCCTTATTCTCCGGCTTGTGACACCTCTCCGTATCTTCGAAATCCGGTAAAAAGTATTTGGCATCTTCATATTTGCGGACCTCGTTCACAGAGAACGGGTTCAGTTCTCCCGTCACGGTATACTCGAGACCATCCTTAAAATATTTCATACACTGATGCTGTGTAGAAGGGATGATATTATACTCGTGTAACCATGGTCGGCCGAGCAGAGCATTGTAGCATGTCTTGGCGTCTATGACGTGGAACTTAATATCCGTGACAAGTAGCCCAAAGCGTAGCGTCAGTATCACAGACCCAAGAGTTCTTGATGATTGGGAGTCGAACCCGGAGATGGTGATATTGTCCCGAGCAAGGTGCTGGATGCTCATGCAGATTTCTTTTAACACCCGCACATTGAGGAGATTAACGGAGGATCCATTGTCGACCAGGATTTTGCCTATCTTTATATCGTGGCAGTATCCTGAGACATAGAGGGAGCGATTGTGTTCGCACGTCCCAAGGAGAAGGTCTTCATCGCCAAAAGTGACATCGGCCGTGTGCACTTCCTCCAATTCATCCTTCATCTTTTCTTCGGCCAGGAAAGTTTGGAATTGTTCCGGCTCCTGTAGCGCCTTGATTAACGAATCTCTCGCCTCTTTTGATAATAAAAGGGCGTCAAGAATTCTGAGCTGCGAGGGTAGCTTCCTCAGATGTGCTAAGACGTTGTAATCCACCTTATTTCTCTTCGGCGGGTCCTTGGCAGTTAGCTTTTCCACAACTTGGTCATCTAGGGCGATCTCCTCAGGGACCTTCTCTTTTTCCTTATCTTTTTTACTTGAGGGTCCGAGATTCTTTTCGGGTAGCGTCCGATTATGCAGCCGGATATTTTCGCAGACCTTCGGCTCTTCCTCTTTTCCCGAGATGGACTCTTTAAAGAGGGGGCTAAGAGCCAGCTCCTCGTCAGAATCGCTCCCGAATGTTAGCACTTGCGATCCCCCGGCGTTAACCATGCGACAATTGCCGGTAGTTCTGTTAAGCCCTTCGGTCGTATTTTTCCGCTCCCGACGAGTTTTGCGCTTCTCCCGCTTAAAATGCTGTCGATGAGCAACATATCCTTGCCACCATCTATCGAAAGCTTTGCACTCTTCAGTGGGGTGCGAAATCTTCCAATGATACAAGCAGTAGGATGGGTGCATTTCCACTTCACCAGTAATGCTTCCTTCAGAGGATGGTAGCTTCATGCCCATTGATATGGCCTTAGCAAACCTTTTCCTCGTCTTGAATTTGCTTTTATCCGTAGTGGATGCATTTTGCTCCAGCGGAAGTGTTTAAGCTCTTTCGTCAAGTCGCTGGCTCTTGACCCTTTCAAATATAGTCGTCTCGCGTTCCCGATCAGTTTTACTTTTCAACAGAGATTCGTTGAGGAATGCGTCAATTACTTCATCTGATGGCCCCAGAATTTTTGGTTCAGGATCTGCCCCCAGCTTTTCAGTGCAAGGAGTCTCCTCATTGTCCGTCAACGAATGGGAGATCATATGGCAGCTTGCCACGTATTCCTCAGATTCATCCGACGAACTTTCTCCCTCATCTTCCTCTTGAAAGACGTGGTTGAGAAACTCTTGGAGTGTAATGGGAGTCCGTGCTTTCTGGTTGTATTCCTCCAGCGCGTCAATTTGTTTTTGCAAGTCCGTGCGCTTGTCGCCAGGCTTCACAGGCTTCTTGGATTTCTTCTTCTTCTTCTTCTTCAAAGATTTTGACGGCTGGTTGTGAGTGCTTGGGCTACCACCATCGGTCTTTGGGGTTGGACGCGGCTTCAACATCCCTTCAATGATCTGAGGTTCCAACGGGTTCTTCCACTTAATCGCTGGGCATGTTTGAAGATCGTTTAGCATCCTCTTTGTCTTGGCTGACAGCACAACCTCCTATGGGGCTTCTTCGACGAGAGAGCACGTTGCCCCTGGCATATTCATCCTTTTAGAGGCGTGAGGTTGCGGCGGATTCACCTTCCATCTGTCGGATAACGCGAACTTGCCCTGTTGGTACTGGTCTTCAAGCCAATTTTTGAAGACGTAGCAATTTTCGATCGGATGACCCAGTACTCGGTGATAGGGACAGTAGTTGGGCTCATTGACATCATTTGGTTGCGACGGACGTTTTGGATCCGGCAGATTTATGAGTCGGTTGCGCAACGCCAGCTCGAATAATCTTCTCGTTTTATCTCGGGGAAACGAGTAAGGACGTCCTAGCCTCTCCTCAAGGGGTACATGCGGACGCATATTATTTTGACGAACAACCGGCTTCGAGTTGCTCGGCTGTTGTTGAGCATTAGCGACGACGATCGTTTTCCCCTTCCCCTTTTCATTTCGGGAGTCCGGCTTTGGAAAAGGAGGTCTATGGCCCATCTGATCCATTTGCGCTAGCTTGTCGATCAGGGCCTGGAAGGTAGTCGGCTTGAAGAACATCATAAATTGCGAGATGGTTGCTTGCGGATCAAGGGTTCCCACAAACATACCCACTGCAGGAGCTTCTTCAATGCGTTGCTCGCATTTTGACCATAAGTTCCGCCACCGTATAGCATATTGGACCTATGTCTCGCCTGGCTTCACCCTGGCGTTAATCAATGCTGTCATCGGGGTGCGTTCACTGGCGCTTGCAAAACGCTGGGTAAACAACAGATCCATCTCCACGAAGGTCTTGATAGAGTCGTTTGGGAGCTCAGAGTACCACTCGAACGATGTATCTGACAAGCTGCCAACGAACTGGCGAAGCAACAACTTATCATCACCGCCGGTGTTGCCGCAGAGCGCCCTGAACTGAGCAACATGCTGGTGGGGATTGCCCGTCCCCTTGTAGACGTGGAATTTGGGTATTGTATAGCCCGGCGGATACTTGATTTGATCGTACCAACTCGGATATGGTCTTCCTATTTTTACGATCTGACCGGCTGCCTCAGTTGCATGATGAACCCGTATTTGTTGGGCTATATACTCGTCCAAGTCAGCTTTGGAGATTGTCTCCTCCTTGGCTGTTGACAGAGCCGGTGGAGGATTTGACGTTTCTCCCCTATCGTCTTC
Source organism: Agapanthus africanus (assembly GCA_030015575.1). Lineage (NCBI taxonomy): Eukaryota > Viridiplantae > Streptophyta > Magnoliopsida > Asparagales > Amaryllidaceae > Agapanthus > Agapanthus africanus. The sequence continues at coordinate 111,387,404 of JASDDO010000008.1, read as the reverse complement.
AAGGATGATCGGGGGATCTTCAGCTGGAGGATCTTGTTGGATCATCATCCCCACTATGTCTTGGAACAGGAGGGCCATACGCTTTATGTTGGCTGCTTGTTCAGCAGCTTCTTTATCCTTCTTCTCCAATATCCGAAGAAGGAATTCAGCGTCAGTTTCTTGCTCCTGGCGTTCATCCGAGGACGCTTCAGGGCTTTCTTTTGGCCCAGTGAGTGCAGCCATCGCTGTCATCATTTCTTAGAGCTTCTGCTGCTGCTCCTACGCTTTGGTCACCGATCGCGTAAGCGGTCTATGACCTGTGGATATGTGGCTGTCCTCTTTACCAGACGCCATGTAGACGGTATGAACTACGATGCCCCCGGACTTAGGGCGTTTGGGTTCACCACCTTTGATATTCACCGTCGGCGTGGGGACTTTCTCCGGCCATCTTCTCTTGTAGGCCGTCGAAGTTGAAGGGGCCGTTGCTTTGGGTACCCAAGTGGTCGTCGTCTTTCATTGCTTGACAGGAGGATTTTCTTCCTGCCGACCTTTCGACTTCTTGTGCTGGTGAGAGAAATTCGGATCAATCACCGATTCTCGGACTCGTCGCCATGTCTTGTAGATCCTGGAGGACAGCGATTGAGGAGACTGCTCCGGCTTTTCTGCTTTCACGGCGGTCTCTACCGGTGGAGGAGATCTTTTGAGCACCGCAGTTGGCGAATTTCTGCATACCCTGTTCAGCAGCTTAAAGCTATTCCCAGTTGGAACAGCAGCATTAACTTCCACCGTTGGAGCTGGTGGAGTTATCCCAGAGGGGGAGTTGCCCCCGGTCTTCCTTATCCGGCGCCAGTGGTGTCGTCGGGCGTGACGAGTTATCGGTATTGGCTCAGCGACAGAGACAGCTTCTTCTTGCCCCCTGTCCGAATGAGGTGCCGCTGGTGCCAGCCTCTTAAAGACTGAGGTCGTCCTTTGAGTGGCAATATTTAATCTGTCAAAGACAGATCCTCGAGCTGGGGCAGGAGCTGGAATAGTCAGCCTCGAAAAGACCGACTCCTTGACAGGAGAAGCCGTTTTGGTGACTTCGGGAGCAACCGTCTTCTTTGGGATGGCCTTCTCAGGTATCATGGGCTTTTTGGCGGGCCCTTTGGAGTTGAGGCTCAGTCTGGTGAAGACCGAGGAGTTGGACGACCCGTTGAGAGGGGCCGTGGGAGTAGCAAGTCGATCGAAGATCGACTTCTTTGAAGCTTCCGCTGCGGGCACAGGGATGGTGAAGCTTGCTGGAGGGAGCATGGTCCCGAAGAACATGCCAGTGGTAGCCTGAGTCATTTGCTCCACAGGCATAGTAAGGACGGAGGCCGCTTGAGGCCCATATGCTATGCCTCCAGGTGAGGCGGAGTGTCGGTTGCATTGGCACTTCGAGCACTTCGAGCAATTTGAGGCCATTGATGCTTGATTTCTGCGCCAGGCAAAAGACCAAATCTTAGTAACTTGAAATCCAAAGGCAACCATTAACAAACCGCGATTCGTTCGCGAAGACGACACACAAAGTGTGGAGTGGAAAGAGGAAAAGGTCCTACCGGGCGTGCCAGAATCTGGTTCCCCTCTGAATGGCGGCGGCGACGTCTTGCCTGAGATTCAGGGCAGATGCTATATGGTTTTATCCGTCTACCTCTCCAAAGATGCCAAGTTGATTTATGGCACCGTGTATCGGAGGTTTAAATGGATGCGGCCGATGTAGCAGACTTCGTCAGATTCCCCCTCGTTTGAGGGGTTTTTGATTGTGGGGACGCTCTTCCCTGCAGGCGCAAGCCCCTGCAGTTAATTACGCTACCGCATCGCGGTAGCCACTTTCTCCTTCTCCAGAATTTCACTTCGTGTCATGTGTGTTTATTTTGTTTGTGGATGCCCGTGGATTGTATACGGAGACTAAGTTATGCCGTCGCCCGTAGGACGTGGATTAGTCCAAATCCGTATTTACTTAGATTTGGGTTTGGTATTTTAGTTTAAGGATACGTTAGCCATATTGAGGCTAAGATCAACTTAAACGTTTGTCAAGGATACGTTAGTCTGATTTGAGACTAAGATCAACTTAACAGGATCGTTTGGATCCGACAAAAGAGCATTTGGAGGCTCTATTGTTCCAGTTTAGGGACGTAATGGTCCATAGGTAGTTTAAGGACATTTCGGTCCATTGGTAGTTTAAGGACATTGCGGTCCATTAGTTTAAGGACGCATAAGTCCGTGGGTTTAAGGACCCCACAGTCCGTATATTGGTTTAAGGACGCATAAGTCCGTGGGTTTAAGGACCCCACAGTCCGCGTTGATGTGTGGTTGTCGGGACCCGTCACCTCTCTGACGTCGTTGAAGGATTACAACGATAGGAGTCAGAGGAGTTCGGAGATATACCCTCGAACCGGATGTAAATTGATTTAGGAGAGCAACCGTGCTCAGTCAATTTAATTTGAAGACTTACGGTCATGATTGGGCTAAGTCCAGTTGAGAATATTCAACGTTTTTATTTATCTTTGGCCTATTAGGCCTGTGCTAGGGCTTTGCCCCTGCATTTTTGTTTTGTTTGGGCTCTGCCCTTTTATAAATGATGCAGAGCATCTATTTTGTTTGGGCTCTGCCCTTTTATAGATGATGCAGAGCATCTGCTTTGTTTGGGCTCTGCCCTTTTAATGCATTGCATTTTATTAGGCCTGTTAGGCCTTTTTAATTGGGCTTGGCCCTTCAGTAAATAATGCAATGCATTTGTCAGGCGCTTTGCGCCAATCATTGAGCGCAAGCGCATGTGGTGGTGACACGTATCACGCAAGCGCAGTGCGCTGCGCCAGTGTGCTGCGCCAGTACGCTGCTGACACGTGGCGCGCTCTGGTGAGTTGCGCCAATTTCAAAGAGCAATGCTCTATCTTAAAAGCTCATAGCGCAAGTGGTTCTGGTGCTGACACGTGGCGCTCTCTGGTGGCTTGCGCCAACCCAGGAGCGCAACAGTGCAGATTTGCAAGTACAAGGCACTGTTTTAATGACTTGATCCAATTTTGGATTCAAGCGAGGATTTTTTCTGAAATTCCAGAACCAATGGTTCATAAAAAGTGCAAGGCACTGTTATTATTTATTTATTTTTTATGGAAGATCATTGATATTGTTCTTAGATCAATGATCTATTCAGAAGAAATTCTTCTATTTTATAAAGGTTTTTACCGTTTTCTTGAATTTTCTTCAGAGTTCTCTCTGTTTTGAAGTTCTTGATCTCTCACAATGTTTTTTTTTGAGTTGGGGTCTAGGGGTCTTTATATAGTACCCATAGATTTGTTAAGTTTGTTAAAGAGATCATTCTCTGAGTGATTTGGGGATTTTCCCTACCGTTGGATCTTTGATCCAAGGGCTTCTGTTTTACAGAAGGCAATCTTCTTGTTTTAACAAGAACAGAAGGATTTTACTAGAATTTTAATTCTGTTTGGCGCAAATTCCCCAGCGCGTGACACGTGTTGCGCAGCGCAGAGCGCAGCGCAACTGCGCTGACACGTGTCGCGCAGCACAACGCCTGTGCAACTGCGCTGACACGTGTCGCGCAGCGCAGCGCCTGTGCAACTGCGCTGACACGTGTCGCGCAGCGCAGCGCCTGCGCAACTGTGCTGACACGTGTCACGCAGCGCAGTGCTTGCGCAACTGAAGCGTTGCTTCCTTTAATTTTTGTTTTAAATAGAGCCTTGCTCTAATTGGGCGCGCCGTCTTGGGCGCTGCGCTGACGTATCAGTTTTTGACACGTGGCGCGTTGCGCGCAGCGCAAGGAATTTGAAGCGTTGCTTCAAATTTTGAATTTTTGAAATTCAAATAGAGCTTTGCTGTGATTGGGGGAAACACTTCCTACTCTGTGTATGTCATCCAAATACCAGGACATCACACCCTACTACCTTCTTAACAGATCCATCCCCTATTCTGATGAAGTCAAACCCATGACTGTCACATCAAAAATAGATGATCTATCTCCGCTATATCTGCTCAAGTCTATAAATAGACATAAGCTCCTTGCCCACTTTGCTTCCGCTGCTCCTACTGACTACGATAACCCTCTGGCAGAATAATATATACGTATACTTCTAAAGCCAGTTTAGAACAACGCTATACTTATCCTCCTGCCGGGTCTCATAGCCCGGAACAACAGTAGTGTCAAGTCTGGGTAAACAAGAACCTCCCTGTCACCGTCCTTGAGGTTACCGGAGTAGCTCTCGGGTGTCTGAGGTTACCCACCATATCTGCGGAGTGGCTAATGGAATGTCAAACCTGATTGAATATATAGGTCCTATTAAATTTTCCATCATCGTTTGCGGTTCTGGAATCACTTCCAGTTCTACCATACTCCCACTACTGTTTTCTGAAAAAATCCATTTTACTAAAACCGTGGAGAGTCAAGAACAATATTACTATTGATCTTCCAGATGGTAGAAAATCAACCCTCGTCATAGCCAGCGTCAACCCACAAACTGCCATTACAGAAACGTGCCTTGAGTTATCCAGTAGCTGGTTTTAAGCATAAGCTGGATAACTCATCGTACCTTAATATCGTTAAGATATGAACCATTCTATATCCAATATAGAAACTTTGACACTTATTTAATTGGAACCAGATTCAAATTATGCAGTTGTCTCCAGTGCATATCAACTTAATGGAGAGAGGCTAATCAGTATTACTCAACTTAGGAATACATCCAATTATGAGTAACCTGAAAGAGAAACAAGTTTCTCAAAACTATTACTATCATCTGAATACCAATCACAAGAATCTACATCTTCGATCTCTTTGAAGAATCCCGATACTTGTGACACCTGGTTCTCTACTTTATTCTTATACCCACAACTTCTCAAAACTTAGACCTTGTATTTCTACGAAACACTTGTCTAAAATCTAGAGAAGTCATAAGTAAACAGAACATAGTACGAGGACCAACCCCTTTGTCCTCATGGACTCTGGACAACATACAATACTCTGTATAAGTCCGCTGAGTCGAATAACTCAAAACCTGTGCATCGTAGGTTGAAAACTGTACTTATGGTTAAGAACTACTCCGTTTGTTCAATGCTCCTTACCCAATCGTCAACTGATATAGGTAAATGTCACGGACATAATTTCAAAAAGTTATATCTCACTTTATAAAAATAAACGTACAGATATATCATTTTGAAATTGGTGCACAACAACGGATACTCAAAACCAAATACATGCCGTCAGCAAAAACCCAGGCGATTTCCTCAAATATCACCAATTACAACGAATTCCGATATAATGAGAATGATCACCTTATTCCCAATAACCTACTCCCACTCATCATCTATAAAACCATACAGATGTTAGAATCATACTTGGTAAATACATATCCTGGAGTAAGTATCTAATCGGCAAATCAGTTTTCTTTTAACAATGCACAGTGAAACTGAAACATGAAAATGTTTCATAGAGGTTACCTGGTATTCCTAGTAATACCTCTTCCATAATCCAATTCATGATTTTAACCGTATATCTCTTTGCCATCTCTCCAAATCCCTTTATTTGTCTTTATTCATTACCTTCTGTATACCCTTTTAGGCTAAGTGGTTTTCTTCCTTCCCCACCGTTCGGCACCAGCCTATGGTTTGGAAGAAGATTATCCAGTAAGCATAATTGGTGTACTCTCCTAAACCAAGGAGTACTCGCAACTTGAGAGAAGGTGATGATAAAAGACAACTGAATAATACCTTATTCTATTTCTCCCGAACTAGGGAAAAAGCAAAGGTGAAATAGGAGTGGCGATGAAGTACGCGGTTTGATCGTGAATGATAACTGTCGCAATTTACTTTGCCATCTTTCTAATCCTTTTATTTTGTCTTTAGTTATTACCTTCTGTACATCCTACTTAGGCTAATTAGTTTTCTTCATTCCCTACCTTTCGGCACCTGCCTATGGTTTGGAATAAGACTATCCAATAAGCGTAATAGGTGTACTCTCCTAAACTAAGGAGCCCTCGCAACCTGAGAGAAGGTGATAATAAAAGACAACTGAATAAACCAATTCTATTTCTCCTGAACCTGGATCCATCCTCGAAGAAGTCCCTCCGAGTTCGTATATAACCATACGATGGATCTATCCAATGGAAGTGGATGTCCGTAGATATATGGGGTGTTCTGAGAAATACAAAGGGTAAAAGAAGGAGCGGCAATGACTTATGCAACTCAGACAATCCAAAAGCCAGTATTTTAAGAAGGTTCGGTCAACTAGGTCACTGAGTCATAGTCTAGGGTCGGTCAAAGGTCGCTGCCAAAGAGAGAGAGAGAAAAGAAACACTCTGCGTGTACTCTAACCTAGATCAGAATGGTTATCACTTTATCTAATCAGGAAACCTCCCACTGTAATCTCAAATTCTCCTCCAAATCTGAAAGAAGAATTAGTCGGGATCACCCAAAGAGTAAACCAACTCATCAGTGAGAATCGTGATCCAACTATCATCGCATGATAACTTGATGGAAGCCACTCAAGTTATCACACTCTAGAAGTTATGCGCATGCCTGGCAAGTTTCAGTTTATATTTGAAACTCCCGATGTGATTTTTACCTCATGCTCTTATGACCTTGACTTTGGCCAACAAATCATAAGTTACATGTCAAGTTCTACCCGTCATTTTCCAGGTTAATTTGAACCCACCCGTACATACCCTTGACTTTGGCCAACAAGGTAATACGACTGTCCCAAACCAACGCATCTATCTATGCAACAGATGAATATTCAGCAACTACCAAACACTATGCCTTGACTTTGGCCAACAAACATAGCTTGAATACTACTGACTATCCATAAGAAATGACGGAGGGTTACGGCTGGTTTTTGGCGAAAAACCTTTAACATAATGAACTTGATCTCGTTGAAGGAACCTGATAGCTTTTTATAAAAATATAGTGGCGAAAACCTTTTGCTAAAGAGGTCACTCCCGGTGAAGGGATCTCGGCTCTTTCCTCGTGGAATGAGGTGCAGGATATTCTAACTGAATACCGGGATGCAAAGCAACTTGTAATCGACTATATTGAAGTTATTACCCTGACGTAAACTTCTGCCCAAGGGGTCACTCCCGGTAAAGGGATCTCGGCCCTTGCCTCGTCGAATGAGGTGCAGGATATTCTGACTGAATACCGCGATGCAAAACAAAAGGAAACGTTTTTGTAATAACACATTTTAAAATTTGTTCCAACAACATCAAATATAGGTTTGTTTTCCTTTGCATTGATCAGAATCAACGCAGTCCCATCAAACAATCACACCAGAAAAGAACGAAAATAAAATGTACGTATATGCCATCCGCATTCGTCACTGGGTCCCGTCATCACCCGTTAGGTTACTTAACTAACGACAGAGCGGGAGCTGGACTAGCGCGGGTGTAAAACATATACAACATCTAATAGTATATATACCAATATACAATAATCGCTCCAGGCGTGATAATATGCAACATTACAGAAAAGTAATAAGCATCACAGAACAATACAGATAATCTGGGATCCCCGGGTTTCACAGAGCCGCTACTGAAACCCGACATTCCCCTGGTCGTGTGGATAGCCTGTGCAATGAAACCTAGACCCCTACAGGTGCGGTAAGTTACCCGCCAAAACCTGAAGCGAGGCAGCCTCTTACAACACAGTGAATGGACCACCCGACACTTCACGGAATCCGGTAACTTGAGCACCCCTCCTTGGGTCAACCTGTACCCCTTACGAGTGCGGCGAATAGTCTGCCAATTCTAGAGTGAGGCCCCTCTGCCTCTCAAAGCCATGAGATACGGACCCGTTGCCCTCCAGAACCCGGCTATCCGTGCACTCCATCGCGGGGTAAACCTAGCACAGAAATAAAAATATGTACAACGGGTACATCGACCTCAACCCGGTCGTGCCCCAAAAGAATATTATACAAACAGGCAGTGACGGCAGTCCACATGTTGGACGCTCGTCCCGCAATATCAAATGTACAAATAAATCCAAACATCACTAACATTGCACACTGCTATCCACCATGACAAATCCGCAATATCACAGTACAACACAGAACATCAACGCGAATGTCACGTTCGCAAACCCGTCTAAAAGAACTATAGCAATTAGACGCAATTTACCGCTCAAATGACATTCCCGGTCGGAGATATAATGTAAATACTGCATACTAACAAGTTTAAAATTTCGATCGACAAAACTTCCCGAAGTGGGCCCCACGAACATCTGCTGTACAGTAACAAAATATGGGCCCAAACGAAATATACCAAAAACCACAATTGCCCAAGACAAACATACTGGAAAAAATTGGGTCACTGTTCCCACATACTGGCCGCGGTTCCGCGGTCAAACCCTAGTTTTGACCGCGGATCCGCGGCGGTACTGTGGGATCACGTGCCTAAATTTTTCCAGAATGCTTATAAAAGCCTGCTTAGTTTTCTGTGATATGTAAAATAATTTTTAGACTGTTTTAAAAATCGACAGAAACTCAGAACTGAAAAGGTGTAGTTTTTGAAAATCGGTTCGATCGATGTTTTAAATATGTTAGCACAAGTTAGTAAAGCTTAATGGTGAGGCTCTGATATCACTGTAAGTCCACGGTAGCACCCCGGCGGTCTAACAGACGCCAAATGCGGAATAAAAACTTTTTACAATTGGCGCTATCGCGTACTATAACCCGGATCTGCCATTAAAGCTAAACTAACAAACTACAAAGTGGGTAGAAATGTTATACCGAACAATCCGAGTCCTTCAGTCTTCAACCATCATCCTACGCTTTGTTGCGGCTGCTCCGATCTCCTAAATCTCCAATCTTTTCTTCCAGGTGGCACTACGTCGACGGATCTTTAAACGGGCTCCCGTCTCTGAACCGAGGCAACTCGATCATCAAGTTTACTAAAAGAGATGACCAAGATTGATGTAGAGAATGAGTAGAACACTTTGTCTCGTTACGTCCAAAGCTATGGACGAACGGTTAATGAAGTTGCCTTTTGGATCGGGTGATAAGAAAATCAACTAAGAAATTTCCATGAACAAATTTATCATCTCATTTTTTCCAAACACAACACACATTTTTTGCAAATGAGGGGCCAGCCACTTAAGGAGAGGGGGGAGGTGAGTGTAGGAGAGGGGGGTGACTCCAACAATTATTGAAGAAAACGAATCATCATAAACACCTTGCATTATCATTTAATGAACAAATGAATCATCACACTTAGTCATCCATTCATTAAATGCTCCATTAATGCACTAATGATTCACTAGCCACCTCATCATCCTAGTCACCATTAAGAAGCTTCCACACATGACTCACCTCAAGAAGAAAAGATAAATCCGCATTTAACCGAATGTTAAATACGGCTAATATAAAACTGGAAACTGGCAACTTCCAAAAGTGATCCTGAAACGAATTTCAGGATAAACCCGTAACAGTATAAACATACCCGCATTTGTATTACGACCGAATACAAATGCAACTGAGACAAAGATATTATATCTACACAGTATAATACTCGGATCCGGCTTAAACCAAAGCCCACCAGTATTATCTGCCCGAAATATGACACGTGCGTAAACACACGTGCATTTTCCGAACCCTGCCATAAAACCATACGGCCTCTACAACGTTTCGCCCGACTTGGGAAAGTGTCTGTGGGGGACTCTAATGACTCATCAACACACTGGCACTGGGTATAACCACTAGCACGTCAGAGGTACGAGCTGTACGTAACGGTTGCCTATGTATTGATTGGAAGGGAAGCTGACGAGCGAACTCATCCAGAAACCCTACTGAGCCTAACAGTGACAATATACATACAGTCCGGTCCGTTCGTCTATGAGTATCGCATATCGAGTCTAGGGGGGTGGATAAAGTCAGACCCCTAATAACGCGATAAATCGTGTCGGCATGAAGCCCATCACCACCTGAGAAACTACTGATCCAAATTAGTAATTCTCCACTACCTCGGCCGAGGATTTCTAGTGATGGCCACCCGTGCACTGTGCGACATCAACTCGCAATACCGGGAGAGACGAATCCCCGACGATCCGCTCACTGCCTCCATGTGGCTCGGGACTGTACCCAAAAAATACCTGTTTGCACGTCTCCTTTGAGCGTGGTAGGGTAGAAATCAAAGCACAGTGGGAACTCACACGAGACAAATGACGATCTCAGGTCGACAAACTAACCTGTACACATATCACCAGGGAACTACTATCTGACGATATATATAATACCAACTAGCATGTTCCCGGCGAGTCCTGTCCGGTGTACTCATAACGCAATGAGCACCTGTATACATCTTAGGTGAACCAACTGACACCAATGGCTTGTGAGACCGGCCATTGCCCCTCGTTGGGGTCTCGACTGTATACACTAGTCTACTCTGGAGTATCGATGCCCTGTCTCGAAACTCCCACGACTAGGGACACATTAAAGGATGCGCTTTATAGACCCCAGCTCCCACGTATATGATCGCCATCATACTGCTGATAGTCAAGCAAGAATCCTATGGGCTCTATCATCATGCAATAGTGAACTAAAGCATATATACGATGATAAAGTCAAACCAGATAGCATACTATCATCTCGAGCAAGACTGTCATATCGGTATAGGTCCTCCATCAATCATTGCAATCACGTACCTGCGATCCAATAATTGACTTTGAGGGCACTATATCCAACAATAAAGACACAGATGTAATATCAGGTAGATCGACGCTTCAGATTATTATCGCGGTATCAACGAGAGATGCAGGATTGTTGACCGTCTTTGAGGCAATTAGGGAGACCAAATATTTGCGGAGATTGTTGGTTTTTGGTGTTCCACAAAAGGTGAGAGTGTTCTTCTTAGAGGACGGGAAGACGGTTGTGGCTCTTACGAAAGTTGGTACCCATGAGAGTCCAACAATTGCATTTACGGAGATGACTTCGGATATCAAGTTTAAGAAGTGTTTGGACTTGATCTGCCTGGTTGACTGATGAAGGCACGACGATGACGAGAGCAGGAGTTCCAAGGTTTTCAAGAAAATAACGAGATTTGATGAAATTTGAATCAAGGTGGAGATTGTTGATAATTGATTCAAAATTATAGGCCCAAGATTTAAAGCCTAAATCGAGTAGGAGTTGATGATTGAGATTTAATTTAAATCTTAAACTTATCTCTTTGATATCCCGGTTTAAATCTAAGTTTTATTTCTAAATTAATGTAGGCTATAAATATAAAGCAAATAGCCTAGAATTTTTAAAAAAAAGAGGGTTGCCAATATTCTCCACAATTAAAAGAGCCAACTATAAAACCAAGAGAGGGGGATAAAGAAGAGGTTTTTGTGAGGGTTAGAAATTCTTTGGCGGCGATAGGTGAACGCGTTCTCGTGTAATCCTTTCTTGATAGTGGAAGTTCTCATCATCGGATTGCAGAATTAGATGCAATTGCGCCGAACCTGGGTAAAATCTTGTGTTTATGTTGTTTGGTATGTGCTTCTGATAACTTGAGTTGTTTTGGTAGATTCTTCAATTACTCTTTTTCAAATAGTTTCGACTCACGCGATACTGATAGATTTTTCGTTTCGGCTCTTGGTGTGATTTGTGATTCTTTCGAGGATCACGGGTATAGAAATTACAACACAATGCACTTATTTGAATTAATAAGATATAAGAAAATAAAGAGCCATATCGGTTTTGTAATTTAAATACATCTATGTTTATTGCTTTAATTTACTATTTATTCATTATGGTAAAATATTTGATAATATTTAATAAATTAGTTATAATTTTAAAAAAATTCTCAAGTATGAAATTTCCTTGGCATAGTCAGCCAAATTGGCAATTTTAGTTCAAGGACTCTCTCTTTTTGCATCAAATAGTAAAGAGAATAGTTGAATTTACCTATTGGTCCATTCAATTAATATAGAGTTATGATGACATTTCCCCCCAGACTTTGTCATCATAGGTTCATGGTACAGTAGCTCTCAACCTCTGATCGCTTTGCCGGAGATTCTTCTTTCCTACTTCTCTATTGATGACATTGTCGAGCTTATCCATTGACTTTTTCTTCCGGCGCGCGTCTGTGTTTTCTTAGTAAGTGACGGTGTCATTACAGGTATTTGGCGACATTTGCCCCCGACGCTCGTCCCTCTTGGCTTGTCCTTGATGTAAAGGCTGAACAGATCAGACCGTTGCGTCAGAGGTGGATAGTCTGGTGAAGACTGACCGCTTAACAGCTTTGGTGATTTCCTTTTATGGCACCCGAACATATTGGGTGCTCCGGTTGCCGTCTATATGAGAATTGCTGGGGATGATCACATTTGGCCTGCAGCCCTTGGTAGGAAGCTTGGCAGGGCTAGCCTGAGTGATAACATATACACCATCCTTCGTCTTGTTAGAACCCACGAGCCAATAGGAGTTTCTGGGGTCACAACATACTTGGCGAAGTGGGCGGGCAAGAAAGTGTCGAGTTGGATGGTGGAGCCCGATCCTCCGACTTCGACATGGCCATGGGAAGCTGAATCACAGATCCCGGCACTATGAAATAGATAAAGACAGCAGTTGCTCCCATCAAGGAGAAACAAATGTTAAAATGTTCATTTAATGACAGAAATAAACCACAAAGAAAGAAAAATCTGTCCCAACGGACGTGCCTGGATCTGTTCACCTCCGAAAAGGGATCCCGGAAGACCTTTGGGGCTCTCGGGGATGTTTACGGGGTCAGATCGATGCGGATTCTCCTGGCTCCTCAGTGCGATGTATTTCTGCGACGCAACATATAGCTGAGGGTTCGAGCGGATATGACCGATGTAGTGTGACTCCTCATATTCACTCTTCGGAAAGGGTTTTTTGATTGTGGGAACTAAATTTCCTATAGGCACAAGCCCCTGTAGTTAATTACCCCTCCATATTAAATGGAGAGAACTTTCTACGAGTGGTTTATTTCTGATTGCATTAAACATGATAGCAAAATAAATGGTAATAGCATGCATGAATATATTCAACAACAAAATCATGTAACAACAGCAGTTAAAATATATATTTCATGAATGTCATACAATATTGTATGTCTCAATTTACATTTATCTTTGCCGCTGGGTAAACATGTGCTTTACTGCTATTCACTCCCATGGATGGTGTACGGTTTTATAGAATGTATGATCCAGATCGTAGGCAGCCGTGATAGAACATGTAGTATGTGCTTGAAAGGAGAAGCCCATGGATGGCATACGCCAGGTGGAACTTGATTGGTGGTAACACCTGATCATTGGTCAGCACATCTTGTAGGATAAATATAGTTGGTTTCTACGTCATAAGGATTGTGTAGATATAGTAGTTTAGAGTCATCTCAGACATAGTTTAGAGTAATCTCAGACATAGGTAGTAGTTTAGAGTCATCTCAGACATAGGTATAGCGAGACATTGACTTCTATGTCATGATGGTTGCCCGTGTATTGTATACGGTAGCTAATATAGAGCAGCTTGCCGTAAGGCAGAATTCCAGTTTAGGGACATAGTGGTCCCTTGGGTAAGCTTCATTAGTTTACATTCATCTCGGACATGGGTGTTAGTTTAAGGTCGTCCCGGACCATGGTGTTAGTTTAAGGTTATCTCGGACATAGGTATTAGTTTAAGGTCGTCTCGGACGATGGGTTATTATGGTTTCAGTTGTGTTTGACTTCAGTGTCACATTTTAACTTCTAGGTCACGAAAGTAACCCATGGATAGTATATAGTAGTTTAATGTTATGCTAACCTGCCATAGGGCATGCTCGGTGGGACGATTGACTTCTGTGTCACGATGGATGTTTAAAAGACGACGATGGTTGACCAGCACGTCCGATGGGACTCAGTAAGAATGGGGCATGTCACAGGGTGCACACCTAGTGGGACTGTAACACCCTAGTTCGTTTATACCAATTCTAGTATTTCTTTATTTATGGTATTTTCTTGATTTATTGTGTTTTGGGTGCGAATAATATATCTGACATCTATATTAGCATCCGACCCGACCCGCTTGCTTGAAACCAGTCTTGATTCATGTTTATGTTTTATCCTGACTTGTTACGTAAACTTGTGCACTTTCATGAATACTACATACTGGCATTTTCATTTTTACAATATAACATTTTAGGTCACATGAACTATTTTAAAAATACATTGCATAGCCTGCATGATACCCCTAACCCCGTGGTAGCATCCGCGCATCTTGTTCTCGTCCCGTTCAGTGAAACGGATTTGTTTGGATGGCTACGTGCACGTACGTGCATCCGTTCTTAGGGGTATGCATTTTCGTTACCCGAGCATTCATTTTGAATTTTGAACGCCCCATATATTTTTTATATTTTAAAACTAAAATTTTAGACCCGACCCGGGCGTGTTTTGGAATATTTTTTGTATCCCGCCAAAATTCAAAATTGACTTAATTTAATATCTTTAATTTAAATCTACAATTTAAATTTCGTAACAGCTGTAACATTTATTTAACTAACAATTTTTTATTAAATATTTTATCTAAACTATATTAACAAACCCAGCTCTCATTCTCTCTATTTCCTTCTCTCTGACTCATAGGCCCCACACTCATCCCTCTCTCCTCTTTCCTTTCTCTTTCTCTCTCTCTCAGCACAGTCTCTCTCTTCCTCTCTCCCACACTGTCCGACAATACTATCTCTCCTCTCCCTTACTCTCTCCTCTCGCGTTTCTCTCTCTCCTCTCGCGTTGAGCTGGATCGCGTCACCTCCCCTCAAGATACGCTCACCTTCCTTAACAACTCCTTTATTCTTGTCTTCCTCTTCCTATATAACCCCCGTGAGCCCTCACCTTAACCCATCACCACTCCTCTGCTTCCTCAAACCCTAACCCTAAAAACTCCTTACCTCCTCACTCTCCTCCCTTACAGAGCCTCATCTCTTCCTCCGCCATCTTCTTCACTCCCCCCAAGCACCCACTGCACACCGAGAACCCACCTGCACCGCCACCTCACCTTGTCGCCGCCGATCACTTCCACCTCTCGTCGCCATCTCCTTCCCCTCCTCCTATCTCTCCTCTCTGCATTCTCCCTCACCAGTATCCCTGCACACCAACAACACCCACGACCCAATCGCCGGAGCCATGACGTCGCTGCTGTTCCTGACGACCCAAACGACGTACCTTACCTGTGTGATCACCTTCGTGTGTTACTTGGACCCGTCCCGTTTGTCGTGATTGCGTCGTAACATTTTGCCGACGTCGGACGTACCGTACATATCCGTTTCGTGATCCGTCTAGGCAAGTTAATCTTGCTACATGCTATACTACTATATTCTATATCTATTTGTATTTTAATACTTCATAATGATTAGTTTTGCAATCCACATTATCAATTTTCAGTTTTATCGATTTATTCGACATCCGCATACATCCGTATATATCATTTCAAATCTAGGGAATGAAAACCTATCTTGTTACATACTATACTACCATATACTGCATCCATGTGAATAAAATGTTACCCGTTTATCAAAATATAGATCCATATTAAAATTTTACAGTTTTGGATACCCGTTTACATCCATATCATCTAGTATACATATAGCTGCATCTACAGATCACATTAATACATAATACTGTTATATAAACACCCCATGTTTAATAAAGTGCATCTTAATTAGTAATGGAACTATAAATGTAACCCTAATTGATAATTGTGCATCCCTATCATTGATTTTATATTTATTTGCATACAGTGTCACATTATTTCATTTTATTGTTATATTGGTACTCCATACTTGATTTTGTGCAATCCATACTTACTACAGTTTGATTGTGAGTATCCACTTGATACCTGTGCACTACCTGACATGACCTGATATACTACTGCTTGACTTGATACCTGATCTTGTTACTAATGCCGACAATCTTGACCTGTTGTCCCTACGGACATATCCTGTTGTCTTTACAGACAAACCTGTACCTGCTTGATCCTGTGTTGGCATTAGCTCCAGATTATTCAATACCTGACTTGAACACATAACTTGGGGGTATGGGGAAATCAAGAATGTAGCTGAACGTAACTCAAAGGGCTATTACATCATGTTACCGTGGTCCCGTGGGGTATGAACGGGACATAGACTCACAGTCTATCATATCTTGTTACCGTGGTCCCGTGGGGAATGAACGGGGCATAGACCGATGGGTTACGATGAAGATTACATTAATATTATGTCCTGCTTGATTAGAATTATTGATATTGTGACGCACTGACGTCTGGGTTTTGCATAGCCTAGATCCATTATCCTTGTCGGAGGCGGTCCAAGAGTATTTTGATCAACAGGCCGAGCAGTGAAGACCTATTATTAGTTTAGTTTAGTTTTCCTTTCAGTATTTTTTTATTCCTGATGAGAGCCCGTATTTTGGGACGTACATTTCAGATTATTGTATTTGAATCTTTTGCTTCCGCATTATTTTATTTCATGACTCGTTTATTCTGGCTTATGGACATGTACTAGATATTTTATTTTATTTCCACTGTTCTTGATATCTCTAGACAGCTGTAATGTGACTGTGGAAGGATCTTTCCTAGCCACAGGTAGTATGGTTGGCTCTGTCACGTGCCGATCTTAGCGCACTCTAGGAAGCGGGGCGTGGAAGGGTTTGTTTGGTATCAGAGCCATAGGATTTAGGTTAGTCGGGTTTGATTCTTTTGTAGTTGGGTATTGAACCGAATACACGAATCAGAATACTTGTAACTAGGAGCATGTTCTGCCTTATTACCATCTTGCCATCCTTGAATCCATAACTATCTTGTTTCTTGAATCTTGTTCATCTTGCTAATCCTCTTCGGTGTTTTGGCTTCAGAATCATGGCGGACAGAAATCTAAAGACGTACCAGAGGCGTGTGGATGACGCCGCCTTGCTCGGAGTGATACGTGGCATGCTGGAGGAACAGAAACGGCAGACCAGGCTGAACCAGCAGCAGGCCGAAGCTTTTCAAGAAGGTTTATGGACCGTCCAGCAGTCCATAAACAATGTTGCGGCCAGACCAGTTGAGCGTGTGGGTACCGTGGCGGATTTCAGGAGACTGGGTCCGTCCGTATTTGCTGGTTTGGAGGAGCTGTTGCCAGCAGAGCAGTGACTGGTTAATTCGGAGAATTTGCTTGTCGCGTCGCAGATTCCAGAGGATAAAAGAGTGGATGTCGTGCGCATCTAACTGGTGGACTATGCCCGTGAATGGTGGCTCGTAGAAGAGACCCGTTTGCCCAAACCGATCAGTTGGACAACGTTCTCACAGAGTTTTTTGGAGAAGTTCTTCCCGCAGACTGCACGGGAGGAAATGGAAGAAAAATTCATCGGATTGAAGCAGAATGGCGCATCATGGATATACATGCAGCTGAGTGGACACGGCTCAGTAGATTCGCTGGACCTCTGGTTGCCAATGATGCTGACAGGGCAAGGAGGTTCATGCGCAGTTTGGACGTGGACATCCAGAGGCAAATTATATCTCTGGGTTTGACCACTTTTCCACAAGTACTTAAAGCAGCCCGAGAGCAGCAGAGCATATCTATGAAGACTGGGGGTACGCAGCAGCAGGCAGTTGCAGTGCCGAAGCCGGCGTTTACGCCAAACCGAGCGCATATACGCAAAGGTATTCCGGTGAGTAGACGTGGTGTTGTACCTATGAAGAGGACCGTTGCAACCGAGCAGAAAGAAAGAACATTTTGCGACTACTGCCAACGATCGGGTCATTTCTGGAAAGATTGTCGAAGGAGACTTGGACTTTGCCTTATTTGTGGATCAGCTGATCATACCATTGATACTTGTGCGTCGAAGCTTCGTTTGAAAGATGATGTTCAGAGGCTACCGCAGAAGTAGTATCAGGGATAGAAGCAGTTGACTCAGGGACCCAATCAAGCTAGAGCATTTACCCTGACGGCTGAAGATGCCAAGGCTTCAGAGGAAGTCATTTCAGGTATCCTACTTGTTCATGGTTTTCCCGCATTAGCGTTATTCGATTCTGGTGCATTCTATTATTTTATGTCGTCCAAGTTCACTCGATTACTTGCACTAACCTGTCTAGTTGTTGGGACATACCCACTGGGAATGGGAAAATCATAGCTAGTAGAGAATGTAAGGATTGTTCTGTAGTTATTTGCGGACGGGAGCTATTCACAGATTTCTTGGTGATTGATACCGGCAGTTATGAAGTTGTCTTGGGAATGGATTTTCTCGGCACTTTCCACGCTCACATTGATTGTAGGGCAAAGAAAGTGATTTTCCAAATTCCCAGAGATCAGGAGTTTGTTTTTGCTTGTTTTTGCTGGAGGAGGCAGTTTTGTCGGGCCAGTCGAGTTTAGGGCTAGGCCGACAAATAGTGTTCTTTCGTCGATGGAAATTGATAAGGAAGAAGCGCCAGTTGTACTTCGAGAGTTCATGGACGTGTTCGAGGACATCTCGGGTTTACCGCCAAAACGAGATGTGGAGTTCGCGATCGATCTTGATCCTGGTGCAGCACCAATCTCGAAGGCGTACTATCCGATGGTACCAGTAGAGTTGGAATAAGTAAAGAAGTAGCTTACCGAATTGCTAGAGAAGGGTTGGATTCGCAGCAGCAATTCATCTTGGGGAGCTCCAGTTCTTCTAGTTAAGAAGAAAGATGGCACGCGGAGGATGTGCATCGATTATCGAGAATTGAACCGGGTGACTGTTAAGAACAAGTACCCGATCTCTCGCATTGGCGAATTATTCGAGCAACTCAGTGGCGCGAGGGTATTCTCGAAGCTGGATTTGCGGTCTGAATATCATCAAGTTTGAGTTAAATCAAAGGATATTCGCAAGACTGCGTTCCGAACTCGGTATGGACATTACGAGTATTTAGTGATGCCATTCGGAGTCACGAATGCACCGGCGATATTTATGGACTTGATGAACCGAATCATTTCACCGTTCTTGGACCAGTTTATAGTGGTGTTCATCGATGATATTCTGGTCTACTCAAAGAGTATTGAAGAGCATGCAGAACATTTGAAGATCGCATTGCAGACATTGAGGCAAGAAAGATTATATGCAAAGATGAGCAAATGCGAGTTTTGGCTTGAAGAAGTGAAGTTCTTAGGGCATGTCGTATCTGGAAGTGGAATCGCCGTTGATCCTAAGAAGATTGCAGCAGTTCAAGATTGGCCGATACCGAAGAACGTAGCGGAGATCAGAACCTTTCTTGGACTTGCCGGGTATTACAGAAGGTTCGTGGAGAATTTTGCCCGTTTGGCTGAGCCTTTGACCAAGCTTACGCGCAAGGAAGTACCGTTCTTATGGACGGATAGATGCGCGTCAGCTTTTGAGGCGTTGAAGCAGAGATTGATAACCGCTCCTATTTTGACCGTACCAGACGGTTCCGGAGGATTGGTAATTCATAGCGACGCATCTGGGAAAGGATTAGGATGTGTTTTGATGCAGCATGGAAAGGTTATAGCCTACGTATCGAGACAGTTGAAGATCCATGAGAAAAATTACCCAACTCATGATTTGGAGCTAGCAGCAGTAATTTTCTCTTTGAAGATTTGGAGACACTACTTATTGGGCGAAAGGGTTGAAGTATTCAACGATCACAAAAGCCTTAAGTATGTGTTCACACAGTAAGAGCTTAACATGAGGCAGCGTAGATGGTTGGAGCTGATGGCTGACTACGATCTTGATCTTAAGTACCATCCGGGAAAAGTTAATGTTGTGCCGGATGCGCTTAGTCGGTTGCCAGCAATTCAGACGTTGACTGCACAGAAGGAACTTATTGAAGACTTTCGGAGATTCGAGTTGGAGATCGTGCTACCGTATTCTTCGGGACAGTTGATGCAGCTGCAAGTACAATCATCGTTGATCGAGAATATTAAAGCAGCAAAGTCACAGGACCCAAGATTGCAGAAGTTTCGAGAACAGGTTGAAGCAGGACTTCGAACGGACTTGTTGATTCATGAAGATGGTTCGTTGCGATATGATAGCCGTTTGTGTGTGCTAAAGGGAGACATTCATGAAGAAGTTATGAAGGAGGCGCACAGTTCAGCGTATTTCGTACATGCTGGAGGCACGAAGATGTATCGTGACGTACGACAGCATTTCTGGTGGGAAGGCATGAAACGGGAGATCGCCCGCTTTGTAGCAAAGTGCTTGGTGTGTCAGCAAGTTAAGGCTGAACATCAAAGGGTTGCTGGTTTATTGCAACCACTTTCGATTCCTAAATGGAAGTGGGAACATATAACCATGGATTTCGTGACAGCTTTACCGTGGAGTCCAAAGGGAAACAATGCAGTTTGGGTGATTGTTGATCGATTGACCAAGGCAGCTCATTTCATACCATTTCGAGTTGGTTAGTCAACGGAAACATTAGCAGAACGGTACATGCAGGAGATTGTGAGATTGCATGGAGTACTGTTCCCTGATTAAAAAATTAGGAAAGGACTCAGAAGAGGCATCACGTGCTCGCACGTGACCAGTGGTCACGTGTTGGCACGTGACGTTCAAAGCAGCAGCACAAAGCTCATTCAAGAAAAAGGTCCAGAGAAAGGTTACGTGCTCACACGTGACCAGTGGTCACGTGTTGGCACGTGACGGCTGAGCAGCGGCCAGAGAACAGAGCGCAAAAGGAGAAGAAAGGCCCGTTCCAGGGGACACGTGCCTACACGTGACCAAGGGTCACGTACCTACACGTGACCAGGGGTCACGTGGCCACACGTGACCGGCTTTAAAAGCCTTATTATTTAACAGAATTGAATTCTGAGAAGAGATCATTCAAATCTTTCCAAATAGGGAATGATTATTTGGAACCGTTGGATTAGAAATCTAAAGGTGATTAAATATCACCTATTTATGGAAAAATCTTGGACTTGGAAAGATTTCCCCCCTAAATCTTAACCGAGATAACAAAGGGATATCTCTGGATTCAAAATCCAATGGTGAATAAAACTCACTTAACAATCTAAAGGCCCAGATTAATAATAAATATAAATCAAATCTCTCAACATATAAATCAAATCTCTCAATGAGAGATTTACTGAGCAGATTGATTCTCTTTCTTCTCCTATAAATAGGAGCCAAGAAAAGAAGAAAAGGGACCTCTTTCTAAAACTCTTTTCTGAAACCTTGAGACCTTTGGATCTTTTGATACATAGAGAGAGAGAGAGAGAGATAGAGCCTTCGATTCTCTGCAAAAAGGAAAATCTTAGGTAAGAAAGGAAAAGGGAGGCTTCAAAGGAGAATTTAATTCTCAGAAGAGTTTAACTCTTATATAAAAGAAAAGAACTTAGTTCTTTCTCTGGTTGAGGATCTGCAAAGTGCACATCTCCCCATGAATTGAGAATTTAATTCTCATTGGGTTGAGATCCTGCCATGCAGATCTAAAATACAGAGAAGGAACTGAGTTTAGAGAATTTAATTCTCACAAAATGATAGGAATTCAATTTCTTTGAGATAAAGTTAGGGTTTAACCCTATGTTATAGGAATTTAATTCCTTCAAAATGAACAGAACTAGGGTTTAACCCTAATTGAGAACATAATTCTCTCAAACTCACAGGAATTTAATTCCCTTAAGAAAAGAGATTAGGGTTTAACCCTATTAAGAATATAATTCTTCAGAAGCAAACAGGAATTTAATTCCTCTAAAGTTTAGGGTTTAACCCTATGAACAGAACTTTAAAAACATGCAGAGTCACGTGGTACCACGTGACTCCTGCAAAGACCCACAGAATAGAACTCTGAAGCAGACACCTCACGTGTTACCACGTGACTCCTGCGAAGATATATAAAAGAGAACTTTGAGGCAATGCCTCACGTGCCCCACGTGATCCCTGAAGCACATAAAGAAACAACAAAATAAACAGAGACTTGGGGGCGCCCTCACGTATCACCACGTGACCCCTAAGGAGTATTCTAATAAACCAGAGCATAAGCCCCCATCACGTGCCCGCACGTGATGGCTTTCAGAACTAAAAGTGTTAAACACTTATCTGTAGAACAAAATAAAGAGAAGAAGGGCGCTCTCACGTGTTACCACGTGACCCCTCTTGCCTTAGTGTTTAACACTAAGTTGAAACCTCTGTATCCAGTGTTTAACACTGATTCTCTTTAGTGTCTAACACTAATTTGGAAAATTCTATTTGCAGTGTTTAACACTGATTTGCTCAGTGTTTAATTTGAAAACTCTTTTCCTAGTGTTCAACACTGTCGGTCTCTAGTGTTTAACACTAGTTTTAACCCAATTGGCTAAGTTTCCAGAGGCAAAGCCTCTACATCAATAAATCAACAGAGGGCCAATATCCCAGATACAATTGGACTTAGCCCAAGCTGGCCATAAGTCCTCAATTCAAACTTAATTGGGCCAATGGGCTCATAATATAATAATTGATCTTAGTTTCCAAATTGGACTACAGATCACTTAATCTACCTCGGTTTAAGGGTACATCTCTTCACTCCTTTGATACTTGGCGTTGTAATTCCTCAACGTCTTCAAAGAGGCGACGGGTCCCGATGACCATACATTGATACGGACTGTGGGGTCCTTAAACTCATGGACTATGAGGTCCTTAACCATGACCGTGATGTCTTAAAACTAACATCGGACTGTGGAGTCCTTAAATCCACGGACTACGACGTCCTTAAGCTTGACCGTAATGTCTTAAAACTAACATCGGACTATGGAGTCCTCAAATCCACGGACTACGACGTCCTTAACCTTGACCGTAATGTTTTAAAACTAACATCGGACTGTGGAGTCCTTAAATCCACGGACTACGACGTCCTTAACCTTGACCGCAACGTCTTAAAACTAACACTGGACCGTAATGTCCTTAAACTACCTGTTGACCGCAAAGTCACTAATTCGTGATTAGGTGGTTAACGCTCTATACGCTAAACAACATGGCTCCCCTAATCGCTCTCTTATCGGATCTAAACGATCCCGTTAAGTAGATCTTAGTCTAAAACTAGACTAACGTATCCTTAACAAACGTTTAAGTCGATCTTAGTCTCAAACGAGACTAACGTATCCTTAAACATAACCCTCCCAAACCTAAATCTAAGAAAGATACGGATTTGGACTAGTCCGTGCCCTACGGGCGACGACATAACTCAGTCTCCGTATACAATCCACGGGCAACCAAACACAAAACAAACACCCACAACACGAAGTGACCATCTGGAGAAGGAGAAAATTGTTACCGCAACGCGGTAACGTAATTAACTGCAGGGGCTTGCGCCTGCAGGAAAGAGCGTCCCCACAATCAAAAACCCCTCAAGCGAGGGGGAATCTGACGAAGTCTGCTACATCGGATGCATTCGTTTAAACCTTCGATAAATGGTGTCATAAATCAACTTGGCATCTTCGGAGAGGTGGACGGATAGCACCAATTAGTATCTACCCCGAATCTCAGGCAAGACGTCCGCGTCGCGCCGCCATTCGGAGGGGAACAAGTACCTGTAAGCACCGTGTCCGATCGTGACACTCGATTCTTATCGCACTTCTAGAGGAGCTTACAGGAAAGTTTGGGAACTCGATTAAAGTTTAGCACAGCTTATCATCCTTAGACAGATGGCCAGTCGGAGAGAACGATCCAAACTCTTGAAGACATGTTGAGAGCTTGCATGTTAGACTTCAGGGGTTCTTGGGAAGATCATCTACACTTGGTGGAGTTTTCTTGCAACAACAGCTTTCAGGAAACTATTCAGATGGCTCCATTCGAAGCATTGTATGGTCGCAAATGTCGCTCACCCGTTTGTTGGGATGATATTGGAGAGCGATGATTGTTGGGACCGGATTTGATCATGCAAATAGTTGAGAAAGTTAATACTATCCGGAATCATATGAAGGCAGCACAAGATCGACAGAAGAGTTGGGCTGATCGAGAAGATCTCGAGAGTTCATTGTTGGTGATCTGGTGTTCTTTAAGATATCACCTACTAGAGGAGTGATTCGTTTCAGGAGTCGATGCAAGCTTAGTTCTCGATTCGTAGGGCCTTTAGAGATTTTGGAGCATGTTGGAGAAGTGGCTTATCGATTGGCTTTACCATAATCTTTGACGAATGTTCATGACGTGTTTCATGTATCCCAACTCCGTAAGTATGTTCGAGATGAAACACATGTGCTGGATCATTCGGAGCTGACTGTAAGAGAGGATTTGACCTTTGAGGAACGACCGATGTCGATCGTTGATCGAAGAGAAAAGGTCCTTAAGAACAGGGTTATCCCTCTCGTACTTATTTCTTGGGGGAAATCGCTCGCATGGAGAATCGACTTGGGAACGAGAAGTCGAAATTCGACAGAAGTTTCCATACTTGTTCTTGTAGTTTCATGTTTGTTTATCTTTTCTTGTCTTGGGAATTTCGAGGACGAAATTTTTTTTGCAGTTGGGTATAATGTAACACCCTAGTTCGTTTATACCAATTCTAGTATTTTTTTTATTTATGGTATTTTCTTGATTTATTGTGTTTTGGGTGCGAATAATATATCTGACATCTATATTAGCATCCGACCCGACCCGCTTGCTTGAAACCAGTCTTGATTCATGTTTATGTTTTATCCTGACTTATTACGTAAACTTGTGCACTTTCATGAATACTACATACTGGCATTTTATCTGGCATTTGCATTTTTACAATATAACATTTTAGGTCACATGAAATATTTTAAAAATACATTGCATGGCCTCCATGATACCCCTAACCCCGTGGTAGTATCCGCGCATCTTGTTCTTGTCCCATTCAGTGAAACAGACTTGTTTGGATGGCTACGCGCACGTACGTGCATCCGTTCTTGGGGGTATGCATTTTCGTTACCCGAGCATTCATTTTGAATTTTGAACGTCGCATATATTTTTCATATTTTAAAACTAAAATTTTAGACCTGACCCGGGCGTGTTTTGGAATATTTTTTGTATCCCGCCAAAATTCAAAATTGACTTAATTTAATATCTTTAATTTAAATCTACAATTTAAATTTCGTAACAGCTGTAACATTTATTTAACTAACAAATTTTTATTAAATATTTTATCTAAACTATATTAACAAACCCAGCTCTCATTCTCTCTATTTCCTTCTCTCTGACTCATGGGCCCCACACTCATCCTCTTCTCCTCTTTCCTTTCTCTTTCTCTCTCTCTCAGTACAGTCTCTCTCTTTCTCTCTCCCCTACTGGCCGACAATACTATCTCTCCTCCCCCCCACTCTCTCTCCTCTCGCTTACTCTCTCTCTCCTCTCGCGTATCACTCTCTCTCCTCTCGCGTTGAGCTGGATCGCGTCACTTCCCCTCAAGATACGCTCACCTTCCTTAACAAATCCTTTATTCTTGTCTTCCTCTTCCTATATAACCCCCGCGAGCCCTCACCTTAACCGATCACCGCTCCTCTGCTTCCTCAAACCCTAACCCTAAAAACTCCCTGCCTCCTCACTCTCTTCCCTTACAGAGCCTCATCTCCTCCTCCGCCATCTTCTTCACTCTCCCCGAGCACCCACTGCACACCGAAAACCCACCTGCACCACCACCTCACCTTGTCGCCGCCGATCACCTCCACCTCTCGTCGCCATCTCCTTCCCCTCCTCCTATCTCTCCTCTCTGCATTCTCCCTCACCAGTATCCCTGCACACCAACAACACCCACGACCCAATCGCCGGAGCCGTGACGTCGGAGCCGTGACTGACGACCCAGACGACGTACCTTACCTTCGTGATCACCCTCGTGCGTTACTTGGACCCGTCCCGTGTGCCGTGCGTGCGTCGCGACATTTTGCCGACGTCAGACGTACCGTACATATTCGTTTCGTGATCCGTCTAGGCAAGTTAATCTTGCTACATGCTATACTACTATATTCTATATCTATTTGCATTTTAATACTTCATAATGATCAGTTTTGCAATCCACATCATCAATTTTCAGTTTTATCGATTTATTCGATATCCACATACATCCGTATATATCATTTCAGATCTAGGGAATGAAAACCTATCTTGTTACATACTATACTACCATATACTGCATCCATGTGAATAAAATGTTACCCGTTTATCAAAATATAGATCCATATTAAAATTTTACAGTTTTGGATACCCGTTTGCATCCATATCATCTAGTATACATATAACTGCATCTACGGATCACATTAATACATAATACTATTATATTAACACCCCATGTTTAATAAAGTGCATCCTAATTAGTAATGGAACTATAAATGTAACCCTAATTGATAATTGTGCATCCATATCATTGATTTTATATCTATTTGCATACCGTGTCACATTATTTCATTTTATTGTTATATTAGTACTCCATACTTGATTTTGTGCAACCCATACTTACTACAGTTTGATTGTGAGTATCAACTTGATACCTGTGCACTACCTGACATGACCTGATATACTACTGCTTGACTTGATACCTGATCTTGTTACTAATGCCGACAATCTTGACCTGTTGTCCCTACGGACATATCCTGTTGTCTTTACAGACAAACCTGTACCTGCTTGATCCTGTGTTGGCATTAGCTCCAGATTATTCAATACCTGACTTGAACACATAACTTCGGGGTATGGGGAAATCAAGAATGTAGCTGAACGTAACTCAAAGGGCTATTACATCATGTTACCGTGGTCCCGTGGGGTATGAACGGTACATAGACTCACAGTCTATGATATCTTGTTACCGTGGTCCCGTGGGGAATGAACGGGGCATAGACCGATGGGTTACGATGAAGATTACATTAATTGATTTCAATAACTTTAGAGTGGATAACCCTATAGCACAGTTTAGACTAATCATCGCACTTCACCTGTAGATATCCTGTTCACCGATCTATATTCATGTTATTGCTTATTTCCTAATAACTTGTTACTGTTTATACTTCATGCCTGCATATTTCATTATATCCTGCTTGATTAGAATTATTGATATTGTGACGCACTGACGTCTGGGTTTTGTATGGCCCAGATCCATTATCCTTGTCGCAGGCGGTCCAAGAGTATTTTGATCAACAGGCCGATCAGTGAAGACCTGTTATTAGTTTAGTTTTCCTTTCAGTATTTTTTTATTCCTGATGAGAGCCCGTATTTTGGGATGTACATTCCAGATTATTGTATTTGAATCTTTTGCTTCCGCATTATTTTATTTCATGACTCGTTTATTCCGGCTTATGGACATGTACTAGATAGTTTATTTTATTTCTACTGTTCTTGATATCTCTAGACAGCCGTAATATGACTATGGAAGGATCTTTCCTAGCCACAGGTAGTATGGTTGGCTCTGTCACGTGCCGATCTTAGCGCACTCTGGGAAGCGGGGCGTGACAGGGACAAAAAAGACAGTTGACCTCTATGCCACGATGGTTGCCCGTGAATTGTATATGACAAGTTATTTTACTTGCCATAGGGCACAATTCCAGTTTAAGGACGTAATGGTCCGTGGATCCAGTTTAAAGACTTGGGGGTCTATTGATTGGGTTTCATGAGTATATTAGTTTAAAGTTATTTCAGACATGTGTATTAGTTTAAGGTCATCTTGGACCAAAATATTAGTTTAAAGTCATCTCAGACGTAAATATTAATTTAAGGTCGTCTCGGACCAAGCGGTTGGATTCTATGCCACTATGGTTGGCTTATATGCCACGACGGTTGCCCGTGGATAGTATATGGTAGGTTTATATAATGTCATCCTGCCATAGGACAGGGGTTGGCATATGCATTAGTTTAAATTTATCCCGGACATTATTATTAGTTTAAATTCATCCCGGACTTAGATATTAATTTAAGGTCATCCCGGACCAAGGTTTGTTGGATTTTGGTGGTAGATATTAGTTTAAGGCCATTTCAGACCAAAATATTAGTTTAAGCTCATCTTGGATCAATTGGAATGGGTTTGGAATTTAGTTTTGTTGACTTCTATATCACGATGGTAGCTCGTGGATTGTATATGATAGACTGCTATGATGCAGTCCTCCATAGGGCAATGTTTATGATCTTTGGGATTTTTGACTTCAATGTTAAGAAGGTTGCCCGTGGATAGTATACAACGCGCTTGAAGTGTCAGGCCTGTAAGGCAAGTTTGATGGTGGATGAATTCAATTTCAATGTCACAAATTGACTTCTATGTCACGATAGATACCTGTTCATAACATAATATTGCATTTTGTATTCCCCATTCTTATGCATTTTACAATAAAAACAGGTGCTTTTGACCCATGTCTGCTACATGTTACAGATTACAGGTTCTTGGAGCAAAGACAGTGAAAAACACAAAAGACGACACAAAAGAAGGACTTTTGACCAACAATTAGGAAGATCTTAGTAAAGCTCAGCAGAAGAACGGTTCACCATCAACAAGGCGACGCAAGATCCAAATTTGCGAGAAAAACGGTTAAAAGATCCATCACAAAGTGTTCACTGAAGATCTGGAATCACTGTAGAAGCCCAAATGAAAAACGAACTGAAGAAATTAAATTAACAGAAGAACCTGAAAGAGCCCAGAAAAGCCCATCAGACGACTCCACTAAAGGGCCGCGGAACCGCGGCCCAAGCGCGTCCATGCCGCGGTTCAGCGGCTGAAAGAAGCCCTAATGCGCAGAGAATTTTTCCATAATTTGTGGCGGCTCTGGAAAGATCTTTTTAGGGGTATATTTGTAACTTTAGACATGCGGTGCAATCTGTAGCCCTAGGGTTTCTATGTCCTATAAATAGAACCCAAGACCTTGTATTTTCTCATGCCTCTACTCATGAATAAAATTCTGTTTTCTTGAAGTTAGAGTGCATCAACAATAAGTAGGTTATTTTTCTTTGCAAGTAGTTGTAGTTTTTCATATCCGCTTTTATTTTCTCGCCTTAGTTTAAATTAGTTTAGTTTTTATTAAGTTAAATCAATGTTTTCTCTCTTTAATAATTTCTTGTCTTTTTACATCCCCTCAATGAGCGAGTAGTTTCCTCGCTTGTTAGGGTTAGGAATAGGGAAGGATTTGAGAGATGAAGATCTCTCATCTCTTTTCATTGCTAAACTTTTATGAACATTAGAACTCCATGCATACCTTTCTATTCCGCGCCCTACGGCACTTTTACCCTCAAGGTAACGGTGATTCCGTAGTCTAAAGGCCCGGATTCTAAGGTTTTCCATGGAGGTTAGGGTAAAGATTAAGAAAGGAAGGACAAGGATCTAGAGGAAGAATCAATCTTCCCAATCATCCTAATCCCCTTTGTTAATATTTACCATAACTCTAATATGATACATTTAATTAATAGCAATGGAAAGAGATGTAAATCTTTGTTTACCAAATTTTCCCTAGACCTAATCCTAGCAAGTTTCTAATCCTAGTCTCATACAACTTCAATTTTTAGGTTTAATTATAAATCCAAACACCATTTGGAATTAACTCGTAAGAACTTAAAGAAAATTTTCACATCCCTGTGGACCGACCCGTATTCACCGGCTAGCTTCATGCGACGCCGTTCTTGATTGCGGTAAATATTTTTGATCGACAAAAACTTCTCTTAATCAAATGGCGCCGTTGCCGGGGATGGCGTAAAATTTTCTTTTTGTAATTTCGGGTTAATATAAAATCTAAAAAATCATAAAAATCTGAAAATTCCAAAAATAAAAAAATAAATTTTTTTATCATCTTTTATTGTTTGAAGGGTTTTCTTTGTGGATCTTTGCAGGTTTGACGGATCTGAAACAACACAGAAAGGGAAACAGAAAAAGATACATCAGAACAGAAGGAGATTGGAAGTACAGAGCAGCTGAAGAAATCCAGAGACCTGAAGCCTCCAAACCACCGCGCTTCCGCCGCATAACCCCACCTCGCGCCGCGCTTCCGCCGCATACTGGAGTCTGCTCTGAGAAATTTTTGCACTGTTTGTTTCCTATTTCCCTCCTCTTCAAATCCCCATATATCTTCTGTCAAATCTTCTGCAGGATTCTTTGCGCTAAAAATCTTCTTCCCCCTTCCAATAATTGATTTTTTGCAGGATTCTTTGCGCAGCGCTAAAAAGCAAATTGATTGCAAGTGATTTACTGCTTTGCATACTTTAATCTGACTTTAAGGGGCAATTGACCAATTCAGATTGGGTGGGGATTTCATCACCCTTCCCAGGACCCCAGAAATCACTTAAAGCATTTGCATTGATCACTTTTAATTTAAAAAAATATTAGACTCAGCCCTAAGGACGTCGAGCTCAATAGGACAGAGGACTAGTATAGGCATCGGCCGTTTATCCTAACCGACATTGCGGTGTCTAGGCTGGTGGTTTTTAATTAGGCCCACTGTCGTGGTGGTTCCTTCCCACTTACCTGGCCGTACTTGTCCGTGAAGAGGCGGTTTGAGGTCCTATCTCTAGCCCTTTGGAACAGTTAGGAGCTGTCTAGCTGACCCTAGACTTAGGCCTGATTGTGCATGTGTGGTTAATTGCAGTTGTGTCACTAGTCTCTTTTCAAAATCTTTTTGCAAAAGCTCACTTAAAAAGAAAAAAAAAGGGAAAATCTTTTCAAAACTTGCAACTTGTCGCTAAAGAATCTTTGCACTCACTTACACCACTTCTTCTCATTGACGTTTTCTTACCTTCACATTCTGTCTTTCATCTTTTCGACTACACTAACCCTTTTAGTGTATGTCCGGTTGGACTAGGGACCCTAGCGTCCGATTAGTCCGTGTTTCGTTGGTACCGACCGACGAACCTTTCGACTCCGAAGTCGAAATCTTGTCCACTTCTTCACTTTCACCATCACATTCTTTCGAAGGTATGTCGGGATACGATCCTAACAACACCTTACAGACGGGAAGGATTCCACCTCCGCCAGGTGCGAATAACCCGAATCTTCCGCCTGTCGAAGCGCCCGCACGAGTCGCGCTCCAGGATCTTTTCTACCCCATCCGCACCGCCCTTCCTACTTGTCTTTCCCTTCCACCGGCTAATGGGGACAACTTTGAGATCAAACCCCACTTTATCAACATGCTGCCTAAGTTTCATGGTTTGGAATCCGAAGATGCATATATCTTTATCAACAAATTCCAAAACGTTTGCGCCATGATGAAAACTACCCAATTAAGTGATGACGCTATAAGGCTAAGGGTCATTCCTTTCACCTTATGTGACCTAGCCGAGAAGTGGCTATACAGCACCGCATCACACTCAATTAGAAATTGGGACGAGTTTGTGAAAGTTTTTCTTAAAAAGTTCTATCCTCATCACAAAACTGCAAAAATCCGTAATGAAATCATTCAATTTTCACAGCTTCCTGCCGAACCATTTTGGAAATGTTTTGAAAGATTTAAAGACCTTCTCGTTCAATGCCCTCACCATGGAATCGAAAGATGGCAACTTTGCCAAACATTATACGAGGGATTGAACCCGGCAACGAAGCAGTTGCTAGAAACCATTAGTCAAGGTCACTTTCTGTCCAAGTCTAGTGAGGAAGCGTGGCAGTTTCTTGAGGATCTTAGTGAGCAAACGATTCAGTGGGAGAGCACCAAGACCACATCATCATCTTCTTCTATTGGTCAACCTAGGTCAGGCATACATCAAGTAGAGATGTCAATTGCTATAAAGGCCGAGATGGACGCTCTTATGAAAAAGCTAGAAGCGCTTGAGAACAAAATCTCAGCACCTTCTCCTGCCCCTGTCATGCCCCCACGAACTGTTTGTGCTTGTTGTTTGGATCCATCACATCTCACCGAAGAGTGTCCTTACACTGCATCCATTCAAGGACAAGATCAAGTCAATGCTGCCTTTCAGCAACGACAAAGAAATGATCCATACTCTTCAACATACAATCCGGGTTGGAAGAGCCACCCTAATTTCGTTTGGAACCAAAATCAACAAGTCCAAGGAAACAACAATTTTCAAAGAGCTCCTCCTCCACAACAACAACAAGCACCTCCACAAGCTCAATTTCAGCAGCCTCCCCAACAGCAACCTTACCCTAATCAGATGAACAATTTTGTGCCCAACAATTTTGTTCCCCCTCTTTTTGCTTTTAGCTCGCTCGAAAGAAGTCTAAAAGCATTCCTAAAGCAATCTGCACAGTCCACAGCTAGGATAGAGACTTCTGTTCAATCTTTGGTGCAAAACAGTGCCTCACACGATCAAAGCATCAAAGCTATTGAGACACAAATTGCACAACTCAACGCAGCATTGAAAGAGCGAGAGAAAGGAAAGCTTCCGTCTCAACCACTCCCAAATCCCGGTCACGCACATGTTGCACATGAACAGCAGAATCATAACGTGAATGCTGTGACTACGTTGAGATCCGGAAAAGTGCTGCAAAACAATGTGGGTATTCACCGTGACACCTCTGCCGGTGGTTCTTCATCTTCCTCTTCTTCTTCTTCTTCGTTAGAGCCTATTCTCCATCCTTCACATGGCTCTACTTCTAGCTCGAACGGACCCTCTTCTCACAACACGAACACATCTACACGGGGTTCCGTTCCAACTCAACAATCTGATCCACAAAAATTGGACTCAACAACCTTTCAAAATGTTCCTTTTCTAAATCGGTTGAGATCCAATAAACCAACTCCACAAATGGAGAAGATTGTAGAGTTGTTCAAACAGGTTAGCATAAATATCCCTCTTTTGGATGCAATCCAACAAGTTCCTTCATATGCTAAAATCTTAAAGGACTTATGCACCAAAAAGAGGAAGTCACAAGTACCAAAGAAAGTTTTCGTGGCTAGTGCTGTTAGTGATGCTCTTGTCAATTCTTTGCCCCCAAAGCACAAGGACCCCGGTTGTCCTACTATTTCGATCACAATTGGGAACAAGACCATCAATAGAGCACTATTAGATCTTGGTGCTAGTGTCAATTTGCTACCCTATTCGGTGTACGAACAATTAGGCGTTGGAGAGCTCAAGCCTACTCATTGCACTCTCCAAATGGCTGACCGATCAATCACCCACCCTAGGGGAGAGTTGGAGGATGTGTTAATTAGAGTAGGGGATTTCATTTTCCCCGTGGACTTTATTGTTATGGATACACAGCCTGTCGCTAACCCCCGTAATCAAATTCCGGTGATACTTGGTCGACCATTCCTCGCGACTTCTAACGCGGTAATCAACTGTCGTAACGGTTCAATGAATCTATCTTTTGGCAAGATGACAGTTGAACTTAACATTTTCAAGTTAGGAAGTCAGCCTTGCGAGCCTAATTCTAGCGTACTTCATGTGTGCTCGATCGATGAGATCGCGGAGGAGGACTGTGAGTTCGAGAATTTCATGTTTGATCACAGTAATATTGACGCCACTAGTGCGTTCCTCCTAGAATCCGACACAGCTTTCACGACGGACAAAGATTATGAGTGTTTCACCTTTGTTGATGATCTTGAAGACTCTCCACCCGAGTTTGAGTCTTTTGCTTTTTCGGATGAGTTAGTTGAACCATCCGACTCGGTAGCGTACACT
Organism: Agapanthus africanus; assembly: GCA_030015575.1. Taxonomy (NCBI): domain Eukaryota; kingdom Viridiplantae; phylum Streptophyta; class Magnoliopsida; order Asparagales; family Amaryllidaceae; genus Agapanthus; species Agapanthus africanus. The sequence continues at coordinate 111,354,032 of JASDDO010000008.1, read as the reverse complement.
CAATTTGAACTTTTGATGGAATCCTTCGAGTTTGAAATAGTTACTCCATTGTTACCATCCATTGTTTCACCACCTAAACTCGAGCTAAAGCTTTTGCCATCGCACCTAAAATATGCTTATCTAGGTGAAAATGAGACCTTACCAGTTATCATATCGGCCTCTCTAGCTCTTGAGCAAGAGAAGGCTCTTTTAACGGTCTTCTACAATAATCGGCAAGCTTTCGGCTGGTCTATGGCGGACATCAAGGGGATTAGTCCCCTCATAGTCGAACATCATATACACTTGATGGATGATGCCAAGCCGGCAAGGGATCCACAAAGACGCCTCAACCCCATCATGAAAGAGGCAGTCAAGAAGGAGATTGTTAAGTGTCTTGATAGCGGTATCATTTACCCTATCTCGGATAGCCAATGGGTTAGCCCCATTCATGTCATGCCAAAGAAATCGGGCATCACGGTCATCACTAATGAGGCAAATGAGTTAATTCCCACACGCACCCAAACTGGGTGGCGAGTTTGCATCGACTACCGGAAACTCAATGCCGCGACAAGGAAGGACCACTTTCCTTTACCATTCATTGACCAAATGCTTGAACGATTGGCGGGGCACGAATTCTACTGCTTTTTAGATGGCTATTCCGGTTATAATCAAGTCCCCATAGCCAATGAGGATCAAGACAAGACTACATTTACTTGTCCCTTTGGCACTTTTGCTTATCGTCGCATGCCCTTTGGGTTATGCAATGCACCCGCTACATTTCAGCGGTGTATGATGGGGATCTTTTCGGACATGGTGGAGAAGTTTTTGGAAATCTTTATGGATGATTTCTCCATTTTTGGTGACTCCTTCGATGAGTGTTTACGACATCTTGACGCAGTTCTCACCCGCTGTAGGGAAAAGAACCTAACTTTGAATTGGGAGAAATGCCACTTTATGGTACGAGAAGGCATTGTCTTAGGACACGTCATCTCACAAAACGGCATAGAGGTTGATAGAGCTAAAATCAAAGTCATTTCTAATCTTCCTCCTCCTAAATGCGTTAAAGATATCCGAGCTTTCCTTGGCCATGCCGGTTTTTATAGACGGTTCATCAAGGACTTTAGCAAGATTGCTAGACCCTTGACTCTCTTGTTGGCCAAGGACACTACTTTTGTTTTCGACTCAACTTGCATAAAAGCGTTCGAGTCTTTGAAACACTCACTCATTTCTGCGCCCATCCTTTCATCTCCAGATTGGACGCACCCTTTTGAAATTATGTGCGACGCATCAGATTTTGCCATTGGAGCTGTTCTTGGACATCACATTAACAAGTTGCTGCATGTAATTTACTACGCTAGCCGAACATTAAATGAGGCCCAATTAAACTACACAACAACAGAAAAAGAGTTTTTAGCGGTTGTGTTTGCACTTGAGAAATTTCGGCCTTATTTAATCGGCTCTCCAGTTATAGTGTACACGGATCACTCAGCTCTTCGCCACCTTTTTGCGAAGAAGGATGCTAAGTCTAGGCTAATACGTTGGATCCTTTTGCTACAAGAATTTGACCTTGTTATAAGGGACAAAAAGGGATGTGAAAACGTAGTGGCCGATCACCTTTCACGACTTCCTTCTTCGCCTACACTTGAACTGCCTATCACTGATGCTTTCCCCGATGAGCAACTCTTGACCGTTTCTTGCGAACCATGGTTCGCCGATATTGTAAACTACTTAGCCACCAGCTTGATACCTAACGATTGGTCGAAACAAGACAAACTACGATTTTTGTCCCAAGTAAAGCATTTTTACTGGGATGAACCTTATCTTTTTAAATATTGTTCCAACCAAATCATTCGCCGGTGTGTACCTGAAAATGAGGTTAAGAGTGTGCTGTCTTTTTGCCACGATCAAGCATGTGGCGGGCACTTTAGCCCAAAGAAGACAGCCGAGAAAGTTTTGCAGTGTGGTTTCTATTGGCCACGACTCTTCAAAGATGCATTCGAATACTGCAAAACTTGCTCCTGGTGCCAACACTTAGGCCGGATTTCGCGGAGAAACGAAATGCCGCTCCAACCGATTTTGGTTGTAGACATTTTTGATGTTTGGGGTATAGACTTCATGGGACCATTTCCTAACTCTTTTGGAAATGTGTATATTCTTTTGGCTGTTGACTATGTTTCAAAATGGGTCGAGGCTGTGCCTAGTCGAACGAATGATAACAAGGTTGTCGTTCGATTTCTAAAAGAACACATCTTTTCTCGATTTGGGCACCCTCTCCCAATAATAAGTGATAATGGTTCTCACTTTTGCAATAAGACTTTTGAGTCCCTAATGCGTAAATACTCTATCACCCATAAGCTGTCAACGCCATACCATCCCCAAACATGTGGGCAAGCCGAGATCTCGAATCGACAAATTAAGCAAATCTTGGAGAAAACGGTTTCTAAAAACCGTAAAGATTGGTCACTAAAATTGATCGATGCACTATGGGCTTTCCGTACTGCATACAAGACCGATCTCGGAATGTCTCCATACCGGCTTGTTTACGGGAAGGCTTGCCACCTTCCAGTAGAAATTGAGCACAAGGCATTTTGGGCCATTAAAGAGCTGAATCTATCTTTAGAAGATGCGGGCAGCAATCGAAAGCTGCAATTAAATGAATTGGAGGAGCTGCGAGATGAGGCATATGATAATGCCGTGATTGCTAAGAATCGAGTTAAGGTATTTCATGATAAAAACCTTTTGCGAAAGACATTTAAACCAGGTCAACAGGTTTTATTATATGATACTCGGTTACACTTTCATCCCGGCAAGCTCCGTTCTAGATGGAGAGGACCTTTTGTAGTCCGCACCGTTTATCCGCACGGTGCGGTTGATCTTGAGAATCCAGAAGACGGTACTTTATTCAAAGTAAATGGACATCGATTGAAACCGTTCTTCTCAGCGGACCATTCGGAGGAGCTCCTGCTTTTGCAGGAGCCGATTTACACCGATTGATTTTCCTCCACCTTCACCCTCGAATTTCCTTTTTTTTTTCCAAAACTTTATTTCAAATAAGTTTGGGGGTGTATATACTATGTAAATATAATAATAAGCAGGAACTCGCCGATATTATCAACCCATTTGGTGCAGCATGACAGTGAGGACACTGTCCATTATAAGTTTGGGGGTATGTTCGGTAAGTTTTCCTTTTACATTCATATGTATATTTCTGCATTGCATCTTTATATAAAAATCATAAAAATTTGAAAAATAAAAAAAAATTAGAAAACAGAAAAACCCATAAAAATTGAAAAATTTCAAAAAGTATAAAAATTAATGTATTCAATTCTGGTTAATTGACTTGAGTTTGATAAATAGGTTAACTGGCTAGGAAAAACTAAATCTTAGACTTAGCAAATTAAAAACCCTAAAAATAACCTTCCTTAAAGTTTAACTGTGGAAAGCATATGTCTTTGTAGGTTATTTAGAAATAGGCAAATTTTGGGTTCAGTTCTTGGGCTAAGTCGAAACGAAGGAAAAGTATTAAAACTCTTATTAGAGTATAAGTTTGAAAAATAGTTCCTAGCTTAAGTCTAGATTCTGAAAATGTATACCCTACAAAATGCACAAACACGCACCTTGAAATTTGGATTAGTAGAAGAGACCTTGAAATACTCTTGTCTAACGTCCTTAGCACAATGAAAAAGAAAAAAAAAAGTGGATAAAGTAAAAAAATGGACACTGGTTTTTGTGATTACTTAAGGCTGTAAAAAAAAAAAAGAGAAAAATATTTAGCGATGGTGCTACTGCTAAAAGCCTTGGGTGTTGCAAAACTAGGAAGTACGCCTTAAAGTGCTAACGCATCTTGTAATCGGTTGTTGGTACCTCAGGAAGTATTAACAGTCGCATAAAGCATGTGAAAGCGAAGTCTCACAAGTGCTTTGGACAATGGACGGGAGTACGATTGCTTGATTTGAATTTCCAAGTGTAGGGGTGATATTTACACACACGTAGGGATATGTGATTAGAGTTTAGATAAGAGAAAGGAATGAAGAATAGAACTTGTGTTTTTAATAGAGTTGATAGAAATTCCTAAGTGGAGATGGAACTCTAGAAGGAAAACTTAAGAAATGTTGAAAGCTAGGTAATTCTACAGGATATATGTAATCTTAAGTTAAATAATGAGGAAGTGTGAAGAATATGGGTGGATAATTTGCGGGTCGACGATAATAGAATTCCTTGTTAGAAAACCTAAATGGAGAACAAAAGTCGAGAAACTAAGTTGATAGGATTTTGTGGGTAGTATTCGCTGAAAACCCTCAGGAGACAACACTCCTCCTACTAGGGACACCTAGAGGTTTAACGGCTTATTGCACGAGCTCAGTGCAATCGCGTTTCCCTGCGAAAGTGCGGCTAGGTTAGATTTTTATTTAAATAATAAGTTTGCTCGAGGGCGAGCAAAAGATAAGTTTGGGGGTATTTGTTCATAACATAATATTGCATTTTGTATTCCCCATTCTTATGCATTTTACAATAAAAACAGGTGCTTTTGACCCATGTCTGCTACATGTTACAGATTACAGGTTCTTAGAGCAAAGACAGTGAAAAACACAAAAGACGACACAAAAGAAGGACTTTTGACCAACAATTAGGAAGATCTTAGTAAAGCTCAGCAGAAGAACGGTTCACCATCAACAAGGCGACGCAAGATCCAAATTTGCGAGAAAAACGGTTAAAAGATCCATCACAAAGTGTTCACTGAAGATCTGGAATCACTGTAGAAGCCCAAATGAAAAACGAACTGAAGAAATTAAATTAACAGAAGAACCTGAAAGAGCCCAGAAAAGCCCATCAGACGACTCCACTAAAGGGCCGCGGAACCGCGGCCCAAGCGTGCCCATGCCGCGGTTCAGCGGCTGAAAGAAGCCCTAATGCGCAGAGAATTTTTCCATAATTTGTGGCGGCTCTGGAAAGATCTTTTTAGGGGTATATTTGTAACTTTAGACATGCGGTGCAATCTGTAGCCCTAGGGTTTCTATGTTCTATAAATAGAACCCAAGACCTTGTATTTTCTCATGCCTCTACTCATGAATAAAATTCTGTTTTCTTGAAGTTAGAGTGCATCAACAGTAAGTAGGTTATTTTTCTTTGCAAGTAGTTGTAGTTTTTCATATCTGCTTTTATTTTCTCGCCTTAGTTTAAATTAGTTTAGTTTTTATTAACTTGAAATCAATGTTTTCTCTCTTTAATAATTTCTTGTCTTTTTACATCCCCTCAATGAGCGAGTAGTTTCCTCGCTTGTTAGGATTATGAATAGGGAAGGATTTGAGAGATGAAGATCTCTCATCTCTTTTCATTGCTAAACTTTTATGAACATTAGAACTCCATGCATACCTTTCTATTCCGCGCCCTACGGCACTTTTACCCTCAAGGTAACGGTGATTCCGTAGTCTAAAGGCCCGGATTCTAAGGTTTTCCATGGAGGTTAGGGTAAAGATTAAGAAAGGAAGGACAAGGATCTAGAGGAAGAATCAATCTTCCCAATCATCCTAATCCCCTTTGTTAATATTTACCATAACTCTAATATGATACATTTAATTAATAGCAATGGAAAGAGATGTAAATCTTTGTTTACCAAATTTTCCCTAGACCTAATCCTAGCAAGTTTCTAATCCTAGTCTCATACAACTTCAATTTTTAGGTTTAATTATAAATCCAAACACCATTTGGAATTAACTCGTAAGAACTTAAAGAAAATTTTCACATCCCTGTGGACCGACCCGTATTCACCGGCTAGCTTCATGCGACGCCGTTCTTGATTGCGGTAAATATTTTTGATCGACAAAAACTTCTCTTAATCAATACCCGTGGATTGTATATGGTTAACCGCTATGACGCAGTCTCCCATAGGCATAAGGATTTAGATATGTATGTGTGGACGAGTTCAAAAATGGTTTGATAGCAAATGCGGGGACCTCTAGGGGTGCCCGACATTGGTTTTGATAGGTGTGGAGCCCACCGGAGGGTCGCCGCCATTGATTTTTGGTGTTGGGAGCTTTAAAGGCCACTGCCATAGCTTTAGTAGGCATGGGACCCACTGGGGGGTCTCCGAAGGTGGTTTGGTAGATGTGGGGACCGCTAGGGGGTCTCCGAAGGTGGTTTGGTAGATGTGGGGATCGCTAGGGAGTCTCCGAAGGTGGTTTGGTAGATGTGGAGACCGCTAGGGGCCAACCATTAGCAATGAATCTCACCGCTTAGTGAATGTAATGAAGTACAAAAAACCAGTCCTGGCATGTGTAGACAGGGGACCTTCATACATCAGCATGTATCAATCCCAAGAGTTCACTAACTCTTTCTCTGTTTCCAATAAACGGAGCTATGGTCATCTTATCTTTGTGACATGACTGGCAAGTTTCACAATATGTAAATTCAAACTTATTTAAATATGCATCTAAATGTAACTTCGCCAGTCGGGTCGCATTTATATGACCTAGTCTATAATGGCTCAAGAAGGATTCGTTCATTTCTGAACTCTTCCGCTTGTATGTGTTCTGTACGTTAAGAACTGTGGTTTGATTTAGAACGTATATGATTTTAGATAACGTGCCTGAACCGATCAACACTTGATATAGGAAATGTTCAAAACATTATCCAACAATACAAAATTATATCCTTCTTTATCTCAATAAAGAGACTGATATGATATTGTATATCAGGTTCAGTATCTGATAACATTCGTTCAGAATAAATGTATTTGGTGATACAAGGTGATAACTGCCAACATACTTGGCTGCAACACTTGCACCATTTCCAACTCTTGAAACTTATCACCCGTTCTCAGTTCTCTACCTTTCTGTAGCCCATGTAACATATTACATACGCGGGATCCTGATACGGTATCACATACCCAGGACGTAGAGGATACTGAGAAACAGTTCTCGGTAATAAACACACCCGAAGAAGATGCATCAGCATGCACTTTCTTTGTTTGGGCGGCACGGGAATTCTGGCAATCCCTAATTTCCTGCTCTGTTTTATAACAATTATAAGTTGGAGCGGGACCAATGTTCCCCAGCTCAGTATAACAAGCGGGTTCGGTCAACACATTCGTATTATTATCTTTATTTAGGCGTGATATGGTCGCTACCTGGAGAGAGAGAGAAGAAAACACTCAGCGTATGCTCTTACAAGATTAGATTGGTTATTAATATATCTAATCAGGATGGCTCCTACTGTTTTAGTCAAATCTTCCTTCAAACCCTAAAAGGTAAGACTAGCCGGGATTAATTACACCCTACAAGTTCGCCAATCTTTCAGTCTGGCCAGTACCGATACTTTGAGGGAGGTTCCCCGTGCTTTCGCACGGACCTAATTAAAATAAACCTCGTTTTTCCAGGGGCATAACCCCGTTGACACCTTTCTAGACACCTACTTGATCGGCTAATTGTAATGTGTAAAACTCTCTCACGAGTAACTCTTACTCGCAGTGGGTATCGGGATCCAACTATTTCATAGGAGGTATGCAATCTCATTGCAAATTTCAACACTTGAAATTCCCGATAAAATTTTGCCTCGAGTGGTCTATGACCTTGACAAGGTCAACAAACCATAGACCGCAAGTCAAGTTCAACCCGTCATTTCCCGATTGAATTAAACCCACCTGCATGACCCTTGACAAGGTCAACAAGGTCACACGACTACCCTAACTCAATCGCATCATATGCTTTTGCAGATAAGCATAAATAGCTACTGCACACTACACCTTGACAAGGTCAACAAACGCAACACGAATACTATGAAGTACTTATCTGAAATGACGGAGGGCTACGACAGGTTTTTATGAAAACCTTTTGTGTAATGAACTTGATATCGTTGTAGAATCAAATGATTTAAAATGGAGTGTTTTTGAGGCCTTTACTAGTTTTGCTAAAGAGGTCACTCCCGGTGAAGGGATCTCGGCTCTTTCCTCATCGAATGAGGTGCAGGATATTCACAATACCACTATGCAAAACAAGAACTAGAAAAGCAATCAAAAGACAAACCGAGGGTTGTAGCATCTGCCAGTTATTGCTAAAGAGGTCACTCCCGGTGAAGAGATCTCGGCTCTTTCCTTATCGAATAAGGTGCTAGATGTTCTACAAGGAACACTGCTATGCAAAACAACAACTAGAGCTACCTGTTTTTGAAAATTCGATTCCACAATATCTTTAGGTTTCTTTTATTTCATTAATCTCATTAATGAAGTCCCATCATTTTAAATTACCTAAACATCACAGATAAATGCAACGTACGCTTATGCCATCCGCATTCGCCTCGATGTCCCTCGTGCACCGTTAGGTTAGGTAACTAACGGCAGAGCGGGGCAGTGCTAGTGCGGGTGTAAAACATAAGCAACGTCTATATAATATATCACATATACTATATCCTGTATCCATCTCAACATATCAAATGACCACATCACAGATATCGCAGCAGAAAACAACATATGAAATATTGGATATACTAGGATTTCCGTGTTTTAAATTAAGCCTGTATAAAACACGGATTCCACGGTCGTGATGAATAGCTAATCCCACACTCCTAGACCCCTATGAGAGCGACAAGCAACCCTACCAATTCTAGAGTTAGGAGACCCGGTCTCGACACCTCGAGATGGTCTCCCACAGGACCCTAGAACCCGGTTACTTGTGCTCCCCGCCTTGGGTCTATCCTAATGCGGAAAAGTAAATAATATACAATGGTGACATCATGCTCAACCCGAAAGTTCCCCAATAAAAGAATATTACATACAATGAATTTTACATGAATGAAAATGAAAAACTCTCATCTCACATAAAACCCCCGGCTATTCAAACATGACGATCCAATATAACATATCCCGGCAACACATAATATCGCATGTCATCAACGTAAGTAAATATGCGTACCCCAGTTGTCGTTGACGTATAGCAACGAAACCGGCGATACACCACATATTACACTTACGGTCGTAGAAAAGAAAGTGAAAACTACAACAGTTGGAATCCACAACCTCCTTAGACATCCCATGCCTAACCAAATGAATTCCTTAGACATCGCATGCCTAACAATTATAAACCCCGCATTTTAGTCTCGATCTCGAAAACACTTTTCAATATCTAGTCGGCCAATTCAACAAGATTCCCAACATCCTGATCGAATGCTTGTCGGAAACTTTAGTAGACGGCTGCACCCCCGATGCCGTCGACGAAGTGCACTAAGGCGGAACACCGTTGCCGCGAGCACCCGAACGGATGCTTTTGGCGACGGGGTTCTCATACAGTCACTTGGTCGGTGCTATGGGGTATAGCTATCTATTAAGTTTACCCGGCGAGTATCCGTGTACGATACGTGATTGCGACAGACTTTTGATCACATCAAAATCCCATGGCAACCGATCAAATGAGACTAAACTGCTAGATTTATAAAATTAAAACTAGTTATCTCATAACTACTTATGGATTCCAAATATTGTATCCCATCACATAATATCCGGACGACGTTAAACTTTTTGATCGATTCATCAAAGTCCCACAATTTCTCGACAGCTCAAAACTTGAGCACAGTTTTAATAATACCCAGAAGATGCCACAGTATCTATGAACCGGCCGTAGAAGGGTCAAACCAACGCCTCACATGTGATAATACTAAACTACCACAAACCTTAGGGTTCAGTGGCGGTTTTGACGGCCATATAATCGAGTTAAGGTTTCGTTCTTATAGAGGGTCCACGGAATCACTTGCATGTTTTTCCGAATACGTTAAACTTGGAAAAATGGGTTTTTGACATTCGATCGAACTTTCTAACATCGCTTAGACAACATGCAAACAACCCGAATCAATGTTAAAACTACGAATACGAAACACTCCGGATTGCTTATAGTGTAAAATTATATCACATGCAAAATTAGCAAAAAATAAACAACACCTGAAACACCAAAACCAGGCCACTGGAATACATAAAGAAAAATCAACCCATTCCTCCATGAAAGGTCCGGTGTCGCCGTAATCCCTAGACAAGTCGCCGGCTAAAGTCCGAGGTCCTGGGTTGGGTTTTCTTGTGTATTCATGTGGTATCTCATACAACATTCTGCACTTGTTTAAATAATTTTTTTGAAGGAAATTTAAAATCGACAGAAACTATGATTTTGCGTTTCATGTTTCGGAGTTGTTTCAGTTTCGTAATTCTAACAAAATCCGTATTAATTTCTAGCATGGCTCTGATACCACTGCAGGGTTACCCAAGACGGCAACAAGGTTTCGGGAGGCATCGTCCATGCCAAATTAAAAAATTTCCGTTTTATTTAACCCTAAACAAGAATCGTATACTAGAAATCGACGGAAACAAATGCAAACACTTTGCAATAAGTAAAGAGAGCAAGGAATACAACCTTTGTAGACCGGTCCTTCACTTCAATAGCTCCGTGTAGAAGTCCCCTTCGCTGCGATCGTAAACTCCGGACTCTAAAGAGGCTCCACGAAGTAACGAACATGCTTGCTTTGATGACTTCGAGGCCGAAGATGATCTACGTCGGGAAGACACTAACCCAAGCTATTTCTTCACTAGGTCAAGAACTTTATGAAGAGAATACCCTCTACTAAATGGCAAGTAGTAGAGGATGATGAAGTAGGAAGTTTGGTCACATTAGAAATTATTTTCTCACTCATTTTCTCACAACTCCATTGAAGCTAGTAAGCTTGGAGGAAGAAGAAGAAGATGAAGAACTTAACTCATCAAATGAATTATTGCAACCATGGGTGAGTTAAGCCCTCATGCCCAACCCATGTGGAGAATTAACCAAGTGCTATGGTTAAGGGTTGGGTTAAGGAAAATATCCTAAAGAATGACAAAAGAGTGGACTTTGTCAAAGTTCCACAAGCTTCATCCAAGCTTGATAACTTTGACTAAGTTTATTCTTTTTTGTAATAACTTAAGAAATCATCAAAACCTAAATTTAACCTTAGCATGGTATAAGTCTCATACACCCATCTTGTATGTATCATCAAGCATGACACAAAACATGTACACAAAAATATATCACATATATACAATGTGCACATCTAGTGAGAAAAGAATCATAAGTGAGCTAAATATTAGTTAATGTAATATAATATATCAAATATATAATAATACATTAAATTATCAAATCAACTCTTGATTTAATAATTCGGCTATATCATATACAACCGACTAATACTATATGAATCAACTTATCAAATCAACACTTGATCCGATAACCCGGCTATATCATATATAACCGACCAATATCACATATCGCGAGAATAGAATACGGTATCACATATCGTATTAATCTCGGTCCCGCACATATCACATATGCACTCCTACTCCATTTCGCTTGAGCCAGGAAACCTCTGTGTAGGACTCTAAAGACTCGTCAATACGCCGGCAGTAGGTGATGATCATATCAAACACCCACAAACCGCAAGCGGTCTGCTAAACATAACAGCCACCCGGGTATTGAGTGATCAGAAGATCAACAAGCAAGCATGTCCGTACTCCTGCAAATCCAATCAGTAACACTACCGTACAGTCCGGTCTCTTCGTCTGATATGTCACATATCTCGTCTAGGGGTGGTAAACGTCAGACCCCAGTAACTCGATAAGTCGTGCTGATATGAGGCTCATAACGGGTCGAGAAACTAATGGTAACACTTACCAGTATATCTCTGAAGCAGCCTTGGCCAAGGAATTCCTGTTATAGCCAATCGAGCACAGCGCAACATCAACTCCCTATACCGGGAGAGACGAAACCCCTCCTATCGCTCATTGCCTCTATGTGACTCGGGACTGTATCCAAAAGCCACCGTTTTGCACGTTCTCTTGAACGTGGTAAGGTGGAAATCAAAGCACAGTGGAAAACATAATACTCTATGACGATCTCGGGTCTACAGACTAACCTGTACCAGTGTCACCAGAGAACTGCCATCGGACGCGAGGTATAATACCATCTGGGAGTTCTCGGCGAGTCCGTCCAGTGTACCCAGTCTCCACTGAGCACCCGTATACCATCTCTGATGTCAAACACCAATGGATATTGGATCATCCATCCCCCATCTATATGGGTCAAGAAGCTATACGCTAGTCTACTCTGGTATATCGATGCCCTATCTCGATACACCCTCGACTAGGAACATTTGGAGGATGTACTTAGCAACTACTCTGTCCCCACTAGTATGATCTACATCATAGTCCTGGTAGTCAAGCACTCATCCTAAGGGCTTTACCAACATGTAACGTAGAGACAATAAGTGTACATGTTAAGATAAAGAGCAACCAGATAGCATACTATCATGTCGAGCAAGAAAGTCCTCCATATATATGTCCAAGCATCCACTACAATATACATCGTATGTATAGTAATGGCCTCTAGGGCATACATATCACTAACAATGTGTTCCACATATCCCAACTCAGAAGGTATGTGAGTGACCCCAGTCATATTCTCGATCATTCCGAGCTCACTGTACAACCCGACTTATCTTGTGAGCAACAACCTGTTGAGATCCTGGACAAGAAAGTGAAGTCACTTCGGAATAAGGAAGTCATCTTGGTTCGAGTGATGTGGAGAAGAGACACTCCAGGAGAATCGACATGGAAAAGAGAAGATGAGATGTGTGCAAGATACCCTCACCTATCTGTAAACTAGTCCTTAAAATAAATTATAAATTTCGAGAACGAAATTTTTGTAAGGAGGGTAGACTGTAACAACTCCAATTCTTGTGTACATAAATTTGATTAAAAGTTAATGTATATTTAGGGTATTTACATTTTCTATGAGTACTATAAGTATTTGATTCAATTTTGAACAGCAAGAAGGAGCTTGTAACTCATTGGTAAGACCTTGCACTGCTGAACCAAAGCACCAGAGTTCAAATCCCATCAGCCGCACATTATTTTTATTTTAAATTCTTTTAATCTTTTAGAAGTCCAAGAGTCTACACATACACAACACGTAAACTGAAGAGTCACACATAAAACAAACGAGTCCAATACAGTAATCCAAGTATAGAGGACACGTGGCAAGGAGACACGGCCCGACTCGGGCCGGCGACTCGGTCGAATCGGCCGGCGGTGCCAGTCCGACTCAGTCGAAACCCAATTTTTCTTGAATCCTCTGCAGCCTTTGGCCTACCCCATAACCCCTGTATTATTTAAATTCTCTACACAAGATTCAATGGATACGCGGAGCTCGAGGGAGATAAAAGTCAAATGAATTAAAAGTGAATCCATTTTGGACAGTTGAAGATCTGAAGAAATTATGGAATCAATTTGCAATTTGGGACCTGTCAAACACAAGAAAAAACACAAGAAACCTCACAAAAAACGACAAATCAAATCCTCTAAAGAGCCGCGGAACCGCGACCAATGTGGCCATTATGCGGCGGTTCTGCGGCCGAGTTGACTCAGCGTCAGACGATATTTTTGGGGTATTTTGGTAATTTCATTTGGGCTCGGAATTTGGCCCTAGGGTTTCAGCTCTCTGTCTATAAATACTCCAGTTTTGAGCAATTGTAGGATGCTTCTTTCTTTGCTAGATTTAGTGTAGATTAGTTTGTTTTTCTTCTTCTTCTTCATCTTTCCTCCATGAAATTGTAGTGAGAGCTCTTGAGTGGAAGATCAATGAAGACGAGGGTTGTTTTTTATTATCTTGTATTTTTAATTTTCTTGCATTGTAATTTCATTTCTTGTCTTGTAATTTTAATTCCTAGTATGACTTTTATTTATTGTTGTTAAGTAGTTGTTGTTATCTTTTTGTTTTTCCTTCTCTTTTTACCCGTATTTTCAAGCCATGATACTCGACGGAGTCTTTTGCTAAGGTGAGGGCCCAAGTAGTTAGCTTGCTACCATTTTGTAAAACCATATTTTTCCTTTCTTTCTTTTCTTCCTTCTTGTTTTCTTGTTTTTTATTTAAATGTGAGAATAATTTCCACACTTGTTAGGGGCTACGGAAGGTTAGTATGAGGGACGGAAAAATCCCTTGTGGTTCTCTTCGCCAAACATCCTAAAACGAATCTAGACCAAACAAACACAACCCCCTCACTTAGGCACGCTATACGTGACATATAGCCGCGACCTAAGTCGAGAAGTCCTTTGTGCGCACTACAACGTGACATGTAGTTGTAACTTAATTGGATACATGGTTACGGGTGTTTGGCTTAGGGTTAGAAATAAGCGCACGTAGCGGACGGACAAGGGGCACTAAGAATGGAGTTAACGTTGGAAAGCTTGCTTAAACTCGCAAATCCCATTCCTATGTCCTCCTAATCCCCGCTACTTTCTATTATCCCAACTTCATTTTAAGAATGGCAAAAGAAAGGTACAAGACTAATCCTAACTGTACTAACCAACCTTAACCCTAACAAGCTTACTTGAACATACATACGATCACTTAGGATAGAATTGAACACATGTATACTTAATTGACTCGTCTAAGACAAGAACGAACATACTACCATCTCCCTGTGGATCGACCCGTGCTCAACCGGCTAGCTGCAAAGTGACACCGTCTTGATTGCGGTAAGTAGAGAACAGAGTAGAACGCATATCGTAAAACATATCGCGTTTCCGCTCAATAATCAAATGGCGTCGTTGCCAGGGAGACAACAACATATTTCTTTCTTGTTATTCGGGTTAATATTTTTTGTATATATATAAATATAATAAAAAAACATTTTTTGTTATTTTTGATATTTGTTGTGTGCAAGTGTGCAGGCTATCTGGAGCAAGTGCAGTAATTAAATAATGAAAAAAGGATTTAAGACAGAAGAACATCACAAGGGGAGTACAGGGAACAATTTTAAAGCCCCAACTCAACACTTTGATCGCGGAACCGCGGTCAAAGCTATGGATATGCGGCGGTTCCGCGGTCAGTCCTAGGCTTTTGTGCCCAAAATTTTTTCCACCCTTCCTCTTCTCTAAAACTCTCTGTGAACTCCACTGAACTGTATTTTATGCAGGTTTCTTTGCACAGATTGCGTCGCCACCAAATATTTTTTTTGTTATTTTAGATTTTGTTTGTTTACCACTTTGCATATAATAATACGGACATTAAGGGGTTTGAAAACCAATTAAGATTGGGTGGGGATTTCATCACCCTTTCTGAGACCCCACAAATCATAAATAGCATACGCATCATCTTGAGTTGATAAAAAATATTTATACCAAACCTTTAAGGACTTGTCGCGCTTATTTAGGACAAGTGAAGGTTGCGGGGAATCGGTCGTTTATCTAAACTAGACTTTGTGGTGCCTAGGCTAGACAAGTGAGGAGGTAATTTTAAAAGGCCCATCTCACGGTGATTCATGAGCGGAACCCTCCTTACCTCACTTGTGCTTACCTGGCCACAATTTGCAGTGAAGAAGCGATTCGGGGTTATCTTGCAACTTGTCGCTTGGAAGTCTAGGAACGGTCTAGTTGGAATTTGAAGACCCTGACTCTAAGTGTTGTTTGTGCATATTGTGATTGTGATTGTGTAAAGTTTAGTCCCATAATTCCGTATTCTTTCACAAACCAATAAACAATTTCAAAAACTGCAAAAAACAAAAAAATTCAAAAATTTATAAAAATTCACCCACTTTCCTCCCTCTCCACCTTTTCATAACATGGGTATCCCAAAACGACCAACTCTTGCTGAACTTTGGTACCCGCAACCAGACATTTCTTCATGTGGTTCTTGCTTTGGTCGAACTTCGAACGATCTATCCATGCCCAAAATTTCATTGAGAGATCGGATAGACGCATCTAGGACAAACAATTGGACTCCACAATCCACTTCATATCAACCGTTTCAACCTCCCCCACCTTCTTACGTTGATACCCATTTTAAGAGTTATGTTGCGACTCCGAAACCCATGTCCATTGCTAACCGAATTGAACAATCTCGTAGCCGGTCTTTCACTCCTTTCACATCTCCAAATTCCGTAGGACAACAATTCCAATCATCTTCATATCAGAATGTTGATCCTAATCCTGTCCATTTTTCACATCCATTCGATTCCTATCAATTCTACCCGACTTTTACACCTTCCCTAGACATTGCTTCTGAACAGCCTTTTAGGAGTTTCACGTATCTAAACGAATTTGAATATTTTACTGAAAGCCCTTCACAACCCATGTCCAGTCTTGAACAAACTTTGGAAGAATTTCGGGTAGCGTCATGCTAACAGATGATGGATTTGAATGCGTCTATGGCGCCCTCATACAACCTAATGAACCGGTAGCTAGTTTCCAATTAGCTCCGAATTTTCCAATGTATGATGGGGCGTTAGGACAAATTGAGAATTTGCGTGGTGAGAGTGAGCAGTACACCCTTCCAAATCAAACCTGCCCGTTCCAAATTGAATTCCACAACTCCGGTTTTGAAAGTCTATCGAGTGTCCCAAATGATTCACCAATTGAAGATAGAACGTTTGATGAGTTGTGCGACTCTGTAGTGTTTGATTTACCTGATCGTGAAGGGTCCATTTCAAGTGAAACCAATCCCAATCCTTTTGATCTCTACACCTCCAATCTATAACCTGAATTGATTGAAATCCATGCTTTTGGTGAGGTGTCTGAGAAATTTGACTTTCACTTGATTGAGGATATCGACGCTGGGAATATTTTGGATGATGAACCCACAGTTTTGGATGAGTTTTTCTCACCAATTCATCAAATCCTTTCACTTCCATGTGGGCATCATCTCGAACCGTTAACTGTTTTTCCCAAACCTCATATGCGTCTGGAAATTGATGATGAACGCATGGATGAGCTGAATTTTGAGAAGAGAATTGAGAATGAACCAGTTTTATTAGATGAGTCGGATTTTCCAATTCATCATGTCCCTTTCATTGACTGTGTACACCCTCTTGAATGTTTAACCGATATCATTCCTCGATCACTTCCCTCCATCCTTTCTATCGTTCCCACTTCACAAGCCACCGTATCACCCTCATTTCTTATGTCTGGTTCACCAAATCCGGTCGGCCCATGTTTTCTTACGAATCTTGAGAAGTTTGACCACATTTCTCAACGGTTTGATAGATTAGTACAATCGCTTTTTACACATCGGTCATTACAAATTGTACTAATTTATTCACTCCATTTCCACCCTCAAGTTCGTATTCCATTTCTTTCTCCCCTCCGCCATTCTTCTCCTCCACCGAGACGGTACCTCGCTTCCATCCACACACGGTCTCGCGTATTCTCCATTTCTTTCCTCTCCGCATTCTTTCACCAACCTACACATTATCGCGATAAAATTTTTGAATGGTTGATGCTAACTTTTGGCCTGTGTAAGTCCTTGTATGGATTGATACTGTTCTCTTCCCCCTAACTCTGAACTTTAACGCCTAAATAGTGGAAACACTGTTTTACTGAAGTTTGGGAGGGACCTTTTTGTGTATATATCTTTTGTTTGCTTTTTCTTTTATATATAAAAAAAACATGGGAGCGCCGACATTTTTAACCCTCTTGGTGTAGCTTGACAGTGAGGGCACTGTCAAGTTTAAGTTTGGGAGCGTGCTTGGTAAGCTTTCTACTTTTGCATTCATGTGTATATTTTGCATTTGCATACTTATTTAAAAACCCATAAAAATCTAAAAAAATTCCAAAAATATATAAACTTTGTTGTCAAGTTAGCTAGTAGGGTAACTTAGATTTTTATTCCGAAAATTTAGTTGATAGGTTAGAAATAATTAAAGCCTGGGTATAGGAATTGAAAACCCTAAAAATAACACTCCTTCTGTTTAAACCTTGGTAAATATACGTCCTTACAATTTTTTTAGAAGTAGGTAATCTTGAGTTCAGTTCTTGAGTTAAGTCGAGATGAAGGGAAAGTATTGAAAGTTTTATTGAAGGATAAGTCTGAAAAATA